>CM022300.1:579881327-580481327 GCA_011799875.1 Thinopyrum elongatum | reverse complement strand
GTCCATGGATTATACGCACTCACACCCTTCCACCATTGCTAGCCTCTCTAGTACCGCGCAACTTTCGCTGGTGCATTAAACCCACCATATACCTTCCTCAAAACAGCCATCATACCTATCTAATATGGCATTTCCATAGCCATTCCGAGATATATTGCCATGCAACTTCCACCGTTTCGTTTATTATGACACGCACCATCATTATCATATTGCTTTGCATGATCATGTAGTTGGCATAGTATTTGTGGCAAGACCACCGTTCATATTTTTTATACATGTCACTCTTGATCATTGCACATCCCGGTACACCGCCGGAGGCATTCATATAGAGTCATATCTTGTTCTAGTATCGAGTTGTAATTCTTGAGTTGTAAGTAAATAAAAGTGTGATGATCATCATTATTAGAGCATTGTCCCATGTGAGGAAAGGATGATGGAAGCTATGATTCCCTCACAAGTTGGGATGAGTCTTCGGACTTTATTAAAAAATAAAAGAGGCCAAAGAACCCCAAATAAAAAAAGGAGGCCAAAGAAGCCCAAAAAAATGAGAGAAATGAGAGAAGGGACAATGTTACTATCCTTTTTCCACACTTGTGCTTCAAAGTAGCACCATGATCTTCATGATAGAGAGTCTCCTATTTTGTCACTTTCATATACTAGTGGGAATTTTTCATTATAGAACTTGGCTTGTATATTCCAATGATGGGCTTCCTCAAATTGCCCTAGGTCTTCATGAGCAAGCAAGTTGGATGCACACCCACTTAGTTTCTTTTTGAGATTTCATACACTTATAGCTCTAGTGCATCCGTTGCATGGCAATCCCTACTCACTTGCATCGATATCAATTGATGGGCATCTCCATAGCCCATTAATTTGCCTAGTTGATGTGAGACTTTCTCCTTCTTTTTGTCTTCTCCATAACCACCATATTCTATTCCACCTATAGTGCTATATCCATGGCTAACGCTCATGTATTGCATGAAAGTTAAAAAAGTTTGAGAACACCAAAAGTATGAAAAAATTGCTTGGTTTGTCATCGGGGTTGTGCATGATGTAATACTTTGTGTGATGAAGATGGAGTATAGCCAGACTATATGATTTTGTAGGGATAACTTTCTTTGGCCATGTTATTTTGAGAAGACATGATTGCTTTATTAGTATGCTTGAAGTTTTATTGTTTTTATGTCAATATTAAACTTTTGTTTTGAATCTTGTGGATCTGAATATTCTTGACACAATAAAGAAGATTGCATTGATAAATATGTAAGGTAGCATTCCACATCAAAAATTCTATTTTTATCATTTACCTACTCGAGGACGAGCAGGAATTAAGCTTGGGGATGCTTGATACGTCTCCAACGTATCTATAATTTTTTATTGTTCCATGCTATTATATTATCTATTTTGGATGTTTTATATGCATTAATATGCTATTTTATATTATTTTTGGGAGTAACCTATTAACCTAGAGCGCAGTGCCAGTTTCTGTTTTTTTCCTTGTTTTTGACTTTTACGGAAAAAGAATATCAAATGGAGTCCAAACGGTATAAAATTTTACGATGATTTTTCTTGGACCAGAAGACACCTACGTGACTTCGAGAAAGGGCCAGAAGAGTCCCGAGGAGGCCACAAGCCTCTGGGGCGCGCCCCAGGGGGGCGCCCTGAGGGCTTGTGGGCCCCTCGGGTGTCCACCAATCCTAATTCCACCTCTATAAATTCAGAAATATTCCCCAAACATCAGAAGCGTCCACCAAAATACTTTTCCGCTGCCGTAAGCCTCTGTTCCCGTGAGATCCCATCTTGGGGCCTTTCCGGCGATCTGCCGGAGGGGGATTCGATCATGGAGGGCCTCTACATCAACCTCGCTGCCCTTCCGATGATGCGTGAGTAGTTTACCACAGACCTACGGGTCCATAGCTAGTAGCTAGATGGCTTCTTCTCTCTCTTTGATCTTCAATACAATGTTCTCCTCGATGTTCTTGGAGTTCTATTCGATGTAATACTCTTTTGCGGTCCGTTTGTTGAGATCCGATGAATTGTGGATTTATGATCAGATTATCTATGAATATTATTTGAGTCTTCTCTGAACTCTTTTATGCATGATTAAGATATCTTTGTATTTCTCTTCGAACTATCAGTTTGGTTTAGCCAACTAGATTGGTTTTTCTTGCAATGGGAGAGGTGCTTGGTTTTGGGTTCAATCTTGCGGTGTCCTCACCTAGTAACAGAAGGGGTAGCGAGGCACGTATTGTATTGTTGCCATCAAGGATAAAAAGATGGGGTTTATATCATATTGCTTGAGTTTGTAGGGTAACGCAGCAGAAAACAAAAAAATTCTAACATACGCACCAGCCTAGGACCACTATGGAGACTGCATACAAGGTTTGATCTTTTCGTTACCGACTCGTAGCGCAGCGGAAGTAGAGTCGATGATGATCGGCGATGCAGATCCCGCAGCTAGGATTTACAACCTCCCAACCGCGAGGATGTACTCCCTCGTCTGCTCCCCGGACGGATCTCCGGGCAGCCCTTCGGGAGGTCTCGGGACAGTCCCTCGGATAGTCCCACCGGACGGATCCTCGGACAGCCCTTCGGGAGAACCTCAGAATCTTAGACGGTCACTTGGACAGCCCTTTGGGAGGCACACTCGAAACTCAGATGGTCACTCGGACAGCCCTTCAGGAGGACCTTCAAAACTCGGACTGTCACTCGGACAGCCCTTCGGGAGGACCTTCGAAACTCGGACGGTCACTCGGACAGCCCTTCGGGAGGCACTCTCGAACTAAGACCGAAACTACGATCTCTCTATAGAGTTTCACACATATGGTGTCATCTATCCGGCAGGGCTTCGCTGTCCAGAACTTGTTCCCACCGGAACCCAGACAGCCTTTCGGCTCTACGAAACTATTTCGCTGGGAGGGAGAGAGAAAGCCAGATCATGCATGGCACTTGTATGTGAGAAAGAGTTAGTCTTTAGGCAGCCCCCTCCACCCCTATTTATAGGCCAAGCCCAAGGGTGGCTTCTCCAAGAAGCCAAGGGAAAAAATACCAAAGGGCCCTCAAGGTGGCTTCTCCAAGAAGCCACCCAAAAGGCACTTTCACTATTCATGATGACATATTTCAGCGTCCGTTCGAACCGAAAATATTTATGTGGGCTTAGAACATTTCCAGTACCCACTAAAATATTTTTCGACGCGTTCCGAAAAAATTCCGAATTAGTGATTTTCATCTGCGAAAAGCAACCAAACCGGTTCTGGCAGCTCCGGAACATTTCCGGTTTTTATCCCGGAAAATTCCCAGAAGTTTCCAGAATAATTCTGGCACCCTCCAAGAATTATTAGGCGTGTCCCGAAACCAATTTGACTTAATGGTATACCCCGAAACAACTTTTCGGTTTCACCGAAACTATTTCGGTGTTCTCTCTCCGGAACTCTTCCGTTGTCTCTGAAACTTTTTTTATCAATTTCTCTCAGACTCCCTGTCTAGAATTCAACAGATAGATGACCCTGAAGCGTGTGACCCTATAGGTTTGGTGAAGTATAGACATGACCGGAACTCTTTCCGATCAATGATCAACATCAGAGCCGTGGACACCCATATTGACCCCTATACCCACACGAATGAATATTTGAGTGAACCTCCAGTTGCCGTGTGCTATTCATGTTGCTTCGCGATATGTTACAAATACCCGAGGTGAGACATGTTGGCATCCCCGTGGATCAACAACTTGTCCAATATGCCAGTCACCTCGTTACCGATATTGTTCTCTTTTCTCGTTCCCGTGTTCCGGCATCCCTGTGATCAAATCACCCTGTGTCTGGCCAGACGATGATGGATACCGTAACACCGAGAGGGCCCAGAGATATCTCTCCATCGCCGGAGGAGCAAATCCCAATCTTGAGCTATCAAGTTACTTGACATACTTTTGCATGAACCCGTAAGCCGCTGTAATAGCCACCCATTTACGGATGACGTTTAACAAACCCCAAAGTTCATGAAGTAAGCATGAAGAAACTCGATACTCTCATGGTCTAAGGAATCATGCAAACGTTAACCATCTCTGTGTTATTAACCATTAACTTGTGACGAATGTATCTCATAGCATAACATCAATTCGGGTCGATTCAACACAAATGTTCTTCTAACATTGTGCCCTCAAAATTGCTGGCATAGACATGCCCATGATTGGGAAAACATAATCATCTTGCAACACTTGAGCTAGTCTTAGAGGCATGACTAGGAATACATTTTACCATTTATTATTCCACATGTGCACATGGGTTTTCCCCAGAGCTTTTATGGATATACGGGCTCGGGAACCACAGCAACTATAGCATGGAACATAAACATAATTATGAGCATGGAGATAAATAATAACATTTATTATTGCCTCTAGGGCATATCTCCTACAGACTCCCACTCGCACTAGAGTCAATAATCTAGTTAATGCTAATGCATTTTACACGTATGGCACACTGGTGTAAAATATGCTTCGCATGTGGTATAGCCTGATGTCTAACGGATCTGACAACTTCAGCTCTGTGTGTGTCTTTGCATATCCTCGCGTTTGCACGCTTTCACAAAATTCATATTTTGTGTGGACTTGGCTTTGTATATATGTGAATCACAGGTCGAACCTTGATTCCTCAGACTGAGCTATGGAGCAACTATCTGCAATAGTGTCCCATTGACCAAAGCCATCTTGGATCCATACTAAGTTCATGAATGAACTATATGATTCAACATCTTCTTTGTCGCTTCGAAAGCGGCAACATACTTCACCTCTGTTATAGAATTCGCCACAGTAACTTGTTTGGAACAATTTCCAACTAACTGTGCCACCATATTGTGTGTTACACAAAACCCTCAATTTAAATTGAAAATTGCATGGAGAAATGATGAAGACTGTATTGATGTAACCTTTTACAGCGAACTCTTCATGATCTTCACTTGCGAGAAAACATGTCATCAGTGCTACTTTAGTACTCAATGACCTTTTTTCACTGTTGTTCCATGATCAGTACTTTTGATCACTTTGGTATCTATACTCGCAACAGCTTGGGAGTATTGGACATATCTGGTTGTTTCACATAGAAGTGTGTGGAATCTCCATCATGTACTTTGCTCATCAGTGTTTTGGGACACCGAGTCTTGCAAAAACTCTTTCCATGTGACTTCGGCAAGAATCACTCCTTGTCATTCTTAGTGCTAAACGATTTTAGCATCTTGTCAATATGTATTTTTTTCTCAGCCCCATTAGGTAAATCTATCTCCATAGATCATTATGCCTAATATCAAGGCTATTTAGCCCAAGCACTTCATCGAAAAACTATTTTCAAATGAAGCCCTAATTCGTGTCAAGAAATTTATTTCCAATTAACAATGTGTCAAGCACACAAGATTTTCAGAAATATTATTATGCTCCCACTTACTTTCTTGAAACCACAAGCATCTTCATTACCCATTGATGAAGTCAAACCCCTTTGACCATTCCATAAAAAATGAAGATTCCAACTCCATTTTGCTCTCTTCTGTCCATCGCTGGAACTCTGAAGTTTGCATACTTACTAGCATCCTCTGGACCGACAAAATACTTTGGATTGTATCACATACAAGTCCTAGGTTGTATTTCCATCTCATGGAAATCCTTTTGGCACCCATGTTTCATATCTCATGTTTGAAATATGTATTAATTGCTAGTTTAACCCGAACCGACTTTAAGCATTGCTACGGTGAGACAATCTCATTGTAGTCAACTCCTTGAACTTGTTATTGCAACAAGTCGAGCTTAATGGATAAGACATTTTTATCCGTATTAGTTTATAGTCCCATTACAATTCTTTAGACTCTAAGTCTTTCGGAGGGTTTATCAAGATTTAAATCTTGAATCATTTATGGAAACTATCTCAGATTATATTGGCATTTAGCCAATTCCGGAGTCAGGGCCCATCAACGCTTCCTTGTGTATCATAGGTATACTGTTGTCTAACAACAATATCTCGTTTGCGCACCTGAGAGGTTTGCACGAGCTTTGCCTACGTTGTTCGGCTGCAAGTTCGAACGAAGTCCATACATCTCATGTAGAGGCTTCCGCATCAGTCGCAGTAGGAAACTCTGGAATTACTTCCAAGGTTCCTTTCCTTTAACCTGATGACGAAGATACTTGTTATCTCGTCGAGTTACACTGTCCTCCCACTCACCTTTTGCAAGAACTATTCTCTTTAAAAGCATACCGTTTTGTGGCAAAATCCTTTGCCTTGGTATAGTGGTGGGGGAATACCCAATGACTTGGGATAACTTACAAAGTAGCACTTGTCTGATTTGGAATAGGTTTGTAACCTTTTACACAAGCCCCATATTCCAAATGTCAAGAAAAGATATAACATGGTTGGGCGTACCATACCATGGCGTCATTTCAACAGACCCGATGGAGCTCTTTTCAGTGTAAAAATCGCAGTCTCTAAAGCATTACTATTAAAAGGGACAATGGCAAATTGATTTATGTCATCTTTGATCTTACCATGTCATAAATGGTTCGATTACATCTTCATGGACTTTCCACTTGCAGTGGTGTTCTGGGAGGTGTAACTTATGAAACCCCTTTCTCAACTCATCAGACATTCGCTAAACTTGTAACTCAAATATTCCTTTCTGCAATCGAATTGTAGAAACATAATTTTCTTGTTACAATAACTTCTACTTCATTTTTGAAAACCTTTTGAATGAATTCAAAAGATCCAGACTTACGTCTCATCAAGTAAATATCAATATATCCACTTGAGTCATTTCAGAAGATAGACAAATCCACCGCCAGCAACAACATTTATTGGACTACACACATCATGATGTATGAATACCAATACGTTCTTTGCTCGTTCCTTATGGCCTATGAACAGTACTTCAGTCACTTCACTTTCCGACGAAAGTTGCAAGTGTCAGATGATTTGAAATCAACCGACTTCAAAATCCATCATAATGGAATTTTCCATGCGGGTTTCTCCAATGTGACCAAATGCAGCGCCACACTTGTGTGGTATTCTTTTAGTCTTGCCACATTTAGCGTCAGTGTTATGGATGTATCATATTACCATCAATATTCATAACATACATCCCATCTTTGATGGAAGCATGGCCCTTTATGTTATTCATAATACTGAACAACAATTGTTCTTTTATGAACAACCCTTTTGCAACAACATTGTGCAATGGGCTAGAGTGTATGAAACTCTAAAATGAATTATGAAAGTAAACACAGAGGAAATATATTATTATCATTATTCATAACATACATCTCATTCACAATGAAAGTATGGCCCTTCTGTTATTCATAACATCAAACATCAAAAGTTCTCTTATGAACAACCTTCTTGCAAGATACTTTATGCAATGGGCTAGAGTGTGTAAAACTCTAAAATGAAAATAAATACAGACGGTAATACACCGATGGAAGGCATAGTAACATTTACTATGTTCCCTGTGTGTATCTAAACCTCATTTCTGGAAAGTCCTTTAGGCCGTGGTAGTTCTTGCATCGAGTCGCAATTGAATGCAATCGAGCGGGTATTCCTGTGATCAAATCACAATACCCTAGAATCAGTGATTAACATGTTTAATCATAATTCCCAAGAACTATTTCTTTGACTAGCCTTCCATACATCAATAACCTGTATGACATTCATACATGAGCTGGATATTCCATTCTATTTTCTATTTGCCTTTACACTTCTAACAGTTTAACTTCCAGTATTTCTCCTACTAGAAGAAGCACCCAATTTTAAGAATGGCGTTTAGCCCTGGACATCCTAGGGGTGAAAGTCTCACTAACACCCTTTGGACATTCTCTTTCTCTTTAAGTGGTTGTTTTATTCACCATCATCACATGACAGACATTCTTCTGGATCCCTCTCCTAACGGTCAAATGCCTAGTAAACACTTTAGTAATTCTTTGCAAACAAACATTGCTTTGTTTGTATCTGAAAACGATTTTCAGTTCCATGAATATCACATAACTATCCCAAACTTTTGAAGTTCGGGTCTCATGGAATTAAACATTTTGCACTTGAGCGTAATGGAATTCTAGCTTTTGGATCGAAGGGCGAGAGTCACATCATCCATAGCATTTGCGGGAGGATACCGAAAGCATGTGATAGGACAAAGTCCTTCTCGGCACTCTTGAGGACAATCCTCACATTACGTTACCAATCGTAAAGTTTTAACCAGATAAAAACAGCTTATTCAATTTTAATAGGGAGGGTGGAAACGCGAGCCATTATTCTACAACTATTAGGCAAATCACACTTAGACAGTGTTCATAATTAATTGCGCCGAGAATTAAACAAGTTAATTCTACAATGTGCTCCCACTTAAATCAATATCTCTCAAAATTGATTGTGAGTGATACAAGACCCGCATATCAATTGTTTGCCATTGGTGTAACACCACTGATGACGAAAATCTCAACCGGTAGGCCAACTTGCCAATCACATCTCTATGCGACTCTTGTTCATCGTTCGATGGGCGTGTTCCGAGCTCATGACGGTCATGCCTGAACGTCAAGACAACCAAGTGATCTCGCTGCGAGGTCTCAACTCACCCACCTCACACTTCTCTAATCGTTCGTACCCGTGTGACACGGCGCACCCCAAAAAGATAGGTGCCGTGACGGTGCTACACTTGGGAGAACACTAACTACTTTATATTTTTGTGAGAGATCACCCTAATAAAAGCGACTACCGCGCAATCAAGAAGGGTGCACCAAAGGGATAAACATCTCAGGCAATTCATAATAGCATGATATGGTATAGCCCTTTCTGACGGAGAAGTCTTGTATTTCTTCATCTTCGGCATTCGCGTCGATGTTCACCTTCACGAAGATTGCCACCACCTTGTCGATGCACCAGATAATATTGCTATCTCTATAGCTAATAAAATAAGTGCATTACTTAAGGTTGACACGCAGGTCATTAAAGTGACAATCATATGGCTCCAGCCATCATGCCGAATCATGACACGCAGGTCATGTTAATCAAATTACATCATATAGTCATCTCATACATAATCAAATTAATATGAGCACTGCTATACCACATCACATGCACATCCTGCAAAACCAACTTAGACGCCTCTAATCGGTTTATGCAAAATTTTATTTTACGTGGCTTCTAAGGTTTTGACTTAAACCGCAGCTACCAACGTTCATCACCAAGTATGATTATTCAAGTCGCTAGATTAACTTTTCAGGGTGTATGAAGCACGAGATAATAAAATCTCGAGCCCCATACTAAACTTCGTCATACGCATGACCCCCGTGCAGATCACATCTGCATTGCCCTTTCATCTGCGCAATTTCATCTTTCTCTCAACTATGGTGGAACCCAAAGAACTGATAGCACTTCGTTGATCAATCAGGATCGCGGATTGCCAGAACTTTGTGAAATTCCACCATGCCGTTTCAGGATCAGAAATACGCAAATTCTAGGGAATCAACAAGAACATCGGGTAACAGATTTCATCTGCCACCCGCATAAATAATTTTCAGCAATAGATCTCATCTACTCCAAAATTATATTATGCAATACCCATACATCTCCATGTATTCTAGATCATAACCTGCATCTACGCATATCACGGCTCTTGATGCCACTGTAGGGTAACACAGCAGAAAACAATTTTTTTTCGACATACACACCAGCCCAGGACCACTATGGAGACTGCATACAAGGTTTGATCTTTTCGTTACCGACTCGTAGCGCAGCGGAAGTAGAGTCGATGATGATCGGCGGTGCAGATCCTCGTAGCTAGGATTTACAACCTCCCAACCGCGAGGATGTACTCCCTCGTCTGCTCCCCGGACGGATCTCCGGGCAACCCTTCGGGAGGCCTCGGGACAGTCCCTCGGATAGTCCCACCGGACGGATCCTCGGACAGCCCTTCGGGAGAACCTCAGAATCTCGGACGGTCACTTGGACAGCCCTTCGGGAGGCACACTCGAAACTCGGACGGTCACTTGGACAGCCCTTCGGGAGGACCTTCGAAACTCGGACGGTCACTCGGACAGCCCTTCGGGAGGACCTTTGAAACTCGGACGGTTACTCGGACAGCCCTTCGGGAGGCACTCTCGAACTAAGACCGAAACTACGATCCCTCTACAGAGTTGCACACATATAGTGTCATCTATCCGGCAGGGCTTCGCCGTCCAGAACTAGTTCCCACCGGAACCCAGACAGCCTTTCGGCTCTACGAAACTATTTCACTGGGAGGGAGAGAGAAAACCAGATCATGCATGGCACTTTTATGTGAGAAAGAGTTAGTCTTTAGGCAGCCCCCTCCACCCCTATTTATAGGCCAAGCCCAAGGGTGGCTTCTCCAAGAAGCCAAGGGGAAAAATACCAAAGGGCCCTCAAGGTGGATTCTCCAAGAAGCCATCCAAAAAGCACTTTCACTATTCACGACGACATTTTTCAGCGTCCGTTCGGACCTAAAATATGTATGTGGGCTTAGAACATTTCCAGTACCCACTAAAATAATTTTTGACGCGTTCCAAGAAAAATTCCGAATTAGTGATTTTCATCTACGAAAAGCAACCAAACCGGTTCTGGCAGCTCCGGAACATTTCTGGTTTTTATCCCGGAAAATTCCCAGAAGTTTCCAGAATAATTCTGGCACCCTCCAAGAATTATTAGGCGTGTCCCAAAACCAATTTGACTTAATGGTATACCCCGAAACAACTTTTCGGTTTTACCGCAACTATTTCGGTGTTCTCTCTCCGGAACTCTTCCGTTGTCTCCGAAACTTTTTCGGTCAATTTCTCTCAGACTCCCTGTCTAGAATTCAGCAGATAGATGACCTTAAGCGTGTGACCCTATAGGTTCGGTGAAGTATAGACATGACCGGAACTCTTTCCGATCAATGATCAACATCGGAGCCGTGGACACCCATATTGACCCCTATACCCACACGAATGAATATTCGAGTGAACCTCCAGTTGCCGTGTAATATTCCTGTTGCTTCACGATATGTTACAAATACCCGAGGTGAGACATGTTGGCATCCCCGTCGATCACCAACTTGTCCACTATGCCAGTCACCTCGTTACCGATGTTGTTCTCTTTTCTCGTTCCCATGTTCTGGCATCCCTGTGATCAAATCACCCTGTGTCTGGCCAGACGATGATGGATACTGTAACACCGAGAGGGCCCAGAGATATCTCTCCATCGCCGAAGGAGCAAATCCCAATCTTGAGCTATCAAGTTACTTGACATACTTTTCCATGAACCCGTAAGCCGCCTTAATAGCCACCCATTTACGGATGACGTTTAACAAACCCCAAAGTTCATGAAGCAAGCATGAAGAAACTTGATACTCTCATGGTCTAAGGAATCATGCAAACATTAACCATCTCTGTGTTATTAACCATTAACTTGTGACGAATGTATCTCATAGCATAACATCAATTCGGGTCAATTCAACACAAATGTTCTTCTAACATTGTGCCCTCAAAATTGCTGGCATAGACATGCCCATGATTGGGAAAACATAATCATCATGCAACACTAGAGCTAGTCTTAGAGGCATGACTAGGAATACATTTTACCGTTTATTATTCCACACGTGCACATGGGTTTTCCCCAGAGCCTTTATGGATATACGGGCTCGGGAACCACATCAGTTATAGCATGGAACATAAACATAATTATGAGCATGCAGATAAATAATAACATTTATTATTGCCTCTAGGGCATATCTCCTACAGAATTTATCCCTCTACTTCATGTCATCTTGCTTAAGGCGTTACTCCGTTCTTATGAACTTAATACTCTAGATGCATGCTGGATAGCGGTCGATGTGTGGAGTAATAGTAGTAGATGCAGGCAGGAGTCGGTCTACTTGTCACGGACGTGATGCCTATATTCATGATCATTGCCTTAGATATTGTCATAACTTTGCACTTTTCTATCGATTTCTCGACAGTAATTTGTTTACCCACCGTATGCTATCTTCAAGAGAGAAGCCTCTAGTGAAACCTATGGTCCCCGGGTCTATTTTCCATAATATATTTTCAGATCTATAAACCAAAAAACCCAAAAATACCTTGCTGTAATTTATTTATATGTACTTTAGTTTGCTCTTTTATTTATCTTTTATACCTATCTATTTTAGATCTCACTCTTGTTCGTGACCGTGAAGGGGTGTTTGTTAGTTTGTGCAGGTGCATAGATTGGAGACTTGCTTGTGCCTCCTACTGGATTGATATCTTGGTTCTTAACTGAGGGAAATACTTACCTCTACTTTGCTGCATCACCCTTTCCTCTTCAAGGGAAAAATCAACACAAGCTCAAGAAGTAGCAGGAAGAATTTTTGGCGCCATTGCCGGGGAGGTTCTACATCAAGCCTACCTACTACGCATCCTAAACTCTCATCTCTTGCATTACATTATTTGCCATTTGCCTCTCGTTTTCCTCTCCCCCACTTCTAAAATGTTTTCAGAAAAACTAAAAAATATTTGATGATTTTGAGGGAAACTTTGATGATTTTGCTAATATTGATCCTCATGAAGAACTCACTATCTTGCATACTAAAAAACTCCGCGTGGGTAGCAGTAATATTATTGGAAAATGTGTTATTCAAGATTTCTTTACTTGTGCTTGCACGATACCCATGCTAGGAGGGTCAATCCTTAATAAAACTAATAGCCTAGTAGATGCAATATCTTTGCTTGTAATTGAACTTGAAAGACAATTTGTTCACATGCATCCGTGTATACAAAGGATTTTTCTCGAATTCTCCAATTTTCATCACCCTTCCGTTAAACATATTGCCACCATATTCCTAGCTCATGAATTTAGATTTATTCTAAAAGAAGCAGGTGAAATATTTGCTCATTATAATATCAATGGTGGTTGTCCTCCCATAGAGGAGATCCTTTTTAATCAGGAAGAAATAATGAGATTGCAATCTCCGGATTATGCTGCTTATAATGAAAACTTAAGAAAGAAAGTTCCTCCCGATGTTTTGGTTGATAAGATTTTTGAACACAATGACAATTTTGCTATACAAAACAACGGATTTGGGTTTGTGCTAAGAGATAGATTAAGAGAATTCACTCAAATGAACATTTATAATTAGGAAATAATTATCAAATACAAAGGGCCGAAGGAGGAACCTATTCCTCCCAAACTTGATCTTATAGATCCATACCCTATCAAATTTAGCCCATTTGATTATTTTTTCTTGCCACAAAGAAAGCTTGTTGCCGAGAGGAGGGAGTATGAGATGAGAATGGATGATCTCCCTCACTTCTATTATAATACCTAGATCTATGTTTTATGCCTAGCTATGGGCGTTAAACAATAGCGCTTGTTGGGAGGCAACCCAATTTTATTTTTATGTTGTTGTTTTTGTTATTTTTTTCAATAAATACACATTATTACCTCTGTAGTAATTGTGTTTTGGTGTTTTAATTAGTGTTTGAGCCAAGCGAGACCTTTGGGTTGCTTTGGTATATTGTTGATTTGGTTTTGCTGAAAAACAGAAACTTTTGCGTCCAGTAACAGAATTGTTTAAATTCACTGGAACGTGAAATTTTTTGAATTCTTTACACAAGATTGATATATGAATTTCCTATGTTGTCCTAATTGTTCAGAATTTTTGGAGTTACAGAAGTATGATTAATATTCTGGTTACTACAGATTGTTCTGTTTTTGACAGATTCTGTTTTTATGTGTTGTTTGCTTATTTTGATGAATCTATGGGTAGTATCAGGGGGTATGAACCATGGAGAAGTTGGAATGCAGTATATATAACACCAATATAAATTTAGAATGAGTTCACAACAGTCCCAAAAGTGGTGATTTATTTTATTATACTAACGGATCTTATGAGTTTTCTGTTGAGTTTTGTGTTGTGAAGTTTTCAAGTTTTCGGTAAAGATTTGATGGACAACGGAATAAGGAGTGGCAAGAGCCTAAACTTGGGGATGCCCAAGGCACCCGAAGGTAATATTCAAGGATAACCAAACATCTAAGCTTGTGGATGCCCCGGATGGCATCTTCTCTTTCGTCTTCAATCCATCGGTAAATTGACTTGAGGCTATATTTTTATTCACCACATGATATGTGTTTTGCTTGGAGCGTCTTGTATGATATGAATCTTTGCTTTTTAATTTGCAACAATCATCCTTGCTGTACACACATTTTGAGAGGGACACACATTAATCATGAATTTATTAGAATACTCTATGTGCTTCACTTATATCTTTAGAGCTAGGCAGTTTGCTCTAGTGCTTCACTTATATCTTTTTAGAGCACGGCGGTGGCTTTATTTTATAGAAATTGTTGAAATTTCATGCTTCACTTATATTATTTTGAGAGTCTTAAACAGCATGGTAATTTGCTTAGGTTATGAATTTAGTCCTAATATGATGGCATCCAAGAGGGATATAATAAAAGCTTTCATATAAAGAGCATTGAATAAGATGAGAAGTTTGATTCCTTGCATTTGTTTTGAGATATAAAGATGGTGATATTAGAGTCATGCTAGTGAGTAATTATGGATTGGTATAAATACTTGTGTTAAAGTTTGTGATTCCCGTAGCATGCACGTATGGTGAACCGTTATGTGATGAAGTTGGAGCATGATTTATTTCTTGATTGTCTTCCTTATGAGTGCCGGTCGGGGACGAGCAATGGTCTTTTCTAATCTATCCCCCTAGGAGCATGCATGTAGTACTTTGTTTCGATGGCTAATAAATTTTTGCAATAAGTATGTGAGTTCTTTATGACTAATGTTGAGTCCATGGATTATATGCACTCTCACCCTTCCACCATTGCTAGCCTATCTAGTACCGCGCAACTTTCGCCGGTGCTTTAAACCCATCATATACCCTTCCTCAAAACAGCCACCATACCTACCTAGTATGGCATCTCCATAGACATTCCGAGATATATTGCCATGCAACTTCCACCGTTCCGTTTATTATGATACGCACCATCATTATCATATTGCTTTGCATGATCATGTAGTTGGCATAGTATTTGGGGCAAGGCCACCGTTCATATTTTTTATACATGCCACTCTTGATCATTGCACATCCTGGTACACCGCCGGAGGCATTCATATAGGGTCATATCTTGTTCTAATATCGAGTTGTAATTCTTGAGTTGTAAGTAAATAAAAGTGTGATGATCATCATTATTAGAGCATTGTCCCATGTGAGGAAAGGATGATGGATGCTATGATCCCCTCACAAGTTGGGATGAGTCTCCGGACTATATTAAAAAAAATAAAAGAGGCCAAAGAAGCCCAAATAAAAAAAGGAGGCCAAACAAGCCCAAAAAAATGAGAGAAATGAGGGAAGGGACAATGTTACTATCCTTTTTCCACACTTGTGCTTCAAAGTAGCACCATGATCTTCATGATAGAGAGTCTCCTATTTTGTCACTTTCATATACTAGTGGGAATTTTTCATTATAGAACTTGGCTTGTATATTCCAATGATGGGCTTCCTCAAATTGCCCTAGGTCTTCGTGAGCAAGCAAGTTGGATACACACCCACTTAGTTTCTTTTTGAGCTTTCATACACTTATAGCTCTAGTGCATCCGTTGCATGGCAATCCCTACTCACTTGCATCGATATCAATTGATGGGCATCTCCATAGCCCATTAATTTGCCTAGTTGATGTGAGACTTTCTCCTTCTTTTTGTCTTCTCCACAACCACCATATTCTATTCCACCTATAGTGTTATATCCATGGCTCACGCTCATGTATTGCATGAAAGTTGAAAAAGTTTGGGAACACCAAAAGTATGAAACAATTGCTTGGCTTGTCATCGGGGTTGTGCATGATGAAATACTTTGTGTGATGAAGATGGAGCATAGCCAGACTATATGATTTTGTAGGGATAACTTTCTTTGGCCATGTTATTTTGAGAAGACATGATTGCTTTATTAGTATGCTTGAAGTATTATTGTTTTTATGTCAATATTAAAATTTTGTTTTGAATCTTATGGATCTGAATATTCTTGCCACAATAAAGAAGATTGCATTGATAAATATGTTAGGTAGCATTCCACATCAAAAATTCTATTTTTATCATTTACCTACTCGAGGACGAGCATAAATTAAGCTTGGGGATGCTTGATACGTCTCCATCGTATCTATAACTTTTGATTGTTCCATGCTATTATATTATCTGTTTTGGATGTTTTATATGCAATAATATGCTATTTTATATTATTTTTGGGACTAACCTATTAACCTAGAGCGCAGTGCCAGTTTCTGTTATTTTCCTTGTTTTTGACTTTTACAGAAAAATAATATCAAACAGAGTCCAAACGGAATAAAACTTTACGATGATTTTTCTTGGACCAGAAGACACCTACGTGACTTGGAGAGAGGGCTAGAAGAGTCCCGAGGAGGCCACAAGCCTCTAAGGCGCACCCCAGGGGGGCGCCCTGAGGGCTTGTGGGCCCCTCGGGTGTCCTCCAACCCTAATTCCACGTCTATAAATCCAGAAATATTCCCCAAACATCAGAAGCATCCAACAAAATACTTCTCCGCCGCCGCAAGCCTCTGTTCCCGTGAGATCCCATCTTGGGGCATTTCTGGTGATCTGCCGGAGGGGGATTCGATCACGGAGGGCCTCTACATCAACCTTGTTGCCCTTCCGATGATGCGTGAGTAGTTTACCACAGACATACGGGTCCATAGCTAGTAGCTAGATGGCTTCTTCTCTCTCTTTGATCTTTAGTACAGTGTTCCTCGATGTTCTTTGAGTTCTATTCGATGTAATACTCTTTTGCGGTGCATTTGTTGAGATCCGATGAATTGTGGATTTATGATCAGATTATCTATGAATATTATTTGAGTCTTCTCTGAACTATTTTATGCATGATTAAGATATATTTGTATTTCTCTTCGAACTATCGGTTTGGTTTGGCCAACTAGATTGGTTTTTCTTGCAACGGGAGAGGGGCTTAGTTTTGGGTTCAATCTTGCGGTGTCCTCACCCAGTGACAGAAGGGGTAGCAAGGCACGTATTGTATTGTTGCAGGGGAATGCGACAGAAAACGAAAATTTTCGGTATAGCGAGCACGCCCAGGACCACTATGGAGACTGCATACAAGGTTTGATCTGATCCGTACCGACTCGAAGCACAGCGGAAGAAGAGTCGGTGGAGATCGTTGGTGCAGATCCCCGCAGCTAGGATTTACAACCTCCCAACCGCGAGGATGTACTCCCTCGTCGGACAGCCCTTCGGGAGGCGGTCGGACAGTCCCCCGGACGATGTCGCGGACAGCCCTCCGGGAGGACCCTCGAAACTCGAACGGAGACTCGGATAGCCCTTCGGGAGGACACTCGAACAGCCCCTCGGGCAAAAGACCGAAACTACGACCTCTCTACGGGGTTGCACACATACGGTGTCAGCTATCCAGCAGGGCTTCGCCGTCCAGAACTAGTTCCTGCCGGAACCCAGACAGCCTTTCGGCTCTACGAAACTCTTTTCGTGGGAGGGAGAGAAGAAGCCAGATAATGCATGGCATGTGTATGAGAGCAAGGGATGAGTGTGGAGGGCTGCCCCTCCACCTCTATTTATAGGAAATCCCAAGGGGTAGGGTAGTTTAACACAAAAACCCAAAATGCACATGAATGATGTCCTTCCTCAAGGGCACAAGTGTGAAACCAAGGGACAAGTGGGGGCTCCATGGAGGAGCCCCCATGTGGCCGGCCACACCTTGTAGGGCCCCTTCAAAAGGGGCCTTATCCTTCCATGTCATCCCTCAAAAATATCTTGGGACAAAGCCCAAAAATAATGGCTTTCCAAAAAGTAACCATAAAGCTGATATTCACTATTCATGACGACATTTTTCAGCGTCCGTTCGAACTGAAAATATTTATGTGAGCTTAGAACATTTCCAGTACCCACTAAAATAATTTTCAACACGTTCTGGAACAATTCCAGATTAGTGATTTTCATCTGCGAAAAGCATCTGAAGTGGTTCCGGCAGCTCCGGAACATTTCCGGTTTTTCTTCAGGAAATTCCCAGAAGTTTCCAGAATGATTCTGGCACCCTCCAAGAATTATCGGGCATGTGCCGAAACCAATTTGACTTTATGATATCCTCTGAAACAACTTTTCAGTTTCACCGGAACTCATACGGTGACCTCTCTTTGCGGAACTTTTCCGCTGTCCGAAACTTTTCCGGTGTCCGAAACTTTTTCGGTGATTTTCTCTCAGACTCCCTGTCTAGTATTCAGCAGATAGATGACCCTTAAGCGTGTGACCCTATAGGTTCGGTGAAGCATAGACATGACCTGGAACCCCTTCCGATCAATGATCAACATCGGAGCCGTGGACACCCATATTGACCCCTATACCCACACGAATGAATATTCGAGTGAACCTCCAGCTGACGTGTGCTATTCCTGTTGCTTCGCAATATGTCACAAACACCCAAGGTGAGATTTATTGCATTCCTGTGGATCAACAATTTGTCCATCATGCAAGTTACCTCGTTACCGGTTTTGTTCTCTTTTCTCGTTTCCGTGTTCCGGCATCCCAGTGATCAAATCACAAGGTGTTTGGCCAGACGATGATGGATACCGTAACCCCGAGAGGGCCCGAGTATATCTCTCCATAGCCGGAGGAGCAAATCCCAATATTGAGCTATCTCGTTACTTGCCATACTTTTCCGTGAACCCGTAAGCTGCCGTAATAGCCACCCAGTTACGGATGACGTTTAACAAACCCCAAAGTTCACGAAGCAAGTATGAAGGAACTCGATACTCTCATGGTCTAAGGAATTATGCAAACATTAACTTCTCTGTGTTATAAACCACTAACTTGTGACGAATGCATCTCATAGCATAACATCAATTTGGGTCGATTCAACACAAGTGTTCTACCAACAATTTGTGCCCTCAAAATTTGCCGGCATAGACATGCCCATGATCAGGAAAACAGGACCATCATGCAATACTCGAGCCAGTCATAGAGGCTTGACCAGGAATACATTTTTTCGTTTATTATCCCACACGTGCACATGAGTTTCCCTCCAAGCCTCGTTTTATTGTAGACTCGAGAATCATTGCAGTTATAGCATGGAACATAAACTTTCATTACAAACCAGGAGGTACAAAATAACTGATATTACTGCCTCTAGGGCATATCTCCTACAGACTCCCACTTGCACTAGAGTCATAATCCAGTTACATGGCTTCCCTAACACCAATGGCTATCCGGTGTTGCTCATGCTTTGCTCGTGGTAGAGGCTTTGTCATCGGGTCTGACACATTCAGATCCGTGTGAACTTTGCGTACTTTCACTAAACCCTCTTCGACATGATGTCGAATGAGTTTATATTTGCGTTGAATATGTCTTGTCTTATGGTGCGAACTTGGCTCCCTTGCCTGAGCCACGGCGCCACTATTATCACAATAGATCTCCACCGGGTCCAGAGCACTTGGAACCACACCAAGGTCTTCAAGAAATTGCTTGATCCATACCGCCTCCTTGGAGGCTTCTGAAGCTGCAACATACTCCGCCTCCGTCGTAGAATCCGCCACAGTCTTTTGTTTGGAACTTTTCCAATCAACTGCGCCACCGTTCAACATGAAAACATAGCCCGATTGAGATTTGAAGTCATCTGGGTCAGTCATGAAGCCTGCATCAGTGTAACCACTTACAATGAGCTCTTCATCACCTCCGTACACAAGGAGTAAATCCTTGGTCCGTCTGAGGTACTTAAGAATACCCTTGACTGCGGCCCAGTGTTCCAATCCTGGATCACTTTGGTACCGGCTGCTAACACTTAGCGCATAGGAAACATCTGGTCTTGTACATAGCATGGCATACATAATAGAACCAACTGCCGAGGTATATGGAACATCATTCATTTGTACTCGCTCATCGAGAGTTCGAGGACTCTGATTCTTGCAAAGCACTGTGCCAGGTGACATGGGGAGTAGGCCTTTCTTGGAGTTCTCCATGTTGAACCTTTTCAACACCTTGTCAATGTACGTGCTTTGGCTAAGCTCTATCAGGCGTTTTGATCTATCTCTATAGATTCTGATGCCCAATACATATGCCGCTTCGCCTAAGTCTTTCATTGAAAACCTTTTCTTCAATGAGTCTTTTATTTCGCTAAGAAAATTCACGTCATTTCCAATCAACAATATGTCATCCACATACAAGATTAGAAATGCTTTTGCACTCCCACTAAACTTCTTGTAAACACAAGATTCTTCGTCATTCCTGATGAAGCCAAACTCTTTGACCACTTCATCAAAACGAATGTTCCAGCTCCTTGACGCTTGCTTCAGACCATAAATGGCTTTATGAAGTTTGCATACCTTTCCAACATCCTCATGAATGACAAAACCTTCTGGCTGTATCATGTATACATCCTCTTTGATGTTTCCATTTAGGAAAGCCGTTTTGACATCCATCTGCCATATTTCATAATCGAAATAAGCAGCAATTGCTAGTAATATCCGTACAGACCTAAGCATAGCTACGGGCGAGAAAGTCTCGTCGTAGTCCACTCCTGGAACTTGCGTGAACCCTTTCGCGACAAGTCTAGCTTTGTGGATAGTAATGTTACCATCCGCGTCCGTCTTCCTTTTGAAAATCCATTTACAACCAATCGGCTTTACGCCTTCTGGAAGTTCTTCCAAGTTCCAAACTTGGTTTTCGTACATGGATTCCATTTCGGATCTCATGGCCTTGTGCCATTCTTTTAAGCTGGGCCCCGCCATCGCTTCCTTGTAGTGCACAGGTTCATCGTCTTCAAGAATGAAGATTTCGTTATGAAACCACTCAGGTGGCTGGATAGCCCTACCTAATCTGCGCGGTTCAGTTACAACATTGTCTGAAGTCTCCGCATCATATGCGACAACTTCCGGTTCAGTTGTAGGGATAATAAGCAGAATTTCTTCCGGTTCCTTAGCCATATCAACAGTTGCCGAAGATTCAATAACCTCATTAAGTTGTACTGTCCTTCTACTCACTTGTTTAGCGAGAAACTGTTTCTCGAGAAAGATTCCGGTTTTTGCGACAAACACTTTGCCCTCGGATGGCTGGTAGAAGGTATACCCAAAGGTTTCCTTTGGATAACCTACAAAGATACATTTGTCTGATCTGGGATCGAGTTTGCTTGGTTGTAAACGTTTTACGTAAGCTTCACAACCCCAAACTTTGAGATGCGACAAACTGGGTTTCTTCCCATGCCATAACTCATATGGCATCATCTCAACAGACTTTGACGATGCTTTGTTTAGTGTATAAGCGGCAGTAAGTAGTGCGTGACCCCAAAAAGATATCGGTAGATCTGTAAGAGACATCATCGACCTTACCATGTCCAACAGGGTTCGGTTACGTCTTTCTGATACTCCGTTTCTCTGTGGAGTTCCAGGAGGCGTAAGCTGTGAAACAATTCCACGGTCACTCAGATGTTGGCCAAACTCATGACTAAGATACTCGCCTCCGCGATCAGACCGCAGAAACTTGATCTTTTTGTCACGATGATTTTCTACTTCATTCTGAAATTCTTTGAACTTTTCAAAGGTTTCCGACTTATGCTTCATTAAGTAGATATAGCCATACCGACTTAAATCATTAGTAAAAGTCACGAAGTAGAAATACCCACCCCGTGCGGCTATGTTCATTGGACCACATACATCACTATGTATTATTTCCAATAATTCACCCGCCCGTTCAGGATGACCCGTGAACGGCGTCTTGGTCATTTTCCCCATCAAGCAAGCTTCACATGTGTCAAATGATTCAAAATCAAGGGACGGTAAAACTCCATCTTTATGGAGTCTTTGCATGCGTTTCTTTCCGATGTGGCCAAGGCGACAGTGCCACAAGAAAGTGGTGGTGGTATCAGCCTTCTTAAGGCGTTTAGCATTCACGTTAAAGACATCATTTCCACATTCAAGATTTAGTATGAAAAGGCCCCCAACAATGGGTGCAAATCCATAAAACATATCCTTACAATAAAGTGAACAACCATTGTTCTCAGACTTGTACGAATACCCATCATGTACTAAACATGATCCGGAGATAATGTTTCTACAAAACAGTGGAACAAAATAACAGTTACTTAGTTCTAAGATAAATCCCGAAGGGAGACGTAGAGGCATAATGCCAATGGCTTGAGCGGCGATCCCAGTGCCGTTCCCGACGCGCATCACGACTTCATTCTTTGCCAGCTTGCGCACCTTCTGAAGCCCCTGTATCGAGTTACAAATGTGAGCAACCGATCCGGTATCAAATACCCAAGACTTAGAATTTTCGCTAGCAAGCAAAACATCAATGACATTAACTTGTATAACAATTATACCTTTTCCGGTTTTCCCGGACTTCTTATCTTCCAGATACTTCTTGCAGTTTCTCTTCCAATGTCCTGTGCCCTTGCAGTAGAAGCACTCAGTTTCATTCTTGGCTCCACCCTTAGAGTTGCTTTGGGAGCCAGTCTTACCGGCGCCCTTGCCCTTCTTTGGCTTGCCTTTCTTCTTTTTGAAACTGGCGGTTTTATTCACAAGCAACACTTGCTTGCAATTTTTTCGCAGTCCTCCTTCTGCAGTTTTCAGCATGGCGAGCACCTCTTCCGGTTCCTTCTCCATCCCACTCATGTTGTAGTTTAATACAAAACCGTCATAAGACGGGGGGGAGTGAAGAAAGCAACATGTCCATCGTATGGCCAGGTGGAAGTGGAAATTCCAGGGGTTTAAGCCTTTCAGCATAGCCAATCATTTTGACCACGTGTTCGCCAACTGAACTACCCTCAGCCATCTTGCAATCCATCAAAGCCTTCATGATATCAAATCATTCAGACTTTGCGGTTTCCTTGTACAGAGCATCCAATTCCCGGATCATATCACGGGGTTTATGGAATTCAAAACATTTTTGAAGGTCCGTACTCATGCAAGCTAGCATGAGGCACTGCACTAAGTTGTGATCATCATCCTTAGTGGCCCAGACATTTTGTTCATCTTCCGGGGCCTCTGCCGCCGGTTTAGCTGGAAGAGCATTTTCAAGCACATACAGTTTCTTAGCGCTCCTGAGGACAATCCTCAGGTTGCGGACCCAGTCCGCATAGTTGTTTCCAGTCGCAGTTAACTTCTCTTTCTCTAACATCGGGCCTAAGTTGAACGCGGTGTTGCGAGCCATTTGATCTACAACGGAAAACACAAGTTTTCACTTAGACTTTGTTTATAATGAAAATGCACTAGTGAATAAACAATTTTATTCTAAAGTGCGCTCCCACTCAAATCAATATCTCTCATAATTGATTGTGAGTGATTCAAGACCCGTGTTTTGATAGTTCGCCATGATGGTAGCATCACAGATGCCGAAAATCTCAACCGGTAGGCCAGCTTGCCAATCACATCTTTATGTGACTCTTGTTCATCTTTCGATGCGTGTGTTCCGAGCTCATGACTTTCATGCCTGAACATCAAGACAACCAAGTGATCTTGCTGCGAGGTCTCAACTCACCCGCCTCACACTTCTGTAATCGTTCGTGCCCATGGTAGCATGTGACACCCCGAAGAGATAGGTGCCGTGACGGTGCTACACTTGGGAGAACATTAACTACTTGATATTTTTAGTGAGAGATCACCCTAATAAAAGGCGACTACCGCGCAATCAAGAAGGGTGCATCAAGAGGGATAAACATCTCAGGCAATTCATAATAGCATGATATGGTATAGCCTCTTCTGACGGAGAAGTCTTTCATTTCTTCGTCTTCGGCATTCGCGTCGGTGTTCACCTTCGCGAAGATTGCCACCACCTTGTCGATGCACCAGATAATATTGCTATCTCCATCGCAAGATAAAATAAATGAATTACTTAAGGTTGACACGCAGGTCATTAAAGTGCAATCATATGGCTCCAGCCATCATGTCGAATCATGACACGCAGGTCATGTTAATTACATCATATAGTCATCTCATACATAATCAAATTGAATATGAGACTTGCTATACCACATCACATGCAAATCATCCTGCAAAACCAAGTTAGACGCCTCTAATCGGTTTATGCAAAATTTAATTTTACGTGGCTTCTAAGGTTTTTACTCAAACCGCAGCTACCAACGTTTATCATCAAGTATGATTATTCAAGTCGCTAGATTAACTTTCCAGGGTGTATGAAGACACGAGATAATAAAATCTCGAGCCCCATACTAAACTTCGTCATACGCATGACCCCCGTGCAGATCATATCTGCATTGCCCTTTTTATCTGTGAATTTCATCTTTCCTTTAACTACGGTGGAACCCAAAGAACTGATAGCACTTCGTTGATCAATCAGGATCGCGGATTGCCAGAACTTTGTAAAATTCCACCATGCCATTTCAGGATCAGAAATACGCAAATTCTAGGGAAGCAACAAGAACATCGGGTAACAGATTTCATCTGCTACCCGCATAAATAATTTTCAGCAATAGATCTCATCTACTCCAAAATTATATTATGCAATACCCATACATCTCCATGTATTCTATATCGTAACCTGCATCTACGCATAGCACGGCTCTTGATGCCACTGCAGGGGAACGCGACAGAAAACGAAAATTTTCGGTATAGCGAGCACGCCCAGGACCACTATGGAGACTGCATACAAGGTTTGATCTGATCCGTACCGACTCGAAGCGCAGCGGAAGAAGAGTCGGTGGAGATCGTTGGTGCAGATCCCCGCGGCTAGGATTTACAACCTCCCAACCGCGAGGATGTACTCCCTCGTCGGACAGCCCTTCGGGAGGCGGTCGGACAGTCCCCCGGACGATGTCGCGGACAGCCCTCCGGGAGGACCCTCGAAACTCGAACGGAGACTCGGATAGCCCTTCGGGAGGACACTCGAACAGCCCCTCGGGCAAAAGACCGAAACTACGACCTCTCTACGGGGTTGCACACATACGGTGTCAGCTATCCGGCAAGGCTTCGCCGTCCAGAACTAGTTCCTGTAGGAACCCAGACAGCCTTTCGGCTCTACGAAACTCTTTTTGTGGGAGGGAGAGAAGAAGCCAGATAATGCATGGCATGTGTATGAGAGCAAGGGATGAGTGTGGAGGGCTGCCCCTCCACCTCTATTTATAGGAAATCCCAAGGGGTAGGGTAGTTTAACACAAAAACCCAAAATGCACATGAATGAAGTCCTTCCTCAAGGGCACAAGTGTGAAACCAAGGGACAAGTGGGGGCTCCATGGAGGAGCCCCCATGTGGCTGGCCACACCTTGTAGGGCCCCTTCAAAAGGGGCCTTATCCTTCCATGTCATCCCTCAAAAATATCTTGGGACAAAGCCCAAAAATAATGGCTTTCCAAAAAGTAACCATAAAGCTGATATTCACTATTCATGACGACATTTTTCAGCGTCCGGTCGAACTAAATTTTTTTTGTGAGCTTAGAACATTTCCAGTACCCACTAAAATAATTTTCAACACGTTCTGGAACAATTCCAGATTAGTGATTTTCATCTGCGAAAAGCATCTGAAGTGGTTCCGGCAGCTCCGGAACATTTCCGGTTTTTCTTCAGGAAATTCCCAGAAGTTTCCAGAATGATTCTGGCACCCTCCAAGAATTATCGGGCATGTGCCGAAACCAATTTGACTTTATGGTATCCTCTGAAACAACTTTTCAGTTTCACCGGAACTCATCCGGTGACCTCTCTCTGCGGAACTTTTCCGCTGTCCGAAACTTTTCCGGTGTCCGAAACTTTTTCGGTGATTTTCTCTCAGACTCCCTGTCTAGTATTCAGCAGATAGATGACCCTTAAGCGTGTGACCCTATAGGTTCGGTGAAGCATAGACATGACCTGGAACCCCTTCCGATCAATGATCAACATCGGAGCCGTGGACACCCATATTGACCCCTATACCCACACGAATGAATATTCGAGTGAACCTCCAGTTGCCGTGTGCTATTCCTGTTGCTTCGCGATATGTCACAAACACCCGAGGTGAGATTTATTGCATTCCTGTGGATCAACAATTTGTCCATCATGCAAGTTACCTCGTTACCGGTTTTGTTCTCTTTTCTCGTTTCCGTGTTCCGGCATCCCAGTGATCAAATCACAAGGTGTCTGGCCAGACGATAATGGATACCGTAACACCGAGATGGCCCGAGTATATCTCTCCATCGCCGGAGGAGCAAATCCCAATCTTGAGCTATCTCGTTACTTGATATACTTTTCCGTGAACCCGTAAGCTGCCGTAATAGCCACCCAGTTACGGATGACGTTTAACAAACCCCAAAGTTCACGAAGCAAGTATGAAGGAACTTGATACTCTCATGGTCTAAGGAATTATGCAAACATTAACTTCTCTGTGTTATAAACCATTAACTTGTGACGAATGCATCTCATAGCATAACATCAATTTGGGTCGATTCAACACAAGTGTTCTACCAACAATTTGTGCCCTCAAAATTTGCCGGCATAGACATGCCCATGATCAGGAAAACAGGATCATCATGCAATACTCGAGCCAGTCATAGAGGCTTGACCAGGAATACATTTTTCCGTTTATTATCCCACACGTGCACATGAGTTTCCCTCCAAGCCTCGTTTTATTGTAGACTCGAGAATCATTGCAGTTATAGCATGGAACATAAACTTTCATTACAAACCAGGAGATACAAAATAACTGATATTACTGCCTCTAGGGCATATCTCCTACAATTGTTGCCATCAAGTATGAAAAGATGGGATTTATATCATATTTCTTGAGTTTATCCCTCTACATCATGTCATCTTGCTTAAGGCGTTACTCCGTTCTTATGAACATAATACTCTAGATGCATGCTGGATAGCGGTCGATGTGTGGAGTAATAGTAGTAGATGCAGGCAGGAGTCGGTCTACTTGTCACGGACGTGATACCTATATTCATGATCATTGCCTTAGATATCGTCATAACTTTGCGCTTTTCTATCGATTGCTCAATAGTAATTTGTTTACCCACCGTATGCTATCTTCAAGAGAGAAGCCTCTAGTGAAACCTATGGCCCCCGGGTCTATTTTCCATAATATATTTTCAGATCTATAAACCAAAAAACGCAAAAATACCTTGCTACAATTTATTTATATTTACTTTAGTTTGCTCTTTTATTTATCTTTTATACCTATCTCTTTTAGATCTCACTCTTGTTCGTGGTCGTGAAGGGATTGACAACCCCTTTTTCGCGTTGTGTGCAAGTGTTTGTTAGTTTGTGCAGGTGCATAGATTGGAGACTTGCTTGTGCCTCCTACTGGATTGATACCTTGGTTCTTAACTGAGGGAAATACTTACCTCTACTTTGCTGCATCACCCTTTCCTCTTCAAGGGGAAAATCAACGCAAGCTCAAGAAGTAGCATGCACCGGTACAACCGCTGGGAGCACTGGTACAACCGGGTTTCACGGGGTACCCTGCAGAGAAGCACTAGGCGGTACAACCGCTTTTGGTACCGGTAGTATTGGTGGGCCGAAGCTATCCAGGAACTACCGGTCCAGTACCGCCCACTACCGCTCCAAAGACAGAATGGAGGCACTCCGATTCCTGTGGTAGAGCGGTACAAGGGCCGATACTACCGCCGGGCCAGAGAAGACGGGGGTGGCCAAGTTCAGAGCGGCTCAACCGCTCCAGTCACCGGTAGTGCCGGTACGCCGGAGCCATCTGGAAACTACCGTGTCACCACCGCCCACCAGCGCTCAAAAAACAGAACGGAGTCACCCCATTTCCGGTGATAGAGCGGTACTAGGCTGGTACAACCGCCAAGCCGCAAACCTAGAGTTTTCCAAGCACGAGGCGGTACAACCGCCCGGAGTTAGCGGTACAACTGCTTGGGAAACACCTGGAGACTGCAACCCTAGGGTATCACCCCCAGGGCGGTACAACCGCTCAGATGAGCGATACAACCGCTTGGTGCATAAGCCACTGCCCCAAGTAAGATTTGAGGCTCTCTCTCCTCGAACGGAAGGATATATGGTGGGTGCAAGAGAATGTGTTCCTGCATTGATTCCCCAGCACCTTCCGATGCGGATTCCCT
Organism: Thinopyrum elongatum; assembly: GCA_011799875.1. Taxonomy (NCBI): domain Eukaryota; kingdom Viridiplantae; phylum Streptophyta; class Magnoliopsida; order Poales; family Poaceae; genus Thinopyrum; species Thinopyrum elongatum. The sequence goes on along the minus strand of CM022300.1, from coordinate 580,453,295 downwards.
CTTAATAGTACGGATTTCCTACGACCAAAGAAATAAAAGCATCGGAAACTCCGTCTTCGATCTTTTCTGTCCGGAGGGAATGCCTAACCGTCTTGAGCCAAACTAAGTTTAACTGAGTAACTGGGCACACGATTAGTCTGCAAAATGTATTGTCAGCATCACCAAAACACTCAAGGCGGGAAATGCCCTAACAACAACATAAACTAGAACGTCAAGGAAGAAGAAGACTGAGCCCCATTACCGTTGCTAGACACACCAAGCTGAAGGCAACATTGTCATCGTCATCCACGATGCCACGGCGTTGCCACCGTCAGATCTGGCAAGCCGGACCATGGGTTTTCACCCAGAGCCAAAGGTAGAGGTGGGCACCCAAAATGACGCATCCAAGGAGGGGAACAATGCTCAAGAACGTCGTCATCATTGACACCGATAATATCAAGAAGATCTTTCACACGGGAACTGGCCACCTGCCACCCCATGTCCATCAACCGCAACACCTCCCAGCAACCCAAAAGAGCAAGCAGAGAAGCGAGGCACAAGGGGGTCGAGGGGGATCGATGGTGTAGAAGACTAGGATTAGGCCGTGCAACACACAATGCATTGATCGGTGCACCAGGCACGTATATGTGAGTACAGAGGGGGGCCACAACCTCAACTATACAGATAAACTAGGAGGTGGGCCCAAGACATAATATACACGTACACATATATTCAACACCCCTCCCCCCCCCCCGCAGTCGAAGCAGCATCGGAGACGCAGAGACTGGAACGAAACTCCTCGAAGGTGGAAGTCGGCAGTCCCTTAGTCATCACATCGGCGAACCGTTGTGCGGTCGGAACATGGAGGACCCGAATGCGTCCAAGGGCCACCTGCTCACGCACAAAGTGAATGTCCAGCTCAATGTGCTTAGTCCGGCGATGATGAACGGGGTTGGCGGAAAGGTACACCGCAGGGACGTTGTCACAATAGACAACCGTAGCCTGGGAGACGTCATGATGCAACTCCTGAAGTAGCTGTTGGAGCCAGGTGCACTCGGCGACGGCATTAGCCACAGCTCGGTACTCAGCCTCCGTGCTAGAGCGCGAAACCGTAGGTTGTCGCTTGGACGACCACGAGATGAGGGAAGGACCGAGGTAGACGCAGTAGCCGGAGGTGGACCGACGAGTGTCAGGGCAGCCGGCCCAGTCTGCGTCGGAGTGGGCCACCATCTCCAGAGAAGTGGACGCCGTGAGAGTGAGCCCAAGAGCCATAGTGCCGCGGATGTAGCGGAGAATCCGCTCCACAATGGTCCAATGGGAGTCACGAGGGGCATGCATATGGAGGCACACCTGCTGAACAACATACTGAAGATCTGGCCGGGTGAGAGTCAGATACTGAAGAGCCCCAACAATAGACCGGTAGAACGGAGCATCCGACGCGGGTGAGCCCTCGAGAGCAGAAACCTTGGCCTTCGTGTCAACAGGGTGGCAGTTGAGCATGCCGGCACACTCAAGTAGCTCATGCGCATACTTCTGCTGATGAAGGAAGAAGCCATCGGGTCGCCGAACAACCTCAACGGCAAGAAAATAATGTAGAGCGCCCAGGTCCTTGATGGCAAACTCATCACGCAGCCGGAGAGTAATCTGCTGAAGAAGGGCTACGGAGGAGGCCGTCAGGATGATGTCGTCGACGTAGAGAAGCAAATATGCAGTCGTGTCGCCACGGTGATAGACAAACAACGAGGCATCCGAGCGAGTAACGCTGAAACCCAGTGTCTGAAGAAACCCGGCGATACGCTGGTACCAGGCGCGAGGTGCTTGCTTGAGCCCATAGAGAGAGCAGGACAGCAAACACACATGCCCAGGAAGAGATGCGTCGACGAAGCTGGTCGGCTGCTCACAGTAAACCTGCTCCTCAAGATGGTCGTGAAGGAAGGCGTTGGAGACATCCATCTGATGAACCGGCCAGCCTCGGGAAACCGCCAGCTAGAGAACAGTGCAGATCGTGCCCGGTTTGACAACCAGTGCAAACGTCTCAGTGAAGTCGACACCAGCATGCTGCCGAAAGCCACGGACCACCCAGCGGGCCTTGTAGCGCTCAAGTGTACCATCCGAGTGGGTCTTATGGCAAAAGACCCACTTGCCGCTGATGACATTGGCGCGAGAAGGCCGAGGAACCAGTGTCCAGGTACGGTTCCACTAAAGAGCGTCGAACTCTTCCTGCATCGCAGCAAGCCAGTGAGGATCACGAAGGGCTACTTTGGCGGACGGAGGGATCGGGGACGGCTCAGTGGTGGAGGCGGCGAGGAGATACTCGTCGCTGGAGTACCATAGACTCGGGCGATGAACGCCAGCTCGAGCCTGAGTGACGGGGCGAGACGGCAACTCTGGGATAGCCGCGATCCGGCTAGTGAGGCGGCCGGCGAGGCAGCCGGCGAAGGAGCAGCTGGCGAGGCAGCCGGCGAGGAGGCAACCGGAGAGGGCGCCAGCGACGAAGCCGGCGTGGATGGCGACGGTGGCGTGGGGGCGCGAGGTGCAGCTCGTCCCACGACGCAAGGACCGCCAAAAGCCGGAGGCGGTCCGAGAGCCGCACGGGGCCTTCCACCTGACGAGGTTGCCGAAGGGCCGCCGGTGGCCGGGGGCAACAGGGTGACGAGAGGTACCTGCTGCTGAAACGAAAACACCTTCTCATCAAAGTAAACGTGTCGGGAGGTGAACACACGATGTGAGATAGGATCGTAGCAGCGGTAGCCTTTGGTGTTAGGTGGGTAGCCGGGAAAGATGCAGGCGACGGAGCAGGGTGCAAGCTTATGAGGCGCAGTGGCGGCGATGCTAGGGTAGCAGAGACAGCCGAAGATGCGAAGCTCATCATAAGAGGGCGGTGCACCAAAGAGGAGGTGATGAGGGGCATAGTTCCAGCGTGGGCGACACGGGCGGATGTTGATGAGGAGGGTGGCGGTGGCGAGAGCGTCCGGCCAAAACCGGGGAGGCACGTTAGAGTGAAAGAGCAACATGCGGATGCAGTCATTAAGAGTGCGAAGGATACGCTCGGCACGACCATTTTGTTGGGACGTGTAGGGACAAGTGAGGCGGAAGATAGTGCCATGGGAGGCTAGAAGGTTACGAACAGCAACGTTGTCAAACTCTTTTCCGTTATCAGTTTGTAATGCAAGGATAGGACGACCGAACTGTGTGGTGACATAGGAATAAAAGGCGGTGAGTGTGGCAAGGGCGTCGGACTTGCGACGAAGAGGGAATGCCCACACATAATGAGAGAAATCATCTAAGATCACCAAATAGTATAGGTAGCCCGTGTTGCTTGCAACCGGGGATGTCCAAACATCACTATGCAATAACTGAAACGGAAAAATGGAAATAGTGGTAGATGCGCTAAAGGGAAGACGAACGTGCTTGCCAAGACGACAAGCCTCACAAGTATGGTCGTCGATCTTATTGCATGAGAATGAAAAACTCTGAAGAATTTGACACAAAGTGGTGGGGTTCGGGTGTCCCAAACGAGCATGCCAAAGGTCGACACCTGCGGCGAGGGCGACTGGGGTGGTGGAGGCAGTGGCGGAAGAGTGCACCGGATAGAGCTCGTCAGGACTATCGCATCGGTGAAGGACCATCCGAGTACGAGCGTCCTTCACAGAAAAACCGACATCATCAAATTCAACGGTAATGGGATTCTCACGAGCAAGACGACGAACAGATACAAGGTTCGGAACTAAATCAGGAGAAACAAGAATATTAGACATAGTGATAGGCGTAGATGTGGAAGGAAACGAAGTATGACCAACATGTGTGATAGGTAAAGAGGAACCGTTACCAACGGTGATGCGAGTAGGAGTATGAACTGGAGTGAAGGAGGTTAGAGTACCGGGATGAGAAGTCATGTGGGCGGTGGCGCCCGAGTCCATGTACCAAGCACCGCCGGTGATGAGGCCAAGTGCAGTGCGGCCAAAGAAGTAGGGTCCCATGGCGGTGAGACCGCCAGCGAGGCGAAGCCGCCGTAGGGCTGAACCGGGGCGGGCGGAGCATGACCGCCGGCCATCGGCGTGACGGGCAGAGCCGTGGAGCCGGCACCGGCCGGCTGCTACGGCACGACGAAGTAGGCCGGATGGCCCGCCGGAAAAACCTGCGGCGTGTAGCCGAAGAGAGACGACGCGGCAGAAGACATCGCAGCGGCGGCGGCTGGGGGAGGGGGTGCGGCGGCCGCCAGGGAGGAGCGGTGGTGGCACGGGCGGCGGCGGCGGCCCGGTGCGACGGCGGCGACTGTGGAGAACGGGGTTGTAGGAGGGAGTACAACGGCGAGGGGATGAGCGGCGGCAGCGGCGGCTAGAGGCGGCGGCGGCTAGGGCAGCGGAAGGCAGGGGATAGGTGGTGGAGAGGCGGTGCAAAAGCGGGAGAGGAGGGAGCGACGGCGACCGGCGGCGGCGGCGGCGTCGGGTGGGGAGAGCAGCGGCAACCGGCGGCGGCGGCGTCCGGAGAGAACCGGCGGCGGCGGCGGGTGGCGGCGGCGGGTGGAGGGAGCGACGGCGGCGGCTACGGAGGAGCCGGCGGCGGGTGGCGGGTGGCGGCGGCGTCGGGTGGGGAGAGCGGCGGCAACCGGCGGCGGGGCCGGCCGGAGAGAACCGGCGGCGGCGGCGGCTAGGGTTAGGACCGACTTGCGATAGATACCATGTAGAAGACTAGGATTAAGCCGTGCAACACACAATGCATTGATCGGTGCACCAGGCACGTATATATGAATACAGAGGGGGCCACAACCTCAACTGTACAGATAAACTAGGAGGTGGGCCCAAGACATCTATCCCTAATAATAAAGCACGGGTTGACTCCGTGGGTTCACCGTCACAATACGCTTTCTTCCTGTGAATTTACGCTTTCAGTTTGAATTTAAAACATATACGCGAGGTGGTACTAAAACGTAAGAAAAAAACGATTCGATTCCTCAAACCTTTGTTCATCCCCAGCAGTCCGTCCCGGTTAGGCTGGTCGCCCCCGCCCGCGCCTTAGCCCATCTATGGTTCGCATAGGCTGGTCGTTCCCTCCTGGGCGTTAGCCCATCAATCCCTTAAAACCGCACCGTAGCCCAACTATCACCAGAGACTTGCCAGCTCGCTACGCTGCTGGGCCTTATGGCCGGCAGCCACGCCTCGACTTACAAAGACCGCAAAAAATAGTCTGTTGCCTGCTTATTATTTTCTCAATAGTCCCACCTCGCCCTGTTAAATCGATTCTCATCAGTTTATATACATTTTGAAGTTCTTTGTAACATCAACCAGCCGTCCCATGAAACAAACAATGAGCTGAGAAAGAGAAAGGAATCACAGGAAAACAAGAGAAAAGAAGCATGGTCGGTACTGCGTGCCGGAGTTGTAGCCGGACACGGCAAGGACGAGACGTGGGGCTGCTCGGACACAGTGGCGAAAACAACATGTTGATGCAATCCTGCACGCCGGAGTTGTAGCCGGACACGGCAAGGACGAGACGTTGGGCTGCTCGGACACAGCGGCGAAGACAACATGTTGATGCAATCCTGCACGCCGGAGAGGGCGGGACGCCGGGCTGCTCAGACATCCTGCGCACTCGGACAAGACGCCGGGCTGCTCAGACATCCTGCACGCTCGGACACGATGCCGGCCGAAGTTGTGTAGGCGGACACGGCAAGGACGAGACGCCGGGCTGCTCAGATACAAGTTGATCCTGCATACCTGAGGTTATAGGCGGACTCGTCAAGGATGAGACGACGGGCTTCCTCGGACAGGACGGCGAAAATGAAGTACTGCACGCCGAGTCGTAGTCGGCTGTACAAACTTTGGTTGGCTGCCTAAACACGTACGTACAACAATGGCCTAGATATATAGCCCTAAAAGAAATGGCTATTTTTCTTGGAGATTGCATTATTGGGCAGCAAGCTTGTGCTCTTATGCATAATTAGTTTTTTTCTAGAGAATGTGCTATTATGGATTGTGCTTCTTTTACTTAAATTTTGTAGTTAAAACAAGTACATGTCTAACCGTTTGCCCACAACCATGCTACCACCCACTGGCGGAGCTACTCACGGGCAAAACCGTGCCGTGGCCCGCCCAGCAAATCACCAAAAAATATTTATATACTGCATATGTTCATTGTCAGTCCACCTAGATAGCAGACCATAACCCAAACGCCCAGTTCAGTAAAGCAGCACAGCCAAGCGCATCCATCCCCCGTTCTCTCTGCGCCTCATCCAGTACTACTCGTGTACTTAGGGCATGCCGCCGGCCGACGGGGGAGGTCCAGCAGCTTGGGCAGCTACAGCTAGTCAGCTAGCGGCAACTCTGACCCATCCGGGCATCCTAATTTTTGCACTTTTTATTAGCTTGGCCCGCCCAGTTTTTTAGTTGTAGCTCCGCCACTGCTACCGCCTAAAGTTGCTGCCCCAGAGCCTGAGAAGCCGACCAAGCTCGCCTGCCCCAGAGCCTGAGAAGCCGACCAAGCTCGCCTCTCACCGAGAGACGAGCCGCATGTGTGCAAAATGCCAGCCCTGTTGCCGTACCGACACGCCTGCACACCCATTTGCCGGTGATCCCCCACACGGCGGCGAGAACCGCACAACCGCACAGTAGATCCATCCCCCCCCGGGCCGCCGCTTAAATCCAATCGGAATGGCAGCGCTGTCTGGTGCCAACACGGGGGCCCAACCCATGGCAATAACGGCGGGTCAGCGACCACGCGGTGGAGGGAACCCTGCCCCCGAGTCACCACATGCGGACGACGCGGGGTCAAGTCTCTCAATCAAGAAATCTAGTATACAGTTCAGAAATATTTATTTCTCAAAAGCAGAAACTGACTGAGCTACGTGAACCAGTTTTCGGCAGTTCCATGAAACTAATCGGATTGATGAAGAACAAAACTGAGAACTCCAAACTGAAGCAAGTAGCATGCTCCTAAAATTGTCGGTTGCCTTGCCGAGGCTGGGCGCACGTCAATCGTCAAGGAATGCTGCAAGGGAATCACTAATCTTTTAGCCTCAAAGAAACATTTTCATCTGCTTGTGAGTGAGTGGTGACCAAAAACGAACGAACTCAAGCATTTGCCTTGTACCTGTTGCAGTAGGTGACCGCGTGAGCGGTGGACACCGGCGAGACGCCGCAGAGCCCCGGCAGCAGCGCGATGGCAGACGCGTTGGACCAGTACCGCCTGACGAGCCCACCCATGCAGCGGCACACGGATCGCCAGTTGTCCGGCGAGTCCGCCGCGACGGCGTACAGGCCGTCCACCCCCTCGCAGCACGGCGTGCCCGGGGCTGGCAGGGGCCCCGCGCTCGTGCCGCGCGTGACGAAAGCCGTGCAGCCCGTTAGCAGCGACGTCACCGTGCCACAGTCCAGCGACGAGGATGACGGCGGCGTCGTGGGCATGCCGGCCGCGGTTGCCGTCAGAGCGCAGCCTGACAGCAGGGTGGCCATGACGATGGCTCCGGCGGCTAGAAACCACCCCACGGCCGCCATTGCCCTAGTCGCTAAATCGATCGATCAGTGTGGGCTTGGGGATTGTGGCGTGACTTCGTGAGAGTAGATGGAGGTGGAGGTTTTTGCGGTGCTTGTTTCGTGTGCGTCGCATGCGTACGTCATCGTGGTTACGTACATGTCCATGAAGGCAGGATGAGCTAACCACTTCAGTGGACAGCAATAATAATGCTACATATACCTTGATTTAGAACAATTGATAAGCCACGTCAGCTCGTAGGCTCCTTCCGTAAGATATGTTCCGTAGATGCAGCACGATTGCAGTAGGCACTAGTATACCTGGCCATCGCTCGGGCCGGGCCTGACCAAGCCCGCCGCAGAAATCCCAGGCCCGGGCCCGGCCCGGCCCGGGCGTCGGGCCTAGAAATCAAGCCCAAGCCCAGTCCGCCAACGCAAAAGCCCGCCGGGCCTCTTCGTTAACTCGCAAATTTGACGGGTCCAGGCCCGGCCCGACCCGCCCCGCCCCGCCCTTCGGGCTCAATATCTAGGCCTAGGGTCAGCCCGTGAGGAGCGTCGGGCCGGGTCAGGTCGGGCCGAACGGGCCGGGCTGCCCATGGCCAGGTATAGGCACTAGGCAGTATACCTGGCCATCCCTCGGGTCGGGCCTAACCAAGCCCGATGCGAAAAACCCAGGCCCGGTCCGGTCCGGGCGTCGGGCCTAAAAATCAGGCCCAAGCCCGCCGGGCCTCAGGCCAGGCCTCTTCGTTAACATGCTAATATGATGGGCCTGGGCCCGGCCCGGCCCGGCCTTCGGACTTGAAATCTAGGCCCAAGCCCGGCCCGTGGACAAGGTCGGGCCGGGTCGAGCCGACCGGGCCGGGCTGCCCATGGGGAAATCTTTTCCTCTTCTCTCTGAAAGGGTTGGGGATTGTCTTCACAATATAAGTCCAACGCGCTGATCCAAACAAAGACACGCTTTGTTCGTTTTTTGTGAGTCTGGATCGGCCGCCCGCTCATCGTCTGTCTTGATTTTCGTTTGGGTCGGCAGTGCGCCCAATGCGTCGACACATATTTTGCCCGCGTGGCCGGCTTATCGTCGTTTTTCAACAAATATACACATATTTTGCATAGTATCACAAGCAAACAAGAAAAAACGTAGTTTCACAAGTCGAATAAAAATTAAATTGTCTCAAATACATTTAAAAAAAAGATACATCTATTGGTTGCCAACATGAGCCCACATATGCTCAACTAAATCATCTTCCAGCTAAATATGAGTTTCACAATCACGCATTTATGATGAAATTGGGTGAACTGTGCAAATGTTGTTGCCGTTCCTTCTCCATGCGCAGGCACAACATTGTCACCCTGAAGCTGAAACCCTTGATCGTAGATACGTTCCGGGCGCTCATCCTCTGCGATCATATTGTGCATGATCACACAAGCAGTCATCACCTCCCACAACTTCTTGGTGCTCCAAGTTCTAGCAGGATATCAAATGATGCCCCATCGAGATTGCAGAACACCAAAGGCACGCTCGACATCCTTCCTAGCACTTTCTTGCTCTTAGGCAAATCTTTTCCTCTTATCTCCGAAAGGGTTGGGGATTGTCTTCACAATATAAGTCCACTAAGGATAGATACCGTCAGCTAGCCTTTGATGTAGTTGTGGCCGTTGATGTTAACATTGACCGGCAGACTATTGCCTTCGTCAAGCCTTGCAAACACCGGCGAGCGTTGAAGCACGTTGATATCATTGTGCGATCCGGCCATGCCAAAGAAAGAGTGTCAGATCCAGAGATCTTGTGAGGTCACGGCCTCAAGTAGGACAGTGCAAGCCCTGACATGTCCCCTATACTTCCCTTGCCAAGCAGAAGGGCAGTTCTTCCACTCTCAGTGCATGCAGTCTATGCTGCCAAGCATCCCTGGGAAGCCCCTGTTGGCATTGATCGCCAACAAGCGGGATGTATCTTCAGCTGTTGGCTCTCTCAAGTACTCAGGGCCAAACACTCCAATCACAGCCTTGCAGAACCTGTACATGGACTCTAGGCATGTAGACTCGCTCATACGGACATACTCATCAATAAGGTCACCGGGCACTCCGTATGCAAGCATACAGATGGCTGCAGTGCATTTTCTGATAAGATGAGAACCCAATCTTTCCAACGGCATCCTCTTTGCACTCGAAATAATTATCGTATCCGACCACCCCCCCTCGAATACGGTTGAAAACATGCCTAGCCATATGGAAACGCCGCCGGAATTGGTGATGTTTGAACAGCGGGTTGGCTGTGTCAAAGTAGTCCTTCCAAAAAAGGAAATGGCCGCTCTCTCGGTTGCGATTCAACGTCGGAATGTGCCCTGGGATCGAGTCACGGAACAACGGCCGCTGCCTAGTAAGGTGGTCATGGACAAACACAGCAGCCACCATCTCCTCATCATCGGGTGAGGAATTGTCAGTCCCAGAGGAAATTGTGGAAAAAGAACTCGTCGGCGGAGTCCATTTGTACCTTGGGGGCAAACTGTCGAACAGCTTGCAGGCGGCGACGAAGAAGCTGGCCGGCGAAGAGATGTGCGCCTCCCCTGGACCAGGTAGCTAGCCTGGCGGCGTCGGACAAAGAAGCTGGCCGGGGCCGCGGGGGAGGGGGGGGAGACTTCGTGCTTGCGGCGACGTCGAGGTGGGGGTGGGGGTGGTGGGAAGCTGCGGTGGCCCGACAGCGAGGCGGTGGTGGCGGCAACGTGGGAGGTAGCGGCGTGTGGGGGGGGGAGGTGTGCTGGCAGGGACACCGAACGGGGTGGGGCGGGCGAGGGCTTGCTGTCGATAGGGGTGAAAGAGGATGCCCAATGTGCCACCGACTGACGGGCCAGGGGGAGTAGTAGGCGCGCGTCGTGCGCGTCCGCTTCGTGTCCGCACCGATGCAAATGAGGCCTAAAATTGGGTCAGGAATGGGTCGACATAAGGACGAAAAGCGGACGCGCGTCCATTTGAGTCGACGCGTTCGGCCAACTTTTCTGTTTGTGACGACCGAAACGAACATGCGCGAACGAAATAGATAAATAGATAGGAGTTGCTCTTACGCCAGAATTAGAAACGTCTTTCAAACATATAGACATGCATGTAAGAGCATACTGGTATGTAAGTCGTAATTTGCTTTTTTTTTTCAAATACATGCTGACTTTTTTCAATACACGCTGTACATTTCCAATGTACATCACTAATATATTGTAAATGCACATCGAACATTAACGGACCTTTCGTTTCAAGAACAATGCTAGCTTACTGGCACTTTTTTTTTACAAATAGAAACTTAGAGCAAGTATAATAAGATGACGTAAGCGGACTGTAAGGATTTAAATATTATATTATTGCTGAGTTGGAAGAGAGAGAAGAGGAGAGAGAAGAGAAGCGGGTTGTAGACTTACAGCCGGCTGTAGCACGAGCTCCAGGAAGCTTTGTGAGAGTGGAAGGTGGACCATATGTTGACAAAATAGTACTTTCTTATAGCCAACTATTATACGTGTTGACTATTACATTGGCTATAAATGACATGGCAACATGTTATAGCCAGCATCTGGCTATATTATTAACCATGCTCTTACAAAGAGAGGTGGCGTCACCTAGTTTGAGGAAGGGAGCCCCACCCTGAAATTCGGGGGGGGGGGGGGGGGGGGGGGGGGGGAATTAGCACAAGACACATATGTCTGTAATACCATGTCCATAAGTCAACCATTTTTTTTCAAATACATGTTTGACGATTTTTTTATTCAACGTTGAAGATTTTTTGAATGGTATGATTTAAAAAAAATACAATAACATTTTTTTGACATTGTATAAATATATTTTTTAAATGTGATGAACATTTTTTGAAACACGTGAACATTTTATTTGAATGGCATGAACATTTTTTTTTAAATTTAGCAAAGATAGTTAAAAGCTAACAGCCATATAAGGCTTCGTAAAAGATATTGTGGCCTGAACTCAACACATGTGGCCTGAGTGCCTTTCCGCTCATGTTATCGCCTGACGCGAGCTGTAGAACTCGCTTGCGTCAGCCGATAACATGTGGCATCAGTGCCTTTTAGCACATGTTATCGCTGGATGCGAGCTGTAGCACTCGCTCGCGTCAAGCATCGCAGTAAATTGGCTAGCGCAGGAAGGTAGTTCTTCCTCTCTTTCTTTTTCTTATTTCCGCTTTTTTTGCTTTTGATTATATATATATATATATACAGAAATCACTTTACATAGAAAAAAATGCTAATCATGCATTTACAAATGTAAATCATGTATAATTTTTTCCCACGTATACAAAAAATGTACAATGCATATGAAAAATTAGACATAAAAATTATGTTTAAAAAAATGATAATAATATTTTTTTAAATGTTAATTATGTGTTTTAAAAATGTTAAACGCCTAAAAAAATATTTATGATGTATAAAAAAATGTACAATGCGTATGGAAAAGACTAAACATCTAATACATTTAAGTTTAAAATAGTTTATTATGTATCTAAAAAATGTTAATCATGTAGTTGAAAATTTTAAACATGTATAAAAAATGTTCCTAATGTATACAAAAATGTAGAATGTGTAAGGAAAAAATAGACATAAAAATATATGTTTAACAGAATGTTAGTCATTTATTAGAAAATGGTAAACGTGTATATAAAAAATGTTAAACCTGTAGATTTAAATTGTTTCTGATGTACACAAAAAATGTAGAATGTGTATGTGGAAAGTATACATAAAAATATATTAAAAATAATAAACCTGTATATAGAAAATGTGTCTGATGTATACAAAAAATGTAGACATGTATGAAAAAACTAGACATGAGAAAAATTACTTTTAAATGTAATGATGTATTAGAATAATGTTAAACGTTTATATGGGAAATGTTAGAGACATAAAAAATGTCCTGATGTATACAAAATATAGATGTTTATAGAAAAATTTACACATAAAAAATTATGTATTTGAAATAAATCAACGTATTTAAAAATGTTCATGTTCTATACGAAAAAAAAGAGATGAAAACCGACAAAGAAACAGAGAAAAACAATGAAAAACATAAAAAAGAACTATGAACAAGAAACAATCATCAAAGGTTCTAAAAACGGATGAAAACTGTAAAGAAAAACACGTAGAAAAAATGAAATAAAAAGGCAAAGAAATCAGGACAAAAACGGTAAAAAAAAAGATAAAAAGAAAACCAAAGGAAAACAATGAAAATCAAAGAAAATAAACAAAGAAATACAAAGAAGAAAAGAAACAAAAGGTAAATTTAGTGAAAACTGAGAAAAACAAAAGAAAACAGAAGTTATAACGAAGAAAAAAGAAAAACCAGAGAAAACCTGTGAAAAAACAAAATGAAAAAGAAAATCAGACCTAAGGCGAACCTACAGCGAGCGACTAGAGTAAACGTGAAAACTTAACTATGGCGAGATAACCTACCATCTGGCTATAGGTGAGAAATAGCTCTCGCGACATGTTAGTGGCTTCACTGGCTTGGTACAACTCATCTTATTGGCTTCGTACAACCCACATGCAAGAAGTTCAGTTGACGAAGGCAGCAACCCCACCGTGTAGTTCTACCAAGTAAAAATGATGACATGGCTGCACCAGAATTCAGGAAAATCAGGTGTTGGGGACTGGGGACACAACTGGAGTTTAATTTGTGTTGGGGGACTGAAGATTGGTGTAGAGAGTAGTAAAATTTACTATAAGATCATAACAAGTTATAAATTTTGAAATGTTAATAAAATAAATAAAATAATATTATTGAATGAGATGCTTTGAATTTTAGAAGGATTTGTAATTCTCCAAACCACGTAATGAGAGTTGGATCAATATAATTATCCAGCAAATATAAATCTTTGTTTAATTTGTTACTTAAACTCAAAAAAAAAATTATCCTTTCAAATATTTCAACAATATTTTCAATAGTGATAATAAAATGACTTTATCATATATCATGGATATATAATCTATTTAAATTTTGATGCATTTGGATTTGGGTCTAATTTAAAATAAAGAGTGGAGATAAAAGGACTTCTCCAATTACGATCCTTGCATATTTGATGTTGAAGAAAAATAATTATGGGAATTATAAAACGCCGAGACTTGTTTTTAGGGAACTTACAAAACCTAAAATGAAAATAAATAAATTTCCATAACTAAGTTTGGGTGAAAACTATTTTCCCACCTCCCAATATAAGTATTTGGATGTATTAAAAAATCTGGATTTATCAGAGAAGGCTTGGTAGTTATAGCTGGCCATAATCATTTTCCTATAGTAATTTAAATAAAAAAACATTGGAAATTCCAGGAACTCGATTGGGGTAAATATGTTAGCTAGCATGACTTTTCTCTCTCCGCCCCCACACGCTCCACCGAACAGCCAGGCCCATGTCTCTTTTCCTTCTCTTTTTAACCTTCTTATTTCTTTCTCCCTTGGGTTTATCCTCTCCCATGAAGTCCAATCTTCCTTCTAGCCTAAGCCCAGACGTATGAAGACATGCAATCGACATCTTGCTCCTACACGATCAGGAGCACGAATAGACACACACATCCATGGTGCGACCTCTTCCCCTACCACTTGTGCTTCATCTCGTGATCAAATCATTCCGGTTTTAGCTCCAAAGTTATAGACGAGTTCAAGGAAACCCCACTTAGAGAATTAATCTCCCACTTTGATGCCTTAATTGAACAAACCGACTGCATGTTCTCAATGCTAATAGTTGGCATTGATTGCCCGATCTCCCTCCACCGTCTATATAAGGCTGGATAGATGAGAGCCATACGAGTCCCTAGTCCTCCTACAATTTAATTCTCACAAATTAGTTCCAGTATCTACTTTAGTTCTTTTTGTAATTGATCCATGAAGTTATGTATATTCTTGTTTGTAGAAATGAAGAGAAAGACTTTGGACAATTGGTTTGCAAACCAGTTCAATCACCTCCTTGACCAAGCCCAATGGCGAACGTACCCCCATACTTTAACAAATAGAGCACTACTCCCATTTCAAATGAGAGTACTAATCCCCCAACATATGAGACAACAAATCAACATAAGGCATCATATACTAGAATTTTCATCCAAGTCAGACTTTAGGTGATCCAGCAGACCGAATACAAATAAAAGATTATGCCCTGAAATTTGACTTGAAATGGGAAGAATTTTGAATGGGAGAAACAAAGCTACTAAACATAAATTTGAAGTCATGTTGGATGGCAAAATTCAGAGATCTTCTCAACCACATTGATTAGATAAGTTTGATTGGTTGGAATGTAGTGTTAAAAAGGAGGTTGCCTTTTGCTTCTACCGATTTATTTTCAAGAAAGCATCACATGCCATTATATTTGGAAATGTTGTATTTACAATAGATGGTTACAAACTTTTGAAAACAACTTTTGCATATTTTGAGAAACATGATGGTGGTCAAGCTAGTCGCAACATTTCTAGGGGCTCATGTGATGATTTCAACAATCAAAGGGGAAATGTGTCTACCAAATTCCATGTTTACAATAAAGAGGCTGAGATGAAGCATAAAAATTATTTGAGTGCGTCATTGTATTGTGCAGGGTATCTCATAGCTCAAGGGGAAGCTTTTCGTGGACAAGATGAATCCTCCAATTTCATCAGCACAGGCAATCTCAGAAAGTTCTTTGACTGGTATAAATACAATAGGAAAGACGTGAATGGGGCATTTGATAAGAGGAAAGGAAACCATAAATTCAGAAGGACCTTGTTGCATGTTGCGCAATGGTGGTAACCGAAGTCATCAAGAATGAGGATGGAATTAAGATTTTTTTTGTGTGCTTGTTGATGAGGCTAGAGATTGCTCGCTAAAGGATCAAATGACAGTGTTTTTGAGGTAATTCACACAGATTTGCATTGTTTTGTTTGTGTTGTTTCAAACAACAAAGCACACACATTTCCAATTGGGATATCACCTTGTCGAGTTGACATTGATTCGTTCCGTGGCAACTTTATCACTTGAGCGAATATTTTCAGCAATGAATATCATCAAAACACATTTGCGCAATAAGATATTAGATGAATTATTCAATGATTTATTGAGTTATTTATGATGATCAGATCATGATACAATTCCGAACAAGAAAGACCGCAAGGATATTTTCCTTGTGGGTATACTGTGATTTCTTAAGAGGCATGTCTCCATTTTTTTCTTGTTCTAAGAGTCAATTAATTGTGGATCCGCTAATTAAGCTATTATGCCACTAATAAACTTGCTACTCTAGGACAGATGGTATGGCCTTGGAACCTTAAGAGCATAATATAATGTAGATATTAGGAGAAGTTTTCAATTAGCAAGGTATTCATTTGACTCTTCCATCATTCCATGCCTTTTTTCACGCACGCCGGGCACCTCTTATTGTTAATCTGCTCTTATATTAATGTAAAGTGCATGAGTTCTATGCTATTGAGCATGTGTGTTGTGTGAGTCTGTCGGATCAGTACCTGGCGGCACTGGATGAGGTTGCTTGGCCGTGTGTGTGAATCCTTCAGATGAGTTACTTGGAGGCGATATATGAGGTTTGCCTGGCGGTGTGTGTGCGCGCTACATAAGACCACCGGATTAGGTTACCTAGCAATGTGTGTGCATTGTGTGTCAAAGCATAATATGCATACAACTGCCTCTTGGATGATTAGTATGCACACATCTAACACCAACTCATACCCACAAGATCTTTTTATTAGCATGTATAAATAGTGCAGCTGACAAATTTTATTGCTCGACACTCCATGACGGTTGGACACCAGGTACTCAAGCCACGAGATTTGTTTATTAGCACATATAAATTGTGCGGCTTAACAATTTTATTGCACGACCCTCCATGACGGCTGGACCATCAGCTAGCGAGTGTGGTGGGGAAGCAACTGTCGTGCACGCAGCTGAGCACGTCGCGATAGTCCCTGTGGATGGTGAAGGAGTCATACACCTTGCCATCACTGCTCTTCATGTACTCGCACAAAAGCGATGAGTGGTTGAAGGCCGTCAGCTTGGTGAACCCGTAGTCGTGATCCCTGAATATGCTCCACTTGGGGATCGCGGTGGTGTAGTCCGACAGGTGGCTGCCGCCGCCGCCGGCCACGACGAAGATGGTCCCGTTCATGGTGCCCGAGTAGTGGCTCTTCTCGCTGTTGACGCACTGGCTCTGGTAGAGCGGGCATGTGCGCTCGTAGTTATGGACGTGGCCGAAGTAGGCAATGTCGACGCGGTACTTCTGCCACAGTTTCTGCAGGCTCTCCCGGCCCTCGGGCTCCTCGAAGGAGCCCTGGTCGGCGTACCACGAGTTGGAGGAGTAACCGAGCACCCTGTGCGCCGTGAAGATGAGCCATGGCTGGTGCTTGCGGTCCACCGTGGAGAGGCACTCCTCGATGAACTTGTACTGCAGAGTCCCCTCCCTCCAGTCGTGCTCCGAGTCCGCCACGCAGAACCGAAACATCCCGTAGTCCACCTTGTACCTTGAGATTCATCGATGGCAGCCATTTCGTCACTTGAAATTGAACCACCCAGTAGTTCCATATGGATTTTGCAGGAAATAATTTGATTTCTAGATGCTTACCAGAAGTTTGCTCTGTTTTCAGCGGGGTAGTAGTACATGGTCTCGGCAGGCACGCCGCATTCGCCGCCGGAGTCCTCGACGTCGAAAAACCCGCCGGTGTTTGGCCAGTCCCTCTCATGGTTGCCGCTGTGCACCACATACAAGACAAGGATATAAGTAATAAGCTCCTACACTGCTGTTATTTACATGGCACTGCTGCATACGTGCACGGTACACGGTCATGGCATGATGTACCTTGCAACCATGTAGGGCTTCTTGGCGCTGATTGGGGCAACCTGTGCGGTGAACTGGTCCCACTGGGAGAGGTACCCGTTGGCGTAGGGCATGTCGCCGATGTGGAAGACGATGTCGTAGTTGTCCAAATCTTCAATCAACCTATCCGTCGTGTTGAGCGACCCTGGCTGGTAGTTGGCGAACTCGTTTGATCCATCCCTCTCCGCCTAAAAGACCAAACCATGTGTACCATATGTAAAAAAAAAATCTGTGAAGTGAAGTTAAATTGTCATGCATGCGATACATATTAAGAGAGACCCATTTAATTGTACCTTTCCCATATCACCGAAGACGATGATGCGCTGCAGCGAGTTCTGCCCGGGGGTTGGCGGTGCCCGGAAAGTGTAGGACTTAGCCCATACCACGGTTCCGTCGGAGAGCTCATGCCCAATCTTGTAGAAGTACCTAAATCACAGTTCACAAACCAACCGGTCTTGGGTAAATTAAGCTGATCATTTGAGCATTTGTCAAGGACGGGTCAATAACTCTCCTTGGTAACATTGCCTACGACGTACTCTTTGTTGGGCCACAGGTTCCTCATGAACGCCGTGTGGATGAACCCGGGTTCTCTCCACCCAACCGTTCGCGCCGGCTCGCCTGGATAATAAACAACCAAACCAAAACAAAATAGCACAGTGAACCTTCTATCTTCTTGCCCATGCATGATCCGAGTCGATGCTCCACATACGTACGTACCGCACATGCTGCCGCGGTTGAAGGTCAGTGTCCCGGCGGGCGTGCGCGTGCCGGCGGAGCCGACCATGCCCCACTCCACGAACGGGTAGGCCTCACTGACGTCGTAGCCGCTGGTCCACGTCACCGTCATCTCGTCGTGGGTCTTGCCCTGCGCCAGCCGCGGGAACACCGGCGCCTTGGGGTTCTTGAACACCACCGTTTTTGACACCGACACCAGCTTAGGCTGCAAAAGTAAAACCCACAACAAACGGGCGCTCACAATTTCAGACCCTCTTTGGCTCCACTTACGTAGAAAGTTCACATAAAAACAGTAGGTTTGGATAAGGGAGCGGTCACGTTTTCGAGGCCGCCGGTGAAGAGGGCGAAGGAGAAGTCGGCGCGCTGGTTGATGAGCTGGAGCCGGATGGTGCCCTTGCCACCTTTGAGGTAGTTCGCCGAGTAGTTGGCGTACTGATACTGCAGTCACACACCAAGAGGCCAATTCAGCTCAACATATCATGGTTCATGGCCATGTTGGCAGATGGCTGTCATGAAATTTCATCTTGGTTGGTTAACCAACCGACCTTGATAGGCGCCGTGCAGAGCAGCGGCTCGCCGGGGTACCTCTCGGGGTTAGGGCACGTGCCGGAGCTGCATACGTACGCATAGGAGACAAGACAGATGCAACAGTGATTAGAAGTTGAATTTTTTGCGGTTGGAGTGTCAAGGGGGGAAAGTCTTACAGGAAATCGGCGGGGGAGAAGACGGCGATCCAGTCATCGGGGGAGGGGTTATCCCAGCCGTATTTGACGGTGACCCATACGGTGTCTTCGTCCTGTCAGAGGCATGCAGCTCAAAATTATGAGTTGCTTAGATTTAATTATTTTTACTTGATCTACCTACAATTTATGTCATGTACTTCCTCTGTAAAGAAATATAAAATCGTTTAGATCACAACTTCATCGATCTAAATGCTCTTATATTTGTTTACGGAGGGAGTAGATGATTAATGTCAATTTTCTGTAGAAAAATCGGGGCTCCACGTCACGGCCCATTTTTTTTGCACTTTCTTTTGGCTTTTATGTGTAGCTAGTTTAATAATCAGTGAAGCCGGTTCAACAATGAGATGCTAAGCTAACAAGATGCCTTTTGTTGTCTATACACATGCACAGAATCAGCAGGACAAAGTGGTGCTAGTACCGACGACAAGTCATCCGGCGTATCTATAGTGACAGTATCCTAATAAAGCCTAAACAAGCAGATTGATCAAATCAAAAGCTGCAATTCTGTAATTCTGCAACCGTCACCTAGTCTGGGGAGGGGTCCATATCTAATGGACAAGTGGCTCCGAGTGTCACCATTTTTTTGCATCATTGGGTGCTGTGGGTCACCAATAATGCTGCACTTACATGTGGATAAGTCCGGATTGCTAATTATAGGCTGACGTGGCATCAAGTGATTGGAAATTGGGGTTGAGGGGAAGTGAATGGTGAGAGAATACATACATCCGTAATTAGCAATCCATAACCTTCGGATAGATCGCTACAAATTGAACGTTGGATTTTTAGCCATGGCAAATCGAACTTTTCTTAACATTACCGTAACCTTAAGCCCGTATGATTAGCATTTCTGTGTGGGTCATTCAATTAAAAGTTGGCAAATTTAATTGTTGGTTCATTTTGTTGTATAAGATGTCCCCTGAACATTTGTGAAGCAAATGAACTAGGACAGATCAATGGTCAATGTCTGCTCCACCTGACCCCCCCTGCGCTAGGTGGTTACCACTTACCAGCACCATTATATTCCAAATACATCATTTTAACGTATTATGAGTTCCTACATACTATTTCCTTTGTTTTGCCTTTGGATGTAAGGTCCAAGTAGCACTCTATTCAACTGCAACCATTGCATTCCAAAGTCAAAACTCCAAAGCCAGAAGGGCCCCAGCGAGCTGTCGCCTGGTCTGTTGGTCAGATTAGGCTGATGAATACTGATAAACTAGCTAATCAATTAGCTTTGCATACCTGGTTGCCGAGCAGCGCCGGCGTCGCCCGCACGTACGCGGAGGAGCGGTGCAGGTCAAGGTGAACGGTGGCCTTGTGGATGGCGATCTTGGACAGCGGCTGGATCCCCTGGGCCGGCGACGCGCTCACCGTCGCCGCCGCTGCCGCCATGGCCAGCACCGCTGCCAGGGCGACATGCGCCATCCACATGCCTCTGCTTCAGCTGTAGCTCGTGCGCACTGGCGGCTATTCCTGCAACCGTGCTGCAGGCTGGTGTGTGTCCAGTGTACGCCATGGCTGCCCGGCTTAAATGTAGCCAAGTGGCTGGACAACAGCCAGGAGAGGGAGGCGAGGGGGGAGGGTCCGGGGCCATCAGAGTGACAGTATAAGAAGAAAAAAATGGTAATTACACTAGCACTCCATGTGGTAGCGGCCAGTGTGTTCAAAAATGGTTATTCCAAGTGGTACCTCGCGAAGCACGTCATGGATGTCGACATCTAACCCTCTTGTTTTTTAGCACCCGTGCTCCTCGTGCTCCATTATTTATCTGTTTATATTCTTTGAGCTGGACAACGTTTATTACTTGACATCGACTGACGTGACATTGTCGATTCTTGCCAATCGGGGTGAGATATTCGGTGAAAAATCACAAAACTGGCCCTTTGGCCAAAGTTCAGCACAAAATGGCTTTGTTTTTAAAACATTTCACAAAATGGCCCTATCTGCATGACGCCCGCATTCGGGGCGCCATGATAAACATAACGACGCCCTGGTCAAAGGCGCCATATGGGTCGCCGATGACTTGCCACGCTGGCAGGGCAGGCCACCATGACGCCCCTGCCCGGGGCGCCATGCACACCACCATGACGCCCCTGCCCAGGGCGCCATGCCCCTTGCATAAAACATAGCACTTCCCCTGTTTCCCACCCCAATCCCTCTCTTTTCCCTTTCTCCCCCCGGCCGCCCCACTCATGCCTCTTCCTAATGCCCACAAAATTTCGTGGATCGGAGCTCCAAATCGGTGATTTATCCTTCCCTTCGACCCCTCAAGGTATTCTCCATCATTCCTCCTCTTTTTGTTGGTTGAAATCTCCACATTGTGGGGATATGGGGAAACCCTAGGTCATCCAATTTTGCTATTTTTGTTGATGCATTTTGGTGTTTATGATTCTAGATGGCGAGGATCGTCAATGTGCATCATGTGGACTTTGTCTCCTTTGAGAAGGGAGACGCGGAGTATGGTGACCCGAAGAAGAAGCCGGTAGTGATGGTGTTTCCCACAAGTCCTAGCCTTGAGGAGGTTTTGGTTGAGCTTCGAAGAAGGTTGAATTGGATGGAAGAAAGAGACGGAGTAGACTTAATCGGAAGGTATAATGTTGGGTATGGGCAACATATTCGTTGGAAGATAATGCCTCTTGATTCCGAGTTTCATTGCGAAGCATATAAAGAGAGTGTGTTGGCCTCACAAGATAAATCATTTGAGTTATTTGCCACAAAGGTTGTTCGTGCTCGGTTGCACATTGATTTGAATCAGTGTGCATCTTCATATGATGTTAGAAGCCCGGTTCGAGATTCAACACATGTCACTCCGGATGTGCATGACACAACAATGAGCCAACCTCCAATGACCCAATGTTTGAGCCCCGTCGGGAATGACCAAGTTGATAATGAAGACTTGCACATGGATGGTGGTGAGTTTGAGGGTGATGAATCGGAGGCTTATCTTCATGACAATTATGTTGATGATGTTGAGGCAAATTGCATGGAAGAGGACATGGACCATGAGATTCCATACAATAGGGCTTATGCGTGGGACTCGGAGGATGAAGGCCCGGATGAAGAAATAGATGAGGATGGTTTGACGGCTAAAGAAGCCAATGCTTTCAAGAAGGTAATAGGCCGTAGTCACAATACATCATTGTTTCGTGATCTAAGCCTAGCTGATAAGGCGATTGTTGATGGTGGGACAAGTAAAATTCTTGCACCAAGGTTAACTTCAAAGCGAGATACCAAAGCAAGTGTGTATGGTGTTAGTGAAGGAACAATCTTTGAAAGCTTGGCAGAACTTCAAATATGGGCCAAGGACTACGCGGTTAAGTTTCATCGGCCATTCTTTGTGGAGAAGTCAAACTCGAAAGTGTGTTATGTGGTCAGATGTGAGGAACACAAGAATCATTGCCCTTGGGTTATCCGTGCAAGATGTGTCAAAGGCGGGCCACAATGGAAGATTACAAGTTCCGTGTTTCACCATCGGTGTAGTGGCAAGGATATTGATGATGCTAATGTAAAGGATGATCACCGTCAATTGACCTCCAAATTCATTGCATATCGATTTTCAGCCTCCATAAAGATACTCCCGACATATCCCATTCGGGCTTTGATGGAGATGGTGAAGGAGGTTTTTGGGTACGAGGTGAAGTATGGGAAGGCATGGAAGGCCAAGCAAGCTGCCTTTGAGATATTGTATGGTGGTTGGGAAGAATCATACAACCGCCTCGCGATGGTGTTGAAAGCAATGGCGGCAGAAAATCCTGGCATGTACTATATGGTGGAGCCAGATGGCATGAGAACAAGGATATACAACGATGCAACCGTTCGAATATTTGGACGTGCATTCTGGACTTTTGAGCCATGCATTAGGGCCTTAAAGCATTGTAGGCCGGTTATGTCCGTGGATGGCACATTTCTGACCGGCCAGTTCAAGGGCACATTGTTGATCGCCGTTGCTAATGATGGTGGTGACAAATTGGTTCCATTGGCGTTCGCTTTGGTGTCGGCAGAGAACAATGACAACTGGGAGTGGTTTCTTAGTTTAGTGAGGACCAAGGTAATTGGACCTCAAAGAGAGGTTTGCCTCATCTCAGACCGCCACCCAGGGATACTCAATGCAGTGGAGATTGACATTCCAGGACATCCTCGCGTGCATCATAGGTGGTGCATGAGGCATTTTGTGTCTAACTTTTACCGAGCATGTGGAGACAAGGAATTGTCTGACCTTCTTCATGATTGTTGTCTCGCATTCACCACTACACATTTCGAGAAATTGTGGGACAAAGTGTATGCCAAAGCAAACAATGGTGGCAAAGATTTCCTAAATAGGAATCTTGCCGATAAAGGAAAGTGGGCACGGGCTTTTGACAACGATGGAGTGAGGTACGGTGACATGACAAACAACATGGCTGAATGTTTCAACATGGTGCTAAAGGGTGTCCGTGCATTGCCGGTGACAGCAATAGTAGAGTATACATTCCAGAAGTTGAATGTCTATTTTCAAAAGTATAGTGAAGAAACATCCAACTTGATGTCCGGGAAAAACAAGGCCAAAAAGATGTACAAGTATCCACCAAAGGTCGACGATTGGATGGAATACCAAGCAAGAAAGGCGGATTCACACAAAATCCAGTCCTTTGATAACATAGAATTGATTTACCAAGTTGATGAGCACGGTGGAATGTCGCGTGACGGTGTGCCATATGGAGGTGGCTCCTTCAAGGTTTATCTCAAGATTGGCGCGTGTTCATGCGAGAGGCCTACATTGTATCATCTCCCGTGCTCTCACTTGATGGCTGCATCTCGCTTTAGAAATTTGAGTGTCAACATGACCAACAATGTAAGATTGGAGGAGTATTCGATCGATGCGGTCAAAAATACATGGGCTGCGAGGTTTCATCCCTATCTAGACCAATCTAAATGGCCGGAATACCATGGACCCCCACTATACCCTGATTTGGAAATGAAGGTGGTGACACGTGGAAGACGGAAGACAAAGCGTTTCTTGGGTGACATGGATGATTGGGGTGGTGGATTCCGTAAGGAATGGGGGAGCCAACATTTCACAGAGCCTCGTGATATCAGCCGTTGCGGTGAATGTAACAATGAGGGGCACAATATTAGAGGTTGTAGCTCAAGGGGCAAAAGAAAGAGATCAAAACGAGATGGTGATGGTGGTGTCAGCCACGGTGATGGTGGAGCTCAAGGACGTGGCCGTGGTGATGATGGAGCTTGACGTGGCCGTGGTTTGACGGTGGTGCTCAGGACGTGGCCTGCTGACTGTGGAGCTCGAGGACGTGGCCGTGGTGATGATGGAGCTTGAGGACGTGGCCGTGGTGACGGTGGTGCTCGAGGACGTGGCCGTGGTGACGGTGGTGCTCGAGGACGTGGCCGTGGTGATGGTGGTGCTCGAGGACGTGGCCGTGGTGATGGTGGTGGTCGAGGCTTCGCTTATTGGCTTGGGGTGTGAAACTAATGTATGTGTGGAACTTATGTATGTCGTGAATCTTTTGGGTGGTCGAACTTATGTATGTCGTGAATCTTTTGGGTGGTTGAATTATGTATGTGTAGAACTAATGTAAGTCCTGAACTTATGTATGTGTGGAATCAATGTATGTGGTGGTTGAACTTATGTATGTGTGGAAGTTATGATGAAAACTGAAACTATGTAAGTTAAAAAAAACAGAAACCACATAAGTTACAAAAAACAGAGAAGTGATTGTCATGGCGCCCTAACTTAGGGCGCCATGTTAGTAAGTACGGCGCCCTGTTCCAGGGCGTCATACATGGCGCCCAGAAAAAATGCATGGCGCCCCCAACATCAGGAGCTTGCAATCTTAGGACTTAGCCATTTTCGACGACCATGGCGCCCTGGGATAGGGCGTCATACATGGCGCCCAGAAAAAATGCATGGCGCCCCCAACATCAGGAGCTTAAAATCTCAAGACTTGCCATCTACACGACCATGGCGCCTTGGGCTGGGGCGCCGTGCTGTAGACCATGGCGCCTTGATCTGGGGCGCCATGCTGTCAAGTTCTGTTTCTTCTTCTTTTTCTGTTTCTGTTTTTGATTTTGATGAGATAGCTACAAAGTTTCCGACAATAAGTGTTGACAGACATAAATGACACACATCAAAGTTTCCAACAAATAATTTCACGACATCAAGTTTTGGACAAATACTACAAGTCCTCGACAACCATAAGTTCACGACATCTAGTTTTGGACAAATACTACAAGTCCTCGACAACCATAAGTTCACGACATCTAGTTTTGGACAAATACTACATCAACTTGACGACAAATGCATCATTTCCTTCCTTTCCCCCTCTTAGCCGGTGCAGCATCTTTCCCCTTCACTAAGCGCCTTCTCCTCTGGAGCTGCGGCACCTCCTCTTCCTCCTCCTCTGAAGCGGCCTCGATCACCGGGTCCTTACGTGCCTTCCTTGCGTATTTGCCCGGAGTATACTTTCCACGCCTTTGACTAGGCTGAGGCGCATCGGGCATCTGCGAGGTGTTAATCTCATCATGCGTCTGTTCATCCCCCTCCTCCCCCTCGTCATCAACCGATTCGTCGCCTTGCTGCTGGGTGCCGCTTGATGATGATCTCGACCTCGAAGCAGTAGGGACTGCGACATCGGTGGAGCGGCAGCCTAGTAGAGCACCAAGGCCACGTGCCCAAGACTTGCTCCGCTATGAAATTGACATATCATGAAGTTAGGAGATATACCTCAAAAATGTGTATGGAAAGCAAATTATCAAATGTCATACCTCAACAAAAGCTTTAAGCTTGTTGTATGACTCTTCACCTGGAGGGTACTTGAGTGCCTCGCCGGCGTCGTTGACATGCTTCGAGAGCTCGTTTTGCTGTTGGACACAATAGGACAAATCATTTTGGCACAATGTAGGCAAGCATATAGATATAATGGTAACTTACCACAAAGCGGATAGTTGGCGCCGATTCATACCGTCTACCATCTCTAATAAGCCTGTTGTACTCAAGATTGGCCATCCAATCAAAACCTGGATTGGGTTCATGTAATATGTCCCCTGGCTGAAATGCGGGTGCGTTAAGTTGAGTACGTGCAACGGAACGAAACCACACAAGATAATTGTTGAATGCTTCCGTATCAAAAGGCCGTGGGGGAGGCTTAGAAGTGGGTTGACGCAATGAAAGCTCAATCTTATTGAGCTTCTGCTTGAACTCCTGGATATACATGTCATGCTCTCGATCCCATTTTTTATACTCTTCTGCTTCATCTTGTCGAGACTGCATAGCATTTGGCAATGCATTTTCGTTACTATCTTCAAAACAATGGAGAAAGCATTTGAAGTGCTAAGCACTTACCTATGCAAATGTAGCGAAGTGTCCTTGTACTTTGGCGGGGTCTCTTGAAATAAGCCAAACTGTGTCATAACTCGTTGTGGCTGATAAAACTCAACAGCATAATAACAAATCAACGGGCAACGCATCCGCCATAAGTGTGCTTCCTGTAGACACTTTGGGTTAAGTCTGAAAGTAATAAAACCAGCTCCCCTACCAATGTTGCCCTCCGTTCCGTACGGTTCCCAAGTAACCTATAAACAAAGATTAAGAAAAAACTACATTGTTAGTATGATTTTTGGAAAACCGAAGAGACAAAGCAAGAAGCTACTAAGATAACCTGCTCCGGGGTCATGATGTCAAGCTCGTTGCAGTAGTGCAAATACATGGTCTTTGAATTGCCAACAAAACCTTCAACCTTGTCCCACTTATACGCCCATGTAGGCATACAGTCTGGGTCATGATGATCATCCCACGGATCGTAACCCTTTGGTGTCGGCCGCCCCACTGGCAAGTGCTCCCAACTCCAGATCGATAATAGAAGCATCGGACCACCGATGTTCGCTTCCTTTGACTCTACGACGTTTCTTGGATTCGCGCCCCTACGGCACACCTCGTCCAGCTACACACAAACAAGAAATATGTCATTATAAACTAAAGAAAATTTCTACATGGTGAACACACTATTATAAGCAAAACTACTTACCTGACGATACAAATAAGCCAACGCCGCCGTACCCCAACTGAGTCCATGCTCCCACCCAGCAAACAGGTTAAGCCACATAAAGGAAGCGTTCACGCCAGTGCCGTCAGAGAAAAGAGTCCGGCTTACTACATACCACAAGTATGCCCTGGTATACCGCTGCACTGTTTCATCGTCCGCATCAGCCGGGCATTCCCCAAAGTGTTCAGCAATCCAATGATAACTTGCACCGGCGGACTTCCCTTGTACCCCTGGCTCCCTCCCTATGAGTCCAACCATAATCTCACGCCATCCATCAGAATCTGTGCTAAAACAAATAGGCTCTCCTTTGATCGGAAGTCCAGTGATCAGAGACACATCCTGCAAAGTGACCGTCATCTCCCCAGCATAGAAGTGAAAAGTATGTGTCTCAGGGCGCCATCGGTCAACGAGTGCTGTGATCGCACAAGGGTTCATCTTCGGCATCGAACGAGACACGAGTGAGATGAAAGGAAGAAGCCCGGTCTTCCGGATATACTCCGTGTATCGCTCGTCATACTCCATTTTGTCATGAACCGAACCGGACCTCAGGTGAAGCTGATCAAAAACCCTTCCTTCTTCTGCCATGAACCGTCCACGATGCAATTGATCGTACGATGGATTGATAAGAGAGGCCATCCTGCAAATTACAAATGTATATGATAAGCCCCGTTGTCATTTGCAAATATCCGCACTAGTGCAAAAACATACATACATGTGCAAAATTTCTACACTAATTCTTCTTCCATACACCATATATGTGCATAAAATTTTCTACAATACCATACACCATATATTTGCAAATATCCATCCATCCGCCTTCCTAATTTTACACTAATTCTTCCATACACCATATATGTGCGTACATATCCTAACCAAATTCATAGCACTTCCATAAAAATCCTAAATCATACATATCCTAAGCCATACATATCCTAAATCACACTAATCCCTAACACTATCACACCAAAATCCAATGATTATATCAAGAAAAGGATGAACTAGGGTTTCACCCAAATCAATCAAATGCGGAGATTTCAACCAATAGAAAGAGGGGAAAGGGAGGAGAATACCTTGGGGATTCGAAGGACAACCGGATCCACCGATCTTCGGCTCAGATCAGAAACACTTGAGTGGGGAGAGGGAGGGGCGAAATGAGGGGCGCCATGGTGGGGAAAGAAACAGAGGGAGAGGAGAAAGAACGAAGCAGAGGCGAAGGTGCGGGCGGCTGGTATGTGTGAAGGGGTATGGCGCCCTGGGCAGGGGCGTTATGCTGCTGAGCATGGCACCCTGGCCAGGGGCGCCATGCTGCCGTGCCCTGCCAGCGTGGCAAGTCAGCACTGACGCGTATGGCGCCCTTGACCAAGGCGTCGTGATGTCTAGCATGGCGCCCCGGGCGCGGGCGTCATGCTGGTAGGGCCATTTTGTGAAATATTTTGAAAAGAGGGTCATTTTGTGCTGAACTTTGGTCAAAGGGCCAGTTTTGTCATTTTTCACAGATATTCGTGTGGGTTTGATTTTTTGAGATTGAAAGCCACGATTTCGTGTGAACGACGAACAGACTCTATCTAATGTTCTCACACAGGAAAAAGAAACTGATTTTTACCAAACTCAATACATTTTTCCTTTTTGCGGGAATGCCAAACTTAGTTCACATAATCACATTTACTCAAGGTAGCGATGCTTGTGTCGAAAGTGGTCTTCTGCTCCCGAGCTCATTTGAGCTCAGGTGAATAGTAAAATTCAAAAAAATTCAAAAAGTTCTTTTTTTTGTGATAACCTTTGACAAATGTTTTCTGTGCTTGAAAATTTTCGTCACGAAATATCATTCGTGGGAGTCATGGAAAACCGTCGCCGTCTGTGCCATCGTCATCGTCTCCAACGGCGGAAGGGCGCAGGGCCGCCGCAGTAGCCTTGCCCGGCCGCCACCTGGCACTCACGAAGGAGCCGGTCAACTTCCTCCTACACCGTGCCAGGTCGGGGTCATTGCGGATCCAGGCCAGCGCCCCGTCCGACTTGGCGAACTTGGAGCGACGGGCCCTGTTGCGCCGCTCCTATCGCGCCGCCCTGTCCTCGGCAGAGAAGATGGCCCACGACAAAGAGGAGTAGCCGTCGCCACCACCAAGGTTGTAGAGGATGCGCCTGGGTGCCTTCGTGGTCGTGGGCGGCAACTCCTCCTGGACGCGCCAGTTGCAGCACAACGGTGATGCTGACTCCTGCTTGACGTGGTGGAGACTTGACGCCGTCTCCTGCTAGACGCGGAAGCGTGGCGAGGAATGCGGCTCCTGCTTCACGTCATGCGGGACGCGACAGAGAGGCGAGGCTGGCTCCTGCTTCACGTGGCGGGGAGGCGGCGGCGGCTCCTGCTTGACGCGGAAGTGCGGCGGGGAGTGCAGCTCCTCCATGACGGCACGCGGCAGAGAGGGCAGTGCCGGACCTCGCTCGATCTGACAGATGAACTCCTTGTCCGTCATTGCAGCCTCCGAGAGGAGGCACGACTGCTGAGGGAGCAGCTGCTATTGCAGTGGTGCCTGGTCCTCCTCATCACTGAAGGAGATCACGATCTCCTCTTTGTCGGAGGAGTCAGTGGCCTGATGACCCACAAGTATAAGGGATCAATCGTAATCCTTTCGATAAGTAAGAGTGTCAAACCCAACAAGGAGCAGAAGGAATTAATAGGCGGTTTTCAGCAAGGTATTCTATGCAAGTGCTGTAAGATAGTTTTAATAGATAGTTTGATAGCAAGATAATTGGTAACAAGTAACAAGTAACAAAACTAGCAATGTGCAGCAAGTGACCCAATCCTTAGTGTTGCTAAGGGAAAGCCGGTGGAACCTCTTATAGTGATTAAAACGCTCTTGAGGACACACGGGAATAGCATCAAGTTACTTTCACCATGATTCATCGACTTACGTTAATTGCTTTGCTAAGTTGTTATGTGTGTGGACCGGGGCTAAGGTATTGTTCTTACTTGAACAAACACTTACTTATGATTATACCCTCTGCTACTCCCGTAGGATTTGTTGGATTTTCCTGAAGAGGAAGGGTGATGTAGCACAACGGCAGAAAGTATTTCCCTTAGTTAAAAACCCAAGGTTTATCGAACTACTAGAAGGCAACCCACATACAACGTTAGCATCACCTGCACACAAACAAAATAATTGCTTGCAGGCAATAAAGGCAAGGGGGTCGTCACTCCCGTTGTTCTTGCTAGCCACAAAGTTAAAAGCAAATAATAGTAATGATAGTAGTACCTAGGATAGTGATAGTAGATTGATAGAAATTGTAGGAACTGGTAAATATATGGAGAATGGACTTGGGGGGATCATAGATTCACTAGAGGCATCTCTCTTGAAAGCATGGTAGCGAAGGATAAACAAGTTACTGTTGGGCAATTGACAGAATTTGTGTATAGTTATGAAGATCATCCAAGACATAATCATTATATAGGCATTAAGTCCATGACATGTAGACCGTTAAACTTACTGACATGTACTACTATTACTCCACCCAAAGACAGCTATCCAGCAAGCATCTCAAAGTATTAAGTTCATGACAAACAGAGTAATGTATTAAGCAAGATCACATAATGTAGACATAATAAGACCAAGCAATATGTTCAAACCCCATCGTTTTATCCTTAGTAGCAACAGTATAAATATGTGCCCTTATCCTTTCTGTCACTAGAGAGGATCACCGCAAAATTGAACCTACTACAAAGCACCTCTCTCACAGAAGACAAATCAATCAAATTTGGCCAAAGTACACCGATAGATTGTAGAGAAATACAAAGCTATAAATTTACACAATAATGAAGGCTCAAGAACTCAAAATAGATCAGTGAATAATCTAATCATAAACCACTATTCATCGGATCCCAACAAACACATCACAAAAGATTACATCGGATTGATCTCAGAAGAGATCATTGTATTAAAGATCAAGAGAGAGAGAGAGAGACAGAGAAAGCCATCTAGTTACTGTTATGGACCCGTAGGTCCTGTAGAAACTACTCACACATCATCATGGAAGTAGTAAGGTTGATGAAAATAGCCTCCCCAATGGGTTCCCCCTCCGGCAGAGTACCGGAAAAGGCCTCCAGATGGTATCGTCGAAGAACAAAGGCTTGCGGTGGTGGAAGAATTGTTTTGGGTCTCGCTCTGGGGGTTTTGGAATATTGTGGAATTTATAGGCCAGAGATTAGGCTTAACGGAGGCTCAGCGGGCCCACAAGTGCTGATGGCGCCCCCTCCAGGGCACGCCCCTTGAGCTTGCGGGTCCCACATAGATCGTCTTGTCTCTCCCCGAAGCTTCTAGGGTCTCTTGTGTTCGAGAAATAATCACCGTAAAGTTTCGTCGTGATGAAATAACAAATATGCAAAAAGCAGGAACTGACACCGGGCATCAAGTTGATAGGTTAACCATAAAAATAGTATGAAATGACATATGAAGCATACAAAAGTGATAATATAATAGCATGAAATAATAAAAAATTATAGATACGTTAGAGACTTATCACCCTCCATGCAAGCATCCGCAAATACAAGAGAAGTAAGTAAGATAAATCTAACCATAGCATTAAACATGTGAATCCAAAACAGCCCCTCACGAAACAATTCATGAATTGGAGTTTAGGTTTCAGTCACTCCCGTAACCCATCATCTAGAAACTAATTCTATGATGCCTTCCCCTAGGCCCAAAGATGGTGAAGTGCCATGTAGTCACCGTTTACATAACACTAGTAGAGGAAGAACAACACAACATATCATCAAAACATTAAATGGTGATCAACTTCTCATGATTACTAATAACAAGACTTCTCCCATGTCCTAAAAAACAAGTACAACTACTCACAACTCAACATATTGAACATGTTCAGTAGGTAAAAATATGCAATCAACAATCTGAACATAATGATCTTCCACCAAGTAAACAAACTATCATCTACTATAAGATGTAATCAACAATACTAGCACCCTCCAGGTACCAATATGAGGTTTGATACAAAGATTACGCACAAGAGATGAACTAGGGTTTGGAGATCAGATGGTGGTGGTGAAGATGTTGATGAAAATGAAGCCTCCCACGATGAGAGTAACGTTGGTGATGACGAGCGGGCTTCAATTTCCCCCTCCCGGAGGGAAGTTTCCCCTGCGGAATCACTCCACCGGAGAGCAAACATGCTCTTGCCCTGGTTCCCTTTATTTTTTTCTAGGGTAAATGGCTTCATCTAGGAGAAGGGCGTTAGTAGTGGACCTCTGTGGGCCCCACAATCTTGGGTGGCGCGCCCTGGGTGGTAGGGCACGCCTCCTGAGCTTGCGGGCCCACCGAGGCTCTTCTTCAGTACTTCTTTCTTCCAGTATATTTTATATATTCCAAAATAATATACGTAAAATTCACTTTATTTTGAGCTTCAGAGAATTGTTATCTCTGTTGTATCTTTTCCAAGTTGGAATTCCAACTGCCGGCAATCTCCCTGTTTTGATGTATCGCATTTTAAGGGAGAAAGAGCAACAAAATTGCATCATAGTATGAAATATAACTTCAAAATAATATAAATAATAGTAGGAAAATCTATTGTTGGAACTCGGCCCACTGGATCGATCACATCCAATCACGACAAACGTGCACACATAATTTTTTTTGGCCAAAGGCACGTGTCGTGCCTTGTTCTTCTCTTTATTTATTTTCTATTTTCTCTCCATGTTGTGTTACAAAACTCACAGTCCTAGCTGTGTATATATATATTGGTAGCTGCCACCGATCCAACACATACCTATTCCCACACGTACTAGATATCCTAGTAGTACCAGCACACAGACACTACTAGCTACTAGTAGAATGCCCGTGCGTTACTACGGGCTACAACACATATAAATAAATCAAATAAATGATTATGGTCGTCCCGAAGGTCGAAGCTTATTTTCGGGCATGTTCAGACATCAAATGGGTGCCCAACGGGCTCCCCAAAATTCATCCATCTGGATAGTCCGGGCTCCCCAAATACAGGGAACATAGAGAATTCATCCATCTAGATACCGATTGACAAGCTTTGGCTAGAGTATTCAGGGAACATAGAGAGATTCGGAGATGAAACACTTAGAAACAAGGGAAGCTCAGCTTGTCACAGGGATTTACTACTCTTAGATGAATGCTGCTTGCTATAACTTACAAGATTACAAGGAAGTTCGGGGATGTTTGGTTTACGCCCAGGTCAGCCCCGCCAAATCAAGGGCACACCAAAATTTTGGCATAGGATTTGCCCGCCCATGTTTTGCCAGTGCCTGGGTACAGCAGCCCGAAGGAATCGATAGCTACGACCAAAATATTGGCGAGGCTCCAAAACTTGGGCTTCAATCCAAACGAAACGCTAGCCCATGACAGCAGTCAACGCCAAAAATTGGCATGGTAACTGTTGGCCACAATCCAAACATCCTCTTTATGCCAGCCAGAACATGGAGCATCTAGGGTTCAACCCAAATACAAGAGATAAGATATTCCTGCCCTTTGGCTTACATAGCTCATATATCCCAAAAACAGAACAACAAAGCAAGAAGATATGAGGACCCTAGGATCAGAGATGGACGGTTACACAGTGAATGGCCGCAGCGAAGAGGTATGGAGCTGTGGATGAACGTACAAGTGTCCAAATCTTCAGTAATCTTTAGATAGAGCTTCAGTGATGGCTCTTGGCAGTTTTCCGAGTATATGGAAAGCATTCACGTGAACAAGCAAGCCATTCACTGAGTAGATGAAACATGATTCTATTCAACCAAGTAGATGGAAAGTGAACAACACAAGTGCATAAATTAAGTTTTCTTTAATTATAGACCTAAAAATTTGAAGTACTATTATGTAAACCCAAGGGAAAAACCAAATAATTTATTCCCATAATATTTGTCCAAAACAATGTCTTTTACCATGCTCAATATCTTCTTAACTCCTTGTTAAGAAAATATATAACGTTGGCAGACCTTTCTGTGTTAGAAGGATTTGACAATATCAAACGCCGAGTGCTCATCCTTGCTAAGCGTGCCTCATACCTTTCTGTGGTAGAAGGATTTGACAGTATCAAACGCTGAGTGGTCATCCTGCTCGTGGTCACCTACACATATTAATAAAAAAAAACTTCTTCCAAGGTCCTCACGGTAGTACTTAGCACTAAAATATGAGAAAAACCACGACACCAAAGTCAGTTTTACTACAAATAGATCAGGAGAGATACATTCACGCAGATATAAAAACCACATGTATAAATTTCTTTCTGACAAACAATCATACACTTATGTCAATTTGGCATCCTCATGACGTTGAACTGTCACTATTTTTAAAATTGGGTTTTCTTCACACTAATCATTTCTTCATGAAAAGATGACAATGTAACATAAGTCTGCTAAAATAGTAATGATACTGTACATATCAATGGTTTGCTTTTCTATGTAGCTATGGTGATCAAACATGGGTCTCAATGGATAATAAAACAACCACAAAAGTTATACCAAACTGGCAAAAGAGATGTTAACTGCAGACTGCAGTATTTTCATATGTACTTTCCTTGTAGTTTTTTTTCTTTCTAAAGATTCTGTAGGGAAGGACCTGACAGTCAATCTGTTGATCGATACAATAAACATGAGAAATACTACTTATGCACACTGCCTTCACCAGCTAGCTGTTGCACGGAGCACAGGCACCACTTTAGCTGAAAAGTTCTCAAATAGACATTTTCGAGAAAGATGGTTATAATATTTTTAACATATCAAGCTGAAAAGAAAACTTCATATGGAACCGAATGTTTGCAGAAAATAGTGATGCATTGACCATTGACTGAAAGTGCACTAAATCATAATGTATATTCAAGTGTCGATAACTTCAGGACATAATTTTGTTTGCGGAAAGGCTAGTGGCATTCTTTTAAAAATGAAAAGACTAATACCATGCCATTTCAGATGCAGATAGTTTTGTGCAACAGTACAAACACTCCAGAACAAAACAAAACATAATCTATTTTAGAAGCAATGCTGGTGAATTACCTCAGGTACAGTAAAATAACCTGACTAAGTAAATGTGAAATAAATAAGTAAATGCAAAATAAAAAGAGAACATCACCGGTGTCTCTCGGCCCTCCCTATGTCACCATTTATTACCTCGGCCTGCCAGCGCCTACATTAGATGGTGGTGAGTCAGATCTTGTGGTACTCCCTATTTCCCTATAGCTTTCATCCCCACCTTGCTTTCCGTTGGTTTGATTATGAAATCCCCTAGCTCGAAGGAATGTTGGAATGTTCCAGTTCTGTAATCTATGTTCATTTTCATTAGTATTTGGTCATCAAATCCATGAACATAACTTAATTTCTTTTTTTAAGCTCAGTAATTAATTTTGTATTGCTTTAAACACTTCAAAGAGTAGATATTTTTCATGAGTACATTAATTCAAGTACAAACCTTTTTTAGGGGAGTACAAAATTACTTTGATCACATCACTTAATAGAAAAATGGTTTCACACTATTTCGAGCAGAAGAGAAATACTATGTGCAAAATGTGATCAAAGCATTGATACTGGTCATCACTATAGGACACCATTTTGAATCTGCAAAAAAATTAATCTCTACTCCCCATTCGTAATATTTTGGATGAAATTTGTTGCATCTCTAAAAAAATGAAGATAAATTGGGCATGGGTGATTAAAAAGTCACCGCAATATTGTAGAACATAGTGGGTGTGGCTGGGCACGGCGGCGGTGAGAGTAGAGGGATAAGGAGGGGTGGCTCTCAGTTGGGGGCGCATGCCGTAGCTGTCCTGGAGACAGTGGTCAAGTTCGCAGAGCACGTTGACTTATTAGAGCACATGCACAGAACCGCCCCGACATCAAGGTTGTGTTCCCATTGCATGCTGCTGCTCCCGGTTTAATGGTTCTAGCAAGTACAGCGGCTCCAGGTGCTCGCCGACCACCACCACCAGAAGCGATGCCACGATGCCGCTCCAACTACCAAGGCAATATGATCAGACCTGCGAAACACACAACACTCATCAGCACTTTATATTCATCATGGATAAAGCCTCTGACTGAATTATATATAAATTGAAATCACATAATGATTACAACGGTCAGCATGACCTTGAGCGCCATAGATCGTACGTAGAAAGATGCAAAAGCCTCAAGATATCTGAAAATATCTGAAGAAGAAAAAAACATGACCTGCTCAATAACCTAAAAGATACATCATTGTTGTCTATCATGGGCCTTCAACTTTTGTATTCCTTAGTTGATATTCTCATCCATTTGTGTTTGGTGAGGTATATATAACTATCCGGAAGGTCGTCCATGACGCAAAGAATATCAATAACAGAATTAAGAAAGACAAATGAATAAACCAAGCTTGGGCTACACCACTCACAACATCGTCTAAGATCCTGAACTTGATTCACACATCAATACCGTAAACTAAAAGGAGACAAAAATGTAGGTAAAGGAAACACATAAAACTTAATAAATAGACCACATCAATCTTTACTGATGCTTGGGAAGGATTAGGATCTGTCACCACCAGCGTCGAGGCGGCTGTGATTACTGATTACCTTGGCGAGGTATGGGCCGATGGCCTTATGCGAATCACTCGAAATATATTATGAGAGGAATCCCAGCGTGTAGAGGTGGTGGACACTGTCCCTGCAGCCTGCTCCACACATAATCTGTACAATAATTCGCCCAGCTAGCATCCTCGAGCAAATTGACTAATGACCAAATATTATGGTAGCGGTGTTGAGGCGAGCGTGGATGGAGGAGAAACAATTATCAATATGCCATGCAGTACACTGTACAATTACAAAAAAAAGATAAAAGAGGAGGTGGTCGGCTACCTAGCACGGCAGCAGCGATGATGTCTTTTCTGGTGGCAATCGTGGCGATCCCGCGCAAGGGAGGCTGGCGATCTTCGAGGATGAACAGCGACCTTCGCAGGAGACGACGCCATGGAGGGTAGCGGGATCGAGGGAGCAAATAACTGACGGACGGTGAAGACGACGGGCAGCGGCCGATCTCGGCCAAGACCAGTGCCATGCCCCATCGAGCTCCGGTTGCAGTCAAAGAGGCCTGCCAAGTCCAGATCGGGGCCACCCCAGCTGTGATCCGCATGAGCGAACGCCGCTGCCCCCACCTCGCTGCCGCAACACCGCATCTGCCCACCGCACGGCCGCGTCGTAGTGGTCGACCGCAAGGCTGGGTGAGGACCCTATCTGTGCCGCCCCTCCTTCCTCACTGGAACATGGCGTAGGATGCGATTCTGGACAAGGTGGGGGCTTGGTCTTCGGCGGCGGCAGGCGTCCACCTCGAGCCCCTTCCGTCGTGGCCGCACGAGCGTAGATCCGCGAGACGCTTCCTTGACGAGCACGCGCGCGTCGTGGAACCTTGATGATCTGCAGCGGATCCGGCGATGGAGAGAAGGGTGGGGGTGTTGGAGGTGGCTGAGCGGGGGACAGGGGAGGGGAGGAGAGGGCCGGGAGTGCATCGCGTGAAGAGGGGGAGAGAGCGGTCGGGAGGGGTAGATCGAGAGAGGAGGCGCAGAGACGAAAAAAAATCGTACGATGGTGGGATGGTAGGAGGAGCGACGAAAAAAAACCAGACTAAGATGGAAGGTTGAGACGGAAAAAAAATGGAGACTACCAAGTCGTCCATTAGGAGTAGAGATTTTTTTTAAATCGGTTATTTGTTTCCTAATTAATGTGATTGAACGATTTTTCTTAAAATTGATTATTTATTTCCTAATTAATATGATTGAGCGATTTAAGGTAAGGTTAATTAATTTAGATTTGATCTTTAAAGATTGATCGTGATTGATTCTTTCGCATCAAGACATTACTAAATAATTTACGCCAGCATGGAAAATTCTGATCCGTTCAGATTTTTTTCGTTGTGTGAGAGGGTGACGCGAAAATAAACTAGTGAGGTGGGGAGAGGGGACGAAAAAAAACCAGCGAAAAAAACCCATGGAGGCTATTCACCAACTCAACTCAGACATTAGGAGTAGAGATGACCAATGACTCCAACTAGTACTCGTACGCGTGCGTGACTCCTCCTACTGATTAGGACATGCTAGCTTGCACTGCCACGGCCACGACTCCTAAATTCTAATACGCAGCCTACTAACACACCTAGCTAAACAAAACTAGCACTGATTTGTACATGTACATGCTATACACCACTAACACATGCACTACAAACTCAAGATTACTACTAACAATTTTTTCCTAATCTTGACTTGTCACCTCTTTGTGCTCCTTCTGATCTTGGCTTGTTGTAGATCCAAACTCTGACACATGATCTGGACTACCAGCCCACACGGTCGCATCTACGCGTGCAACATGCAAGACTGGACGCATCATCAGTCTTCACGTTGTTCCACGTAACTGATCAATATCCTAGTACACGCCAAGCTTTATCTTCAACTGTCATATCCGTACACTAAATATGTCCCGTCTGGAAACATGCAGTGCACCTCCTTACTCTGCCATGTTGTGCCACCGCCATTACTCAGCCGCTGCCTTGCACTCGGTTCACACCATACTCCTTGTACTTGGTTGCAAAAGATCCACTCTCCACTGCTCGCACACCTCCTTGCTTTATGATGGCTTTGCCTACTGATACGTCCATTTTGCATCATGTTTTTATACTATCATTTATGATGTTTTTATGCATAATAATGCTTTTTGGAGTAATTCTAATGCCTTTTCTCTCATAATATACAAGGTTCACACAAAGAGGGAGAATTCCGGCAGCTGAAAATCTAGACCTGAAAAAGCTACGTCAGGCTACCTATTCTGCACAACTCCAAATGAGCTGAAACTTCACGACGAATTTTTATGGAATAAATAAGAATTATTGGAGCAAATAACTACCAGAGGGGGCCCACCAGGTGGGCACAACCCACCTGGGCACGCCAGGGAGCCCAGGCGCGCCCTGGTGGGTTGTGCCCTGCTCGGCCCACCTCCGGTGCCCCTCTTCTGGTATATAAGTCATTTTGACCTAGAAAAAATAAGGCGAGGACTTTCGGGATGAAGTGCCACCGTCTCGAGGCAAAACTTGGGCAGGAGCACTTTTGCCCTCCGGCGGAGCGATTCCGCCGGGGGAACTTCCCTCCCGGAGGGGGAAATCATCATCACCAACAACTCTCCCATCTTGGGGAGGGCAATCTCCATCAACATCTTCAACAACACCATCTCCTCTCAAACCCTAGTTCATCTCTTGTGTTCAATATTTGTACCGGAACTATAGATTGGTACTTGTGGGTGACTAGTAGTGTTGATTACATCTTGTAGTTGATTACTATATGGTTTATTTGGTGGAAGATTATATGTTCATATCCATTATGCTATTTAATACCCCTCTGATCTTGAGCATGATTATCATTAGTGAGTAGTTACTTTTGTTCTTGAGGTCACGGGAGAAATCTTGTTGCAAGTAATCATGTGAACTTGATATGTGTTCGATATTTTGATGATATGTATGTTGTGATTCCCTTAGTGGTGTCATGCGAACGTCGACTACATGACACTTCACCATATTTGGGCCTAAGGGAATGCATTGTGGAGTAGTTATTAGATGATGGGTTGCAAGAGTGACATAAGCTTAAACCCTAGTTTATGCGCTATTCCGTAAGGGACTGATTTGGATCCAAAAGTTTAATGCTATGGTTAGACTTATTCTTAATACTTTTCTCGTAGTTGCGGTTGCTTGCGAGGGGGTTAATCATAAGTAGGAGGTTTGTTCAAGTAATAACAACACCTAAGCACCGGTCCATCCACATATCAAATTATCAAAGTAGCGAACACAAATCAAACCAACATGATGAAAGTGACTAGATGAAATTCCCGTGTACCCTCAAGAACGCTTTGCTTATCATAAGAGACCGTCTCGGCCTGTCCTTTGCCTCAAAAGGATTGGGATACCTTGCTGCACTTTTGTTACCATTACCGTTACTTGCTCGTTACAAATTATCTTGCTACCAAACTACTCGTTACTTATAATTTCAGTGCTTGCAGACATTACCTTGCTGAAAACCGCTTGTCATTTCCTTCTGCTCCTCGTTGGGTTTGACACTCTTACTTATCGAAAGGACTACGATTAATCCCCTATACTTGTGGGTCATCTAGGCTCTTTTCTGGCACCGTTTCCGGGGAGTGAAGCGCTCTTGGTAAGTGAAAATCGGTAAGAAAAAATTATTACTACGTGCTGAAATTTATTGTCACTTGTTACTATGGAGAACAATCCTTTGAGGGGTTTGTTCGGGGTATCTTCACCTCGACCGGAACCACAATTAGTTACCCCTCAACCTACTGCACCTACTGAAAATATTGGTTATGAAATTCCTTCGGGTATGATAGAACAACTGCTAGCTAATCCTTATGCAGGAGATGGAACTAAACATCCTGATATGCACTTGATATATGTGGATGAAATTTGTGGATTATTTAAGCTTGCAGGTTTACCCGGAGATGAATCTAAGAAGAAGGTTTTCCCTTTATCTTTGAAAGGAAAAGCATTGGCATGGTATTGGCTATGCGATGATATTGGATCTTGGAATTGGAATCGGTTGAAATTGGAATTTCACCAAAAAAATTATCCTATGCATCTAGTTCATCGTGATCGGAATTACATATATAATTTTTGGCCTCGTGAAGGAGAAAGTATAGCTCTAGCTTGGGGGAGGATTAAGTCAATGTTATATTCATGCCCCAATCATGAGCTCACAAGAGAAATTATTATTCAGAATTTTTATGCTCGGCTTTCTCATGATGATCGATCCATGCTTGATACTTCTTGTACTGGTTCCTTTATGAAGAAGACTATTGACTTCCGGTGGGATCTTTTAGAAAGAATTAAACGCAACTCTGAAGATTGGGAACTCGACGAAGGTAAAGAGTCAGGTATTAAGCTCAAGTATGATTGTGTTAAATCTTTTATGAATACCGATGCTTTTCAAAAGTTTAGCACTAAATATGGACTTGACTCTGAGATAGTAGCCTCCTTTTGTGAATCATTTGCTACTCATGTTGACCTCCCTAAGGAGAAGTGGTTTAAATATCACCCACCTATCAAAGAAGAACTTAAAGAACCAGTAATAGCTAAAGATGAAACTATTATTTACAATGTTGATCTAGTTGTGCCTACTGCTTATATTGAAAAACCACCTTTCCTTGTTAGGATAAAGGAACATGCTAAAGTCTCAACTGTGGTCAACAAAAGTTATATTAGAACTTCCAAACCTGCTGAACAAATCAAAGTAGAACCTAGTGTTGCTATGGTTAAAGATCTCTTGGTTGAAAATATAGATGGGCATGTTATTTACTTCTGTGATGAAGCTGCTAGAATTGCCAAACCCGATGAAAAAGATAAACATAGACCCGTTGTTGGCATGCCTGTTGTCTTAGTTAAAATAGGAGATCACTGTTATCATGGTTTATGCGACATAGGTGCTAGCGTGGGTGCCATTCCTTTTACCTTATATCAAGAAATTATGAATGATATAGCACCCGCTGAAATAGAAGACATAGATGTTACTATTAAACTTGCTAATAGGGACACCATCACACCACTTGGGATTGTTAGAGAAGTTGAAGTCTTGTGTGGGAAAATAAAATACCCTACTGATTTTCTTGTTCTTGGTTCCCCACAAGATGACTTTTGTCCCATTATCTTTGGTAGACCTTTCTTGAACACCGTCAATGCTAAAATAGATTGTGAGAAACAAATCGTCGGTGTTAGTTTTGGTGATGAGTCTCATGAGTTTAATTTTTCCAAGTTTAGTAGAAAACATCATAAGGAAGAATTGCCTAGTAAGGATGAAATAATTGGTCTTGCTTCTATTGCTGTGCCTCCTACTGATCCACTAGAACAATATTTGCTAGACCATGAAAATGATATGCATCTGCATGAAAGAAATGAAATAGATAAGATTTTCTTTGAACAACGTCCTCTGCTTAAACACAATTTGCCTATTGAAACTCTAGGAGCTCCTCCTCCACCTAAAGATGATCCTGTGTTTGAATTAAAACAATTGCTAGACACTTCGAAATATGGAGCCTGATGTTGATCACCAACGACGTTTAAATCCTAAAATGAAAGAAGTGGTAAGAACAGAAATACTGAAGCTTCTGGAAGCAGGTATAATCTATCCCATAGCTGATAGTAGATGGGTAAGTCCCGTTCATTGTGTCCCTAAAAAGGGAGGTATTACCGTTGTTCCTAATGATAAGAATGAACTTATTCCACAAAGAATTGTCACTGGCTACAGAATGGTAATTGATTTTAGAAAACTAAATAAAGCTACTAGAAAAGATCATTACCCTCTGCCTTTTATTGATCAAATGTTAGAAAGACTATCAAAGCACACACATTTTTGCTTTCTTGATGGATATTCTATTTTTTCTCAAATACCTGTCTCACAACCTGATCAAGAGAAAACCACCTTTACTTGCCCTTTTGGAACTTATGCTTATAGACGTATGCCTTTTGGTTTATGCAATGCACCTGCTACTTTTCAAAGATGTATGACTGGTATATTCTCTGACTTTTGTGAAAAGATTGTTGAGGTTTTCATGGATGATTTTTCCGTTTACGGAACTTCTTTTGATGATTGCTTGAGCAACCTTGATCGAGTTTTGCAGAGATGTGAGCAAACTAATCTCGTCTTGAATTGGGAGAAGTGCCACTTTATGGTTAATGAAGGTATTGTCTTGGGAAATTAAAATTTCTGAACGAGGTATTGAGGTGGATAAAGCTAAAGTTGATGCAATTGAGAAAATGCCATGCCCTAAAGATATCAAAGGTATTCGTAGTTTCCTCGGTCATGCTGGTTTCTATAGGAGGTTTATTAAAGACTTCTCTAAAATTTCTAGGCCTCTTACACATCTTTTACAGAAGGATGTTCCATTTGTTTTTGATGATGATTGTGTAGAAGCCTTTGAAACACTTAAGAAAGCCTTGATTTCTGCACCTATTGTTCGACCACCTGATTGGAACTTGCCTTTTGAAATTATGTGTGATGCTAGTGATTATGCTATTGGTGCTTTTCTAGGACAAAGAGTCGATAAGAAATTAAATGTTATTCATTATGCTAGTAAAACTCTGGATAGTGCTCAACAAAATTATGCTACTACTGAAAAATAATTTTTAGCAGTTGTGTTTGATTGTGATAAATTTATATCTTACATTGTTGATTCTAAAGTGACTATTCACACCGATCATGCTGCTATAAAATATCTTATGGAAAAGAAGGATGCTAAACCTAGACTCATTAGGTGGGTTCTTTTGCTACAAGAATTTGATTTACATATCACTGATAGAAAGGGAGCTGAGAACCCCGTGGCTGATAACTTGTCTAGGTTAGAAAATATTCTTGATGACCCATAACCTATTAATGATAGTTTCCCTGATGAACAATTAGCTGCAATAAATGTTTCTCATAACACTCCTTGGTATGCTGACTATGCCAATTATATTGTTGCTAAATATATACCACCTAGCTTCACATACCAACAAAAGAAAACATTCTTCTATGATTTAAGACATTCCTTTTGGGATGATCCACATCTTTATAGAGAAGGAGTAGATGGTATTATTAGATGTTGTGTACCTGAGCATGAACAGGGACAAATCCTACGGAAATGTCACTCCGAAGCTTATGGAGGACATCATGCGGGAGATAGAACTGCTCACAAGGTATTGCAATCTGGTTTTTATTGGCCTACTCTCTTCAAGGATGCCCGTAAGTTTGTTTTATCTTGTGATGAATGTCAAAGAATTGGTAATATTGGTAAGCGTCAGGAAATGCCTATGAATTATTCTCTTGCTGTTGAACCATTTGATGTTTGGGGATTTGATTACATGGGACCTTTTCCTTCCTCTAATGGGTATACACATATTTTGGTTGCTGTTGATTATGTTACTAAGTGGGTAGAATCTATTCCAATTAGTAGTGCTGATCACAACACCTCTATTAAAATGCTTAAGGAAGTCATTTTCCCAAGGTTTGGAGTCCCTAGATATTTAATGACTGATGGTGGTTCACATTTTATTCATGGTGCTTTCCGTAAAATGCTTGCTAAATATGATG
Organism: Thinopyrum elongatum; assembly: GCA_011799875.1. Classification (NCBI taxonomy): domain Eukaryota; kingdom Viridiplantae; phylum Streptophyta; class Magnoliopsida; order Poales; family Poaceae; genus Thinopyrum; species Thinopyrum elongatum. The sequence continues at coordinate 580,409,402 of CM022300.1, read as the reverse complement.
TTAACCATAGAATTGCGTCACCTTATCATCCTCAGTCTAGTGGTCAAGTTGAACTTAGCAATAGAGAAATAAAGTGAATATTACAAAAAACTGTCAATAGGTCCCGAAAGAATTGGTCTAAGAAGTTAGATGATGCACTTTGGGCTTATAGAACAGCATATAAAAATCCTATGGGTATGTCTCCGTATAAAATGGTTTATGGAAAAGCTTGTCATTTGCCTCTTGAGTTAGAACATAAAGCATATTGGGTAATTAAAGAACTCAACTATGATTTCAAACTTGCCGGTGAAAAGAGGTTATTTGATATTAGCTCACTAGATGAATGGAGAACCCAAGCCTATGAAAATGCCAAGTTATTTAATGAAAAAGTTAAAAGATGGCATGACAAAAGAATCCAAAAGCGTGAGTTCAAAGTTGGAGAATATGTTCTTTTGTACAACTCTCGTTTCAGATTCTTTGCAGGAAAACTCCTCTTCAAATGGGAAGGACCTTATGTTATCGAGGAGGTTTATCGATCCGGAGCCATCAAGATAAATAATGCCGAAGGTACTAACCCGAAGGTTGTCAATGGGCAAAGAATAAAACATTATATCTCAGGTACGCCCATTAACGTTGAAAGCAATATTATCCAAACCATGACATCGGAAGAACACATAAAGGAAACCTTCCGGAACACTCCAGAATCGTGAAAAAAGGAGGTACATAATATGGTAAGTAAACGAACTCTGAAAAATCCGCAAAAATATTTTCTGTCCGTTTTGGAATATAACAGAAAAATAGAAAAATAAGAAACAACCAGGAAGGCACCCCTGGTGGGCACAAGACACCAGGGCGCGCCTGGCAAGCCTGGCTTGCCAGGCACGCCCAGGTGGGTTGTGCCCACCTCGGGTACTTTCCGGACTCCGTTTTTCTTCCGTTTGCTTGTTTCCCAAGATAAAAAATCTTTATATACCCCCCCGAACCTATTAACCATCGTATCACGGAGAAATCTTCTGTTTTCTTTTCTTGTTGTTTCCGGTCAGATCTGTTAAGCCAAGCATCATGTCTTCTCCCTCCTCCAACAACATAGAAGAGGAGGCTTGGTTAATGAAGATCGAGTTGAAGAGAGAAGAGACTGAAGAAGTCATCAAAGGGGACAAGATCAAGGAGGCCATCGGAGATCAAGCGCCGGTGGTCGAGTAAGCTTTGCCTGCCGAGGAGGAAGAAGAAGATATCCTTAAACCTTACCATGATCATCTTACCCCCACTGAGATTGAACCCTTTCGGATCATCGAAACGGTTCATGTGCAAAATAAATATGTCACCCGTGAAAATATTCTATTGCAAGAGCACATCATCGCCCTCCGGAGCTTCATTCGTAGATTGGAGAAGCTGTTGGAGAGGGCCACTACTTCATCACCACCACCTCCTTCTTCATCACCAAGGGAAAATTGAGTATCGGGTATGGGCATTCCCCTTGGCTTGTGCCAAGCTTGGGGGAGGTGCCCCGGTATCGTATCACCTCCACTATCTTTTGCCTTTACTTATCTTAGTTCGATCCATAGTTATCTTTTGCTTTAGATGAATAAAAGTTTAGTTCGATCCTTTCTTTTCGAGTGTTTGCTTAGTGATCTATCTTTGTAATCGTGTGCGAGATATATAATAAAGTTTAGTTTGAGTTTTGTTTTCTTTACTTTCATGTTCAATAAAAAGAAAGGAAATAAATGAACAAGATCAAATGCTAATTTTATGGTAAGTAATGACATCACATAAGGAAGAGTATAGGTAGAAAATTTTATTGGAGATTGACAAACATAGCATTGGTCAATGATGCAATTCATGAAAGAATTAATAAGGGAAGAGAAGATTCACATGCAAATATACTATCTTGGACATCTTTTGTGATTGTGAGCCCCCATCAAAATATTATATGCCAAAATTGTTGACATTGGACAAGGAAGACAATGTAATGATTTATGTTTGTTCATATTCACATAGAAGTTATATTGTCATAGATCCTTTAACATGTGGTGCTTGCCCCCCATCTTTGCTAGCCAAAAATTCCGCACTAAGTAGAGATACTACTTGTGCATCCAAAAACCCTTAAACCACATCTTATTTTGAGAGTCCACCATACCTACCTATGGATTGAGTAAGATCCTTCAAGTAAGTTGTCATCGGTGCAAAAAGGCAATAAAAATTGCTTCTAAAAGTGTTGGATCATTTAGTGTAAGAGAAAATTGAGCGTTGTACGAACTTGTGATGGCAAAGAATAAAAGGGACAGACTGCATAATAAAGGTTGCTATCATAAGGGGCAATATAACATGACATTATTTTGCACTAAGAGATTGAGCATACAAACAAATAAGCGCATGGCAACCTCTGCTTCCCTCTGCGAAGGGCCTATCTTTTACTTTTATGTATTTACTTTTATGCAAGAGTCAAAGTTCTTCTCTCTACTCCTTTTTATTTTCTCTTTTGGCGAGCATAATGTGGTGAGGAAAGATCTAGGCACATATACCCAGTTGGATATGAGTAGCATGAGTTATTATTGTTGACATCACCCTCGTGGTGAGTATGTTGGGAGGTGAATCTATAAGCCCCTATCTTTCTATGTGTCAGGTTGAAACGTTTTGCTCATGTGTATGCGGTGAGTGTTAGCAATCATAGAAGACTATATGATGGTTGAGTATGTGGACTTGCCAAAAAGGGCTCCGATACGTGTCCCTTCCCGAAAAGATGATGAATTGTAGTTGCAAAGTTGACTGAGAACATAGTTTGTTGGTTTCCAATAGAGTTTATGCTTTATACTTCGATGTTGTGATGAATTGTTACTTATTCATGAGAAGTTTATGATAAAAGTTCTATGATAAAGTTTGTTGCTGTTATAATAATATACATGATGCTTCTATGTCCGTATTTTGTTTTTATCGACACCTCTCTCTCTAAGCATGTGGACATGTTTTTCGATTTCAGTTTTCGCTTGAGGACAAGCGAGGTCTAAGCTTGGGGGAGTTGATACGTCCATTTTGCATCATGTTTTCCCACTGTCATTTATGATGTTTTTTATGCATAATAATGCTTTTTGGAGTAATTCTAATGCCTTTTCTCTCATAATATGCAAGGTTCACACAAAGAGGGAGAATTCCGGCAGCTGGAAATCTGGACCTGAAAAAGGCTACGCTAGGCTACCTATTCTGCACAACTCCAAATGAGCTGAAACTTCACGACGAATTTTTATGGAATAAATAAGAATTATTGGAGCAAATAACTACCAGAGGGGGGCCACCAGGTGAGCACAACCCACCTGGGTGCGCCAGGGAGCCCAAGCGCGCCCTGGTGGGTTTTGCCCTCCTCGGCCCACCTCCAGTGCCCCTCTTTTGGTATATAAGTCATTTTGACCTAGAAAAAATAAGGCAAGGACTTTCGGGGCGAAGCGCCGCCATCTTGAGGCGGAACATGGGCAGGAGCACTTTTGCCCCCCGCCGGAGCGATTCCGCCAGGGGAACTTCCCTCCCGGAGGGGGAAATCATCGTCATCATCATCACCAACAACTCTCCCATCTTGGGGAGGGCAACCTCCATCAACATCTTAAACAACACCATCTCCTCTCAAACCCTAGTTCATCTCTTGTGTTCAATCTTTGTACTGGAACTATAGATTGGTACTTGTGGGTGACTAGTAGTGTTGATTACATCTTGTAGTTGATTACTATATGGTTTATTTGGTGGAAGATTATATGTTCAGATCCAGTATGCTATTTAATACCCCTCTGATCTTGAGCATGATTATGATTAGTGAGTAGTTACTTTTGTTCTTGAGGTCACGGGAGAAATCTTGCTGCAAGTAATCATGTGAACTTGATATGTGTTCGATATTTTGATGATATGTATGTTGTGATTCCCTTAGTGGTGTCATGTGAATGTCGACTAGATGACACTTCACCATATTTGGGCCTAAGGGAATGCATTGTGGAGTAGTTATTAGATGATGGGTTGCGTGAGTGACAGAAGCTTAAACCCTTGTTTATGCGCTATTCCGTAAGGGACTGATTTGGATCCAAAAGTTTAATGCTATGGTTAGATTTATTCTTAATACTTTTCTCGTAGTTGCGGATGCTTGCGAGAGGGTTAATCATAAGTAGGAGGTTTGTTCAAGTAAGAACAGCACCTAAGCACCGGTCCACCGACATATCAAATTATCAAAGTAGCGAACACAAATCAAACCAACATGATGAAAGTGACTAGATGAAATTCCCGTGTACCCTCAAGAACGCTTTGCTTATCATAAGAGACCGTCTTGGCCTGTTCTTTGCCTCAAAAGGATTGGGATACCTTGCTGCACTTTTGTTACCATTACCGTTACTTGCTCGTTACAAATTATCTTGCTACCAAACTACTCGTTACTTATAATTTCAGTGCTTGCAGACATTACCTTGCTGAAAACCGCTTGTCATTTCCTTCTGCTCCTCGTTGGGTTCGACACTCTTACTTATCGAAAGGACTATGATTGATCCCCTATACTTGTGGGTCATCACCTACCATCATCCGTCTTCGGCATCACACCGAATCCACACTGGCCGCAATCAGGACGCTCCACGAGGACATGGACATGACTCACGAAACACCGTGCACACCGCTTCCACTCCAACGAATCATCACCAAGACGAGCACTTGGACACGACAATGACTCACACACGCAATGACGACTGACCGTGTAAACTCGCACGACTTCTTGACTCGTTGGACTCCCCCGGACGATGATCTATATGAGCTCCAGTGCCGTACCTTGGCACCACCTCTCCCATCAACAATTTCCTTCCACCATCTTGCTGACGACAACCTGCTGTCTCCCTCCTTGTTGCTTTAACGAACGACGATCGCTTGTTCCTCCTCTTCACTGCATCACCCAGTGACTCCATGGCCCGCTCCGAGGTGCTAGTCGGGTCGCCCCCTCAGGGCAAGCGCAGCTTCAAATCGACCTAGCTCTGATACTAATTGTTGGAACTCGACCCATAGGATCGATCACATCCAATCATGATGAACGTGCGCACACAAAAACTTTTTGGCCAAAGGCACGTGTCGTGCCTTGTTCTTCTCTTTATTTATTTTCTATTTTCTCTCAATGTTGTGTTACAAAACTCATAGCCCTAGCTGCGTATATATATTGGTAGCAGCCACCGATCCAACACAGACCTATTCCTAGACGTACTAGATATCCTAGTAGTACCAGCACACGGACACTACTATCTATGACTAATGACTCCAACTAGTACTCGTACTCGTGCGTGACTCCTCCTACTACTGATTAGGACACAATAGCTTGCACTGCCACGGCCACAGCTCCTAAATCCTAATACGCAGCCTACTAACACACCTAGCTGAACTCAACTAGCATTGGTTTGTACATGTACGTGCCAGTACACCACTAACACATGCACTACAAACTTAAGATTACTACTAACAAAATCATGGTGCAAAATGAACGTATCACGACCGTGGAGTCAGATGGTCTCGGAGAGCGAGGGGGCGGTGCCAAGATCCGAAGGAAGATTCGGAGTTGACGCCACCACTGCATCCTGCTAGCTGCTACTTCTTGAGCTTGCGTTGGTTTTTCCCTTGAAGAGGAAAGGGTGATGCAGCAAAGTAGAGATAAGTATTTCCCTCAGTTAGAGAACCAAGGTATCAATCCAGTAGGAGACAACGCACAAATCACCTAGCACCTGCACAAACAATCAAACAACTTGCACCCAATGCGATAAAGGGGTTGTCAATCCCTTCACGGTTACTTGCAAAAGTGAGATCTGATAGACATAGGTAAAACTAAACAAAAGATAAAGTAAATATTTTTGGGTTTTTTGGTTTATAGATCTGAAAATAAAAGATTGCAAAATAGTAGATCGGAAAGTAATATGATGGAAAATAGACCTGGGGGCCATAGGTTTCACTAGAGGCTTCTCTCAAGATAGCAAATAATACGGTGGGTGAACAAATTACTGTCGAGCAATTGATAGAAAAGCGCAAAGTTATGACGATATCCAAGGCAATGATTATGAAATATAGGCATCACGTCCGTGTCAAGTAGACCGAAACGATTCTGCATCTACTACTATTACTCCACACATCGACCGACTCCTACCTGCATCTAGAGTATTAAGTTCATGAAGAACAGAGTAACGCATTAAGTAAGATGACATGATGTAGAGGAATAAACTCAAGCAATATGATGTAAACCCCATCTTTTTATCCTCGATGGCAACAATACAATACGTGCCTTGCTGCCCCTACTGTCACTGGGAAAGGACACCGCAAGATTGAACCCAAAGCTAAGCACTTCTCCCATTGCAAGAAAAACCAATCTAGTTGGCCAAACCAAACTGATAATTCGAAGAGAATTACAAAGATATCAAATCATGCATATAAGAATTCAGAGAAGATTCAAATAATATTCATAGATAAGCTGATCATAAATCCACAATTCATCGGATCTCGACAAACACACCACAAAAGAATATTACATCGGATAGATCTCCAAGAACAACGAGGAGAACATGGTATTGAGAATCAAAGAGAGAGAAGAAGCCATCTAGCTACTAGCTATGGACCCGTAGGTCTGAGGTAAACTACTCACGCTTCATCGGAAGGGCAATAGAGTTGATGTAGAAGCCCTCCGTGATTGAATCCTCCTCTGGCAGGGTGCCGGAAAAGGTCCCTAGATGGGATCTCATGGGTACAGAAGGTTGCGGTGGTGGAAAAGTCTTTTTGTGGATGCTTCTGAGGGTTTTGGAATATATGTGAATATATAGGACGAAGAAGTAGGTCGGTGGAGTCATGTAGGGCCCACAGGGCAGGGGGGCGCGCCCTCCTCCCTTGTCGCCGCCTCGTGGCTCTTCTGACTTGAACTCCAAGTCTCCGGGGTGTCTTCTGGTCCAAGAAAAATCATCACGAAAGTTTTATTCCGTTTGGACTCTGTTTGGTATTCCTTTTCTGCGAAACTCAAAAACAAGAAAAAAATAGAAACTGGCACTGGGCTCTAGGTTAATAGGTTAGTCGCAAAAATAATATAAAATAGCATAATAATGCATATAAAACATCCAAAACAGATAATATAATAGCATGGAACAATAAAAAATTATAGATACGTTGGAGACGTATCAAGCATCCCCAAGCTTAATTCCTGCTCGTCCTCGAGTAGGTAAATGATAAAAACAGAATTTTTGATGTGGAATGCTACCTAACATATTTATCCATGTAATTTTCTTTATTGTGGCATGAATGTTCAGATCCATAAGATTCAAAACAAAAGTTGAATATTGACATAAAAACAATAGTACTTCAAGCATACTAACAAGGCAATTATGTCTTCTCAAAATAACATGGCCAAAGAAAGCTTATCCCTACAAAATCATATAGTCTAGCTATGCTCCATCTTCATCACACAAAATATTCAAATCATGCACAACCCCGATGACAAGCCAAGCAATTGTTTCATACTTTTAATGTTCTCAAACCTTTTCAACTTTCACGCAATACATGAGCGTGAGCCATGGACATAGCACTATAGGTGGAATAGAATATGGTGGTTGTGGAGAAGACAAAAAAGAAGGAGATAGTCTCACATCAACTAGGTGTATTAACGGGCTATGGAGATGCCCATCAATAGATATCAATGTGAGTGAGTAGGGATTGCCATGCAACGGATGCACTAGAGCTATAAGTGTATGAAAGCTCAAAAGAAAACTAAGTGGGTGTGCATCCAACTTGCTTGCTCATGAAGACCTAGGGCAATTTGAGGAAGCCCATCGTTGGAATATACAAGCCAAGTTCTATAATGAAAATTTCCCACTAGTATACGAAAGTGACAAAATAGGAGACTCTCTATCATGAAGATCATGGTGCTACTTTGAAGCACAAGTGTGGAAAAAGGATAGTAACATTGTCCCTTCTCTCATTTCTCTCATTTTTTTTGTGCTTCTTTGGCCTCTTTTTTTTATTTAGGCTTCTTTGGCCTCTTTTATTTTTTAAGATAGTCCGGAGACTCATCCCAACTTGTGAGGGAATCGTAGCTTCCATCATCCTTTCCTCACATGGGACAATGCTCTAATAATGATGATCATCACACTTTTATTTACTTACAACTCAAGAATTACAACTCGATACTTAGAACAAAATATGACTCTATATGAATGCCTCCGGCGGTGTACCGGGATGTGCAATGAATCAAGAGTGACATGTATGAAAGAATTATGAAAGGTGGCTTTGCCACAAATACGATGTCAACTACATGATCATGCAAAGCAATATGACAATGATGAAGCGTGTCATAATAAAACGGAACGGTGGAAAGTTGCATGGCAATATATCTCGGAATGGCTATGGAAATGCCATAATAGGTAGGTATGGTGGCTGTTTTGAGCAAGGTATATGGTGGGTGTATGGTACCGGCGAAAGTTGCGCGGCACTAGAGAGGCTAGCAATGGTGGAAGGGTGAGAGTGCGTATAATCCATGGACTCAACATTAGTCATAAAGAACTCACATACTTATTGCAAAAATCTATTAGTCATCAGAACAAAGTACTACGTGCATGCTCCTAGGGGGATAGATTGGTAGGAAAAGACCATCTCTCATCCCCGACCACCACTCATAAGGAAGACAATAAAAAAATATCTCATGCTCCAACTTCGTTACATAACGGTTCACCATACGTGCATGCTACGTGACTCACAAACCTTAACACAAGTATTTCTCCAATTCACAAGTACTCACTAGCATGACTCTAATACCACCATCTTTATATCTCAAAACAATCATAAGGAATCAAACTTCTCATAGTATTCAATGCACTTTATATGAAAGTTTTTATTATATCCCTCTTGGATGTCTATCATATTAGGACTAAATTCATAACCAAAGCAAATTACCATGCTGTTTAGAGACTCTCAAAATAATATAAGTGAAGCATGAGAGTTAAATAATTTCTATAAAATAAAGCCACCGCCGTGCTCTAAAAAGATATAAGTGATGCACTAGAGCAAAATTGCCTAGCTCAAAAGATATAAGTGAAGCACATAGAGTATCCTAATAAATCACAATTCTTGCGTGTCCCTCTTAAAAGGTGTGTACAGCAAGGGTGATTGTGGCAAACTAAAAAGCAAAGGCTCAAATCATACAAGATGCTCCAAGCAAAACACATATCATGTGGTGAATAAAAATATAGCCTCAAGTAAAATTACCGATAGACGAAGACGAAAGAGGGGATGCCTTCCGGGGCATCCCCAAGCTTAGGCTCTTGGTTGTCCTTGAATATTACCTTGGGGTGCCTTGGGCATCCCCAAGCTTAGGCTCTTGGTTGTCCTTGAATATTACCTTGGGGTGCCTTGGGCATCCCCAAGCTTAGGCTCTTGCCACTCCTTATTCAATAGTCCATCAAATCCTTACCCAAAACTTGAAAACTTCACAACACAAAACTCAACAGAAAATCTCATAAGCTCCGTTAGTATAAGAAAATAAATCATCACTTTGATACTGTTGTGAACTCATTCTTTATTTATATTGGTGTAATATCTACTGTATTCTAACTTTTCCATGGTTCATACCCCCCGATACTACCCATAGATTCATTAAAATAAGCAAACAACACAAAGAAAACAGAATCTGTAAAAAACAGAACAGTCTGGGAAGATCTGAATTGTTCTAATACTTATGTAACTCGGAAAATTCTGAAAAATTAGGACAACAGAGTAAATTTATATATAAATCACGTGTAAAACATTAAGGGTTTTTAAACGCTCCAGTGAATTATTAAAATTCTGTAACTAGACACAAAAGTTTCTGTTTTTCAGCAAGATCAAATCAACTATCACCGTAAGCCATCCTAAAGGTCTTACTTGGCACAAACACTAATTAAAACACAAAACCACATCTAACCAGAGGCTAGATGAATTATTCATTGAAAAATAGTAAGGAAAAATATTGGGTTGTCTCCCAACAAGCGCTTTTCTTTAAAGCCTTTTAGCTAGGCATTGATAATTTTAATGATGCTCACATAAAAGAGAAGAATTGAAGCACAAAGAGAGCATCATAAAACACGTGACAAACACATCTAAGTCTAACATACTTCCTATGCATAGGCATTTTATAAGCAAACAAATTATCAAGGCAAGCAAAAATTAGCATATGCAAGGAAGAAGAAAGAGACCATAGCAATCTCAACATGAAGAGAGGTAATTTAGTAACATGAAATTTTTTACAACCATATTTTCCTCTCTCATAATAATTACATGTAGGATCATAAGAAAATTCAACAATATAGCTATCACATAACTTATTCTCAACACGATCCACATGCATGCGAAGTCGACACTCTTCCAAAATAGTGGGATTAACATTAACTAAAGTCATGACCTCTCCAAACCCACTTTTATCAAAAATTTCATAAGATTGAATATTCTCCAAATATGTGGGATCTAAAGTTGACACTCTTCCAAACCCACTTTCAATATTATTGCAAACATTATTATCAATCTCATATTCATCATGGGGCTTAAATAAAATTTCAAGATCATAAGAAGAATCACCCCAATCATGATCATTGCAACAAGTAGTAGACATAGCAAAATTAGCATCCCCAAGCTTAGGGTTTTGCATATCATTAGCACAACTGACATTAATAGAATTTATAGTAGAACCATTGAAATCATGCTTTTCATCCAAGGAGCTATCGTGAATCACTTCATAGATTTCTTCTTTTAACACTTCATCACAATTTTTAGATTCACGAATTTCAAGCAAAACTTCATAAAGATAATCTAGTGCACTCAAATCACTAGAAATTGGTTCATCATAACTGGATCTCTTAAAAAGATTAGCAAGTGGATGAGGATGCATAAACTTTTAGCAAGCGAAGATGCGAGCAAAAAGAAGGCACATGGTAACACAAGCAAACAAAAGATCGAACGGAAAGAAGGGCGAATAAAAAGGCAAATATTTTTGTAAACTGTTTTAGAAGTGAGGGAGAGGAAAACGAGAGGCAAATGGCAAATAATGTAATGCAAGAGATGAGAGTTTTATGATGGGTACTTGGTATGTCTTGACTTGGCATAGATCTCCCCGGCAAGGGCACCAGAAATTCTTCCTGCTACTTCTTGAGCTTGCGTTGGTTTTTCCCTTGAAGAGGAAAGGGTGATGCAGCAAAGTAGAGATAAGTATTTCCCTCAGTTAGAGAACCAAGGTATCAATCCAGTAGGAGACAACGCACAAATCACCTAGCACCTGCACAAACAATCAAACAACTTGCACCCAAGGCGATAAAGGGGTTGTCAATCCCTTCACGGTTGCTTGCAAAAGTGAGATCTAATAGAGATAGGTAAAACTAAACAAAAGATAAAGTAAATATTTTTGGGTTTTTTGGTTTATAGATCTGAAAATAAAAGATTGCAAAATAGTAGATCGGAAAGTAATATGATGGAAAATAGACCCGGGGGCCATATGTTTCACTAGAGGCTTCTCTCAAGATAGCAAATAATACGGTGGGTGAACAAATTACTGTCGAGCAATTGATAGAAAAGCGCAAAGTTATGATGATATCCAAGGCAATGATTATGAAATATAGGCATCACGTCCGTGTCAAGTAGACTGAAACGATTCTGCATCTACTACTATTACTCCACACATCGACCGACTCCTGCCTGCATCTAGAGTATTAAGTTCATGAAGAACAGAGTAACGCATTAAGTAAGATGACATGATGTAGAGGAATAAACTCAAGCAATATGATGTAAACCCCATCTTTTTATCCTCGATGGACACCGCAAGATTGAACCCAAAGCTAAGCACTTCTCCCATTGCAAGAAAAACCAATCTAGTTGGCCAAACCAAACCGATAATTCGAAGAGAATTACAAAGATATCAAATCATGCATATAAGAATTCAGAGAAGATTCAAATAATATTCATAGATAAGCTGATCATAAATCCACAATTCATCGGATCTCGACAAACACACCGCAAAATAATATTACATCGGATAGATCTCCAAGAACAACAAGGAGAACATGGTATTGAGAATCAAAGAGAGAGAAGAAGCCATCTAGCTACTAATTATGGACCCGTAGGTCTGAGGTAAACTACTCACGCTTCATCGGAAGGGCAATAGAGTTGATGTAGAAGCCCTCCGTGATCGAATCCCCCTCCGGCAGGGTGCCGAAAAAGGTCCCTAGATGGGATCTCACGGGTACAGAAGGTTGCGGCGTTGGAAAAGTCTTTTCGTGGATGCTTCTGAGGGTTTTGGAATATATGTGAATATATAGGACGAAGAAGTAGGTCGGTGGAGTCACGTGGGGCCCACAAGGCAGGGGGCGCACCCTACCCCCTGTGCGTGCCCTTCCCCCTTGTCACTGCCTCGTGGCTCTTCTGACTTGAACTCCATGTCTTCGGGGTGTCTTCTGGTCCAAGAAAAATTATCGCGAAAGTTTTATTCCGTTTGGACTCCGTTTGGTATTCCTTTTCTGCGAAACTCAAAACCAAGAAAAAAACAGAAACTGGCACTGGGCTCTAGGTTAATAGGTTAGTCCCAAAAATAATATAAAAAGCATAATAATGCATATAAAACATCCAAAATAGATAATATAATAGCATGGAACAATAAAAAATTATAGATACGTTGGAGACGTATCACTAGCGCGGAGAATCATGACTTGGGCATCGCCAGAGGAGGAGGAGTTTGGAGAGGAGAAGGAGTACGGAGAAGCGGGTGAGAGCGCGGAGGTGTGAATGTGGGCCGCCAGAGCACAGATTATATAGGCGCGACCAGGCAGGCAAACTGACGATTTGCCCACTTCAATGCGGCGCAGCAGCCGGAGTTGGTTTCTCAGGACGCGCGTTCGCATTGAAGCGGTGCCACCCGTCTGGTCATGTAGTTCAGTGCCGCCCTCCCACCCGGTCACATCATGCGGCATCAATGCCGGCTGTAGCGACTCTGGGCCGGCATGAATGCGACGCGGGAAGCGACACATCCATCGGAGAGAAAGCGTAGAAGAGAGTTCTGGGTGGGGTTGCTAACTCCTGTAGGAGTTGTTGGGATTCCCCAAGGAGGAAGGGTGAAGTAGAACACCAGCAAAGTATTTTCCTTAGTTAGAGAACCAAGGTTATCAATTCAGTAGGAAGCTCTAAGCTAACTATGTAAAAAACACCTGCACACAAACAATATTTAGACTATGATCATTCATGACATAATCTCGTAATGGCATTACATTTGTGTTAACTAGACCATTAATCCAACTGCACCTATTACTAATACTCCACCCAGAACCGCTATCCAACATGCAACTCAAGGTATTAAGTTTGCAAGAAACAAAGTATCTCAATAAGCAAGATGACATAAGCTAGACAGGAAGAAGTCAACCAATATGACAAAACCCCGTCGTTTTATCCTTAGTGGAAACAATACAATATGTGTGTCGGTCCTTATTATCACTGGGTTAGAGTACCACAAGATTGAACCCACTACAAAGCACAACTCCCTCTAGCAAAAACCCATCAAACTTGGCCAAAGAAGATAGATAGATCGAAGAGCATATAAAGCTATGTAATTATACAACAACAAAACCTCAAAAGATTTAATTTATTTCAATAAACAATTTGATCATAAAGTGACAATTCATCATGTCCCAACAAACACACCACCAATTACATCAAATTGATCTAAATCATGAACGAGAACACGGTATTGAAGATCCAAAAGGAGAGAGAACCATCATGATAACCCACAAGTATAGGGGATCGCAACAGTTTTCGAGGGTAGAGTATTCAACCCAAATTTATTGATTCGACACAAGGGGAGCCAAAGAATATTTGTAAGTATTAGCAGCTGAGTTGTCAATTCAACCACACCTGGAGATTAATTATCTGTAGCAAAGTGATCAGTAGCAAAGTAGTATGATAGTTTTGATAGTAGTAGCAACAACAATAGTAACGGTAACAATGATAGCGATGATTTTGTAGCAAGTGTAACAATAACAGTAGCAGTAGTAACTTAGCAAGAACAATATAAGAGAAAATCGTAGGCATTGGATCAGTGAATTCGTTGGATGATATTCATCATATAACAGTTATAACCTAGCGCGATACAAAACTAGCTCTAGTTCATAAATATAATGTAGGCATGTATTCCGTAAATAGTCATACGTGCTTATGGAAAGAACTTGCATGACATGTTTTGTCCTACCCTCCCGTGGCAGCGGGGTCCATAAGGAAACTAAGGGATATTAAGGCCTCCTTTTAATAGAGAACCAGAACAAAGCATTCACACATAGTGAATACATAAACTCCTCAAACTACGGTCATCACCGGAAAGTATCCCGAATACTGTCACTCTGGGGTTTACAGATCATAACATGTAATAGGTGAATATAACTTGCAAGATCGGATCTAGAACATAGATATAATGGTGATAACAGAAACGGTTCAGATATGAAATCATGGCACCCGGGCCCAAAGTGACAGGCATTAAGCATGGCAAAGTCATGTCAACATCAATCTCAGAACATAGTGGATACTAGGGATCAAGCCCTAACAAAACTAACTCAATTACATGATGAATCTCATCCAACTCCTCACCGACCAGCCAGCCTACGAAGGAATTACTCACTCCCAGTGGGGAGCATCATGGAATTGGCGATGAAGGAGGGTTGGTGATGACGAAGATCGAAGATCCCCCTCTCCGGAGCCCAAAACAGACTCCAGATCTGGCCTCCCGATGAAGAACAGGAGGTGGCAGCGGCTCCATATCGTGAAATGAGATAATTCTTCCTCCTTGATTTTTTCTGGAAAAATAGGATTTTATAGCGTCGGAATCAGGGTCTGCGGGGTCACCAGGTGGGCACAACCCACCTGTGCGCGCCTGAGGGGGGGGGGGCGCCCTGGTGGGTTGTGCTCACCTAGGCCCCCTCCGGTGGTTCTTGGCTCCAGTATTTTTCTTTTATTGTATAAAAATTCTACAAAAAGTTTTGTTCCAATCCGAGAACTTTTATTTCTGCACAAAAACAACACCATGGTAGTTCTGCTGAAAATAGTGTCAGTCTGGGTTAGTTTCATTCAAATCATGCAAATTAGAGTCCAAAACAAGAGGAAAAGTAGATACGACGGAGACGTATCAACTCCCCCAAGCTTAAACCTTTGCTTGTCCTCAAGCAATTCAGTTAATAAACTGAAAGTGAAAAAAGAAAAACTTTTACGAACTCTTTTGCTCTTGTTTACATAAATAAGCTTAAGTAGCACCCAGGTTTTCAGCAAAGATTATAACTAACCATGTTAACAATAACTCTTAAAAATTATATTAACTCATATCAATGACATAATCAACTAGCGAGCAATAATAAAACATCTCAAATGACAACACCTTGTCAAAACAATCATGATATAATATGACAACAGTGGTATCTCGCTAGCCCTTTCTGAGACTGCAAAACATAAATGCAGAGCACCTCCAAAGTTCAAGCAATGACTAAACATTGTAATTCATGCTAGAAAAGATCCAGTCATGATGCATCCAACATTAACTATACACAATGCATGAGGATGACAATAGTGCTCTCAGGATCTAGCGCTTATTTGAGAAGGTGATGACTCAACATAAAATTAAATAGATAGTCCCTTCACAGAGGGAAGCAGGGATTTGCAGCGGTGCCAGAGCTCAATTTTTAAAACAAAGGTAAATGAAATTTTTAGAAATGCACCCTTCCTGTTTACTTCGCGACCATTAGTTATCGATATCTTCCATTCTAAACACATAAGTGGCGGTTCCCAAGCGATAAAAGTAAAGGTTTACTGCCCTTCCACCAACAAACACAGTCCACGGCTAGCTGAATCCACGGGTACCGTCCATACCAACATCAATCCTGGGGGAGTTTTGTTTAATTATTTGCAATTTGATTTCAGGACTGGGAATCCCTATTACCGCCCCTCTCGTGCAAGGACGAGTGAATAAACACTCATCATGAGAATAACCCGCTTAGCATGGAAGATACTGACTACCTCCTGTCGCTCTATGAACAATCCAGGCACACAAAAATGGATAATTATTTGAAGTTTTTAGAGGTGGCACATGCAAATTTACTTGGAACGGCAGGGTAATACCGCATATAGGTAGGTATGGTGGACTCATCTGGAATAACTTGGCTTTTAGGATTTTGATGCACAAGCAGTATTTCCGCTTAGTACATGCGAAAGCTAGCAAATAGGCTGGGAAGCGGCCAGCTAGAGAGCGAAACGGTCATGAACATGCATTATGCATAATGAACATTGGATACTAGCATGAGTAGGATATGAACACCATGAACATAAATATCATAGAGGCTATGTTGTTTTGATTCAACTACATGCATGGACATGTGCCAAGTCAAGCCACTCGAACATTCGGAGGAGGATACCATCACAATCATTTTAACGCAATGTTGACTTCCAAGATAAATCATTATCCACTCCTAGCTACTTAAACATGGCATGAGAAACTATAATCTCTAATTGACATTGTACTAGGTTAAACATATTTACAAAAACAGAACAACTTGAGTTCTTGCCCATTTCTCTCTGCCATAGCCAGTTCACCAAATATCATCATTATTGCCTTTCACTTGCACGACCGAACGATTTGAAGATAATAATAGTGCAAGAGTGTCGTGGACTAAGCTAGAATCTACAAGCATTTTATTCAAAGGAGAAGACTAGGTAATTTGGACTCTTCTTTAGATCAACATTAATGCACATAAGAGCCACTCAACATTTTCATCGTGGTCTTCTCCTTGGTATGACTCAATAAACGGAAAAGAAATTCAGAGAAACACATTGAAATATTTTTGGAGTTTTTAGTTTTTCTAGAAGAAAGCAAATTAAAGAAGGAAAAACAAAAATGAGAAAAACTATTTACACGGGAAAGCTCCCAACAAGCAAGAAGAAGAATCAAGAAATATTTTTTGGTTTTTCTTTTAATACTGCAACTAATTGAACTAGAAAGAAAAACTAAAAAGAAGCAGGAAATATTTTTGGGTTTTCTCAAAGTTTTTCAAACACACAAGAAGAAGGCGAGAAAATAAATCTAGTATGGATAATACAATGAAAAAGTGTGGACACCGACAACTGGAATGAAATGTATGAGCATGAATGTAATGTCGGTGGAAATACGTACTCCCCCAAGCTTAGGCTTTTGGCCTAACTTGGTAATCACCATTAGTAGCCTGCATAGTAGTCGGAGTGATAGCTCACGGAAGCTCTAGGTGTAGCCTCCTCAGCCCGCCGAGCAGCTAGAACCTCAGCGTTGTGCGCGCGGGCCTCGCTCTCAAGAACATAATATCTTCCCTTGCTATGATAATCAAAGAGAGCAGGAGCAGGCAAAAAGGTGTGCACCACAGAATGTTTATTAAACAATAGGTTATAAATATAATCACTGGCCTCGCCTTTGAGGAATTTATGGCGCTTCATGGCCTCAAAGTCTAAGTACTGGGTGGGCAGGATAGGGTCATTAGGCCAAGGTGATACGCCTAGCCCCCTTGCTAGACGTGAGGCATAAATCCCACTATAAACCACTACCGGCGTTGTGTTGCAGTCTACGTGCAACAATTGCCCCAAGGTTATAGCATCTATCACCGGTGAGAGCAGTGTGTAAAAGACTCAATTCAGGAGCACAAAGTGTGCTGCAATCCTGCTTGCCTACGATGCATTTGCCATTAAAGAGTGCAAAGTATTGAATCGATGGGAAATGAATGCTCTTTATTCTACCCTGTGTCACTCCTCTAGTTTCACCATAGCAGAGGCTAGTCAAGAATGTTTCGTACTTAGATCTAGGTGGTTCGTCTAGCGAGCCCCAAAATGGAATTTTGCAGTAGTAAGCAAATCTCTCTAGAGGTATGGTAAATGGATTGTCATACAGTTTAAATGACACCCTAGACTCGCGAGGATGAAATCTAAATTCTTTAGTAAATGATTCTGTGAGGTTGAGATGTTGGTTGCACTTATCTTCCAGGTAGGGACCAAGCTCGGTGTTGTGAACATATTGCTCAAATTCTTCTTTAATACCTGCTCTCACCATAAAATTGTTGCATGGCCATAGACAGGATTTGGTAGCTGCTTCTCGTATCGAACTTGCGCTTGGTTCAACATAAGACCGACGCATCAAATCACTACTAGATGATGCCTCCGAAGTCCTCCTCCTCGAAGAACTCCTAAAGAAACTTATCTTATTCCTATGAACAAAATTCTGAAATTTTTAGTACACAAATTTTTTGTCAACAAACTTCACGAGATTGATAGCAACTACTCAAAAACATGCATAGAGGCTATATTGAGCATTCAAACTACTTAGAACTCTAACAATTCAACATGGGGGCCACAACCCACCAAGGCGCGCCTGGGGGTGCTGGCGCGCCCAGGTGGGTTGTGCCCTCCTGGTGCACGCCCCCTCTGATGTTATTTGCATCAAAAATTCTTAAATATTCAGAAAAAATTGTATTAAATTTTCAAGGCATTCTGAGAACTTTTATTTTTGGGTCATTTTTTTATTGCACGGGAAGTTCAGAAAATAGACAAAACATAGCATTTTATTTTATTTAACTAAGAAAAACAGAAAACAAACATTGGGGACAGAAGGTTGTGCTTACTAAATTCATCAACTTCATACCTCTCAAAAATGATCCGTTAATAAGGTTGATTAAGTCTTATTGACAGCCACTTTCGATTAGCATGAAACCGAAGAACTTTCATAATACACTAAGTTACCTCAACGGGGATATGCATTTCCCCCGCAATAAGCATTTCATATTTCTTTTTGGCAGTAGGTAGAGGTAGTTGAAAACTTCCAATAGTGAGTGTCGGAGATTTTTCAATAACATTAATACCATTCATTTGGAATTGTTTCTTCGGAAAGTGCACCGTATGCTCATTACCATTGATATGAAAAGTGACCTTGCTTTTATTGCAATCAATAACAGCCCCTGCAGTATTCAAGAAGGGTCTACCAAGGATAATCGACATGTTGTCGTCCTCGGGTATCTCAAGTATAACAAAGTCAGTCAAGGTAGTAACATTTGCAACAACAACGGGCACATCCTCACAAATACCGATAGGTATAGCAGTTGATTTATCAGCCATTTGCAAAGATATTTCAATAGGTGTGAGTTTATTCAAGTCAAGTCTTTTGTATAAATAGAAAGGCATAACACTAACACTAGCTCCTAAATCACATAAAGCAGTTTTGACATAATTTCTTTTTATGGAGCAAGGTATAGTTGGTATTCCCGGATCTCCAAGTTTTTAGGTACTCCATCCTTAAAAGAATAATTAGCAAGCATGGTGGAGATTTCAGCTTCTGGTATTTTTCTCTTATTAGTGATGATGTCTTTCATGTACTTTGCATAAGGGGCCATCTTTAAAATATCAGTCAAGCGAGTACGCAAAAAGACTGGCCTAATCATTTCAGCAAAGCGTTCAAATTCTTCATCATCTTTCTTCTTAGTTGATTTAGGTGGAAAGGGCATGGGTTTCTGAACCCATGGTTCTCTTTCCCTTCCATGATTTCAAGCAACAAAGTCTCTTTTATCATATCTTTTATTCTTGGGTTGTGGGTTATCAAGATCAACAACTGGTTCTATTTCAACATCATTATCTGGTTCTTTACTGTTTGGTTGAGTGTCTTCTAGAACCTCATCATTATCTTTTTCATTATCACTAGGTGAGTGTTCATTACCAGATTGAGTTTCAACATCAGAAATAGAATCATCCTTATTAGCTTCAGGAGGTTTTTCTATCTCAGGTTCACTAGAGGTATGTAAAGTCCTATCATTTTTCTTTTTCTTCTTCTTTTTGGTAGGACTAGGTGCATCAGTATTAATTCTTTGAGAGTCTTGTTCAATTCTTTTTGGGCATCCCTCAGGATAAAGTGGTTCCTGAGTCATTCTACCTCCTCTAGTCATTACTCTGACAGCATGATCATTGATATTATTATTCATTTCATCAAGC
Organism: Thinopyrum elongatum; assembly: GCA_011799875.1. Lineage (NCBI taxonomy): Eukaryota > Viridiplantae > Streptophyta > Magnoliopsida > Poales > Poaceae > Thinopyrum > Thinopyrum elongatum. Next base: position 580,389,416 of record CM022300.1, on the reverse strand, counting down.
AATTCTCTTTGAGATTTAGCAACTTGTTCTAGTTGATTTTGAACCATAAAAGCATGTTTTCCTACACCTCTAACATCATTTGAGATTCTAAATAACAAGTCACTCAAGCAAGCAATCATATCAGAATTGTATTTCAATTGTTTCATAACATTTGCATTGAAGTGATCTTGTTTTCTAATATAGTTATCAAACTCATAAAGGCATTGACTAGGATGCATATTATAAGGATTGTCATTATAATTAAATTTCATTAAAGAATTTACCTCTACCACCTTGGGTGGTGGTGTATCAAGCCCATGTATTTCTTCAATAGGAAGTAAATTTTTGACATCCTCAACTTTAATACCTTTTTTCCTTCATACATTTCTTTGCTTCTTGCATATCTTCAGGACTAAGATGTAAGATACCCCTCTTCTTCGGAGTGGGTTTAGGCGGTGGTTCAAGAAGAGTCCAATCATCATAATTTTTCAATATGTTATTCAACAATTCTTCAGCTTGTTCAACGGTTCGTTCCCTGAAAACACAACCAGCACAACTATCTAGGAAGTCCCTAGAAGCATCGGTTAGTCCATTATAGAAGATATCAAATATTTCATTTTTCTTAAGAGGATGACCAGGCAAAGCATTCAGCAATTGGACAAGCCTCCCCCAAGCTTGTGGGAGACTCTCTTCTTCAATTTGCACAAAGTTAAATATTTCTTGTAAGGCAGCTTGTTTCTTATAAGCAGGAAAATATTTTTCAGAGAAGTAGTAAATCATATCCTGGGGACTACGCACACAACCAGGAGCAAGAGTATTATACCAAGTCTTAGCATCACCCTTTAATGAGAACGGAAATAATTTGAGAATATAATAGTAGCGAATTTTCTCATCATGAGCAAATAGGGTGGCTATATCATTCAGCTTAGTAAGATGTGCCACAACAGTTTCAGTTTCATAACCATGGAAAGGATCAGATTCAACCAAAGTAATTAACTCTGGGTCAACAGAGAATTCATAATCCTTATCATCAACAAAGATAGGTGAAGTGGCAAACTTAGGATCACATTTCATTCTAGCATTCAAAGATTTCTCCTTTAGTTTGCATAATAATTTCTTAAGATCATCCCTATCATTGCAAGCAAGAAAATCTCTAGTTGTCTCCTCATCCATAACATAACCTTCCGGTATCTTAGGCAATTCATATCTAGGAGGACTAGGTCTAATAGGTGTCTCAAGATTTTCAGATTCAATAATTTCATCAGGTTCAACATCCTCAATAACTCTAGCTCTAGCAATTTGTTCATCAAGAAAATCACCAAGTGGCACATTATCATCAAGCAAGGTACTAGCATCATCATAAGCATTATCCATAGCAGAAGTAGCATCATCAATAACTTGCGACATATCATGATTAATAGCATGTGGTGGTGTTGCAAGGTTAATCAAAATAGAAGGTGAATCAAGTGCAGAGCTAGATGGCAGTTCCTTACCTCCCTTCATCTTAGAGGGAAATATTTTAGTCTTGGTATCCTTCAGATTCTTCATAGCAATAAATTGATAATAATCCCAAGTGACTCAACAAATATAGGTATGCTCCCCGGCAATGGCGCTAGAAAAAGGTCTTGATAACCCACAAGTATAGGGGATCGCAACAGTTTTCGAGGGTAGAGTATTCAACCCAAATTTATTGATTCGACACAAGGGGAGCTAAAGAATATTTGTAAGTATTAGCAGCTGAGTTGTCAATTTAACCACACCTAGAGATTAATTATCTGCAGCAAAGTGATCAGTAGCAAAGTAGTATGATAGTTTTGATAGTAGTAGCAACAGCAATAGTAACGGTAACAATGATAGCGATGATTTTGTAGCAAGTGTAATAGTAACAGTAGCAGTAGTAACTTAGCAAGAACAATATAAGAGAAAATCATAGGCATTGGATCGGTGAATTCGTTGGATGATATTCATCATATAACAGTTATAAGCTAGGGCGATACAAAAATAGCTCTAGTTCATAAATATAATGTAGGCATGTATTCCGTAAATAGTCATACATGCTTATGGAAAGAACTTGCATGACATCTTTTGTCCTACCCTCCCGTGGCAGCGGGGTCCATAAGGAAACTAAGGGATATTAAGGCCTCCTTTTAATAGAGAACCGGAACAAAGCATTAACACATAGTGAATACATGAACTCCTCAAACTACGGTCATCACCGGAAAGTATCCCGAATACTGTCACTCCGGGGTTTACGGATCATAACACGTAATAGGAGAATATAACTTGCAAGATCGGATCTAGAACATAGATATAATGGTGATAACATAAATGTTTCAGATCTGAAATCATGGCACTCGGGCCCAAAGTGACAAACATTAAGCATGGCAAAGTCATATCAACATCAATCTCAGAACATAGTGGATACTAGGGAGCAAGCCCTAACAAAACTAACTCGATTACATGATGAATCTCATCCAACTCCTCACCGACCAGCGAGCCTACGAAGGAATTACTCACTCGCGGTGGGGAGCATCATGGAATTGGCGATGAAGGAGGGTTGGTGATGATGAAGATCGAAGATTCCCCTCTCCGGAGCCCAAAACGGACTCCAGATCTGGCCTCCCGATGAAGAACAGGAGGTGGCGGCGGCTCTGTATCATGAAACGAGATAATTCTTCCTTCCTGATTTTTTTCTGGAAAAATAGGATTTTATAGCGTCCGAATTAGGGTCTGCGGGGCAACCAGGTGGGCACAACCCACTTGGGCGCGCCTGAGGGGGGGGCGCCCTGGTGGGTTGTACTCACCCAGGGGCCCCCCTCCGGTGGTTCTTGGCTCCAGTATTTTTCTTTTATTTTATAAAAATTCTCCAAAAAGTTTCATTCCAATCCGAGAACTTTTATTTCTGCACAAAAACAACACCATGGTAGTTCTGCTGAAAACAGTGTCAGTCCGGGTTAGTTTCATTCAAATCATGCAAATTAGAGTCCAAAACAAGAGGAAAAGCGTTAGGAAAAGTAGATACAATGGAGACGTATCACATCACCATCAAGCTACTACTATGGACCCGTAGGTCTTAAGGAACTACTCACACATGGTCCTAGAGGCAGAAAGTTTGATTAAGATGGCACCGACAATGGCTTCCCTCTCCGGCAGGGCTCCAGAACAGGCCTCCAAATGGGATCTATGCATAATAGAGACTTGCGGCGGAAGTAAAATTCTTTCAAAAATACGTCAGAGGGATTCGGTATTTATAGGAATTTATGGCAATGGAATTGGACTATGGCGGCACAGGGGGGCCCACACGGGCAAGTGGAGCCCCCCCCCGCCCGCGAGGGGTAGCCGTGTGGGCCCCTGGCAGCTCCTTGATGACCCACAAGTATAGGGGATCAATCGTAGTCCTTTCGATATGTAAGAGTGTCGAACCCAATGAGGAGCAGAGAAATGACAAGCGGTTTTCAGCAAGGTATTTTCTGCAAGCACTGAAATATCGGTAACAGATAGTTTGGTAGTAAGATAATTCGTAACGGGTAACAAGTAACAAGTGTAACAAAGGTGCAGCAAGGTGGCCCAATCCTTTTTATAGCAAAGGATAAGCCTGGACGAATGATGTCTACTACACAACTTGTTCTTGTAGACTCGTGTTGGGCCTCCAAGCACAGAGTTTTGTAGGACAGTAGCAAATTTCCCTCAAGTGGATTACCTAAGGTTTATCAATCCGTGGGAGGTGTAGGATGAAGATGGTCTCTCTCAAACAACCCTGCAACCAAATAATAAAAAGTCTCTTGTGTCCCCAACACACCCAATACAATGGAAAATTGTATAGGTGCACTAGTTCGGCGAAGAGATGGTGATAAAAGTGTAATATGGATGGTAGAAATATATTTTTATAATCTGAATAAATAAAAACAGCAAGGTAGCAAGTGATAAAACGGAGCACAAACGGTATTGCAATGCTTGAAAACAAGGCCTAGGGTCCGTACTTTCGCTAGTGCAATCTCTCAACAATGCTAATCTAATTGGATCATATAACCATCCCTCAAAGTGCGATGAAGAATCACTCCAAAGTTCTTGTCTAGCGGAGAACATAAGAAGAAATTGTTTGTAGGGTACGAAACCACCTCAAAGCTATTCTTTCCGATCAATCTATCCTAGAGTTCGTACTAAAATAACACCAAGCTATTCTTTCCGATCGATATAACCAAGAGTTCATACTAAAATAACACCATATGATACACATCAACCAACTCTAATGTCACCTAGATAGTCCAATGTCACCGCGAGTATCCATGAGTTGATTATACGATATGCATCAAACAATTCCAGATTCATAATACTCAATCCAACACAAAGAACCTCAAAGAGTGCCCCAAGATTTCTACCGGAGAAACAAAGACAAGAACGTGCATCAACCCCTATGCATAGATTACCCCAATGTCACCTCGGGAATCCACGAGTTGAGTGCCAAAACATATATCAAGTGAATCAATATGATACCCCATTGTCACCATGGGTATTCATAGCAAGACATACATCAAGTGTTCTCAAATCCATAAATGTATTCAATCCCATAAAGCAAAATCTCGAAGGGAAAACTCAATTCATCACAACAAGATAGAGAGGGGAAAACACCATATGATCCAACTATATTAACAAAGCCCGCGATACATCAAGATCGTAACATCTCAAGAACACGAGAGAGAGAGATTAAACACATAGCTACTGGTACAAGCCCTCAGCCTCGAGGGTGGACTACTCCCTCCTCATCATGGTGGCCGCCGGGATGATGAAGATGGCCACCGGTGATGATTTCCCCCTCCGGCAGGGTGCCGGAACGGGGTCTAGATTGGTTTTTCATGGCTATAGAGGCTTGCGGTGGCGGAACTTCTGATCTAGGGTTACCTCGAGGGATTTTGAAATATTTGGGAATTTACAGGGCGAAGAGGCAGTGCGGGAGGCCACCGAGGTGGGCACAACCCACCAGGGCGTGCCTGGGCCCCCAGGCGCGCCCAGGTGGGTTTTGCCCCCCTCGGGGCAGCCCTCTGGTACTTCCTTGGCCCAACTTGTGTCTTCTGGTCCAGAAAAAATCAGCAAAAAGTTTAACTGCGTTTGGACTCCGTTTGGTATTGATTTTCTGCGAAGTAAAAAGCAAGCAAAAAACAGCAAATGGCACTAGGCACTATGTCAATAGGTTAGTCCCAAAAAATGATATAAAGTTGCTATAAAATGATTGTAAAACATCCAAGATTGATAATATAACAGCATGGAATAATAAAAAATTATAGATATGTTGGAGAGGTATCAACGAACTCTTATATAAAGCAAAGCTCTCCCGAGGACACATGGGAATTATTGTTAAGCTAGTTTTCATCATGCTCATATGATTCGTGTTCATTACTTTGATAATTTGATATGTGGGTGGACCGGTGCTTGGGTGCTGTCCTTACATGGACAAGCCTCCCACTTATGATTGAATCCTCTCGCAAGCATCCGCAACTACGAAAGAAGAATTAAGTTAAATCTAACCATAACATGGAACATGTGGATCCAAATCAGCCCCTTACGAAGCAACGCTTAAACTAGGGTTTAAGCTTCTGTCACTCTAGCAACCCATCATCTACTTATTACTTCCCAATGTCTTCCCCTAGGCCCAAACCATGGTGAAGTGTCATGTAGTCGACATTCACATAACACCACTAGAGGAAAGACAACATACATCTCATCAAAATATCGAATGAATACCAAATTCACATGATTACTTATAAAAAGACTTATCTCATGTCCCCAAGAACAAACGTAACTACTCACAAAGCATGTTCATGTTCAAGATCAGAAGGGTATTGAATATCATTAAGGATCTGAACATATGATCTTCCACCAAATAAACCAACTAGCTAGCATCAATTACAAAGAGTAATCAACACTACTAGCAACCCACATGTACCAATCTAAGGTTCTGAGGCAAAGATTGAATACAAGAGATGAACTAGGGTTTGAGACGAGATGGTGCTGGTGAAGATGTTGATGAAGATTGACCCTCCCACGATGAGAGGATCGTTTGTGATGACGATGGCTTCGATTTCCCCCTCTCGGAGGGAAGTTTCCCTGGCAGAATCGCTCTGCCGGAGCCCTAGATTGCTTCTGCCCAGGTTCCGCCTCGAGACGGCGGTGCTTTGTCCTGAAAGCTTCCTTCTCATTTTTTCTAGGTCAAAACCCTCCATATAGCAGAAGATGGACACCAGGGGCTGTCCAGGGGGCCCACAAGCTCGGGAGGCACACCGTGGGGGGTAGGCACGCCCCCCAGGCTTGTGGCCACCTGGTGGGTCCCCCTCTGTCGTTTCTTCGCCCAATATTTTTTATATATTCAAAAACAATTCCGTGTAAAGTTTTAGCACATTTGGAGTTGTGAATAATAGGTATCTCAGATTTGCTCCTTTTCGGTCCAGAATTCCAGCTGCCGGCATTCTCCCTCTTCATGTAAACCTTGTAAAATAAGAGAGAAAAGGCATAAGAATTGTATCTTAAAGTGAAATAACAGCCCATAATGCAATAAATATCAACATAAAAACATGATGCAAAATGGATGTATCAACTCCCCCAAACTTAGACCTCGCTTGACCTCAAGCGAAAGCCGAAATCGTTAATCATGTCCACATGTTTAAAGAAAAAAGGTGTTGATAAAATAAAAAATACGGACATGAGGGCATCATGATTATCCTTAGAACAACAATATATTGTCATATAACTTCTTATGCCAAAGTGATAATTCATTCACAAAGTAAAGTATAGACCAAACACTTTATTGAAAACTAACAAACTATGATCTTGGTCATTGAAGCAATTGCAATTTATCATAACATCGGAGAGAGTCAATGTAAGAGTTGTTATTTAGCAAGTTCACATAATCAACCATCATTTAATCTTTCATAATTTCTAACACTCATGCGAGACTTATGTGATCAAAGCTTCAATCAGACACAAACTAAGATAGGAGCTTATAGTTTCACCTCCCAACCATTTACCTCAAGGGTAACATCAGCAATAATAACTTATGATCACCTACATCCGAGTGTGTGTACTTAGATAATCTTTCCAACATTTGATCAATAAAAGGCAGAGGGTAATGATCTTTTCTAATAGCTTTATTTAATTTTCTAAAATGAATTACCATTCTATAGCCAGTGACAATTCTTTGTGGAATAAGTTCATTTTTATCATTAGGAACAACAATAATACCTCCCTTCTTAGGGACACAATGAACAGGACTTACCCATCTACTATCAGCTATGGGATAGATTATACCTGCTTCCAGAAGTTTTAGTATTTCAGTTCTCACCACTTCTTTCATCTTGGGATTTAATCATCGTTGGTGATCAACAACTGGTTTAGCATCAGGTTCCATATTAATTTTGTGCTGACAGAGAGTGGGACTAATGCCCTTAAGATCATCAAGAGTATATCCAATAGCAGCACGGTGCTTCTTCAGAATTCTCAATAATCTTTCTTCTTCATGTTCTGAAAGGTTAGCACTAATAATAACAGGATATATCTTCTTTTCATCAAGATAAGCATATTTCAAAGTCTCAGGCAATTGCTTTAATTCAAACACAGGATCGCCTTTAGGTGGAGGAGGACCTCCTAGAGTTTCAATAGGAAAATTGTGTTGAAGGAGAGGTTGCTGCTCAAAGAATATTTTATCTATTTCATTTCTTTCACGTAAATGCATATCATTTTCATAGTCTAGCAAATATTTTTCTAGTGGATCAGTAGGAGGCATGGCAATAGAAGCAAGACCAATTATTCATCCTTACTAGGTAATTCTTTATTACGGGGTTGTCTACTAAACTTGGAGAAATTAAATTCATGAGACTCATCACCAAAGCTAACACTGATAGTTTGTTTATGGCAATCTATTGTAGCATTGACAGTGTTCAAGAAAGGTCTACCAAAGATAATGGGGCAAAAGTCATCCTGTGGGGAACCAAGAACTAGAAAATCAGTAGGGTATTTTATTTTCCCGCACAAGACTTCAACATCTCTAACAATCCCAAGTGGTGTGATGGTGTCTCTATTAGCAAGTTTAATAGTAACGTCTATGTCTTCTATTTCAGCAGGTGCTACATCATTCATAATTTCTTGGTATAAGGTAAAATGAATATCACTCACACTAGCACCCAAATCACATAAACCATGATAACAGTGATCTCCTATTTTAACTGAGACAGCAGGCATGCCAACAACATGTCTATGATTATCTTTTTCATCGGGTTTGGCAATTCTAGCAGCTTCATCATAGAAGTAAATAGCATGCCCATCAATATTTTTACCAAGAGATCTTTAACCATAGCAACACTAGGTTCTACTTTAATTTGCTCAAGAGGTTTAGGTGCTTTAATATTACTTTTGCAAACCATAGTTGATACCTTAGCATGTTCCTTTATCCTAATAGGGAAAGGTGGTTTTTCAATATAGGCAGTAGGCACAACTAGATCAACATTGTAAATAATAGTTTCATCTTTGGCTATTACCGGTCACTACTACAGGATGCTGCTAACGCGACACTACGATCAGAGACCCTTTGGCGAAACTGTGTGTGATGCATTAATCGCAAACGGTGATGTAAAAAAACCATAAAAAATGATGCAAAATGTTTGCGATGGCGGAGACATCAAACATGGTTCAGATTGTAGTTGCGTGTGCGATGCTGGACATATGGTTGATCCATACGAACTGTTTGCGATGAGACAGAACAATAGAAACGGGCAGCCATATCAAGGTGTGTGCGATATACGGCATACAGTTCGCTTAAATGAACTGTTTGCTATTAGGGAATGCAACAGAAATGGTTAGCCAGATCAAGATATGTGTGATATACGGCATACGGTTCACTCGGCCGAACTGTTTTCGATTAGGGAACACAACAGAAATGGTTCAACTTAACAAGATGTGTGTGATATGCGGCATACAGTTCACATAGATGAACTGTTTGCGATGAGCCAAAAAAACACAAATGATTCATGTAAACAAGATATGTGTGATACGCGGCAAACAGCCCACTCGGATGAACTATTTGCGATGAGAAAATATAACACAGACGGTTACTAGAGTTAATTTGTGTGCGATTCTGTGTGTACTAAAAACTTTGAAAAATGCATACTAGTTGCTTGCGATGGCTAGGAGTATCGCACACGATGCATGTGCGAGTACTCGTGTGCGATGATTAGTAAGTTACACACATACGTTTCCTTATGTTAACACGTGTGCGGTAACACGTGACACCACATATGGTTGTCCGGTTGTGTCGGATTGTGTGCTCAAGTCTTCCCGTGCTCCAGTGAAGGCTTCCCGCGCTCCAGCAAAGGCTTCCCACGCTCCAGAGGGGTGAATTGTAAAATTCCCAATCCCCTAGCCAGCTACTAGCTATAAATCACCACAGCAATGGCCGCCGGTGGCGACTCGCTACTAATCCACTTGCTAGCTAGTTACCCACACATACCGGCATAACCCCAACGGCCAACGACAGGATGGAGTTGCGCGAGGGGAACGGGCGTCAGAGATCATAGTTTAGGTTAATTAATTATACCTCCAGAGCCGGATGATTCTGGCTCTGGAGTATAATTAATTAACATAATCTAAGATCAAATAACTAAAGCTTCCCCAATGTGATCGTGCGCCGCCCCAACTACTAGCAGAGCGCGCGCGGAGGGACGCGACCCGAGCGAGACTTGGCACCTAAACGGCAAGCAGAGTGCGCAGAGGGACGCGACCCAAGGGCGCCTAAACGGCGAGTAGAGTGCGTGGAGGCACGCGAGCAGAGCGCGCGGAGGCACGCGAGTAGAGCGCGCCGCGGCCGCCTAAACGGCGAGCAAGCATATGCATATTTATTGCATATAGCAGATGAACATAGCCGGGAATAGCCGTCCAACAATATTATTTTTGATGACATGCATTAATATATTATTAGTTAAATCTAAGGTCAAAGTTTGGTACTACAAAATACGAAGGGGGCCAATAAAGAATAAACCACGACAGAGGTAGTACCTATACGAACACAGACACCCAGTATGAAAGAAAATATGGGTCAAACCCTAGTTGAAAAGGGCAACAGTGTCTAACTCCAGCTTACAAAAGGTACAAAAGCACGAGGATTAATTGTTAATCAGATTTACACATAACCCGGATTGAACAAGGCAATAACTTCTATCTCAACCAAAGTTTTTGGCAATCACAATCAAATGGATCGGTCCGATCCATAAAATCAAGATCCCGGTACAAAAGATCTACTGGTCCATGATGACGACAAGTTGTTGTAAATATAAGCCGAGCATGATCAGAAGCCCTTAGGTCCATCTGAAACTTCTTTTTATGCTATTCCACATACAGTTCCGTGAGAAATTTATTGTTGAAAAACTTAATTCTCACAGACAATAGTGCCCTCGCATTCAACATGAAGAATGTGACAAAGCTAGTATTTGCACTGTTGGATGCATATCCTTCCAGCGTTACTGTCTTCAAACGAATGTCATGAGATATAAGAAAATCCTGGTGCTTCTTGAACCATCAATTGGTTATACCTTTTTCTCCATGTGTTAGTGCCTAAATAGAGATGAAGATTGAAAACAGTTAATGTCTAAAAAAGATTATGTTGAAAGAGCGATAGCTGAACGATTAATTATAGTACATTATATATGGGCTTTCAATGTGCGTGAAATCATCACCTTTATATACAAATTCTCTAAACATGGAAAGCATTGCAGCAAGGTAATAATGATGTTGAGATCAAAACACCACATACTGATATATAAGGTCTTGACAGAATCCACCACCACTGATAGGATTTACAAGCTCTTCATTGAGCATAGAACATAATATTAGCACTGAAAGTGTACTCCAAGATGATACTTAACTTATGCGCACAAACAAAAAATGCAAATTACAAAAGTGTACATGAATAATATACAGTACCTCAATAGGTGTGGAGGCAAACACCATCTTGAACCATTTAAACGGATCACGAATTGCACCCAAGCTCTCCAGTTTAGGCGCAGAGACCACAGTTATTTGCGAAGGTTTATAACAACAATCAAGGAGCAACCTTTGAAGTGAAGGGGCATCTTCGATGATGAGCTCCTGTCCTTCAAAATGAATTCCAGTGCTTACAAGTTGAGGCAACTTTATTTTGAGACAAGGGATATGGATTCCATTTCAAAAAACAAGCACCAAATGCTCCAGGGTAGGGCAACTGGAGTGGACGATGCTGTGCAGTGAGGCCTCCGACAGATGAACCAACACAAGCGCAAGTTTTTTCAGTAGTGGGAGTCGAAGCATTTGTACCAGATTGTCTGCTAGATGGCTCCGGGTCAAGGTGGCGGTGTGGAGAGAGGAGGAAAACCATGAGATGGGCATCGGTGGTGAGGGCACAGATGCAGCTCTTGGTGGTAACCTATCGCTGTAGTAATGGTAGAACTCAAGCTGCTGGAGTTTATCGAATTGACGGGATGTCAGCCAGGCGGCCACCATGCAGGGTATGTCCAGCAGGTAGCATGCCAGGATGCAGATGCGTTAAACGGAGCCCTGGTGGGAGGAGATGATGGCTCCGGAGAGTTTAGAATCATCATCAACAGATAGCTGACAACAGTCGGGATTAAGAGGTGCGGTGCGCCACAGAGTGCACCACCGAGATGCGAGGACTTGTGTGCGGCAGCCATCCTTGGTGTGGAGAAGGGAGATGATCTCCCCAAGGATGCCGTCCGGGAGATCGCTGATGCGGTCTGCCGGACATTCTACTGGTTCCTCAGGTCCAGGGGGGCGTGGCCTCTTCTGGCCGCGCAGCCGGGTCCAAGATCTACATCCGGCGATGGCGCTGGCCGGAGCCTCATCTGTGTACATACCAATCTGAAAGAAAAAATGGCAGAAACATACATGTAGGACATTCAAAATCAATTCTCAAGATCTGGAAGAAAAAAAGGCACAAACATATATGTAGGACATTCAAAATCAATTATCAAGATATGGCCACGAATTATTAGCACGCACGCTAACCCTAGTCGGATTATTAGCAAAAATCATTTGTACAGAACAAACACTTAATGACTAACCCTATACGGATAACATTCAAACAATCAATACACTACGTGCATCTAACGGATCTTAATTACTTTGATTTCATGGACTGAGAGAACATAACAATAGGATTTGTATTCCAAAAAAATTAGAGAGTGGGGGAGTAATCAGAGAAAACACATGATATGTTTGCCGCACAAATGGGTATATAGATGACTAACCGGCTTTCCGTCGGAGTCGCAGTCGTTGCCGGAGTTGCTGTTGACCTCCGGCTCCGGCTGGGGGGCACGACGGCGCCGACGAAGTCAAGGTCGTGCTGCTGCCCACACGAGACCTCGTCGGCGGCGATGACAACCTCTGTGCCTAGCTTCACGCGTTGCGCGGGTGCTTCACCAGCCCCGGCGTCGCCACTCCCTCCGATGGTGCGCTTCGGCGGTATCCTCATACACTCCAGAGTCCAGACGTTGGTGACCACTGTGGACCGGGGTGCGGCCGCCTATTATGGTCGGCGGCTCGGGCACGCAATTAATACGGACCTAGGGAGCGAGGCAGGCGGCGGTCAAAGGCTGTCTCGCCTCCCGGTGAGCCTGCACGACGGAGTTCTGGCATTCCTACCATCATTTCACACAGCTACTTGCACGCCTCCCGGTGACACTGCGCAGCGAAAACGCCTCCCGTCAATTCACACACGTGCACGCACGCCTCCCGGTCTGCCTGCGCGGCGGACTGCTCGCATGCGTCCTGTCAACTCATGCCTGCTCGCACGGCACACGGGGCGCGTGGCAGCACGTATATTTTTTTGTTTTTTGATGATTCATTCTGCCGCTTTACTGCTTAACCGAAGCATGGCACGGTCTAATGCACACGGTCTGAATAAATAATCCGTATGAGATATTGGTTGCCAGTTATTAACAATCTCCCGTTTGTAAGAAGATTATATCAAAACGTGTCTCAAATTTGAAGAAAAAATACAATATCACACTCTACTGGTGTCCATATATGACACCACGATAAGTTTCATGAATTTCAACTAAGTTTTGGATTTACTGAATTTTAAAAATCTATATTCTCAATGTTTTGAAATCTCTTGCATGGGGAAACATGGACCCAGGGACACACATATGATTTTGCAATCCATTTTGGTGCACATGTAGCTCAAATTTGATTTTTGCACATTAAATCCCTAGGAAATCAATCAATGTATAAAAATGGTCGAATGATGCCTGTTTTTTCAATTTTAACATGACAGTCCTTTGGTCACATGTTCACTGCAGAAACAGTTTGACATGACTCAAAGTGCCTATGGTGGTGCGGAATGTGTGTGTCTGTGTGTGTGTGGGGTGGGGGGGGGGGAGGCGTCCGGCAGTACACTACGAGTCATGAGCCTCTGTGTGGGATTATTGATCATTTTGTGATTCATATATGCCACATCAAAGTCGTGAATTGGTTATTTAAAGCATTACACAACCCTTTCATACATACATGTTCGGGCCACATGCATGCATTGGTGGTCCTCTCGGACACTCTCCCTCGTGCGGTTATCAATGACGTGCCCATTCGTTAGCCCGCAAAGGTTTTCAGTTTCCACCGACAACAAGAGGCATTTGACCAAAAGGTGGATTCATCTTGGCATGTGTGTGGTGTGGATCATGGTGAGATTCCATATCAAAGTTCAGGCACATGCGTACAAATGAGTCCCTCCCACCGTCTTGAAGTGAGGGGGCTATGCATCGTGGTGTAGTGCATTTCCGGTTTGCGAAGCATGTGCCACGTCAAAGTTGTGCATTGGGTATTCAAACATCACATAACACACGGGCACATGCACGCTGTGGTTTTGTCCTATGACACCCACTCGCGTGTGACTCTCTCTGTGGGCCCGCGAGGTCGTCATCGATCAGTTGAACGTACAACAAGAGAGAGGTTAATTTGACCAACAAGGATGGTTCTTTTTTGGTTTGTGTTACGTATATGCACGGTAGGAGTATGTACATGTCAAAGAGGGGGCAACATGAATACTCTATATATATGCGTACATCATAACCTGCTCCATGTGGGGACTTTCTGGTTCCCGAGGCAGGTGCCACATCAAAGTTGTACATTGGTATTCAAACATCACGCAATACCATGCAGGCGGTGGTTGCCCTATAGGAACTCACTCGCGTGTGGCACTTCCATCTGTGGGCATGCGAGGTTGTCCTCCATCACTTTGACCCAATGAGAGAGAGGTTAATTTGACCATCAAGTAATGATTATTTTTGGTTTGTGCTATATAGTAGAAGTACATATATACCACGCGTCGAATGGGGGCGTACATATAGCACATACCACGCATCATGAACCTCGCTCTCTGTGGGGACTTTTTGGTTTCCTATATATGTGGTGCCACATCAAAGTTGTGCATTGCGTATTCAAACATCACACAAACACGTCTTTGGGCCACATGCAGACGGTGGTACGTAGTCCTATATAGGATGCTCACTCGCGTGCGACGTACGCTTCCCTTTCTGTGGGTCTACGAGTTCGTCGTCCATCACTTTATCCCAACGAGAGAGAGGTACGTTTTACGAACAAGGAGGATTAATTCTTTTAGGGTTGTGTTAATAGGTGTATAGTACGTGTCGAAGGGGGGGGGGGGTGACCAGCATATATATACTAGGTGTCACATGAACCTCACTCTGTGTGGGGACTTTGCGGTTTTTGAGGCAAATGCCACATCAAAGTTGTGCATTAGGTATTCAAAACATCACAACCACACACTTCTCCATATATATGTTCTGGCACACATGCAAGCGATGGTTGTTGTCCTATGGCACTCACTCACGCGGTTATCGGTGATGCTTCCATCTGTCGGCCCGCTTGGTCCATCACTTTCGCCGATAGCAAGAGAGGTTTAATTAATTTGACTTAAGAGGGGGCTTAATTTTTTGTTTGTCTCACGATATAGATCATGATGTGAGATTACATATATATAATAGCGCATGTGTACATATGAATCCATCCTGCTAGATCAAAGGGGGGGGGGGGGTGGCGAGCACATGACACGTCATGAACCTCTTGCTCTGTGTGGGGACCTCTACGATTTTCAACGCATGCACCACATCAATGTTGTGCATTGGGACGGGTATTCAACACATATGCATGCATCACACACCTCCATAAATATGTTCGGGACACATGCATGCAATGGTTGTCTTTGGACACACTCTCACTCGCTTGGTTATGGGCGGCAAGCCTATATATATTCGTGGGCCCGCGTGGACGTCCATCATTTCGACCAACGACAAGAAAGGTTACCAGGGTGGATTCTTCTTCTTTGCTTCGAGTTACCGTATAGTAGGTCGATCATTCCAAGCCTGATTAAGTTTAGCGCATGCTACGCGTCTTGAACCCTCGCTCAATGTGGGGATTTTACGGTTCCAAAGTATGGTGCCACATCAAATTTGCGCATTGGTTATTCAAACACCACACACACCACTTCCATATACATGGGCCACATGCACAGAGTGGGTTTGTCTTCAAACAGTACTCCCTCACGAGGTTATCGGCGACAAGCTAGCCCATTTTGTGGGGCCGTGTGGACGTCCATCACTTTGACCAACAACGAGCGGTAGAGGTTGTACGGCTAAGTTGGATTTTTCTTGGTCTGTGTTATAGTACATCTTGGTGAGATGCCCTCCCCCGATGTGTGTGTGTGGGGGGGGGGGAGTGGGGGGCTACTTCGCACTACCTACACCCTCCGTGGGGTCGGCGAAGTCCGGTTAATTTGTGAGGCACACATGCCACATCAAAGTTGTGAATGGTAGTTAAATATCACACCACACCCTTTTCATACATATAGTAGGGCCACCCACAGGTGGTTCGTATGTGGTCTCACCCATCTCGCGCCACAAGCACACATTTGTGGGTCGGCACACGGTCCACCTTTGTTGGGAAGCAAAAGGGGAAGTTTGACCATATATATGATGGACTCCTATAGGTTTTGTGTTATGGTAGGGTGATATTTCAGACCTAGCTATTTGGGGGCATGCATTCGTAGCTAGGATTCCCTTACCGCCGACATGAAGTGGGGTTCGTAGGGGGTGGCTGACTAGCAATACTGTGCTTTTGTTTGACAGGTGCCACATCAAAGTTGTGCATTGGGTATTCGAACATCAAACCACCCTTTTCATACATATATTTGGTCCACATGCAAGTGTGTTCGTGTTCTGACCCTCTCTCGCGTTATTCTTTTTGCCAAATTTATAAACAACACACGAGTTGGATGTAGAAACCGTCTGCGATTGGGTACGCAACAGACACGGTTCGGTCAGACTACCCATGTGCCACGCCCGTGCCCCTGCAGTCACTCACATCAGCACAGTAGATTGGGCTCCACGAGGCTTGCCTCCTGCTCTCGAAAATATCTACTGCCTCGTAATCTCGAAAATATCTACCGCCTGGAAGGTTTTATTGTTTGATAGCACACGATTAGTATGTGCGGACCGTGTGCGATGTCTGTTACCCCCGCTCTGCTTCAATCCCTTGATTCAAATTTTCAGTAGCCCCGGCATTTTACTCCCGCCTCTGCATCCCTCGCAATATTAAAAATATCTGCTCGCCCTTGATTCAGATTTTTAGTAGCCCCACCTTGTTACTCCCGCCTCTGCATCCCTCGCAATCTCAAAAATATCTGCTCGTCCTTGATCCAAATTTTCAGTAGCCCGGCATTTTACTCCCGCCTAGTAAAATTTTCAGTTGCCGCGGTATTTCCTCAAACACCACCTTGCCCCCCCTCAACACACAACACACACTCCACAAAACCTCCGCTCACACAAACACACACCACCCCTCCCTCGCTCGAAACCATTGGCAGGTCGCCGCCATCACCGCCGCTGCCTCCATCCTCAACCTCTACCTGTGTGCCGGGGAGCTCGAGGAGCCAATGGCCCAAAAGAGGTTTATCATGGCCTCTTCACCCGATGCTGGCGAGGTGGCCGCCAAGGTGTCCCCGTCATCCTTCGTGGGCTCTTTATCGATCCGCCGTCGCTAATCGCCCGATCCGCCCGCCGACGCGCCCCTACGCCGGTTCGAGGAGTCGTCCCTCGGGCCCGACCGCCGACGAGGTCCTACCTTGGGGTCCGGCAGCGGCGGTGGGGGACGTGGGTCGCCAAGATTACAGATCTGGAGACCCACACCCGCCGGTGGCTCGGTAGCTTCCACACGGCCGAGCTCGCGGCCATGGAGTACGACCGCTGGCAGGTCCGCTACCACGACGCGGCGGCTAGGCTCAATTTCCCCTTTGGCACATGTCCGGTCGACCTTGTTCCGCCAAAGCCAGGGGTGGTGAGCTCGGCTATGGCGCGGGAGGGCCACGAGGCGTGGGAGGGCCTCAAGGCCGAAGCCGCCGACGAGGCCTACATGCAAGAGCTCCGCTAGCAGCACCCGGAGCTCGTGGAGGTGGAGCGGGTGATCTTTGCCGGCACGGAGTGCAGCGAGGTTATCGTGCTCTCCTCCAATGACGAGGTCGAAGGCAGCGAGGACGGCGGTGCGGAGGGCGTCGAGGTGGGCGGCGAGGACGAGGAGATCGACGTCGATGAGTGGAGGAGTGTCTTCCCCAACAACCCCGACGACGGCACCGGCCCGGACCCGGCTAGCGGCACACCGTACCTGACGAGGAAGGATTGGCTCGACCTCCACTTCGACCGAAAGTAGTTTAGTTTAGTTTAAATTTATGTTTTATGTTTGGTTATGCAAAACTATCTATGTTTATGTTTGAATGCATGCTACTTTTGGTTGAACCAGCTTTGAACTTGATCAAATTGAAGTTTACAACGTTAAGTTTAGGGGATCGACTAGAAATGGCCAAAAATTGCTGGAGTATATATATCCACTAAGGGTTTTAGTCTGTTAACTTTTAAAGGATCAGCTAGAGATGGCCTTATGCCTTGTTTATTTCAGTTCTTCACAATGTGATGCTCTATATGTGCAACTATTTGCCGTGCAGTTCAATTTCATCAATAACAGTTTCAACAATACCACTATGAGTTAAGATATTTGGTTGCTGTTAAGGATGTTGCAGTTAACATGCCTTTTCAGTTTTTAACAATAACTAGTGTACTTTAGACCTGCACAATACCAGTATGAACGACTATTTGCTTGTTTTTAAATGTTTTGCCTGATGCAGTTAACACACCTTTCCACTTCTTGTTTTTCTTAACTAGCATCCTTAAACCTGCACACTGAAGCTATCATTTGTAGATTATGTTGTCCGCCATGGATATATTTGGTTGATGTTTAGCCTGTTGTGCTTAACATGCCTTTATATGTACTCATACAGGACAATATTGAGAACAGTGATGTTTTCCATCGAGGTTAGTTTCATCGCATTGCTTATATGTACTCGCTGTTCAGGATATTGGTAGCTGGTACCATATAGCCTGGGGGCTGATAAGGAATTTATCGTCGAATCGGACATTTCACTGAATATATCTGTAACCCATTTATCAGTAGTTTAACTAGGGCCATATTTTATATATCTGAGGCTACATAGCAACATGCGTTGTATTGAATGACTAAATATGCAATCCCAGGCTACATAGCAACAAGGAAGAGTGTTACCTTAATGTTCTGACGATGTCTAGATATACATGTAATAAAATCTTATATAATGGGATGGAGGGAGTGTTGTACTACATCATTTTGCAATTGTTGTTTAGCTTCTAATATTAACTTGGTGCTTTTAGGTACATATGTCATTGCCAAAGATCCACACTTCAACCCTTTCTGCGTATGTGGCAATGAGATATTCTTGAACTAGCATCAAGTGAGGAAACTGATAAAGATTGTTATTAAATGGGTCAAAAGATGTCATTCGAACTATTTGTTTACACTTTATGCAAGACAACAGTGAACTGCAGGATGGTAAGTAAGAACTCTGTAGCCTTCTTTTTACTGCCCGTAATGAGTTGTGTTAGATGACAATGTCTGAATCTTTTTCCTCTGAAGTGGATCCTAAAGCAGTTTACTCAAGATTACCTCTCAAACTACATGATAGGCGGCCGCCTATCACAAAGGGTTGGACTAGAGTCGCGCGTGCCTTCTGCATCCAGGAGAGCATAATAGGGCCATTCCGATTCACCTTGTTGAGCAACCAGAATGTCTGTCGCCTCTTTCTTTACTATCTATAATAGTACAAGTATAGAACCCTAGTTCATCATTCTTTATTTGGTGCTTATGTAATTCTTGAACATATGTACCTGTGAATCGAATAATGCATTGGTTGTTTGAACCTGATGGATATGAATAAAGCTATAGCCTACTTTCAAGTCCAAATTAGGTACAATTTTAAATAGCAGCAATTAAATTAGGGTGAAATTACAGTCTGCAGGTCATTACGGCGCACACGGTCTATAAAGCACAGCGTGTGTGATATACATCATAATCCGACACGGTTCGCGGAGAGGAAACGTGTGTTACCATGCACACAGTTGCTGTTTGCAAAGCGTGTGTGATGTCAGACAATATCCCAAACGGTGCGGGAAAACTAAATGTGTGTGATTGTCGACCTATCGTACACGGTTTACAATCATGAACTATTTGTGATGTGCCAGGCATTGTAAATGTAGAGCCAGTTTGGGATGTGCCTAGAAAACTCCCGTGCCTGGAATGTGCCTGGACTGCGCCTGGTTATAGGTAAAACCACAGAACTCCGACTGCGATGGCAATGCGAGCACAAACGAGTAGCAAGGATGAAGCATTTGGGATATTCGAGATATCAGAAACAGTTTTATAGGGACAACTATATGCATCAAGGCTCCCTATACCCGACGGTTTCTGGGTCGTGTGGGAAGGACCCCCCTATCGCAGTCACTTACTTGGCGACGGTTCCAAACGCCGTTGCGGAAAGGGTTTAAAAACCGTTTGTATAGCACCTCACTGTACCAGTGAGTTCTTTGATTTCTTCTTTAATAGGGGGATGATATTTGAACCACTTCTCCTTAGGGAGATCAACATGAGTAGCAAATGATTCACAGAAAGAGGCTACTATCTCAGAGTCAAGTCCATATTTAGTGCTAAACTTGTGAAAAGCATTGGTATTCATAAACGAATTAACATAATCAAACTCAAGCTTAATACCTGACTCTTTACCTTCGTCGAGTTCCCAATCTTCAGAGTTGCATTTAATTCTTTCTAAAAGATCTCACCTGAATTCCATAGTCTTCTTCATAAAAGAACCAGTACAAGAAGTATCGAGCATGGATTGATCATCACGAGAAAGCCGAGCATAAAAATTCTGAATGATAATTTCTCTAGAGAGATCATGATTGGGGCATGAATATAACATTGAATTAAGCCTCCCCCAAGCTACAGCGATACTTTCTCTTTCACGAGGCCAAAAATTATATATATAATTCTGATCATGATGAACTAGATGCATAGGATAATTTTTTTGGTGAAATTCCAATTTCAACCGATTCCAGTTCCAAGATCCAATATCATCGCATAGCCTATACCATGTCAATGTTTTTCCCTTCAAAGATAAAAGGAAAACCTTTTTCTTAGCTTCATCTCTGGATAAACCTGCAAGCTTAAATAATCCACAAATTTCATCCACATATATCAAATGCATATCAGGATGTTCGGTTCCGTCTCCTGCATAAGGATTAGCTAGCAGTTGTTCTATCATACCCGACGGAATTTCAAAACCAATATTTTCAGTATGTACAGTAGGTTGAGGGGCAACTAATTGTGCTTCCGATCGAGGTGAATATACCCCGAACAAACCCCTCAAAGGATGGTTTTCCATAGTAAGAAGTGACAATAAATTTCAGCACGTAGTAATAATTTTTCTGTACCAAGAGCACTTCACTCCCAGGCAACGGCGCCAGAAAAGAGCCTTGTGTGACGCCCCCGGCTTAATCGTGCACTAATCATACATGCAAATGCACACGATCAGGCCTAAGGACTCACTTGAAGATATCACAACACAACTCTAGACACAAATTAAAATAATACAAGCTTTATATTACAAGCCAGGGGCCTCGAGGGCTCGAATACATAGCTTGCTTACAAGCGTTAGTGGAAGCATCAGATATCTGAGTACAGATATGAAATAGAAACAGATAAGCCTTTAGAAAAGCGGGGCAAAACAAAAGCTATGATCGAAAGGCGCAGGCCTCCTGCCTGGGACCCTCCGAACCTACTCCTGGTCGTCAACCAACTCGTAGTAGTAGCCTACCTCGGGGAAGTAGTAGCGGTCGACAACAAGAGCAGCTGTCTCAGGGGGCTCCATCATCTGGTTGCATCAAAAGGATATATGGGGAAAAAGAAAGCAAAGCAACCGTGAGTACTCATCCAAAGTACTCAGCAAGGAAGGATCTACACTACATATGCAACATTATCAAAGGAAGGCTATATATGTGGACTGGGCTGTAGAAATGCCAGAATAGAGGGGAAAGCCTAGTCCTATCGAAGACTAGCATCTTCAACGGTCTTGCAGCATTAGAAGAGTGTAGATCAGTACATTATAGAGTAGTAGTATCATTAAGTCTCAACCTCACCCAGAGATCCTTTCTCGACTCCCTGTGAGAAAGCAATCCCAGAGCAATACTGTCATCAACCTCGACCAGAGATCCTTTCTTGACTCCCTGCGAGAAAGCAATCCCAGAGCCATACTTTCCATTTGTCATCACAAGTATCCAGTTCTAATTGTATCGATCGGGATACAACTCCGAGCGTCCGTTACCGAGGATCCGGCTATGCATAGATTAGTTCTTCCCTGCAGGGGTGCACCAACTTACCCACCACGCTCGCTTAACTCCGGCCGGACACACTTTTCTGGGTCATGCCCGGCCTCGGCCAAACGACACACCGCAACCCTACCTAGAGCTCAGCAGAGAGGTCCTCGTCGGTCTACATCCTAAGCGCTCGGGGGTCTTGGGCCATCGCCCCTCGCCCTCTGGGTCGTTGCGCACATGGCTCAGATCCAAGCACCACCTCTATCGTGAATGGCGCCAATCACTCCATGCCGCACTGATGAACTGGACGTCTGATAGAGCTTTCAGCTGATGCTACGATGCAGAGTGCCCATAACTGATCCCACGTGATGGTTAGTGCTATCGGGCCAGAGGCCCACTCGGATCAAACATCCAAATCGTTAGTACATTGGGGGTGCGGTAACGAGCAGACTCACGATCGATGTGACCCCATCGCCCCGTCTCGAGGACTTGCGGTAAGGGCCAAGAATGCCCGGCCACGCCTCGTATTCATCACTCGGGCACCATCCAGGTCAACCCGTCTCCACATCACTCACGGGTACCCCTCAGGGTCGACCCGCCTTTCCAAGTATCAGTAGTACAGTCCAAGTGTCCGTGTGTCCATAACATCAAGGGAATCCGAGGTATCACTCTCGTTGGATTCCTACTCGATGTATCCGTCAAGGTGAACTCGGAGGAACCACCCTCGAGGTTCACACTTGAAGTGTTGCACGACAGGGTCGTATCGGAAGTGGAGAAGGAGGAATCACCCTCGATGACCATGACCGAATAGCTACTCTACAGAGTTAACATCAGAAGTGCTATACGAGGTATCACCCTCGGCACTCGATGGTACCGCTGCAGTGTCGTACAACTAAGGGGGTGATGTGTGGTGCTGGGGCCGGGTCGTCGAGTCTTCCGATGATCCAGCAGGGCAACCGGGACAAGTGGGGTCACTGGGGTCTCTATCCAGCCTATACTAAGCAGTTTAGGATAAGTTGGTAAGGTATCAATAGCAGGTTACAATAAACAGGCTATGCATCAGAATAGGTAAAGCAGTAGCAGCAGAATTTCTAATGCAAGCACAAGAGAGAAAGAATAGGCGATATCGGTATGCTCAAAGAGGGGGTGCTTGCCTGGTTGCTCGGCGGCAAAGGCAAGTTCGTCAACGGTGTCGTTGGGCTCCTGAGCCCTGTGAGAGTTTGCGGAACTCCTGCTTCTTCTGGTCGATCAGACCTGGAGGGATGTACCTTGCACGGAAGGCTGACTGAAATTCCTGCCAAGTGATTACAGTCTCTGCAGGCAACATACCCTTGTGGTTTTCCCACCATTGAGCAGCTGGACCCTTTAAATGGAATGTTGCAAAAGTGACGTAACTGTCAAGGGCCACATTAGCTGACTCCATCTCAAACAGAATGTCACGAAGCCAATCATCAGCATCCATAGGATTGGTGGAGTTGCGGAAAACGGATGGATTGAGGCGCACAAATTCTGGCAGAGTTATTGGAGCAATCTGTTGCTGAGCATTTTGAGTTGGGAACTGAGCCAATACTCCGGTCATAAACTGACGGTTGAGTTCAAACTGCTGCATCATGGCGGCAATATAGGGTGGAGGTGGAGGATCGTCAGCCATCCTGCCAAATCAACAGGGGCAGTTTAGCAAGAAAAATTGCAGGTGTAAGAGGTCATTCATGATATAACATGAGTAATGAACAAGGAGGCATCAGGTGCATATTAGTAGTCATTAAAGACATACAGAACGATGCACGGAATTGGACACAAATGGCGGTAGGAGTTCGGAAATGCACGCGGCTAGACAAGCTAGGCGGCGTGCAGGCATGCGGTAAGGAAGTACACAACGAGGCATAGCAAAGGCTACATCAACGTCGGAGAAAACTGTTGGAGCGAGGATCTGCAAGTGACAACACAGGGTGCCCTCGATAAAAGGATCCTGTAAGCAGAACCTGGCCCACAATCTTGGAGCAAGGGGGGGTATTTCAGAACTCTGGGTGGATGTGATCACGAGAACCTAATGTTGGAGTTAGTAAAATTTTTAACCCGAATAGAAGAGAGATCAGAGTCCCAGAGTATAGACGAGAAATAAAAGATCCTAATACCACCCAGTTGGCGACGTGGGCCCATAAGCCACACAGCCATGTTAGTAAAACAGTTTTGGACCACTAGACTCAACTTCGTCCAAGGAGTTGGAAAGGGGGGTTCCTACAGTCAGTCAGCTCTGATACAAACCTGTGACGCCCCCGGCTTAATCGTGCACTAATCATACATGCAAATGCACACGATCAAGCCTAAGGACTCACTTGAAGATATCACAACACAACTCTAGACACAAATTAAAATAATACAAGCTTTATATTACAAGCCAGGGCCCTCGAGGGCTCGAATACATAGCTTGCTTACAAGCGTCAGCGGAAGCATCAGATATCTGAGTACAGATATGAAACAGAAACAGATAAGCCTTTAGAAAAGCGGGGCAAAACAAAAGCTACGATCAAAAGGCGCAGGCCTCCTGCCTGGGACCCTCCGAACCTACTCCTGGTCGTCAACCAACTCGTAGTAGTAGCCTTCCTCGGGGAAGTAGTAGCGATCGACGGCAGGAGCAGCTATCTCAGGGGGCTCCATCATCTGGTTGCATCAAAAGGATATATGGGGAAAAAGAAAGCAAAGCAACCGTGAGTACTCATCCAAAGTACTCAGCAAGGAAGGATCTACACTACATATGCAACATTATCAAAGGAAGGCTGTATATGTGGACTGGGCTGCAGAAATGCCAGAATAGAGGGGAAAGCCTAGTCCTATCAAAGACTAGCATCTTCAACGGTCTTGCAGCATTAGAAGACTGTAGATCAGTACAGTATAGAGTAGTAGTATCATTAAGTCTCAACCTCACCCAGAGATCCTTTCTCGACTCCCTGCGAGAAAGCAATCCCAGAGCCATACTGTCATCAACCTCGGCCAGAGATCCTTTCTCGACTCCCTGGGAGAAATCAATCCCAGAGCCATACTTTCCATTTCTCATCACAAGTATCCAGTTCTAATTGTATCGATCGGGATACAACTCCGAGCGTCTGTTACCGAGGATCCGGCTATGCATAGATTAGTTCTTCCTTGCAGGGGTGCACCAACTTACCCACCACGCTCGCTTAACTCCGGCCGGACACACTTTTCTGGGTCATGCCCAGCCTCGGCCAAACGACACACCGCAACCCTACCTAGAGCTCAGCAGAGAGGTCCCCGTCGGTCTACATCCTAAGCGCTCGGGGGTCTTGGGCCATCGCCCCTCGCCCTCCGGGTCGTTGCGCACATGGCTCAGATCCAAGCACCACCTTTGTCATGAATGGCGCCAATCACTCCATGCCACACTGACGAACTGGACGTCTGACAGAGCTTTCGGCTGTTGCTACGATGCAGAGTGCCCATAATTGATCCCACGTGATGGTTAGTGCTATCGGGCCAGGGGCCCACTCGGATCAAATATCCAAATCGTTAGTACATTGGAGATGCGGTAACGAGCAGAGACTCACGATTAATGTGACCCCGTCGCCCCGTCTCGAGGACTTGCTGCAAGGGCCAAGAATGCCCGGCCACGGCTCATATTCATCACTCGGGCACCATCCAGGTCAACCCGTCTCCACATCACTCGCAGGTACCCCTCAGGGTCGACCCGCCTTTCCAAGTATCAGTAGTACAGTCCAAGTGTCCGTGTGTCCATAACATCAAGGGAATCCGAGGTATCACCCTTGTTGGATTCCTACTCGATGTATCCGTCAAGGTGAACTCGGAGGAATCACCCTCGAGGTTCACACTTGAAGTGTTGCGTGACAGGGTCGTATCGGAAGTGGAGAAGAAGGAATCACCCTCGATGACCACGACCAAATAGCTACTCTACAGAGTTAACATCAGAAGTGCTATACGAGGTATCACCCTCGGCACTCGATGGTACCGCTGCAGTGTCGTACAACTAAGGGGGTGATGTGCGGTGCTGGGGCCTGGTCGTCGAGTCTTCCGATGATCCAGCGGGGCAACCGGGACAAGTGGGGTCACTGGGGTCTCTATCCAGCCTATACTAAGCAGTTTAGGATAAGTAGGTAAGGTATCAATAGCAGGTTACAATAAACAGGCTATGCATCAGAATAGGTAAAGCAGTAGCAGCAGAATTTCTAATGCAAGCACAAGAGAGAAAGAATAGGCGATATCAGTATGCTCAAAGAGGGGGTGCTTGCCTGGTTGCTCGGCGGCAAAGGCAAGGTCGTCAACGGTGTCGTCGGGCTCCTGAGCTGCGTCGGTCTCGGGGACGACATCGATGTCGGGGTCTACCGAGAGAGAAGAGGGGGGAGGAAACAAATAAATACACGGTAAACATATGCATGACGATGCATGACATGACATATAACGGTGCTAGGAGTGCCCTATTGCGATGGTAGGTGATACTGGCGAAGGAGGGAAACATCCGGGAAAGTATTCCCTGTGTTTAGCATTTCCGGATAGATGAACCGGAGGTGGATTGTTGCATGTTCGCTATGCTAGGGTCGTGTGGTGAATGAACGGACTGCGTATTCGGATTCGTCTCGCCGTTCTGAGCAACTTTCATGTACAAAGTTTTTTCATCCGAGCTACGGATTATTTTATATTAATTTATAAAGATTTAATCCATTTTTAGAATTAACAGAATTAATTTAATTAGAAAATGTAATTATGACATCAGCATGATGTCAGGGCGATGTCATCAGTCAACCGTTCCTTGACTTAGTCAAACTGACGTGTGGGACCCACTGTCATTGTCTAAGACTAACTAAACAGGCTTAATTAGTTTAGTTAAATGATTAGGTTAATTAAACAAAATTATTTAAGTTAATTAATTGTTTAATTAAATAATATTTTTATTTTTATTTTTTAATTCTTTTTTTAATTAACTTCTGGGGCGTGTTGCCCCCTGGTCATAGGCCCATCGGGGCCTAGCGAATCGGGCGTGCGGGCGACGGGCGCCCGCCCAGGCCAACAGGGGGGGCGACGGCGACAGCAGGGCGCCGGAGCGGCGCGGCGAGGGGGCGGCGGCCCGGCGAGCTGGTGGTGGGACGGAGCAGGGCGGCGCGGCATCGGCTGGGGGTGGTGGCGCGGCGCGACGGCGACATCAGAGGCGCAGCAAGGCGACAAGCAGGGGAGGCGCGGTGGACGGGGCGACAAGCACGGCACCGCGATGAGCCCAAGGCACTGGCGCAGCACGCGAGGTGGCGATGCGAGGACATAGGCAGGGCGCGGCCATGTGCGGGCGGCAGCAACGCCGGAGAGGCGACGGATGGGCGAGCGCGTGCTCGGGCGTGGGATGGCACCAGGGAGCGCGGACGAGCGCGGTGGGGCGGTTCGCGTGCGTGCGTGCACGGTGGACGGCCAACGGGCGCGCGGCGCGGGCGCGAATGGCGCAAGGCCGACGCGGCGGTGGAGGCACGGGGGAAAAGGGGAGGCGCAGCACCTCACCGGCGATTGCAGGGAGAATGGCAGCGGGTGTCGAGGAGGAGGACGGGGACGACAGCGGGGCAGCTCCGACGAGGTCCAGGCGGCGGCGTCGGGGACGGGATCGGGCCCTCCCGATCCAGATCCAGCGAGAGAGGGGAGGGGAACGAGAGAGAGAGAGAGACGTGGGGGCGAGTGGGGAGTGGGCTAGGGTTCGGCTCGGTGGGGGGGGGTGGGTTATAGGGGGGCAGTGGGGGAGGCCGGCTGGGCCAGGTGGGCCGTTGGCCACCTGGGCCAGTTGGACCAGTGGGGTGCTTCTCCCCCTTTTTTTTTCTTTGCTTTTATTTATTTCTCTTCTCTGCTTTCTATTATAGTTTCATTTATTTTAGTTTTATAAAATATCAAGTTAGGACCTAAATTAGTATCATTAATATAGGCCACTGCCAAACCTGGTTTGGACCCAAAATAAGTTAGTTAAATATTTTATAATTTAAAAAGTGATTAAATTGTTATCTTAGCCACTGTTTTTATTTAGTTTAGGGCATTTAAACACTTTGCAAAAATATTGGTTCACCACCAATATTAAGAAGTGAATATTTGTCACATGACCAACATTTTAGTTTTCATGTTTGTGAACTTTTGGATTTCACTTAGTATTTAAATTTGAATTTGACCGGAAATTGAAATGAGATAGAAGTAAAGACGATCATGCACTGTTTAGCAAAAAATAATTAGCTTAACCCCAGGGGTTACTGTAACTCATCAGTACAGGGGTGTTACATCTTGGTGACCCACAATTATAGGGAATCAATCGTAGTCCTTTCGATAAGTAAGAGTGTCAAACCCAACGAGGAGCAGGACAAAATGACAAGTGGTCTTCAGCAAGGTAATTTCTGCAAGCACTGAAATTGTCGGTAACAGGTAGTTTGATAGCAAGATAATTGTCAACAAGCAAGTAACGGTAACGGTAAATAAAGAGCAGCAAGGTAGCCCAATCCTTTTGTGGCAAAGGACAAGCCAAAACGGTCTCTTATAATAAGTAAAGTATTTTTGGGGGTACACCCGAATTTCATTTAGTCACTTTCATCATGTTAGTTTGATTCATGTTTGCTACTTTTATAATTTGATATGTGGGTGGACCGGTGTTTGGGTACTGTTCTTACTTGAACAAACCTCCCACTTATGATTAACCCCCTCGCAAGCATCCGCAACTACGAGGAAAGTATTAAGATATAATCTAACCATAGCATTAAACATTTGGATCCAAATCGGTCCCTTACGAAGTAGCGCATAAACAAGGGTTTAAGCTTCTATCACTCTAGCAACCCATCATCTAATAACTACTCCACAATGCATTCCCATAGGCCCAAATATGGTGAAGTGCCATGTAGTCAACGTTCACATGACACCACTAAGGGAATCACAACATACATATCATCAAAATATCGAACACATATCAAGTTCACATGATTACTTGCAACATGATTTCTCCCGTGACCTCAAGAATAAAAGTAACTACTCACAAATTATAATCATGCTCAAGATCAGAGGGGTATTAAATAGCATAATGGATCTGAACATATAATCTTCCACCAGATAAACCATATAGTAATCAACTACAAGATGTAATTAATACTACTAGTCACCCACAAGTACCAATCTAAGGTTCCGGTACAAAGATTGAACACAAGAGATGAACTAGGGTTTGTGAGGAGACGGTGCTGTTGAACATGTTGATGGAGATTGCCCTCCCAAAGATGAGAGGGTTGTTGGTGATGACGATGGCTTCGGTTTCCCACCCCGAGAGGGAAGTTCCCCCGGCGGAATCGCTCCGCCAAAGGGCAAAAGTGGTCCTGCCCAAGTTCCGCCTCGAGATGGCGGCATTCCATCCCGAAAGTCTTCTCCTTATTTTTTCTAGGTCAAAATGACTTATATACCAGAAGATGGGCACCGGAGGTGGGCCGGGCTGGCCGCAACCCACCAGGGCACGCCTGGGGGGCCTGGTGCGCCCTGGTGTATTGTGGTCACCAGGTGCCCCCCTCTGGTAGTTATTTTCTCCAGTATTTTTCATATATTCCAAAATAATTCTCCGTAAATTTTTAGCTCATTTGGTGTTGTGCAGAATAGGTAACTCTGACGTAGCTTTCTCAGGTCTAGAATTCCAGCTGCCGGCATTCTCCCTCTTTGTGTAAACCTTGCATATTATGAGAGAAAAGGCATTAGAATTGCTCCAAAAAGCATTATTATGCATAAAAACATTATAAATAACATTAGGAAAACATGATGCAAAATGGACGTATCAACTCCCCCAAGCTTAGACCTCGGTTGTCCTCAAGCGAAACCCGATATCGAAAAACATGCCCACATGCTTAGAGAGAGAGGTGTCGATAAAAAAATATGGACATAGTAGCATCATGCTTATTATCATAACAACAACAAACTTTATCATAAATTTTTTATTATATAACTCTTATCATATAACTTCTAATGAACAAGTAACAATTCATCACAACATCAAAGTAAAAAGCATAAACTCTATTGAAAACCAACAAACTATGTTCTTAGTCAACTTTGCAACTACAATTCATCATATTTTCAGGAAGGGTCTCGTATCGGAGCCATTTGACAAGTCCACATACTCAACCATCATTTAATCTTCTATGATTGCTAACACTCACAGCATACCCATGAACAAAAAGTTTCTATCGGACACATAGAAAGATAGGGGCTTATAGTTTCGCCTCCCAACGTATTCACCTCAAGGGTGATGTCAACAATAATAATTCATGCTCACTCATATCTAACTGGATATATGTGCCTAGATCTTTCCTCACCACATGATGCTTGCAAAAAGAGAAAATAAAAAGGAATAGGGAAGTATACTTTGGCTCTTGCATAAAAGTAAATACATAAAAGTAAAAGATAGGCCCTTTGCAGAGGTAAGCAGAGGTTGTCATGCGCTTTTTGGTTTGTATGCCAAATCCCTTAATGCAAAAGAACATCATGTTATATTGCCCCTTATGATAGCAACCTTTATTATGCAGTCCGTCACTTTTATTACTTTGCCATCACAAGTTTGTACAACGCTCAATTTTCTCTTACACTAAATGATCCAACACATTTAGAAGCAATTTTTATTGCCTTATTGCACCGATGACAACTTACTTGAAGGATCTTACTCAATCGATAGGTAGGTATGGTGGACTCTCAAAACATGAGTTTGGGTTTAGGGTTTTTTGGATGCACAAGTAGTATCTCTACTTAGTGCGGAATTTTGGCTAGTAAAGATATTGAGCAAGCACCACATGTTGAAGGATCCATGACAATATAACTTCTTTGTGAATATGAACAAGCATAAATCATTATGTTGTCTTCCTTGTCCAAAGTCAACAATTTTGACATATAATATTTAATGGGGGCTCACAATCATAAAAGATGTCCAAGATAGTGTATTTGCATGTGAATCTTCTCTTCCCTTATTAATTCTTTCATGAGTTGCATCATTGACCAATGCTATGTTTGCAAATCTCCAATAAATTTTACCACTTATACTTTTCCTTATGTGATGTCATTACTTACCATAAGGTTAGCACATGATCTTTTTCATTTATTTCCTGTTATTTGATTGCAACATAAAAGTAAAGTAGCAAAGATTCAAACTAAATTTTATTATATAGCTCTCACTCTATTACATAGATAGGTGGATCACGAAATTAATACTCAAAACGAGATCATGCTAAACTTTATTTCAATTATTTCATGATAAAACTAAAGATGGAACTAAGATAGGTAAAGGCAATAAAAGTGATGGTGATACGATACCGGGGCATCTCCCCCAAGCTTGGCACAAGCCATGGGCAGTATCCATACCATGTACTCAAGTCTCCTTTGGTGGGGAAGATGATGATGGTGGTGGTGATGAGGTCCTCTTCCTCAGTTTACGCTTGAGGATAATTTTTTTCTCCTTCAAGCCCTCGATCTCCTGCTCAAGCTTAAGTATCTTTTCACATAATGCTTTCTTGTTTTCCTGCAGAAGATGAAAAGGGATAAACTGGATTTTAGGTTTCTTTGCTTTATTAGGGAGACTCGACTTCTTGAACTCCACATGCATGTCTCCAGGTTGAGGTAGTGGGGCTTTATCTTCATCTGAACTCGTCTCTTCTGTTCCCTTCAAGTCATAATCTTCTTCTTCCTCCGTGGTCCAGCCGTAATGCTCTACATCCCCATAACCCTTAGGGTCTGCAATATAGTCTGCGACATGGCTCTCTCCCTCCGAATCTTGAGATGACATATCTTCAGATCTGTTAGGAAATAGCACGAAACAAGAACAGAGGATTTCTTCGCGATACGGTGGTCAATAAATTCGGGGGGTATATAAGGATTCTTTTATCTTGGAAAACAAGCAAACAGGAGGAAAACGGAGTCAGGAAGGTTCCCGAGGTCGGCACAACCCACCTGGGAGTGCCAGGGATGGCAGGCGCGCCCTGGTGTATCGTGCCCTCCTCGGTTGCCTTCCTGGTTATTTCTTATTTTCCTAATTTTTATAATATTCCAAAACTGACAGAAAATATTTTTGTAGATTTTTCGGAGTCCGTTTACTTACCGTATCACGTACCTCCTCTTTTTCAGGATTCTGGAGTGTTCCAGAAGGTTTCTTTTATGTGTTCCTCCGGTGTCATGGTTTGGATAATATTACTTTCAACATAAATAGGCGTACCTGAGATATAGTGTTTAATTGTTTGTCCATTGACCACCTTCGGGTTAGTACCTTCAGCATTATTAATCTTGATAGCTCCAGAGCGATAAACCTCCTCGATAATATATGGTCCTTCCCATTTCGAGAGAAGTTTTCCTGCAAAGAATCTAAAACGAGAGTTGTACAAAAGAACATATTCTCCAACTTTGAACTCCTGCTTTTGGATTCTTTTGTCATGCCATCTTTTAACTTTTTCTTTGAATAATTTGGCATTTTCATAAGCTTGGGTTCTCCATTCATCTAGTGAGCTAATATCAAATAACCTCTTTTCACTGGCAAGTTTGAAATCATAGTTGAGTTCTTTAATTTCCCAATATGCTTTATGTTCTAACTCAAGAGGCAAATGACAAGATTTTCCATAAACCATTTTATATGGAGACATACCCATAGGATTTTTATATGTTGTTCTGTAGGCCCAAAGTGCATCATCTAATTTCTTAGACCAATTCTTTCGGGATCTATTGACAGTTTTTTGTAATATTAACTTTATTTTTCTATTGCTAAGTTCAACTTGGCCACTAGATTGAGGATGATAGGGTGAAGCAATTCTATGGTTAACATCATATTTAGCAAGCATTTTACGGAAGGCACCATGAATAAAGTGTGAACCACCATCAGTCATTAAATATCTAGGGACTCCAAACCTTGGGAAAATAACTTCTTTAAGCATTTTAATGGAAGTGTTATGATCAGCACTACTAGTTGGAATAGCTTGTACCCACTTAGCAACATAATCAACAGCAACCTAAATATGTGTATATCCATAAGAGGAAGGAAAAGGTCCCATATAATCAAAACCCCAAACATCAAATGGTTCAACGACAAGTGAATAATTCATAGGCATTTCCCGACGCTTACCGATATTACCAATTCTTTGACATTCATCATAAGATAAAACAAACTCACGGGCATCTTTGAATAGAGTAGGCCAATAAAAACCAGATTGCAATACCTTGTGAGCAGTTCTATCTCCCGCATGGTGTCCTCCATAGGCTTCGGAGTGACACTTCCGTAGGATTTGTTCCTTTTCATGCTCAGGTACACAATGTCTAATAATACCATCTACTCCTTCTTTATAAAGATGTGGGTCATCCCAAAAGTAATATCTTAAATCATAGAAGATTTTTTTTCTTTTGTTGGTATGTGAAACTAGGTGGTATATATTTAGCAACAATATAATTAGCATAGTCAGCATACCAAGGAGTATTATGAGAAACATTTATTGCAGCTAGTTGTTCATAAGGAAAACTATCATCGATAGGTAGTGGGTCATCAAGAATGTTTTCTAACATAGACAAGTTATCTGCTACGGGGTTCTCAGCTCCTTTCCGATCAATGATATGTAAGTCAAATTCTTGTAGCAAGAGAACCCACCTAATGAGTCTAGGTTTAGCATCTTTCTTTTCCATAAGATATTTTATAGCAGCATGATCAGTGTGAATAGTTACTTTCGAATCAACAATGTAAGGTCTGAATTTAACACAAGCAAACACAACTGCTAAAAATTCTTTTTCAGTAGTAGCATAATTTCTTTGGGCACTGTCTAGAGTTTTGCTAGCATAATGGATAACATTTAATTTCTTATCAACTCTTTGTCCTAGAACAGCACCAACAGCATAATCACTAGCATCACACATAATTTCAAAAGGCAAGTTCCAATCAGGTGGTTGAACAATAGGTGCAGAAGTTAAGGCTTTCTTAAGTGTTCCAAAGGCTTCTACACAATCATCATCAAAAACAAAGGGAACATCCTTTTGTAAAAGATTAGTAAGAGGCCTAGAAATTTTCGAGAAGTCTTTAATAAACCTACTATAGAAACCAGCATGACCAGGGAAACTAGGAATACCTTTAATATCTTTAGGACATGGCATTTTCTCAATTGCATCAACCTTAGCTTTATCCACCTCAATACCTCGTTCAGAAATTTTATGCCCCAAGACAATACCTTCATTAACCATAAAGTGGCACTTCTCCCAATTCAGGACAAGATTAGTTTGTTCACATCTCTGCAAAACTCGATTAAGGTTGCTTAAGCGATCATCAAAAGAAGTTCCATAAACAGAAAAATCATCCATGAAAAGCTCAACAATCTTTTCACAAAAATCAGAGAATATAGTAGTCATCCATCTTTGAAAGGTAGCAGGTGCATTGCATAAACCAAAAGGCATACGTCTATAAGCATAGGTTCCAAAAGGACAAGTGAATGTGGTTTTCTCTTGATCAGGTTGTGAAACAAGTTTTTGAGAGAAACCAGGATATCCATCAAGAAAGCAAAAGTGTGTGGGCTTAGATAATCTTTCCAACATTTGATCAATAAAAGGCAGAGGGTAATGATCTTTTCTAGTAGCTTTATTTAATTTTCTAAAATCAATTACCATTCTATAGCCAGTCGCAATTCTTTGTGGAATAAGTTCATTTTTATCATTAGGAACAACAGTAATACCTCCCTTCTTAGGGACACAATGAACAGGACTTACCCATCTACTATCAGCTATGGGATAGATTATACCTACTTCCAGAAGTTTTAGTATTTTAGTTCTCACCACTTCTTTCATCTTGGGATTTAATCGTCGTTGGTGATCAACAACTGGTTTAGCATCAGGTTCCATATTAATTTTGTCCTGACAGAGAGTGGGACTAATGCCCTTAAGATCATCAAGAGTATATCCAATAGCAGCACGGTGCTTCTTCAGAATTTTCAATAATCTTTCTTCTTCATGTTCTGAAAGGTTAGCACTAATAATAGCATGATATATCTTCTTTTCATCAAGATAAGCATATTTCAAAGTGTTAGGCAATTGCTTTAATTCAAACACAGGATCGCCTTTAGGTGGAGGAGGACCTCCTAGAGTTTTAATAGGAAAATTGTGTTTAAGGAGATGTTGTTGCTCAAAGAATATTTTATCTATTTCATTTCTTTCACGTAAATGCATATCATTTTCATGGTCTAGCAAATATTCTTCTACTGGATCAGTAGGAGGGATGGCAAGAGAAGCAAGACCAATTATTTCATCCTTACTAGGTAATTCTTTATTATAGGGTTGTCTACTAAACTTGGAGAAATTAAATTCATGAGACTCATGACCAAAGCTAACATTGACAGTTTGTTTGTGGAAAACGAATAGCACTCACACTTGCACCCAAATCACATAAACCATGACAACAATGATGTCCTATTTTAACTGAGACAACAAGGATGCCAACAACAGGTCTATGATTATCTTTTTCATCGGGTTTGGCAATTCTAGCAGCTTCATCACAGAAGTAAATAACAAGCCCATCAATATTTTCTACCAAGAGATCTTTAACCGTAGCAACACTAGGTTCTACTTTAATTTGCTCAGGAGGTTTAGGTGCTTTAATATTACTTTTGCAAACCACAGTTGATACCTTAGCATGTTCCTTTATCCTAACAGAGAAAGGTGGTTTTTCAATATAGGCAGTAGGCACAACTGGATCAACATTGTAAATAATAGTTACATCTTTAGCTATTACCAGTTCTTTGATTTCTTCGTTAATAGGGGGATGATATTTGAACCAATTTTACTTAGGGAGATCAACATGAGTAGCAAATGATTCACAGAAAGAGGCTACTATCTCAGAGTCAAGTCCATACTTAGTGCTAAACTTGTGAAAATCATCGGTATTCATAAAAGATTTAACACAATCAAACTCAAGCTTAATACCTGACTCTTTACCTTCATCGAGTTCCCAATCTTCAGAGTTGCATTTAAATCTTTCTAAAAGATCCCACCTGAATTCCATAGTCTTCTTCATAAAAGAACCAGCACAAGAAGTATCGAGCATGGATTGATCATCACGAGAAAACCGAGCATAAAAATTCTGAATGATAATTTCTCTAGAGAGCTCATGATTGGGGCATGAATATAACATTGAATTAAGCCTCCCCCAAGCTAGAGTGATACTTTCTCCTTCACGAGGACAAAAATTATATATATAACTCTGATCACGATGAACTAGATGCATAGGATATTTTTTTTGGTGAAATTCCAATTTCAATCGATTCCAGTTCCAAGATCCAATATCATCGCATAGCCTATACCATGTCAATGCTTTTCCCTTCAAAGATAAAGGGAAAAGATTCTTCTTAGCTTCATCTCTGAATAAATCTGCAAGCTTAAATAATCCACAAATTTCATCCACATATATCAAATGCATATCAGGATGTTCGGTTCCGTCTCCTGCATAAGGATTAGCTAGCAGTTGTTCTATCATACCCGAAGGAATTTCATAACCAATATTTTCAGTAGGTGCAGTATGTTGCAGAGCAATTAATTGTGCTTCTGGTCGAGGTGAAGATACCATGAACAAACCCGTCAAAGGATGGTTTTCCATAGTAACAATTGACAATAAATTTCAGCACGTAGTAATAATTTTTCCTTACCAATTTCCACTTACCAAGAGCACTTCACTCCCCGGCAACGATGCCAGAAAAGAGCCTTGATGACCCACAAGTATAGGGGATCAATCGTAGTCCTTTCAATAAGTAAGAGTGTTGAACCCAACGAGGAGCAGAAGGAAATGACAAGTGGTTTTCAGCAAGGTAATTTCTGCAAGCACTGAAATTGTCGGTAACAGGTAGTTTGATAGAAAGATAATTTGCAACAAGCAAGTAATGGTAATGGTAAATAAAGTGCAGCAAGGTAGCCCAATTCTTTTGTGGCAAAGGACAGGACAAAATGGTCTCTTATAAAAAGCAAGGTGTTCTTGGGGGTACACGGGAATTTCATCTAGTCACATTCATCATGTTAGATTGATTTGCGTTCGCTACTTTGATAATTTGATATGTGGGTGGACCAGTGCTTGGGTGCTATTCTTACTTGAAAAAACCTCCCACTTATGATTAACCCC
Source organism: Thinopyrum elongatum (assembly GCA_011799875.1). Taxonomy (NCBI): domain Eukaryota; kingdom Viridiplantae; phylum Streptophyta; class Magnoliopsida; order Poales; family Poaceae; genus Thinopyrum; species Thinopyrum elongatum. The sequence continues at coordinate 580,352,546 of CM022300.1, read as the reverse complement.
CTCGCAAGCATCTACAACTATGAGAAAAGTATTAAGATAAAATCTAACCATAGCATTAAACATTTGGATGCAAATCGATCCCTTACGAAGTAGCGCATAAACTAGGGTTTAAGCTTCTGTCACTCTAGCAACCCATCATCTAATAAATACTCCACGATGCATTCCCTTAGGCCCAAATAGGGTGAAGTGCCATGTAGTCGATGTTCATATGACACCACTAAGGGAATCACAACATACATATCATCAAAATATCGAACACATATCAAGTTCACATGATTACTTGCAACATGATTTCTCCCATGAACTCAAGAACAAAAGTAACTACTCTCAAATGATAATCATGCTCAAGATCAGAGGGGTATTAAATAGCATAATGGATCTGAACATATAATCTTCCACCAAATAAACCATATAGTAATCAACTACAAGATGTAATCAACACTACTAGTCACCCACAAGTACCAATCTAAGGTTCCGATACAAAGATTGAACACAAGAGATGAACTAGGGTTTGATAGGAGACGGTGCTATTGAAGATGTCGATGGAGATTGCCCTCGCAAAGATGAGAGGGTTGTTGGTGATGATGATGGCTTCGATTCCCCCTCCGGGAGGGAAGTTCCCCCCGGCGGAATCGCTCCGCCAGAGGGCAAAAGTGCTCCTGCCCAAGTTCTGCCTCGAGACAGCGGTGTTCCGTCCCGAAAGTCCTCTCCTTATTTTTTTTCTAGGTCAAAATGACTTATATACCAAAAGATGGGCACCTGAGGTGGGCCGGGCCGGCCACAACACACCAGGGCGCGCCTGGGGGCCTAGCGCACCCTGGTGTATTGTGGTCACCAGGTGGCCCCCTCCGGTAGTTATTTGCTCCAGTATTTTTCATATATTCCAAAACAATTCTCCGTAAATTTTCAGCTCATTTGGAGTTATGCAGAATAGGTAACTCTGACGTAGCTTTCTCAGGTCCAGAATTCCAGCTACCGGCATTCTCCCTCTTTGTGTAAACCTTGCATATTATGAGAGAAAAGGCATTAGAATTGCTCCATAAAGCATTATTATGCATAAAAACATTATAAATAACAGTAGAAAAACATGATGCAAAACGGATGTATCAGTGTAAAGATCACCATGACTCTTACATAAAGGTCGAAAGTAAAATAAAAGATAGGCCCTTCGCAGAGGGTAGCAGAGGTTGTCATTCGCTTTTTGGTTGGATGCACGAAATCTTAATGCAATGGAACGTTACTTTATATTGCCGCTTGTGATAAAGAACTTTATTATGCAGCCCGTCGCTTTTATTTCTTCCCCATCACAAGTTTGTATAAAGCTTATTCTTCTCACACCAAAAGATCATACATATTTAGAGAGCAATTATTATTGCTTACACCGATGACAACTTGCTTGAAGGATCTTACTCAATCTATAGGTAGATATAGTGGACTCTCATGGCAAAATTGGGTTAAAGGCTTTTGGATGCACAAGTAGTATGTCTACTTAGTGTGGAATTTTTGGCTAGCATAGGATGAGAAGCAAGCTCAACATGTTGGAGGATCGATGACAATATAACTTCTATTCGGATATAAGGGAACGTAACACATTATGTTGTCTTCCTTGTCCAACATCAACTTATTAGCATATAATATTTTAATGAGTTCTCACAATCATAAAAGATGTCCAAGATGGTGTATTTATATGTGATACCTCTCTTTCTTTATTACTTCCTATTAATTGCAACAATGACCAATACTATGTTTGTCAACGACCCTAAAAAATATTCATGCATCATACTTCCTATATGTGAAGTCATCACTCTACATAAGATTATTATATAATCTTTTTATTTTTTTATTCTTTTTTTTCCAAGATCAAAGCAAGAAAACAAAACCCTTAACTCAAAACTAATCTTTATTATATAACTCTCGCACTCGATTACATAGATAGAACACAAAGCAAAACTCAAAGACTAGATCATACTAAAACCTTTATTATACTAGATCAAGATTTAACCAAAAGGATCAAACTAAGATAAACGATAAAGATAAAGATGTGATGGTGATACGATACCGGGGCACCTCCCCCAAGCTTGGCATAAGACAAGGGGAGTGCCCATACCCATGTACTCAAGTCTCCTTCTTCGGAGGTGGTGGTGATGAAGTTGATGATGTGGGACGCTTGTCCTCCGTCTTCCAAGGCATAGGCTCACCATCGTAGAAGGAAGAATGAGTCTCCGGAATCCTCAAATCTGCAGCCAAACTCATCCTCTAAAATCTATATTCATACTCACAGTTTGGTTTTGCAGGTCATAGATCTGGGCTTGGAGGTGCTCGATTTTCTCATGAAGCTTGAAGATGGCCTCTCCAATATCATTGTTGTCCAGCTTGTGGTCATGAGTGAATTCCGTGATCATGGAGTGGTTGGCGTTGAGTCCGCGTTCCACCATCCCTTGGCACTTGAAGACCTCCTGCTCCACCGCTTCGAGCCTGGCCTCCACACTTCCGGTCCTCCTTGGCCCTTGATCATCCCGGATGTGAGGCACCCCCTCTTGCATCTCAATGATTTGAGGGTGTTTCATCACCTCCGGAAGGTAAGGGTTTATGACCTTCTCATAGAACTTGTCCTTGGGGGTACTTCGAGACATCATGGTGATCTAGATCTGCCAGAAAATAGCTCGAAACAAGAACAGACGATATTGTCGTAATACAGTGGTCAAAACCTTCGGGAGGTTATATAATGATTTTTTATCATGCAAAACAAGTATTCTAGGAGAAAACGGAGTCCGGGATGTACACGAGGTGGCCACAAGCTTGGGAGGCGGGCCCTAGGGGGCAGGGCGCGCCCCCCAGGCTTGTCACGTGCTCGTGCACTTTTCAGACTACTTTTTATTTTCCTAATTTTTGAAATATTCCAAAATGGAGTAAAATTGCTTTTGGAAAACTTTTGGAGTCGGTTTACTTACCGTATCACATACCTATTCCTTTTCAGGGTTCTGGGGCGCTCTGGAAGGTTTCCTTTATGTACTCCTCCGGTGTAATGGAATGAATAATATTAGTTTCAACATTTATGGGTGTACCTGAGATATATTGTTTGATTCTTTACCCATTCACCACCTTCGGGTTATTGCCTTTAGCATTGTTGATCTTGATGGCACCGGAACGATAAACTCCTTCGACAATGTAAGGACCTTCCCATTTGGAAAGAAGTTTTCCTTCAAAAAATCTTAAACGAGAATTGTATAGCAAGACATGGTCACCTACATTAAATTCCTGCTTTTCTATTCTTTTGTCATGGCATCTTTTAACCTTTTCTTTAAACAACTTGGCATTTTCATAGGCTTGGGTTCTCCATTCATCAAGTGAACTAATGTCAAATAACCTCTTCTCACCGGCAAGTTTGAAATCAGAGTTGAGTTCTTTGATTGTCCAATAAGCTTTATGTTCTAATTTGAGAGGTAGGTGACATGCTTTTCTAGAAACCATTTTATATGGAGACATACCCATAGGATTTTTATAAGCAGTTCTATAAGCCCATAATGCATCATCAAGTTTCTTAGACCAATTCTTCCTAGATCTATTAACAGTCTTTTGCAAGATCAATTTTATTTCTCTATTGCTTAATTCTACTTGACCACTAGACTGAGGATGATATGGAGATGCAATTCTATGGTTAATATCATACTTAGCAAGCAATTTATGGAAAGCACCATGAATAAAATGTGAACCACCACCAGTCATTAAATATCTAGGGACTCCAAACCTCAGGAAAATAACTTCTTTAAGCATTTTAATAGAAGTGTTGTGATCAACACTACTAGTAGGAATAGCTTCTACCCACTTAGTAACATAATCAACAGCCACCAAAATATGTGTATGCCCATTAGAGGAAGGAAAATGTCCCATATAATCAAATCCCCAAACATCAAATGGTTCAATAACAAGTGAATAGTTCATAGGCATTTCGTGACGTCTACTAATGTTACCGATTCTTTGACATTCATCACAAGACAAGACAAACTTACAAGCATCTTTGAAAAGAGTAGGCCAATAAAAACCAGATTGTAATACCTTGTGTGTAGTTCTGTCTCCAGCATGGTGTTCTCCATAAGCCTCGGAGTGACCCTTGCGTAGGATTGGTTCTTGTTCATGCCACTACAAAAAAAAGACACATCTGTGACATTTTGGGCCGAACGAATTTTTTCTGTCATGCTTATGACACTTCTATGACGATAATTGTGACAAAACCACGTATCATCATAGATGTGGTGGGCTCCTACTTCTATGACAAAAAATCATGACAGAAAAAGGGCTTTTCGTCCAGGGCGAGCCGGGGACGCTCCTGCATGACATTCTTTGGGCCGTCCATGACGGAAAAAAGTGTGGTAGAAGTGAGGGCGAGGAAAATTTTGGGGAGTTCCCGGTTACGGTGGGTGGTCAGTGCCGAGCGATGCACGCGAGGTTTGCGCGTTTCTCTCGTACATGTACGCGCATGCGTGTGCGAGGCGTTGGGCTCTAACTAAACTCAAGCGAGCCATTCGCTTACTGAACCCGAGTGATTGCACTAGCTACGCACGTTACTGCTGCTAACTGCTACTACCTGAACCCGAGCGATTCCTTCGCTACTGCTGCTAACTGAAGCCGATCGAACCTGCCTCTTGATGAACAGTGACCATTATTGGGGGTTGGATGAATAGTTCCCGGTGGGGGTTGGATGAATAGGACCCCGTGGTAGTAGTAGGCCGTTGCCGCTGGATGAACAGGACGCCGATCGAGGAGGCCGCCACACACACCCGAGCTGGTTGGGGGGTGGATGGACAGGACCCCATGGAGGGCTGGTTGAACGGTAGCAGGTGGAGGCTGGATGAACAGTAGCTCGTGGATGAACAGTAGCTGGTGGAGGCAGGAGGAAGGTCGCGGTGGATGAACAGTAGCAGGTGGAGGCTGGAGAAAAGTCGACAGTGGATGAACAGTAGCCCCGTGGAGGCTGGAGCGAGGCTATAGATGGTGGATGAACAGTAGCCCGTGGAGTCCCATTTTGCGCTATGCCACACCCCTCCCGATGAACAGGACCCTGTTTCGACCGTAGGCGCTCCAACACAAGTCCGTTTCCTCCGTTTTGTGGCACACCACACCCCTCCCGATCAACAGGACCCCGTTTCGACCGTAGGAGCTCGAATACAAGTCCATTTCCTCCGTTTTGCGGTACGCCAAACCCCTCCCGATGAACAGGATCCCGTTTCGATCGTAGCCGGTCGAACAGAAGGCCGTTTCCTCCGTACTGCGGTACGCCAGACCCCGTTTCGGCTGTTTCATCCAAGTCTGTAGGCTCCTGATGAACACGACGCATTCCGACCCAGTCTGTTGCCTCCCGATGAACATGACGCTGTTTCTCCGTTCCGACCCAGCCGGTTGGCTGCCGATGAACAAGACATCATCGCTGTAGCGTTCGAGACCCCGCCCGTATGTACGTATGTAGCAGTATTTACTTTCTTGCAGGTGGCTGTAGGTACGTGTACACAATAGAGACGGGACTGACTGAATAGCTACCGCTCCTTACTGGGCCACAGTTCATCTTGGTAGAAAGACAGATGGACCAGTATGTACGTACACGTTTGCGACCAGAATGACAATGCTATGTATGCTTCGACCGGGTGGGTCCCAACTGTTAGGGAGGATAAGGAGGCACTTCCTTGCGTGCGAAGATATTGATGGTGGGTCCGAGCTGACATGGGGAGGATTCTTTTTTTTGCGAGTAACAAGGAGGCACTTCCTTGCGTGCGAAGATGTAGCTGGTGGGTCCATCTGTCAGCCTCACCGCGTACATTCCTCTTCCGATGGCTGTCATTTGTTGACCACGCCGCGCGGACAGCCCCCAGGTGGTGGACGACGGTAAGGCAGGGAACGATGCGGAGCCTGGGAACACGCGAAGGGTAGGACGAGGGTTGAATGGTTCGGCTGTGGTGTGAGGCTGCCGTCGCCGCAGAATAACAGGGGGTGTGGGTTAGTAGAGGGATGGCCTGGCCAGCGGTGGGAGTAGTAGGGGGCGGTGAGGCCTGCACGGCAGCACAGCCGGCCACGGGAGGTAGGCGCACGCGGTGGTTTGGACGGCTAGAGCAAGAAAATCAGAGGTTGAAGAAGCAGGACGACTGTTGGATGTTAACAATCCAACGGTCACTGGTGATAGAATCGTTTGTTGACCAAGGTGACAAATCCCTGTGTACGCGTCAACTTAGTAGAGCCACAAGTCAGCCTCCGAATCTGGTGGGCCCCAGCTGTCATGGGGAGCAATCGTTATTTTTCGCTTAATAAGGAGGCACTTCCTTCCGTGCCAAGATATAGCTGGTGGGTCCCAGCTGTCATGGGGAGGATTCATTTTTTTGCGTAATAAGGAGGTACATGCTTGCGTGCGGCCATGGACCATGTGGGTCCCAACTGTCAGCCTCTCCATGTACATCCGTCTTCCGATGTTGTCATTTGTTGACAACGTTGACCATGTCGTGCCGAGAACACCAATGCGATGGACGACGGCGAGACCCAGGAAGGGAATGACCCGGAGGCGGCGAAGCCACAACAGTGGAGGGATGTGGGTGAGTAGAGGGATGGCCTGGCCAGCAGTGGGAGTAGTAGGGGGCGATGAGGCCTGCACGGCAGCACAGCCGCCCACGGGAGGTGGGAGCAGCCGGTCCCGCCGGCGTTGGATTTGGCAGCTGGAGCAAGAATATCAGAGATTGAAGAAGCACGACGGCCGTTGGATTGACATCCAACGGTCACTTCTGCTAGAATCATTTGTTGACGTATATAATAAGTAAAAAAAATCTTGCATACGCGTCAACTTAATAGGCCCACAAGTCAGCACATTCCCTATTTTTTTAATAATTTACAGCTCATTTGCAACTTCTTATGAAATTTATTGTTGTCTGTTTTCTTTTGGTTGGCCAGGGCCAGGGTTAAAAATTTAAACAAAATTTCACATATTTCGGTGGGGTCCAAACTATTTTTAAGACCGAAATGTCGAGCCAGATTTAAAGTACTTTGAAGATATATTTAAATTAGGTTATAGCCCAGTGAAATTGGAATCTAAAAATGTGAAAAAATTCAAAAATTTGAAAGTAATTGCCAATTTATTGTGTGTTTTTTATATTTACAGCCCATTTCATATTACTTTTAAGATTTGCAGCCGTCTTGAAAGAGTTGTAGCCTAGCAGGGTGGAGAAAAATAAGTAGGCCTGGGTTGGGTATGCCTGGATTGGGTTTTCTTCAGAAAAAATAAACTGGGCTAGCCATTTTCACAAAGAAAAAATAGCTGGGATGGTCATGTGGTGAACGTAAAATAGAAGCCTGGGCTAGACGGGCCACAGCCCAGTTGAAACCCTGCTCCGTCTCAACAATAACAAAAAAATACTACTCGAGCAGCTACGTCCCAGGTGTCAGCCGATCTTGTGATGTTCTCTTGTCTATTGACTATACATTGACAATGTCGTGGGTCCCAGATGTCAGCAAACCACTAGGAAGAAGCATTTTCTTTTTCTATACGCTGACAATGGAGTATGTAACAAAAAATGAGGAACTTGCTTGCGTACGGCCATGGACATGGTGGGTCCCTACTATCATCCTCTCCACGTACAGTCTTGTCCCGATTCCTCTTGTTTGTTGACCATGTTGACAACGTGTGAGGGCGGCGCCACAGTGAGCGCACCAAAGTGAGCGGAGGATGACGGCGAGGCCTCGGACGTCGGTGTTAACGATTTAGGAGAAGGTGGGGCAGTGATGCATGCGCTGAGGCGTAGCCAGCCGTCGGAGGCGGAAGCAGGCGGCCCTGCTGACGCTGGTTTGGTTTTGGTGCCTGGAGGAAGACAAGACTGAAGAAACATGACAGACTGTAAAAGCAGCAGGAGTACTTAACAACCTTAACTGAAACCAGCAGGGGCACTTAACAACCATAGCTGAAAGCAGTATGAGTACTTATACAAGTTCAACTGTACAAAGCACGCCTCGAACAGTGCTACTTTGCCTACAGTTAACCAAGGGTGAGGCCACCAAGCCCCAGGACAAGTCCCAGGCGCCACGACGCGCATCCACAACCTTCTGAAAGCGGCTTCATCTCGCAATGTGGTCAATAAATAGGATATTCGCTTTAGAGCCATGGAAAAGCATGTGCATAACCTTCTGTCCTATTCTCCAAGATGGACGGGCCTTGATTATTTGAGACCACCCATGAATAAGTATCTTTTCACCTCCAAGGGAAATGGAGTAGGTCAACATAAACATCATGTTGTGACCAAGCACAAGTCTGATCCGACCATGGTCAGGCATCTGTGTAGGAACAATAGAACTGGGCAGTTTCTATTTCAAGAAGATCACAGCTGTAAAACTGTGTATAAGCAAGAGTTTATGAACAACATATATAACAGAAAAGAGCTCGTACCTTAAGTTTCTTGACATAGTTGGACCTGTTCAACGTGTGCACTAGTGGCACACATATCCCACGTGGCCTTCCACCATTGAAACGCCCCACAAGGACCTCAAGATGATTAATAAATTGTAGGAATTGGTGGATTTCCTCCCAGTCAACTTCAGTGCCATCAATAACAGTCGAGTTCTTATAGAATAACCAACGAGTAGTGTGCTAAACTTTGTAACAACCTACACGTGCCACCAATTATAAGAAATATTAGTTAGAAGTAGCATCTTCGTGAGAGAAGGGAATCACAAATTGTTGCTACTTCTACAGTCAAATTGTGATTAGTTAGACAGAATAGGTGGATTAAGAAGTAATCGAGGTAACATGCAAGAACCAGATACAAAACTAACATGGATGAACTATTGGAACGACGTCGGGGTGGAAGATCACAGTGAAGATGAGACCAGGTTCTGCTATTTCCATCAACATTCATGCGCCAACTTTCAGTCTGTAACACTTGAGAAAGTTTATCCAAGTTCGGCCATAAAAAAAGCAGCGATCTTCTTGGTTCATGAACCCAACTGGGAACTTATATCCATGGCTTGTCTTCAATGTGACCATTAAACTGGTGTATTCAGTTATGGCAAGGTCGACCATCTTGAGTACATGTGTTCTGGCAGAGCAAGGAATGCACTGCAGGAAAAATAATATGAGAACACAATGTATTCGCTATCCAAATCTATAAATAATTTCCTCTTTCACGTCAGTATTGACCGTGGTACTAGTACCTTTTATCCAAATATAGCAATCCAAATTTCCAAATTAGTCGACAGCATGTTCAAAAACCCCAACCCTCCCAGATAGAAAAGAGGATTCTAGGAACTCACTGTGCATGTTTTAAAATCCTGTGTTAGGATGAGAAGGAACAAGTGTGGCGTCTCGCCGAGGCTGCAGAAACCTGTAGGATCCTCGCACTTTGGGCACTGCAAATGAAACACACTTGATTCAGTAGGAAGAAAAATGCATCAACGGTGGTGGATGCCATCCTAGGATTACCCGCGATCAAGGGACTAGGATTTATCAGGGATGGATGAAGAATTCGTACCTGGTTCTCCATGAGAAAACCCTACGCAATCGTCGAGAGGAGGTTTTCTCTGAACAATCAAACGAGGGAGAAGGGGATTCAGGCCCAGTGAAATATTGTTGCTTCGTCCGTCCAACTTACTGCTACTGCTGGAAAGGTGGGGGTTTTTGGGATTTGACGGCTCATTGGGCATTACTGTGGCGCTACGACCGGGGTGAGTACCATGCAGTTGTGCAGTCTAATTTGGTGCATGGCACATGGACCCCATTGCCAGATGCCCCGCATATCAGCGATAGGAAGTAGAAAGGCAGGAGTAACTAGTTACACATACATATATTTTTGATAGAGAGATACTCGCTCTGTAAAGAAATATAAAAATGTTTTATATCACAACTTTATACATAAGAAAAATCAAGGGGAATATACATAACATAATATGGGGATTCAGATGAGAATATAATACTCAGATAGGCTAACGGTTCTGGACTTTGGGCCACAGGCTGGTGGGCCTGCATGTTTTGGGGCCCATGTGTTCTAACTTAGCGCATTTCATATTGCAAGCGATCGGTACGGCGCTGGTTTTAGATGCTGTCGCAAGGCAAATACAGAAAATTAAATAAAGCACGGCAGCTGTTAGAATGAAATCGAACAACAGTTCCTGCAATCAGAGTTGTAATTCTTTCATGATATCCTACGTGATAAATAATACTGTTGTACTACTTATACACACAGGACACTTATTTCACCATGCCATATTATTACATCAAAAGCTCTCGGAGGATAGATCAGTTCGGTAGTTGTGTGCTGCTACTGAAGAATTTCAAAGTTGATTAGGACCAGCTCTCCTTGCCGAGAAAATTTGATTTTGACATCATCCCCTATCGCAAGATTTGATAGAGTTTTGAACCTTGACCATCCTTTAGCATCAATCATCATGCGACCATCCTTTGTACTTACGGTATATTGAGAAGGTTCATTCACACCAAGGCTGCGCATGGTAAGAGAAACTTGGCCACGGTCGCCCGGATTATTGAACGACTCCCTTGTTGCTCTAGGAATTCTCTGTTTGCAAACAAGAAGACATACACAAACAGTTAGATCAACACAGTGAATCATGTGAAACAACATGGAAAGAAAAAAAGAATGAAGCACTTGGGCTGCCAATGCTTACCAAGAAGGTGGAGATGTCGGTTTTTGGAAGGACTTTGGTATACGCAGTGCGAACTGTAGCCCAGTCTGTTGCCAGTGCAAGTGCTGGTTCCGTTGCCGCTGCACGGGCCGGAGCAGATGCAAGTGCAACTTCAAGTGTTGGTGCAGGTGCCGAAGCCGTTGCTGGTGCCCGTGTCGGTGTGACTGGTAGTGCCGCTGCTACTGCCGGAGATGGTGCTCCTTGTGGAGCTGGTGCCGGTGTCGGAGCAGGTGCCCGTGTCGGTGCCCGATCCTCTGGTAGATCAGCCTGATCCGCTGACGCGGTTGGTGCCCAATCCTCTGGTGGATAAGACTGAGTTGCTGCCGCTGTCAGTGCTAGAGCTAGTGTCGTCGGAGCAGGTGCCGGTGCTCGATCTGATACTGAAGGTAGTACCGACGTGCGAGACAGCAGCGATCGTCTCTGGTCTGCTATGATTTCATACTTCAGCTTTCTAACTTCACTAGGCTCCGTGACCTTGATCTAGTCTTTTTCTTCACTTCTTTTAAACGCGAGAAGGACTAATCATGGCGTGTTTGTTAAAACAAACTGCAGTTCATTGTAGGGCTTCAGATTGTACTCAGACAACAGACTGATCTAATTATGTCCAGTAATATAAGTGATGGACAGTGCCTTTGTCGTGGTGGAACACGATCACCTATGGGGCCATCAGCCCCTTGTGGTTCGGCAGGGGGGAGATCATGTAGCACAAAGAGCGGAAGCCATGGAACAACATGACAATGGTGACGCTGGTGGTTTTTACCCAGGTTCGGGCTGCTGAGAAGCGTATAACCCTACTCCTGCTTTGGTGGATTGAAGGGAGGACCGTAGTGAAACGCAGCGCTCAAGCCCGGCAAGGTCGCCTTGGGGAGAGCAGCTACGCGCATATGAGTGTACAAGGGTCCGAATCCTTTTTTAGGTTGCCCTGGCCCTCCTTTTATAGGCTAAGGGGTTACCACAGTGGCAAAACAGTCATTATCTACTGATTAGATAGCCAACAGTGCTATCATACCTAACTCTGGCAGTTAGGATGAAGTGCATTAAATGCACTGCTAGGTGTCACGCTGAGGATGCAGCCCGGCAAGCCTGCCTCGCTGCTTAATCATCTTCTACCTGTCTGCATGACACGCCTCTGGACGGGTGTCATATTAGGGGGATCTCCCTTCCGAATGGCTGCCACGTGCCAAATGACAACAACTTAATCACTTGGGGGCTCGACACCACACCGATAAGTGACTTGCGTCGCTGTGCGGTGGAGTCATGGCGGGGATATTTGCCCTTGGTGGCCCCGGCAAGCCTGCCGGGGAAATCTTGGGACTTGTTCTTGGTGAGGCCTCGACCTGACCAGGCTCGCTTGCCCGGTAAGGGAGGTCTTTTCTTAGTGACATCTTGTTCCCTTGGCTTGTCTTGGTCTTCTTGATCCGCCCTTTGATTCCTCAAAGAGCTATCTCTCTGGCTTGGTTTCGTCTTGGGAGCTTGGTGCTGCCGGGTTGGAGGCCTACTGTCCGTGCACAAGTCAGGGGAAACATACACCCCTGCTTGTGTACCCCGACAGAAGCCCCCGGGCCTAAGCCATAGGTGTCGCCGGGCACGTTGGGTTAGGCCCCAACAGTGCACGGACATGTGTCGAGGAAGTGCTGTGCGTGTAGCGGTTTGTTATGATGTCCAATCAACTCAACGTCCACTCCGCGTAATTACTGTAGGTCGTGGGGTCATGGGACTATAGCAGTTAATGTAAAACGGTAACTTCCTAAGAGAAAGTAGTGAAGAGCCACCCCCCACGTTCGTTCCTCATAAAAGAGAAACGCGAAAGGGCATTGTTCATTCACACCCATTTCTCCCTCCATCATCTTCGTCCGCGCCCTCCTGGTCTTGTCAGGCTGTGTCCCGCAGGTCCTGACAGGGTCAGGCTGGGCTTCTGCCCAGGGGCTCCTTTTGCCCTCTTTGTCTCCCACCGTAGTTCCTAGGAGGAGAGGGACAAGAAAGGGATTACGGGGCACTTATCTTTTTTCAATCTAAAACATGTAGGCATTTGCCAAATTTTAGTCTTAAATATGTAACCTCTTCTATCCATGCTTGCGCTCTATAAGGTTTGTACTTGTTTATCCGCATATTAATGAAAAAGACAAGCCTTGTCGGGTACTTGTGCATGTATCTTATCCATGCAGAGGAGGAACGCCTCTATACATTTAAGTAAACAAGTTTTCCCAGCAAGCTATCTTGCCGGTGCCCTCCGTTGTTGCCTTGGGGCTTGGCCTGTCGGGCTTAAAACTACAGAAGGAAACCGGCTCCTTGTCGATCCTTCTCTGTCAAATGCCACTACAACCATCCTGACCAAAACAATGTTCGGATCAAAGGACGGGAGCACAAATGTTTTGAAGGTGACAAGGTTTCTCTATGCACAAGTTTTCTTCTTACAGTGACACGTATGGATAAAAAGAAACTTATCCATTTGGCTTGCCGGGTATCGATATGTAAGCTTGTTTTCCGTCTCTTCTTCCCAGGATCAAGTCCTCGGCAAGAGCCCTGTAGTTAGTGCAGAGGAAAACATAGCAGCATATGACCTCATCTAAATGACCATGGCAAGTTTATGCTAAGCTAATCACGCATGCATGTTTTTAGGGCGCCAACGCTTCATTTTATTATCTGTGCTCAGGGTCTGCACCTGGCTTTGTACAAAGGGTTAAATGCGCATCGGCAAGGCTTGTACAAAAGGGTGGCTGCCCGGGCAGGGCCCGACAGCCGCGCCTTACAGGTAGAACTTGCGAAGATGCTCAATGTTCCATGAGTTTTGCATTTTGATGCCATCTTCGGTCTCCAGACGGACTGCGCCAGGTCTGGTGACTCGTACTACTCGGTAAGGGCCTTCCCACTTCGGTGTCAACTTGTTGGAACCCTTGGCGGACTGAACACGCCTAAGGACAAGGTCGCCTTCCTCAAGGCTCTGGGCATGGACCATGCGGCTATGATAGCAGCGCAGGGCTTGCTGGTAGCGTGCAGCACACACAGCAGCCCGAAGACGGTTCTCCTCAAGGAGCACGGCATCGTCATGCCAGTGCTGCTCTTGCTCTACTTCATCGTAGGCAAATACTCGAGGTGACCCGTATATGAGTTTGGTGGGGAGCACTGCTTCTACCCCATAGACTAGGGAGAAGGGAGTCTGGCCGGTAGCTCGATTTGGTGTCGTACGGAGGGACCAAAGAACCACCGGCAGCTCGTCGATCCAGCGTCTGCCGCACTTTTGCAGCTTATCAAAAGTCCTTGTCTTGAGCCCACGCAGCACTTCAGTGTTCATCCTCTCAGCTTGTCCATTGCTCCTGGGATGAGCAACAGAGGCGAATCAAACCTTGCTTCCGAGGGTTTGAACATATTGCATGAAGGCACGGCTTGTGAATTTGGTTCCATTGTCAGTGATAACTCTGGCGGGTACTCCGAAACAGCACACCAATCCCTTCAAGAACTTGATAGCTGATTGTGCGGTTACCTTCCTCACAGGCTCCACTTCCGGCCACTTTGTAAACTTGTCGATTGCAACGTACAAGAATTCAAAGCCCCCGGTAGCACAGGGGAAGGGGCCCAAGATGTCGAGCCCCTAGACCGAAAATGGCCATGTCAAAGGGATCGTCTGGAGAGCTTGAGCAGGTTGATGAATATTCTTGGAGTGGAACTGGCAGGCTTCACATCTGGTGACTAGCTCAATTGCATCTTGGAGGGCCATGGGCTAGTAGAAACCTTGCCGGAAAGCTTTTCCAACCAAGGCTCTTGATCTAATATGGGAGCCACACATGCCTTTGTGTATCCCTACCAACAGTTCCTTCCCCTCTTCCCAGCAAATGCACTTCAATTTCACACCGTTGGGCCTCCTTCTGTATAACGTGTCATCAACAAATTGATACATACTGGCCCTTCGGGCTACTCTTTCAGCTTCTTCTTGCTCTTCGGGAAGTTCTCCGGTTTGGAGGTAGCGGACGATGTGCCAAGCCCAAGTTGGAGCTCGTGGCTCGACAACTAGGACCAATGGCGCCTACCTCGACCATAAGGACCTGTGGTCCCATGGAAGAGTACAGCTCACCAAGCGAAGTGGAGTTGTTCCCGGCAGCTTCTCTACCGGGGACCTCTGGAGGCCATGCCGGTAAAGGCTTGCCGGAGTACAGCATCCTCCTTTTCCTAGACATCATCAACGGAGATACTGATGGTTGTATTAGATGAAGAACAAAGGTCCCTGGTTCCACAGGGAGCTTTTGTGCGGCACACTTTGACAAATAATCTGCAGTGCTGTTTTCCGCACGTGGTACGTGCTCTGTTTGCAATCCATCAAAGTGTTCCTCCAACCTCCTCACTTCTTCGACCTATGCCTCCATCAATGGACTCTGGTAATCCTTGTTAACCTGTCTCACAACAAGCTGTGAATCTCCATGAATGATCAACTTCTTGATCCCTAACTCTACTGCAATTCTTAGTCCGGCAAGGAGCCCTTCATATTCTGCAGTGTTGTTGGTAGCTTTCTCCCGGGGAAAATGCATTTGGACCAGATACTTGAGGTGCTCTCCGGTGGGCGCGACGAAGAGCACGCCAGCCCCTGCACCTTGCAATGAGAAGGCACCATCAAAGTACATGATCCATTCTTGGGGTGCCTCCTTGCCGGGGATAACTGTTTCTGGCGTCTCTTCTTCTGGAGTAGGTGTCCATTCTGCAATGAACTCTGCAAGTGCCATGCTCTGAATGGTTGAGGTACTTTCATACTTCAGACCAAAACTTGACAACTCTAATGCCCATTCAACTATTTTGCCGGTGGCCTCAAGGTTCCTCAGTATGCGTTGTAAAGGGAAACAGGTGACAACTGTGATCTCGTGGGCTTGGAAGTAGTGACACAGTTTCCTTGAGGTCATGATGAGGCCAAAGATCAATTTCTGCACTCCAGAGTACCTTGACCTAGCCCCCTGCAACAGGGAGCTAACAAAGTAAACTGGTCACTGCACCACCCTCTTCTTTGCCGTGGCCTTGGGATTGCCTTCACCACCCTGCTCTTCTTTCTCCTGACCCGTACCCAACCTTGCCGCGACTGGTTCACTTCCTTCTCCAGGGAGGACAGTAGCTGCGGCTGCTCCTTCATCTACTTCCCGCTATGCCACCAGCGCTGCATTAACCACTTGATTGGTTGCCGTCAAATATAGCAGTAACGGCTCTTGTGGTTTAGGAGCGACTAAGGCTTTTAAGTCCCGCAGTGCTGCTTCTGCCTCCGGGGTCCACTTCATGGGCCCTGCCTTCTTCAGCATTTTGAAGAACGGCAGGGCGCGCTCGGCAGACATGGAAATGAACCTACTCAGCGCGGCAACACATCCAGTTAAATGCCTCACGTCCTTGACTGTCTTGGGTGCTTGAATCTGCTCGATCGCTCTGATCTTGTCGGGGTTGGCCTCTATCCCCCGGTGGGACACAAAGAAGCCAAGTAGCTTGCCGGAGGGAACGCCAAACACACACTTCTCAGGGTTCAACTTCAAGTTGATCTTGCGTAGGTTTGCAAAGGTCTCTTCCAAGTCCTGAATGAGCGTTGATCTATCCTTGGTTTTGACCACTATATCATCCACGTAAGCCTCAATATTCTTGTGCAACTAAGACTCAAACCCAATTTGCACTGCCCTTGCAAAAGTGGATCCAGCGCTCTTTAACCCGAAGGGCATCCGCAAAAAGCAGTATGTGCCACATGGGGTTATGAACGCGGTCTTCTCCTCGTCTTCCTTAGACATGAATATCTGATGGTATCCGGAGTGTGCATCCAAGAAGGAAAGTAGATCGCACTCGGAAGTGGAATCCACAATATGGTCAATACGCGGCAAGGGGAAAGGGTCCTTCGGGCATGCCTTGTTCAGATCTGTGAAGTCTATGCAAAGCCTCCATTTCCCATTCGCCTTGCGAACCACCACCGGGTTCGCCAACCATGTTGGATGCAACACTCCTCTGACCAAACCAGCTGCTTCAAGTTTCTTGATCTCTTCGGCAATGAATTGCTGCCTCTCCAAAGCTTGTTTTCTGACCTTCTGCTTGACGGGCTGAGTATGAGGGTAGACAGGTGCTCGATTACCTTCCTGGGAACGCCGGGGATGTCAGATGGTCGCCAAGCAAACACATCGATGTTCGCTCGCAGGAAGGCAACAAGTGCGCTTTCCTATTTGTCATCAAGGGTGGAGCTGATGGTGGACGTACCATCAGCGCCAACCAGCCCTGTCAGGACCCTCTTCATAGCAGGCGAAGTAACTTTGGATCTCTTGCTAGTGGAACTCTCTGGCAAATCATCGATGGGTGCAACGCACTCTGGAGAGGCGCGCTTCCCGGATTCTTTGCCGGCATCCCTGTTAGCTTTCTTTCCTATTTTGTTTTCCTTGGTGGGAACTGCAGCTTCTGCGGCCTCGGCAGCGACTGCATCCCGGTACATCTTATCCACGCATATGATTGTGTCCTTCTTGTCTGACGGGATGGAGATGATGCCCATTGGTCCTGGCATCTTCAGAGTATTATAGGCATAGTGGGATGCCGTCATGAATTTTTCCAGAGCTTGACGACCAAGAATCCCATTGTATGGCAAAGGAAGCTCGACCACGTCGAACACAATCTTCTCGATCCGGTAGTTCAATTCTCCTCCAAATGTCACCGGCAGTGTGATCTTTCCCTTAGGTCGACTCCTACCGGGGTTGATTCCTTGAAAAGTGCCAGTAACCTTGAGCTCTTCATCTGATATTTGCAACTTGCCGAGTACCTTGGGGGAAATCAGATTGAACCCTGCCCCGCCATCAACGAAAATCTTTGTGACCTTGAGGTTGCGGATTGTTGGTGAAACCAACAACGGCAAGCACCCTACCGCGGTGGTGCGGCCGGGGTGATCCTCTTCGTCAAAGATGATGGGCGTGCGGAACCATTTGGGTGGTTTCCGGGAGTCTGCCGCTGGCTCTACGGCATTGACCTCACGCGCCCACTATTTAAGCTCGCGGTGAGAGGGGTGCAAAGATGCACCACCGTTAATGCACAGGGCCTCCGTGGCTTTCTGGAACTCTTGCTCACTGGTTTCTTCTTCATCCCCTTCATCACTTTCGTCATCACCTTCCTTCTTATCATGGCCTCTAGCAGGTTTTTCTTGATGCTGGGGAATCTTGCCGCGGCGGCCTCCTTTGCCACCTCGGCCCTTCCCGCCAGCACCTTCTTGGTCTCTTTCCTTGTCACGCTTCTCGTACTCAGCTTTCTGCTTCTTGACAAGTTGCTCAACTTGGTGACACTCTTGGAGGTCATGGCCCTTGGTCCGGTGGATCTTGCAGTATGGTCCGTCAGCCTTCCCAGCCTTTTCGGCCGCCGCAGCCTCCCGGCAATCAGTGTACGCGGCAACTTCCTTGCCGGGGGCTTCGGTCTTGGCCTTCTTGCCGGTACTAGGAGTGCCAGAACCCTCAACAGCCAGCACTGCCTTTTCCTTGCGCTTCTTGTTGTGCTTTTTATTCTTCCTCTTCGGGTTAGTGGCATCGTTGTCATCCTATGAGTCCACTTCGATGCCGTCCTCTTCTCCGGGGAGTCGCCTCCCTTCCTCTGTACGGGCACACTTATCCGCGAAGGTGTATAGCTCATTCATAGTCTTCGGCAACGGACGTTCATCTTGGAACATATCCTCCTGTTGCGCACGTTAGACTGGAACGCGACAATCACAGCTGCCGGGTGGATATCTAGAATGTTACTGTGCACCCGGCTAAACCTCTGCATGTACTTCCGCAAACTCTCCCCTTCCTTTTGCGGAAGGAGCTGCAAATCGCTGGGCCGTGCTGGTTCTTGATGGCCGCCCGTGAAGGCACCAACAAACTCATTGCACAGGTCAGCCCAGGACGAAATGGAATTCTCCGGCTGGTGCATCAGCCATGACCTCATGTTTGGCTTGAGTGCCAAAGGGAAGTAGTTGGCGAACACCTTCTCATCTCTTCCTCTGGCGGCTTGAACAGCGATGGTGTAGATGCTCAAGAACTCTACCGGGTTCAGCCTTCCATCATACTTTTCTGGTATCTCTGGTTTGAAAACACAGGCAGATGGCCAACGGACTTGCCGCAGCTCGTGAGTGAAGGCAGGGCACCCAACCTCGAAAATCAAGTATCCACCTTCACTGGGCACGGGTTCGTTGATGTCTGGGCCATTGCGCCTGTCAGATTGGCGGCGGGTTTCACGGCGTCGTTTGATAGTGACGCGCGCGTCTTCCCTCCGCTGATCTTCCAGGACCTGCCGCTGATCTTGACGGGCCTGAGGATCAGATGAAGCCATTGATGCCTCGTCGGGCTCCTGGTCGTGTGGTTCGGACTGCAGCCTCTGCGCTGGCTATCATGGAGGGGATTGCACCGTTGGAGTTGCCCCCTTGACACGGTCAGCGGCTCGGGCCGTGGTTGCTGTTTGCGGGCGCCGTGGCGGGCCTGCCCGCTGTGATCCTTCTGCTTCAGCAAAACCGATCAAACTCTGAATGGTGACTCTCCACTCATCCATTTGATCGGCCGCTGGCGGGAATCTCAGCAGGAGTTGGGCTCGCGCCATGGCTTCCGAAGGAGTGCTTGGCATAGATGACAACGCAGACCACGACGTCGCTCGACTCCTGATGGTACCAGCAGTGGCGGCGGCACTTTCTCGTCAGCGCGAGCCAGCCGCCACGGCGGTACGGTGGCGAGAAGGGTGTGCCTGCGGGTTGACGCCCCGTTTGGCGCTTCGTCTTAGTTACCCTGCCCTTGGGAAGGCGCGTGCCCCGTAGCTATGCCTGTAACAGGGACGGCTGGGGGGTCGTGACTTGTGCCAGAGCGGGCGTTGTCGCTGTGGCTGCGCCCTCCAGCGTGGTGGGGAGGTGGAGACTGAACATTCTCCCAACCCGCGCCTTATGGAACACGGCCGTCGGGATGCTGTTGATGCCGCCCTCCCCTGGCGTCTTCCGCTCCCACTTCGGCCGCAGGGGGAATGACGACAGCGCCGCCTGCGCCGGTCACGTCCCCCGCGTCCCCCAATGCCACAGCAGCACCCATAGCATTAGTTCTTGCTTGCGAGGGCGCCTTCAAGGTGGAAGGGTGAGCTGTCGTGCCAGACTTTTTCTTGGGCGCCATGGATGATGAAGCTAATGATGAAGAAGACGATGATGAAGATTGACGCGCTGTTCATGACCTCGGGTTCGCGCAAGCGCTTCCCCCTATCTGGCGCGCCAAAGATGTCATGGTGGAACACGATCACCTATGGGGCCATCAGCCCCTTGTGGTTTGGCAGGGGGGAGATCACGTAGCACAAAGAGCGGAAGCCACGGAACAGCACGACAGTGGTGACGCTGGTGGTTTTTACACAGGTTCGGGCCGCTGAGAAGCGTAAAACCCTACTCCTGCTTTGGTGGATTGAAGGGCGGACCGTAGTGGAAAGGCAGCGCTCAAGCCCCGCAAGGTCGCCTCGGGGAGAGCAGCTACGCGCGTATGAGTGTACAAGGGTCCGAATACTTTTTTAGGTTGCCATGGCCCTCCTTTTATAGGCTAAGGGGTTACCACAGTGGCAAAACAATCATTATCTACTGATTAGATAGCCAACGGTGCTATCATACCTAACTCTGGCAGTTAGGACAAAGTGCATTAAATGCACTGCTAGGTGTCATGCTGAGGATGCAGCCCGGCAAGGCTGCCGCGCCGCTTAATCATCTTCTACCTGTCTGCATGACACGCCTCTGGACGGGTGTCATATAGGGGGAATCTCCCTTCCGAATGGCTGCCACGTGCCAAATGACAGCCACTTAATCACTTGGGGGCTCGACACCACACTGATAAGTGACTTGCGTCGATGTGCGGTGGAGCGGTGGAGTCCTGGCGGGGATATTTGCCCTTGGTGGCCCTGGCAAGCCTGCCGGGGAAATCTTGGGACTTGTTCTTGGTGAGGCCTAGACCTGACCAGGCTCGCCTGCCCGGTAAGGAAGGTCTGTTATTAGTGACATCTTGTTCCCTTGGCTTGTCTTGGTCTTCTTGATCCGCCCTTTGATTCCTCAAAGAGCTATCTCTCTGGCTTGGTTTCATCTTGGGAGCTTGGTGCTGCCGGGTTGGAGGCCTACTGTCTGGGCACAAGTCAGGGGAAACAAACACCCCTGTTTGTGTACCCCGACAGCCTTCATTACTGACACGACATAAGAAGTGAAACCTGCAAAAATAACCATCATAGAGCAAACGAAAGGGTTTATTCTGTAATGAATGTGACATGGCAAAACCTGCATCGTAAAATTGCAGCAAAAGTAAGAAAACATGACAGTAAATCAATAAGATTTAGGCAGTAAATCAATAAGATTTACTTGATGTGACACGAGTGAATCCTTACCAGGATATCACTATGTTCAACTTCTAAATTGAAGTTTGATCATCCAATTACGGGTGGCATGCAGGGCTCCCGCTTACTCCCACAAGCAGGATAGTCCAAAGGTCATGACAACTCGTATGGAGCGAACATCCATGGGATTGGAAATCCTGGTGGGTGCGATAAACCCTGCAATGCATACATATATTGGAGCATAACCATAATTGATAAACTGTCCTCACAAAAAAGATGATCTGGATACTTCAAAATATATAGACTGAATTGAGTGGACAGACATTAACATAGACTGTTCTCAGGACTCACCACACAACAAAAGTGGCAGTACTAAACAATACAGGGTTCACACACACAAATCAAGTACTGAACAATAGTACTTACTACAAACAACCAAAGTTGCAATATTTCTTACCACCGACCTACGGGATGTGCCCCACATAACAGACTAGGCCATGGACTTCGTGAGAGATGTATACCAGCATCATCGTCTACTCGTCAACCTTGGAGAACCTAACAGAGTGGTCTTTCCACTCATAAACATGACGATGAAGACAGTCCGCATCAGATTTGTCGGGAGGCTTTACAAGAACCACACCCTTCGTAATCGAAGGCACAACTAGGAAATTGTTGTGGTGAAGTACACCCTCGAGAACACGCTGCTACTTCTTGAGCTTGTGTTGGTTTTTTTCTTGAAGAGGAAAGGGTGATGCAGCAAAGTAGAGATAAGTATTTCCCTCAGTTAGAGAACCAAGGTATCAATCTAGTAGGAGACAACGCACAAATCACCTAGCAGCTGCACAAACAATCAAAGAACTTGCACCCAACGCGATAAAGGGGTTGTCAATCCCTTCACGGTTACTTGCAAAAGTGAGATCTTATAGAGATAGATGAAACTAAACAAACGATAAAGTAAATATTTTTGGTATTTTTGGTTTATAGATCAGAAAGTAAAAGATTGCAAAATAGTAGATCGGAAACTTATATGATGGAAAATAGTAGATCGGAAACTTATATGATGGAAAATAGACTCGGGGCCCATAGGTTTCACTAGAGGCTTCTCTCAAGATAGCAAATAATACGGTGGGTGAACAAATTACTGTCAAGCAATTGATAGAAAAGCGCAAAGTTATGACGAAATCCAAGGCAATGATTATGAAATATATGCATCACGTCCGTGTCAAGTAGACCGAAATGATTCTGCATCTACTACTATTACTCCACACATCGACCGACTCCTGCCTGCATCTAGAGTATTAAGTTCATGAAGAACAAAGTAATGCATTAAGTAAGATGACATGATGTAGAGGAATAAACTCAAGCAATATGATGTAAACCCCATCTTTTTATCCTCAATGGAAACAGTACAATACGTGCCTTGTTGTCCCTACTGTCACTGGGAAAGGACACCGCAAGATTGAACCCAAAGCTAAGCACTTCTCCCATTGCAAGAAAAACCAATCTATTTGGCCAAACCAAACCGATAGTTCGAAGAGAATTACAAATATATCAAATCATGCATATAAGAATTCAGAGAAGATTCAAATAATATTCATAGATAAACTGATCATAAATCCACAATTCATCGGATCTCGACAAACACACGGCAAAAGAATATTACATCGGATAGATCTCCAAGAACATCAAGGAGAACATGGTATTGAGAATCAAAGAGAGAGAAGAAGCCATCTAGCTACTATGTATGGACCCGTAGGTCTGAGGTAAACTACTCATGCTTTATCGGAAGGGCAATAGGGTTGATGTAGAAGCCCTCCGTGATCGAATCCCCCTCCGGCAGAGTGCCAGAAAAGGTCCCTAGATGGGATCTCATGGGTACAGAAGGTTGCGGCGGTGGAAAAGTCTTTTCGTGGATGCCTCTGGTGGTTTGGGAACATACGTGAATATATAGGCGAAAGAATTAGGTCAGGTGAGTCACGGGGGGCCCACAAGGCAGGGGCGCGCCCTACCCCCCTGGGCGCACCCTCCACCCTTGTGGCCGCCTTGTGGCTCCTCCGACTTCATCTCCAAGTCTCCTGGGTGTCTTCTGGTCCAAGAAAAATCATCGCGAAGATTTTATTCCGTTTGGACTCCGTTTGGTATTCCTTTCCCATGAAGCTAAAAAACAAGGAAAAAAACAGAAACTGGCACTGGCTCTAGGTTAATAGGTTAGTCCCAAAAATAATATAAAATAGCATATTAATGCATATAAAACATCCAATACAGATAATATAATAGCATGGAACAATAAAAAATTATAGATACGTTGGAGACGTATCCAGCATCCCCAAGCTTAATTTCTGCTCGTCCTCGAGTAGGTAAATGATAAAAACCGAATTTTTGATGTGGAATGCAACCAAACATATTTATCCATGTAATTTTTCTTTATTGTGGCATGAATGTTCAGATCCATAAGATTCAAAACAAAAGTTTAATATTGACATAAAAACAATAATACTTCAAGCATACTAACAAGGCAATTCTGTCTTCTCAAAATAACATGGCCAAAGAAAGCTTATCCCTACAAAATCATATAGTCTGGCTATGCTCCATCTTCATCACACAAAATATTTAAATCATGCACAACCCCGATGACAAGCCAAGCAATTGTTTCATACTTTTGATGTTCTCAAACTTTTTCAACTTTCATGCAATACATGAGCGTGAGCCATGGACATAGCACTATAGGTGGAATAGAATATGGTGGTTGTGGAGAAGACAAAAAGAAGGAGATAGTCTCACATCAACTAGGCGTATTAACGGGCTATGGAGATGCCCATCAATAGATATCAATGTGAGTGAGTAGGGATTGCCATGCAATGGATGCACTAGAGCTATAAGTGTATGAAAGCTCAAAAGAAAACTAAGTGGGTGTGCATCCAACTTGCTTGCTCATGAAGACCTAGGGCAATTTGAGGAAGCCCATCATTGGAATAAACAAGCCAAGTTCTATAATGAAAAATTCCCACTAGCATATGAAAATGACAACATAGGAGACTCTCTATCATGAAGATCATGGTGCTACTTTGAAGCACAAGTGTGGAAAAAGGATAGTAACATTGCCCCTTCTCTCTTTTCTCTCATTTTTTGTCATTTTTTTTGGTTTGACTTCTTTGGCCTCTTTTTTTTTATTTCCTCACATGGGATAATGCTCTAATAATGAAGATCATCACACTTTTATCTCCTCACAAGAATTACAACTCGATACTTAGAACAAAATATGACTTCTATATGAATGCCTCCGGCGGTGTACTGGGATGTGCAATGAATCATGAGTGACATGTATGAAAAAATTATGAAAGGTGGCTTTGCCACAAATACGATGTCAACTACATGATCATGCAAAGCAATTTGACAATGATGAAGCGTGTCATAATAAACGGAACGGTGGAAAGTTGCATGGCAATATATCTCGGAATGGCTATGGAAATGCCATAATAGGTAGGTATGGTGGCTGTTTTGAGGAAGGTATATGGTGGGTATATGGTACCGGCGAAAGTTACGCGGCACTAGAGAGGATAGCAATGGTGGAAGGGTGAGAGTGCGTATAATCCATGTGAAGGAAATATGCCCTAGAGGCAATAATAAAGTTGTTATTTTATATTTCCTTATATCATCATAAATGTTTATTATTCATGCTAGAATTGTATATTAACCGGAAACTTGATACATGTGTGGATACATAGACAAAACACCGTGTCCCTAGTAATCCTCTACTAGACTAGCTCATTAATCAAAGATGGTTAAGTTTCCTAACCATAGACATGTGTTGTCATTTGATGAACGGGATCACATCATTAGGAGAATGATGTGAAGAACAAGACCCGTCTGTTAGCATAGCATATTGATCGTTCAGTTTTATTGCTATTGCTTTCTTCATGTCAAATACATATTCCTTCGACTATGAGATTATGCAACTCCCGGATACCGGAGGAATGCCTTGTGTGCTATCAAACGTCACAACGTAACTAGGTGATTATAAAGATGCTCTACAGGTATCTCCGAAGGTGTTTGTTGGGTTGGCATAGATCGAGATTAGGATTTGTCACTCCGAGTATCGGAGAGGTATCTCTGGGCCCTCTCGGTAATACACATCATAAGAAGCCTTGCAAGCAAAGTGACTAATGAGTTAGTTGCAGGATGATGTATTACGGAATGAGTAAAGAGACTTGCCGATAACGAGATTGAACTAGGTATGAAGATACCGACGATCGAATCTCGGGCAAGTAACATACCGATGGACAAAGGGAATAACGTATGTTGTCATAACGGTTCGACCGATAAAGATCTTTGTAGAATATCTGGGAGCCAATATGAGCATCCAGGTTCCACTATTGGTTATTGACCGGAGAAGTGTCTTGGTCATGTCTACATAGTTCTCGAACCCGTAGGGTCCGCACGCTTAACGTTCCATGACGATTTAGTATTATATGAGTTATGTGATTTGGTGACCGAATGTTGTTCGGAGTCCCGGATGAGATCACGGACATGACGAAGAGTCTCAAAATGGTCGAGAGGTAAAGATTCATATATAGGACGATGGTATTCGGACACCAGAAGTGTTCCGGAGGGTACCGGGTACATACAGGGTCACCGAAAGGGGTTCCGGGCACCCCCCAGCAAAGATATGGGCTTAATGGGCCAAAGGAGGGACAGACCAGCCCACAATGGGCTGGTGCGCCCCTCCACCAGGCCGGCCAGCCCTAGGGAAGGGAAAGGGTGGAGGGCAAGTCCCTCCTTCCTTCCCCTCCTCAAGGGAGAGAGGAAATGGGGGGCGCCACCTCCCCCTTCCTTCCCCTGGCGCCTATACAAGGAAGAGGGGGGGGGGGGGGCGAACCAGGGCAGGAGCCCAAGTGGGATTCGGCCCCACTTGGGGCGCCCCTTGGCCTCTCCCCTCTCCCTCCCACCTATATATATGAGGAGGGGTGGCGCCTAGAACACACAACATTAACTGTTAGCCATGTGCGGCGCCCCCCTCCACAGTTTACGCCTCCGGTCATATCTTCGTAGTGCTTAGGCGAAGCCCTGGGCTGATCACTTCACCATCACCGTCACCACGCCGTCGTGCTGATGGAACTCATCTACTTCCTCAACATCTTGCTGGATCAAGAGGACGAGGGATGTCATCGAGCTGAACGTGTGCCGAACTCGGAGGTGCCGTACGTTCGGTACTTGATCGGTCGGAGCTAGAAGAAGTTCGACTACATCAACAGCATTGTCAAACGCTTCCGCTTTCGGTCTACGAGGGTACGTAGGCATACTCTCCCCCTCTCGTTGCTATGCATCTCCTAGATAGATCTTGCATGAGCGTAGGAATTTTTTTGAAATTGCATGCTACATTACCCAACAGTGGCATCCGAGCCAGGTCTATGCATAGATGATATGCATGAGTAGAACACAAAGAGTTGTGGGTGGTGATCGTCATACTGCTTACCACCAATGTCTTATTTTGATTCGGTGGTATTGTTGGATGAAGCGGCCCGGACCAACCTTACATCACCACGTTCATGAGACCGGTTCCACTGACAGACATGCAACTAGTTTTGCATAAAGGTGGCTGGCGGGTGTCTGTTTCTCCTACTTTAGTTGAATCAAATTTTACTGCGGCCGGTCCTTGTTGAAGGTTAAAACAGCAAACTTGATAAATCACCGTTGTGGTTTTGATGCGTTGGTAAGAACGGTTCTTGCTAGAAGCCCGTAGCAGCCACGTAAAACTTGTAACAACAAAGTAGAGGAAGTCTAACTTGTTTTTGCTGGACATGTTGTGATGTGATATGGTCAAGACATGATGTGATATACGTTGTTGTATGATATGATCATGTTTTGTAAAAGTTATCGGCAACTGGCAGGAGCCTTATGGTTGTCTCTTTATCGTATGAAATGCAAATGCCATGTAATTGCTTTACCTTATCACTATGCGTTAGCAATAGTTGTAGAAGCAATAGTTGGCGAGACGACCATGACGCAACGATGGAGATCAAGGTGTCAAGCCGGTAACGATGGAGATCATGACGATGCTTTGGAGATGGAGATCAAAAGCACGAGGTGATGATGGCCATATCATGTCACATATTTTGATTGCATGTGATGTTTATCTTTTATGCATCTTATTTTTCTTAGTACAGCGGTAGCATTATAAGATGATCCCTTATCTAAATTTCAAGGTATAAGTGTTCTCCCTGAGTATGCACCATTGTGACAGTTCGTCGTGTTGAGACACCACGTGATGATCGGGTGTGATAGACTCTACGTTCAAATACAACGGGTGCAAGACAGTTTTGCACATGTGGAATACTCGGGTTAAACTTGACGAGCCTGGCATGTACAGACATGGCCTCGGAACACTGGAGACCGAAAGGTCGAACATGAATCATATAGTAGATATGATCAACATAGAGATGTTCACCATTGATGACTACTCCATCTCACGTGATGATCGGACATGGTTTAGTTGATTTGGATCACGTATCATTTAGATGACTTGAGGGATGTCAATCTAAGTGGGAGTTCTTAAGTAATTTCATTAATTGAACTTAATTTATCATGAACTTAGTCTTGATAGTTTTTGCATATCTATGTTGTAGATCAATAGCTCGCGTATAGATCCTCTATTTTATTTTGATATGTTCCTAGAGAAAACTAAGTTGAAAGATTATAGTAGCAATGATGCGGACTGGGTCCGTGATCTGAGGATTATCCTCATTGCTGCTCAGAAGAATTATGTCCTTGATGCACCGCTAGGTGACAGACCTATTGCAGGAGCAGATGCAGACATTATGAACGTTTGGCAAGCTCGATATGATGACTACTTGATAGTTTAGTGCGCCATGCTTTACGGCTTAAAACCGGGACTTCAAAAACGTTTTGAATGCCACGGAGCATATGAGATGTTCCAAAGAACTGAAATTGGTATTTCAGACTCATGCCCGTGTCGAGAGGTATGAGACCTATGACAAGTAATTTGCCTACAAGATGGAGGAGAATAGCTCAGCAAGTGAGCATGTGTTCAGAATGTCTGAGTACTACAATCGCTTGAATCAAGTGGGAGTTAATCTTCCTGATAAGATAGTGACTGACAAAATTCTCTAGTCACTATCACTAAGCTACTAGAACTTCGTGATGAACTATAATATGCAAGGGATGACGAAAATGATTCCCGAGCTCCTCGCGATACTGAAATCAGCGAAGGTATAAATCAAGAAAGAGCATCTAGTGTTGATGGTTAACAAGACCACTAGTTTCAAGAAAAGGGCAAGGGAAAGAAAGGGGAACTTCAAGAAGAATGGCAAGCAAGATGTCACTCCCGTGAAGAAGCCCAAAGCTGGACCTAAGCCTGAAACTGAGTGCTTCTAATGCAAAGGAAATGGTCACTGGAAGCGAAACTACCCCAAATACTTGGCGGATAAGAAGGATGGCAAAGTGAACAAAGGTATATTTGATATACATGTTATTAATGTGTATTTTACTAGTGTTCATAGTAGCCCCTGGGTATTTGATACCAGTTCAGTTGCTAACATTAGTAACTCAAAACAGGAGTTGCATTATGAACAGAGACTAGTTAATGACGAGGTGACGATGTGTGTTGGAAGTGATTCCAAGGTTGATAAGATCACCATCGCACACTACCTCTACCTTCGGGATTAGTGTTGGACCTAAATAAATAAATGTTATTTGGTGTTTGCGTTGAGCATGAATATCATTGGATCATGTTTATTGCGATACGGTTATTTATTTAAGTCAGAGAATAATTGTTGTTCTGTTTACATGAATAAAACCTTCTATGGTCATACACTCAATGTAAATGGTTTATTGAATCTCAATTGTAGTGATACACATATTCATAATATTGATGGCAAAAGATGCAAAGTTAATAATGATAGTGCAACATACTTGTGGCACTACCGTTTAGGTCATATTGGTGTAAAGCGCATGAAGAAACTCCATGTAGATGGACTTTTGGAATCACTTGATTATGAATCATTTGATACTTGCGAACCATGCCTCATGGGCAAGATGAGTAAAATTCCGTTCTCCGGAACAATGGAGCGAGCTAATGACTTATTGGAAATAATACATACCGATGTATGCGGTCCGATGAGTGTTGAGGCATGCAGCGGGTATCATTATTTTCTGACCTTCACAGATGATTTGAGCAGATATGGGTATATCTACTTGATGAAACACAAGGCTGAAACATTTGAAAAGTTCAAAGAATTTCAGAGCGAAGAGGAGAATCAACGTAACAAGAAAATAAAGTTTCTATGATCTGATCACGGAGGCGAATATTTGAGTTACGATTTTGGCCTTCATTTAAAACAATGTGGAATAGTTTCACAACTCATGCCACCTGGAACACCACAGTGTAATGGTGTGTTCGAACATCGTAACCGTACTTTATTAGATATGGTGCGATCTATGGTGTCTCTTACCGATTTACCACTATCGTTTTGGGGTTATGCATTAGAGACAGCCGCATTCATGTTAAAAAGGGCACCGTCTAAATCCGTTGAGACGACACCGTATGAACTGTGGTTTGGCAAGAAACCTAAGCTGTCATTTCTTAAAGTTTGGGGACACGATGCTTATGTCGAAAGGCTTTAGCCTGATAAGCTCGAACCTAAATCGGAGAAGTGCATCTTCATAGGATACCCTAAGGAAACAATTGGGTACACCTTCTACCACAGATCCGAAGGCAAGATCTTTGTTGCTAAGAATGGGTCCTTTCTAGAGAAGGAGTTTCTCTCTAAAGAAGTGAGTGGGAAGAAAGTAGAACTTGATGATGTAATTGTACCTTCTCTCGAATTGGAAAGTAGCTCATCACAGAAAACCGTTCCCGTGATGCCTACACCAACTAGAAAGGAAGCTAATGATGATGATCATGAAACTTCAGATCAAATTACTACTGAACCTCGTAGGTCAACCAGAGCACGATCCGCACCAGAGTGGTACGGGAATCCTGTACTGGAAGTCATGTTACTAGACCAAGGCAAACCTACGAACTATGATGAAGCTATGATGAGCCCAGATTCTGACAGATGGCTTGAGGCCTTGAAATCTGAGATAGGATCCATGTATGAGAACAAAGTGTGGACTTTGGTGGACTTGCCCGATGCTCGGCGAGCCATAGAGAATAAATGGATCTTCAAGAAGAAGACTGATGCTGATGGTAATGTTACTGTCTACAAAGCTCAACTTGTTGCGAAAAGGTTTTCGACAAGTTCAAGGAGTTGACTATGATGAGACTTTCTCACCCGTAGCGATGCTTAAGTCTGTACGAATCATGTTAGCAATTGCCACATTTTATGATTATGAAATCTGGCAAATGGACGTCAAAACTGCATTCCTTAATGGATATCTCAAAGAAGAGTTGTATATGATGCAACCAGAAGGTTTTGTCGATCCTAAAGATGCTAACAAAGCGTGCAAGTTCCAGTGATCCATCTATGGACTGGGGCAAGCATCTCGGAGTTGGAATATATGCTTTGATAAGGTGATCAAAGCATATGGTTTTATACAGACTTACGGTGAAGCCTGTATTTACAAGAAATTGAGTGGGAGCTCTGTAGCATTTCTGATATTATATGTGGATGACATATTGTTAATTGGAAATGATATAGAATTTCTGGATAGCATAAAAGGATACTTGAATAAGAATTTTTTAATGAAAGACCTCGGTGAAGCAGCTTATGTATTGAGCATTAGGATCTATAGGGATAGATCGAGACGCTTAATAGGACTTTCACAAAGCACATACCTTGACAAAGTTTTGAAGGAGTTCAAAATGGATCAGTCAAAAAAAGGGTTCTTGCCTATATTCAAGGTGTGAAATTGAGTAAGACTTAAAGCCCGACCACGGCAGAAGATAGAGAGAGAATGAAAGTCATTCCCTATGCCACAACCATAGGTTCTATAAAGTATGCCATGTTGTGTACCAAACCTGTTGTGTACCTTGCCATGAGTTTGGCAAGGGGGTACAATAGTGATCCAGGAGTAGATCACTAGACAGCGGTCAAAATTATCCTTAGAGGACTAAGGAAATGTTTCTCGCTTATGGAGGTGATAAAGAGTTCGTTGTAAAGAGTTACGTCGATGCAAGCTTTGACACTGATCTAGATGACTCTAAGTCTCAATCTAGATACGTATTGAACGTGGGAGCAATTAGCTAGAGTAGCTCCATGCAGAGCATTGTAGACATAGAAATTTGCAAAATACATACGGATCTAAATGTGGCAGACCCGTTGACTAAACTTCTCTCACAAGCAAAACATGATCACACCTTAGTACTCTTTGGGTGTTAATCACATAGCGATGTGAACTAGATTATTGACTCTAGTAAACCCTTTGGGTGTTGGTCACTGATGTCTACTACGCAACTTTATTCTTGTAGACTCGTGTTGGGCCTCCAAGCGCAAAGTTTTGTAGGACAGTAGCAATTTTCCCTCAAGTGGATGACCTAAGGTTTATCAATCCGTGGGACGCGTAGGATGAAGATGGTCTCTCTCACACAACCCTGCAACCAAATACAAGAAATCTCTTGTGTCCCCAACACACCCAATACAATGGCAAATTTTATAGGTGCACTAGTTCAGTGAAGAGATGGTGATAAAAGTGTAATATGGATGGTAGAAATATATTTTTATAATCTGAATAAATAAAAACAGAAAGGTAGCAAGTGACAAAAGTGAGCACAAACGGTATTGCAATGCTCGAAAACAAGGCCTAGGGTCCGTACTTTCGCTAGTGCAATCTCTCAACAATGCTAATATAATTGGATCATATAACCATCCCTCAACGTGCGATGAAGAATCACTCGAAAGTTCCTATCTAGCGGAGAACATAAGAATAAATTGTTTGTAGGGTAAGAAACCACCTCAAAGCTATTCTTTCTGATCGATCTATCCAAGAGTTCGTACTAAAATAACACCAAAGCAAATTCATATTCGTAATGCTCAATCCAACACAAAGAACCTCAAAGAGTGCCCCAAGATTTCTACCGGAGAAACAAAGATAAGAATGTGCATCAACCCCTATGCATAGATTACCCCAATGTCACCTCGGGAATCCGCGAGTTGAGTGCCAAAACATATATCAAGTGAATCAATGCGATACGCCATTGTCACCACGGGTATTCATAGCAAGACATACATAAAAGTGTTCTCAAATCCATAAAAGTATTCAATCCGATAAAACGAAATCTCAAAGGGAAAACTCAATTCATCACAACAAGATAGAGAGGGGAAAACACCATATGATCCGACTATATTAACAAAGCCTGCGATACTTCAAGATCGTGACATCTCAAGAACACGAGAGAGAGAGAGAGATTAAACACATAGCTACTGGTACAAACCCTCAGCCCTGAGGGTGGACTACTCCCTCCTCATCGTGGTGGCCGCCGGGATGATGAAGATGGCCACCGGTGATAATTTCCCCCTCCGGCGGAGTGCCAGAACGTGGTCTAGATTGGTTTTGCGTGGCTACAGAGCCTTGCATCGGTGGAACTTCTGATCTAGGGTTACCCCGAGGGTTTTTGGAATATTTGATGATTTATAGAGCAAAGAGGGGGTGCGGGAGGCCACCGAGGTGGGCACAACCAACCGGGGCGCACCTGGGGGCCCAAGCGCGCCCTGGTGGGTTGTGCCCCCCTCGGGGCACCCCCCAGGAGCTGCTCTGGCCCATTGGATGTCTTCTGGTCCATAAAAAATCCACAAAAAGTTTCGCTGCATTTGGACTCCGTTTGATATTGATTTTCTGCGATGTAAAAAACAAGCAAAAACAACAACTGGCACTGGGCACTATGTCAATAGGTTAGTCCCAAAAAAATGATATAAAGTTGCTATAAAATGATTGTAAAACATCCAACAATGATAATATAGCAGCATGAATATTTCATAAATTATAGATACGTTGGAGACGTATCAGCATCCCCAAGCTTAATTCCTACTCGTCCTCGAGTAGGTAAATGATAAAAGAAATAATTTATGAAGTGTGAATGCTAGCAAAGTGCATAAGTTTGATCAGTAGTAATTTCAATCACTTTTCCTAGCATCATAACAGCAACTCTTTCTCATAAAACTCATCATGTTAAAGTAGCAACCAATTCACATGTTAAGGTTCAAACAATGAATTCTCTTGAAACTCAACAACCTATATTCTTAGTCACCAAACAATTGCAATTCAACTTATTCAATAGAGTCTAAGTAAGAGCTCCACATACTCAACCATCATATAGTCTTCTATGATTGCTAACACTCACCGCATACACATGAGCAAAACGTTTCAACCGGACACATAGAAAGATAGGGGCTTATAATTTCGCCTCCCAACGTATTCACCTCAAGGGTGATGTCAACAATAATAACTCATGCTACCCATATCCAACTGGATATATGTGCCTAGATCTTTCCTCACCACATGATGCTTGCCAAAAGAGAAAAATAAAAAGGAATAGAGAGAAAAACTTTGACTCTTGCATGAAAGTAAATACATAAAAGTAAAAGGTAGGCCCTTCGCAGAGGGAAGCAGAGGTTGCCATGCGCTTTTTGTTTGTATGCTTAATCCCTTAGTGCAAAAGAACGTCATGTTATATTGCCCCTTATGGCAGCAACCTTTATTATGCAGTATGTCGCTTTTATTCTTTGCCATCACAAGTTCGTACAACGCTCAATTTTCTCTTACACTAAATGATCTAACACTTTTAGAAGCAATTTTTATTGCCTTATTGCACCGATGACAATTTACTTGAAGGATCTTACTCAATCCTTAGGTAGGTATGGTGGACTCTTGAAAATAAGATTTGGGTTTAAGGGTTTTTGGATGCACAAGTAGTATCTCTACTTGGTGCGAAATTTTTGGCTAGCAAAGATGGGGGGAAAGCACCACATGTTAAAGGATCTATGACAATATAACTTCTATGTGAATATGAACAAACATAAATCATTAAATTGTCTTCCTTGTCCAACGTCAATAATTTTGGCATATAATATTTTGATGGGGGCTCACAATCACAAAAGATTTCCAAGATAGTGTATTTGCATGTGAAAGTTCTCTTCCTTATAGTAATCATTCATGAATTGCTTGTATGACCAATATTGTGATTGTCAAGCTTCAAAAGATTTCACTTTCTAAACCCAATGTGAAGCTACCACTAGGCATGATATGAACATATAATTTCAACTTCATGATACTCAATTCATTCAACAATTTACTCATAGGATATAAGTGAAGCACGAGAGTAAATGACAAACTACTCCAAAAAGATATAAGTGAAGCATGAGAGTAAATGACAAACTACTCCCAAAAGATATAAGTGAAGATCAAGCGAGTAGTTAAGTAAAGGGGTAGCTAATTGAGGACTCTCTCTTATTTGAAAACTTTCAGATCTAACTATTTTATTAAAACAGCAAGTAAAACAAAACAAAATGACATTCCAAGAATAGCACAACTCAAGTGAATAAGCAAAAACTTAGGCTCAACCGATGCTAACCGATAATTGTTGATGAAGAAAGGTGGGATGCCTACCGGGGCATCCCCAAGCTTAGATGCTTGAGACTTCTTGAAATATTATCTTGGGATGCCTTGGGCATCCCCAAGCTTGAGCTTTTGCGTCTCCTTAATTCCTTTTATATCACGGTTTCCCTAAATCTAAAAAACTTCATACACACAAAACTCAACAAGAACTCGTGAGCTAAGTTAGTATAAACCAATGCAAAAACCTTATCATTATCTACTGTAGCAAATCACAAAAATTATTATTCAACATTGCATACTAAATGCCT
Organism: Thinopyrum elongatum; assembly: GCA_011799875.1. NCBI lineage: Eukaryota > Viridiplantae > Streptophyta > Magnoliopsida > Poales > Poaceae > Thinopyrum > Thinopyrum elongatum. The sequence continues at coordinate 580,317,780 of CM022300.1, read as the reverse complement.
CTGCATATTTAATACTCCTATCCTTAAATAGAATCATTAAACAAGCAAACATATACAAACAATGCAAACATAACAGCAATCTGCCAAAACAGTACAGTCTGTAAAGAATGCAAGAGTATCAATACTTATTTAACTCCAAAAATTATTAAAATTTACCACACTGTATAAAATTTATCATAGCTTACTGTGCAAAAAGTTTCAAGATTTTATCACATTCTTACTTTTCTCGGGAATTTTTGCAACATCGATAAACTTTCTGTTTTGAAACAGCAACTCATATACTTGCAAAATAAGAATAGTAAAGGCTATCCTTGAAATTTTTATTGAAAAGAAAGATGCAAAACATTATTATAAATAACAGAAATCAAATCCTAACAAGAAAATGATGCTCTCAATCAAAACACATATCATGTGACGAATAAAATGTAGCTCCAAGTGAGGTTACCGATAATGTTGGAGACGAAAGAGGGGATGCCTTCCGGGGCATCCCCAAGCTTAGTTGCTTAGATCTTCCTTGAATATTACCTTGGGGTGCCTTGGGAATCCCCAATCTTAGGGTCTTGTCACTCCTTATTCTCCTCATATCGACATCTCACCCAAAACTTGAAAACTTCAATCACACAAGACTTAACGAAACTTCATGAGATAGGTTAGTATGATAAAGAGCAAACCATTTCACTTTGGTACTGTCAAAGACAAGATTCATAATTGTTTACACACAATTCCTACTGTATCATATCATTTCCACAATTTATATTGAGCAATATAAGCCATAGAAACTAGAAAACAAGCAAACTATGCATTGAAAACAGAATCTGTCAAAAACAGAACAGTCTGTAGTAATCTGTACTCCAACCATACTTCTGCTACTCGAAAAATTCTGAAAAATTAGGACAACGTAGATAATTTGTATATATATCACCTGTAAAAAGTTCAGATCAAAATAAAGTTCCAGTGAATTTTCAAAATTCCTGGACTGAGCGCAAAAGTTTCTGTTTTTGCACAGATTCAAGTCAACTATCATCCACACTATCCCAAAGGCTTTACTTGGCACTTTATTGAAACAAAAGCAATAAAACATGATTAATACAGTAGATTAATCATGTGAACACACAAAAACAGTAGGTAAAATGTTGGGTTGTCTCCCAACAAGCGCTTTTCTTTAATGCCTTTTAGCTAGGCATGATGATTTCAATGATGCTCACATAAAAGATAAGAATTGAAACATAACAAGAGCATCATGAATCACATGGCAAGCACATTTAAGTATAACCCACTTCCTATGCATAGGAATTTTGTGAGCAAATAACTTATGGGAACAAGAATCAACTAGCATAGGAAGGCAAAACAAGTGCAACTTCAAAACTTTCAACATATAGAGAGGAAACTTGATATTATTGCAATTCCTACAAGCATAAGTTCCTCCCTCATAATAATTTTCAGTAGCATCATGAAGAAATTCAAAAATATAACCATCACATAAAGCATTCTTTTCATGACACAAAATCATAGAAAACTTATTACTCTCCACATAGGCAAATTTCTTCTCATCAATATTAGTGGGAGCAAACTCAACAAAATAAATATCATGAGAGTGAAAATTAAAATCATGATGACAAGTTTCATGGTTATCATTATTATTTATAGCATACATGTCATCACCATAATCATCATAGATAGCAACTTTGTTATCATAGTCAATTGAAGCCTCATCCAAAATGGTGGATTCATCACTAAATAAAGTCACGACCTCTCCAAATCCAATTTCATCATTATAATCATCATAAATAGGAGGCATGCAATCATTATAAAAACTTTGCACATCAAATCTTGGGGGACTAAAAATATCATCTTCATCAAACATAGCATCCCCAAGCTTATTGCTTTGCATATCATTAGCATCATGGATATTTAAAGAATTCATACTAACAACATTGCAATCATGCTCATCATTTATGCCAAACATTTTATTGAATTCTTCTTCTATCAATTGAGCACAATTTTCCTTTCCATCATTTTCATGAAAGACATTATAAAGATGAACAATATGATGCAACCTCAATTCCATTTTTCTGTAGTTTTCTTTTATAAACCAAACTAGTGATAAAACAAGAAACTAAAAGATTCAATTACAAGATCTAAAGATATACCTTCATGCACTCACCTCCCCGGCAACGGCGCCAGAAAAGAGCTTGATGTCTACTACGCAACTTTATTCTTGTAGACTCGTGTTGGGCCTCCAAGCGCAGAGTTTTGTAGGACAGTAGCAATTTTCCATCAAGTGGATGACCTAAGGTTTATCAATCCGTGGGAGGCGTAGGATGAAGATGGTCTCTCTCAAACAACCCTGCACCCAAATACAAGAAATCTCTTGTGTCCCCAACACACCCAATATAATGGCAAATTGTATAGGTGCACTAGTTCGGCGAAGAGATGGTGATAAAAGTGTAATATGGATGGTAGAAATATATTTTTATAATCTGAATAAATAAAAACAGCAAGGTAACAAGTGACAAAAGTGAACACAAACGGTATTGCAATGCTTGAAAACAAGGCCTAGGGTCCGTACTTTCGCTAGTGCAATCTCTCAACAATGCTAATATAATTGGATCATATAACCATCCCTCAACGTGCGATGAAGAATCACTCCAAAGTTCCTATCTAGCGGAGAACATAAGAATAAATTGTTTGTAGGGTACGAAACCACCTCAAAGCTATTCTTTCCGATCGTTCTATCCAAGAGTTCGTACTAAAATAACACCAAAGCAAATTCAGATTCGTAATGCTCAATCCAACACAAAGAACCTCAAAGAGTGCCCCAAGATTTCTACCGGAGAAACAAAGACAAGAACGTGCATCAACCCCTATGCATAGATTATCCCAATGTCACCTCGGGAATCCGCGAGTTGAGTGCCAAAACATATATCAAGTGAATCAATACGATACCCCATTGTCACCACGGGTATTCATAGCAAGACATACATAAAAGTGTTCTCAAATCCATAAAAGTATTCAATCCGATAAAACGAAATCTCAAAGGGAAAACTCAATTCATCACAACAAGATAGAGAGGGGAAAACACCATATGATCCGACTATATTAACAAAGCCCGCGATACATCAAGATCGTGACATCTCAAGAACACGAGAGAGAGAGATTAAACACATAGCTACTGGTACAAACCCTCAGCCCCGAGGGTGGACTACTCCCTCCTCATCGTGGTGGCCGCTGGGATGATGAAGATGGCCACCGGTGATGATTTCCCCCTCTGGCGGAGTGCCGAAACTGGGTTTAGATTGGTTTTGCATGTCTAGAGAGCCTTGCGGCGGTGGAACTTCTGATCTAGGGTTACCCCGAGGGTTTTTGGAATATTTGATGATTTATAGGGCGAAGAGGGGGTGCGGGAGGCCACCGAGGTGGGCACAACCCACCGGGGCGCGCCTGGGGGCCCAAGCGCGCCCTGGTGGGTTGTGCCCCCCTCGGGGCACCCTCCAGGTGCTGCTCTAGCCCATTGGATGTCTTTTGGTCCATAAAAAATCCACAAAAAGTTTCGCTGCATTTGGACTCCGTTTGATATTGATTTTCTGCGATGTAAAAAACAAGCAAAAACAGCAACTGGCACTGGGCACTATGTCAATAGGTTAGTCCCAAAAAAATGATATAAAGTCGCTATAAAATGATTGTAAAACATCCAAGAATGATAATATAGCGGCATGAATACTTCATAAATTATAGATACGTTGGAGACGTATCAGTCACATGGCGATGTGAACTATGGGTGTTAATCACATAAAGATGTGAACTATTGGTGTTAAATCACATGGCGATGTGAACTAGATTATTGACTCTAGTGCAAGTGGGAGACTGAAGGAAATATGCCCTAGAGGCAATAATAAAGTTGTTATTTTATATTTTCTTATATCATGATAAATGTTTATTATTCATGCTAGAATTGTATTAACCGAAAACTTGATACATGTGTGGATACATAGACAAAACACCGTGTCCCTAGTAAGCCTCTACAAGACTAGCTCGTTAATCAAATATGGTTAAGTTTCCTAACCATAGACATGTGTTGTCATTTGATGAACGGGATCACATCATTAGGAGAATGATATGATGGACAAGACCCATCTGTTAGCATAGCATATTGATCGTTCAGTTTTATTGCTATTGCTTTCTTCATGTCAAATACATATTCCTTCGACTATGAGATTATGCAACTCCCGGATACCGGAGGAATGCCTTGTGTGCTATCAAACGTCACAATGTAACTGGGTGATTATAAAGATGCTCTATAGGTATCTCCGAAGGTGTTTGTTGGGTTGGCATAGATCGAGATTAGGATTTGTCACTCCGAGTATCGGAGAGGTATCTCTGGGCCCTCTCGGTAATACACATCATAAGAAGCCTTGCAAGCAAAGTGACTAATGAGTTAGTTGCAGGATGATGTATTACGGAACGAGTAAAGAGACTTGCCGGTAACGAGATTGAACTAGGTATGAAGATACCGACGATCGAATCTCGGGCAAGTAACATACCGATGGACAAAGGGAATAACGTATGTTGTCATAACGGTTCGACCGATAAAGATCTTTGTAGAATATGTGGGAGCCAATATGAGCATCCAGGTTCTGCTATTGGTTATTGACCGGAAAAGTGTCTTGGTCATGTCTACATAGTTCTCGAACCCGTAGGGTCCGCACGCTTAACGTTCGATGACGATTTAGTATTATATGAGTTATGTGATTTGGTGACCGAATGTTGTTCGGAGTCCCGGATGAGATCACAAACATGACGAGGAGTCTCGAAATGGTCGAGAGGTAAAGATTGATATATAGGACAATGGTATTCGGACACCAGAAGTGTTCCGGAGGGTACCGGGTACATATAGGGTCACCGGAAGGGGTTCCGGGCACCCCCCGGCAAAGATATGGGCTTAATGGGCCAAAGGAGGGACATACCAGCCCATAAGGGGCTGGTGCGCCCCTCCACCAGGCCGGCCAGCCCTTGGGAAGGGAAAGGGTGGAGGGCAAGTCCCTCCTTCCTTCCCCTCCTCAAGGGAGAAAGGAAAGGGGGGCGCCACCTCCCCCTTCCTTCCCCTGGCGCCTATACAAGGAAGCGGGGGCTGAACCAGGGCAGGAGCCCAAGTGGGATTCGGGCCCACTTGGGGCACCCCTTGGCCTCTTCCCTCTCCCATCCCACCTATATATATGAGGAGGGGGGCGCCTAGAACACACAGCATTAACTGTTAGCCGTGTGCGGCGCCCCCCCTCCACAGTTTACGCCTCCGGTCATATCTTCGTAGTGCTTAGGCGAAGCTCTGCGCCGATCACTTCACCATCACCGTCACCACGCTATCATGCTGACGGAACTCATCTACTTCCTCGACATCTTGCTGGATCAAGAGGACGAGGGACGTCATCGAGATGAACGTGTGCAGAACTCGGAGGTGCCGTACGTTCGGTACTTGATCGGTCGGAGCTAGAAGAAGTACGACTACATCAACCGTGTTGTCAAATGCTTCCACTTTCGGTCTACGAGGGTACGTAGACATTCTCTCCCCCTCTCGTTGCTATGCATCTCCTAGATAGATCTTGCATGAGCGTAGGAATTTTTTTGAAATTGCATGCTACGTTTCCCAACACCATGCACTCAACATAAGTCATAAAGAACTCACATACTTATTGCAAAAATCTATTAGTCATCAAAACAAAGTACTACGTGCATGCTCCTAGGGGGATAGATTGGTAGGAAAAGACCATCGCTCGTCCCCGACCGCCACTCATAAGGAAGACAATCAAAAAATATCTCATGCTCCAACTTCGTTACATAACGGTTCACCATACGTGCATGCTACGGGACTCACAAACCTTAACACAAGTATTTCTCCAATTCATAATTACTCACTAGCATGACTCTAATATCACCATCTTTATATCTCAAAACAATCATAAGGAATCAAACTTCTCATTGTATTCAATGCACTTTATATGAAAGTTTTTATTATATCCTCTTGGATGTCTATCATATTAGGACTAAATTTATAACCAAAGCAAATTACCATGCTGTTTAGAGACTCTCAAAATAATATAAGTGAAGGATGAGAGTTCAATAATTTCTACAAAATAAAGCCACCGTCGTGCTCTAAAAAGATATGAGTGAAGCACATAGAGTATTCTAATAAATCACGATTCATGCGTGTCCCTCTCAAAAGGTGTGTACAGCAAGTATGATTGTGACAAACTAAAAAGCAAAGACTCAAATCATACAAGATGCTCCAAGCAAAACACATATCATGTGGTGAATAAAAATATAGCCTCAAGTAAAGTTACCGATAGACGAAGACGAAAGAGGGGATGCCTTCCGGGGCATCCCCAAGCTTAGGCTCTTGGTTGTCCTTGAATATTACCTTGGGGTGCCTTGGGCATCCCCAAGCTTAGGCTCTTGCCACTCCTTATTCAATAGTCCATCAAATCCTTACCCAAAACTTGAAAACTTCACAACACAAAACTCAACAGAAAATCTCATAAGCTTCGTTAGTATAAGAAAATAAATCACCACTTTTGGTACTGTTGTGAACTCATTATTTATTTATATTGGTGTAATATCTACTGCATTCCAACTTTTCCATGGTTCATACCCCCCGATACTACCCATAGGTTCATCAAAATAAGCAAACAACACAAAGAAAACAGAATCTGTCAAAAACAGACCAGTCTGTGAAGATCCGAATTGTTCTAATACTTCTGTAACTTCCAAAATTCTGAAAAATTAGTACAACAGATAAAATTTGTATATAAATCTCGTGTAAAACATTCAGGGTTTTTAAACTCTCCAGTGAATTATTAAAATTCTGTGACTGGATGCAAAAGTTTCTGTTTTTCAACAAGATCAAATCAACTATCACTGTAAGCCATCCTAAAGGTCTTACTTGGCACAAACACTAATTAAAACACAAAACCACATATAACCAGAGGTTAGTTGAATTATTCAAAGCAAAACAGGAGCAAAAAGCAAAAACAAAAATAAAATTGGGTTGCCTCCCAACAAGCACTATTGTTTAACGCCCCTAGCTAGGCATAAAAACACAAATAGATCTAGGTATTGTCATCTTTGGTATGCAATCCATATGTAGCTCTCATAATAGATTCATATGGAAATTTAATTTTATTTCTAGGAAAGTGTTCCATGCCCTTCCTTAACGGAAATTGAAATCTAATGTTTCCTTCTTTTATATCAATAATTGCACCAATCGTTCTAAGGAAAGGTCTACCAAGAATAATAGGACATATAGGATTGCAATCTATATCAAGAACAATGAAATCTACGGGCACATAATCCCTATTTGCAACAATAAGAACATCATTAATCATTCCCATAGGTTTCTTAATAGTGGAATCCGCAAGATGCAAATTTAAGGAACAATCATCAAATTCACGGAAACCTAACACATCACATAAAGTGTTTGGAATCGTGGAAACACTAGCACCCAAATCACACAAAGCATGGCACTCATAATCTTTAATGTTAATCTTAATAGTAGGTTCCCACTCATCATAAAGTTTTCTAGGTATTGAAACTTCCAATTCAAGCTTTTCTTCAAAAGATTGCATCATAGCATCAACGATATGTTTAGTAAAAGCTTTGTTTTGATTATAAGCTTGAGGAGAATTCAACATGGATTGCAACAAGGAAATACAATCTATTAAAGAACAATTATCATAATTAAATTCCTTGAAATCCAAAAGAGTGGGTTCATTGCTACTTAAAGTTTTGACCTCTCCAATCCCACTTTTATCAATTTTTGCATAAAGATCTAAAAATTCCGAATCATTGGGACGCCTTTTAACTAAAGTTGACTCATCTCCAGTCCCATCTTTGTCAAGATTTATATTGGAAAACAAAGATTCAATAGGAGTCACATCAGTCACTTTAAGATCTTCATCATTATTGTCACGGAAACTAGAAGAACACGTTTTTACAAACCAATCTCGTTTAGCACGCATCTTAGCGGTTCTTTCTTTGCACTCATCAATGGAAATTCTCATAGCTTTGAGAGACTCATTAATATCATGCTTGGGTGGAATAGATCTAATTTTCAAAGAATCAACATCAAGAGAAATTCTATCCATGTTCCTAGCCAAATCATCCATCTTAAGTAATTTTTCTTCAATCAAAGCATTGAAACTCTTTTACGAAATCATAAATTCTTTAATACTATTCTCAAAATCAGAGGACATATTATTATAATTTCCATAAGAATTGTTGTAGCAATTAGCATAATTATTAGAGGAATTACTAGGAAACGGCCTAGGATTAAAATTACCTCTATACGCGTTGTTACCAAAATTGTTCCTACCAACAAAATTCACATCCATAGATTCATTATTATTCTAAATCAAAGTAGACAAAGGCATATCATTAGGATTAATAGAAGCACTCTTGCTAGCAAATAATTTCATAAGTTCATCCATCTTTCCACTGAAAAGATTAATCTCTTCAATCGCAAGAACTTTTTTACTAGTGGAAGATCTTTCGGTATGCCATTGAGAATAATTAACCATAATATTATCGAGAAGTTTAGTAGCTTATCCTAGAGTAATTTTCATAAAAGTACCTCCTGCGGCCGAATCTAAAAGATTTCTAGAAGAAAAATTCAATCCGGCATAAATTTTTTGTATAATCATCCACAAATTCAAACCATGAGTAGGGAAATTTCGTATCATAAATTTCATCCTCTCCCAAGATTGTGCAACATGTTCATGATCAAGTTGCTTAAAATTCATAATATCATTCCTAAGGGAGATGATCTTAGCGGGAGGAAAATACTTGGAAATAAAAGCATCTTTACACTTATTCCATGAATCAATACTATTTTTAGGCAAAGATGGAAACCAAGTTTTAGCACGATCTCGAAGTGAGAACGGAAATAGCTTCAATTTAACAATATCATTATCCACATCTTTTTTCTTTTGCATATCACACAAATCAACGAAATTGTTTAGATGGGATGTGACATCTTCACTAGGAAGGCCAGAAAATTGATCTTTCATAACAAGAATCAGCAAAGCGGCATTAATTTCATAAGATTCCCCACTAGTGGCGGGAGCAATCGGAGTACTAATAAAATCATTGTTATTAGTGTTGGAAAAATCACATAAATTGGTATTCTCTTGAGCCATCGTGACAAAGCAAGCAATCCAACACACAAGCACACAAAAAGCAAACGAAAAAGACGAACGGAAGAAGGGCAAATAAAAAGGCAAATCTTTTTGAAAATCATTTTAGAAGTGGGGGAGAGGAAAACGAGAGGCAAATGGCGAATAATGTAATGCAAGAGATGAGAGTTTTATGATGGGTAGTTGGTATGTCTTGAAATGGCGTAGATCTCCTCGGCAACAGCGAAAAAAATTCTTCCTGCTAGTTCTTGAGCTTGCGTTGGTTTTTCCCTGTAAGAGGAAAGGGTGATGCAGCAAAGTAGAGATAAGTATTTCCCTCAGTTAGAGAACCAAGGTATCAATCCAGTAGGAGACAACGCACAAATCACCTAGCGCCTGCACAAACAATCAAACAACTTGCACCCAACGCGATAAAGGGGTTGTCAATCCCTTCACGGTTACTTGCAAATGTGAGATCTGATAGAGATAGATGAAACTAAACAAACGATAAAGTAAATATTTTTGGTATTTTTGGTTTATAGATCGGAAAGTAAAAGATTGCAAAATAGTAGATCGGAAACTTATATGATGGAAAATAGTTGATCGGAAACTTATATGATGGAAAATAGACCCGGGGGCTATAGGTTTCACTAGAGGCTTCTCTCAAGATAGCAAATAATACGGTGGGTGAACAAATTACTGTCAAGCAATTGATAGAAAAGCGCAAAGTTATGACAATATCCAAGGCAATGATTATGAAATATAGGCATCACGTCCGTGTCAAGTAGACCGAAACGATTCTGCATCTACTACTATTACTCCACACATCGACCGACTCCTGCCTGCATCTAGAGTATTAAGTTCATGAAGAACAGAGTAACGCATTAAGTAAGATGACATGATGTAGAGGAATAAACTCAAGCAATATGATGTAAACCCCATCTTTTTATCCTCGATGGCAACAATACAATACGTGCCTTGCTGCCCCTACTGTCACTGGGAAAGGACACTGCAAGATTGAACCCAAAGCTAAGCACTTCTCCCATTGCAAGAAAAACCAATCTAGTTGGCCAAACCAAACCGATAGTTTGAAGAGAATTACAAATATATCAAATCATGCATATAAGAATTCAGAGAAGATTCAAATAATATTCATAGATAAACTGATCATAAATCCACAATTCATCAGATCTCGATAAACACACCGCAAAAGAATATTACATCGGATAGATCTCCAAGAACATCAAGGAGAACATGGTATTGAGAATCAAAGAGAGAGAAGAAGCCATCTACCTACTAGCTATGGACCCGTAGGTTTGAGGTAAACTACTCACGCTTCGTCGGAAGGGCAATAGGGTTGATGTAGAAGCCCTCCGTGATCGAATCCCCCTCTGGCAGTGTGCCGAAAAAGGTCCCTAGATGGGATCTCACGGGTACAGAAGGTTGCGGCGGTGGAAAAGTCTTTTCGTGGATGCCTCTGGTGGTTTGGGAACATATGTGAATATATAGGCGAAAGAATTAGGTCAGGTGAGTCACGAGGGGCCCACAAGGCAGGGGGCGCGCCCTACACCCCTGGGCGAGCCCTCCACCCTTGTGGCCGCCTCGTGGCTCATCCGACTTCATCTCCAAGTCTCCTGGGTGTCTTTTGGTCCAAGAAAAATCATCGCGAAGATTTTATTCCGTTTGGACTCCGTTTGGTATTCCTTTCCCACGAAGCTAAAAAACAAGGAAAAAAACAGAAACTGGCACTGGGCTCTAGGTTAATAGGTTAGTCCCAAAAATAATATAAAATAGCATATTAATGCATATAAAACATCCAAAACAGATAATATAATAGCATGGAACAATAAAAAATTATAGATACGTTGGAGACATATCACACGCCTGACAACAATGCTACAGGAAAACACTTGTTCATGACACATGGCGATAAGGACACAACAGCTGGATAGTTTAGTAGTAGAACTCATCCTCAGGACTTCCAGTTCAAACGGCATGACTTTGAGAACTTCATCTCCACCGCGGACCTGGTTCTAATTCAAACAGAAACCAAATATTTTATTACTACCTCCGTTCAGAAATATAAGATGACTTTCTATATTTTACTCCATATAAGACTACATATACGCACAGAAATGAGTGAACAAAGACACTAGAACATGTCTTCAAAGGCATGAGAGCAGAGGGATTACTTGAAATATCCATAACACAAGTTACTGGGGCTACTATACTCTCTTCAAAGGCATGAGAGCTAAAATCTTGCATTTCCGACAGCTAGTATTGATGTTCATAAAGTAGTTGAAAGAAAACTATAAGAAATCAGTGTTATGTGCAAAAAGCATATGTATGTCAACCTCTTGCATGTTTTGGTCAAAAGAGCAATTTAGAACCGTCATTTGGCACACAAAAATTACATGCAAGATCACCCAGAAAGTTGTACTACTAGTACTAGTACTGCGTGTTAGATGAAAAAACACGATCAAGATCGCCGAAAAGATCGTCAAGAAGAGATATTACCTAGACTGGCTTAACGAGGGATCCCAGAGAGGGGGGCTTGGACATGGCGATGGCCTTGAGCTTGTCTGCGGTAGTCTCGACAGGGTGCTTGCGCTTCTTCGTACCCTGAGCCTCGACGGTTTTGGCCAGAGCCATGGACATCACTTCAGCCGGTGCTCCAGGGTCCATCAAGAAATGTCAAATAGAAATAAAAGAAAAGAAACCATAATCACAAACCCAAAAGAAGAACAGAGAGGGAGTTATAGGATTAGTCACGGGGTTGCAAAACCGGGCCTTGGCCAGAAGCAACACCATTGATGCGGTCACCTTTCCTTCTTTGGGAGAAAAGAACAATGGCAGACGCGTGTCGGGGTTTTCTTGAAGAAATGAGGAACAAGATGAGGGAGAAGCGAGTTGGGGCTTTCTTCAAGAGAGGAAGATGAGGGAGAAGAGTGAAATGATGGTTGCTTCGTCCATCCAACTTACTGCTGGAAAGGTAGGGGTTTTGTGATTTGACGGCTCATTGGGCATTACTGTGACGCTTCGACCGGTGTAGTCTACCGTGAAGTTGTGCACTCTAGTACGGAGTAATTTAGTGCATAGCAAGGGGACTCCGATGTTGTCTGTCCCACACGTCGACAAAAGTGAGTAGCAAGGTTCCCGACGACCGTCGAGGAGGATCCGGATGGTAAAGCGTATCCACTGTTTCTGAAAAAAAAATTGATTACAGCAAGCGTTTCCACTCTTACGACGGAGGAGTGCGAAACACGGCAGCCCCTTGAACTTACACAATACTCCTACTACTAGGCATGTGCAGTGGTTCATATGTCAGTACTATAATCTTGTTGCTAGTGTAGGAAGATATGACAATAAAAAATGATGTTGTGCGCATGTCAACTATATGAACAGTAATGTAACATGCCCCTTTTTTTGACTGTCCGGTCGAGAATGAATGGTGAGATCGATGTTAACAGAACTAGGACTACAGCGCACGGAGAGTACGGTGCTACAGTACTCCACGGAACATGTGATCTGAGATGAGCATGAAGGGTGCATGAGCCCACACTGGGTTAACACAAATACACTAGGAGCATGCAGAGCATGCATAAAGAGGGGTGCTGAAATGAGCATGCACGAAGAGGGAACAACTATGTTGAGATGAGAATGCAACAAAACACACCCGCACGCTTTGTGCTACAGTGACTGGTCTACACCGTCTGAGTTGGATCCAACGGTCATGTTACGCCGAGACATGCGCAGGCATAGGACACCTAAACACCACCGAAGTCCGTCTGCTTCTCGAGGTGCACGACGGTGGTGATGCAGGGTGCCACCGCCCGCAGAGCCCGCTCCTGGTCGACGGGAGCCAGCTCGTCAAAGACGGCGTCCAATGGCACGAATGTATTCCGGTGACGAAGCCCTGAGAGGATTCGCCCGGCAACGGCGACGGCAGCCCGCCACCCCTCCTTGTCCAGCTCCGCCCCCACCACAGCGGGGAGACGGCTCAACTCCTCGGAGATATAGGTGAAGAAGGAGACCAGGTCAGGAAGCCGTAGCTCGTTGAAGTCGATGGGGTGGTGGAACGGATTTAGCCCGACGGCCGACCTGGTCGCGCTGGCATGACGGTAGGCATCGCACAGCCGCAACATGTGCGTGGCAACATGGTCCAGCAAGTGGTTGAGGTGATCCTAGACCTCGTCACGATCAGCGCGCTCGCGCTCCAGCCGGCTCGCCTGACCGCCTATCGTATGTCCCGCTTTCTTCAGCAATGCCGTCGATGCCTCAAGCATCTTTGTGGTGGACGCCTGCCGCTTTTGAAGCTTTGTGAACTCCCGCAATAAAGGAGGAGCATGGCACTCCTCTCCTCCTTGAGCTCACGGAGATCCACGTCCTTGGCCCTAAGCTCCGCATCCTTGGCATGGAGCTCCTGTGTCAGGCACCTCACCTCAGAGTCCGTCATCTGGTGCGCCGCCATGGAACCAGGTAGAAGCAATGGGGAGAGGAAGCAAAGGGGGTGAAACGGCTAAAAGGCAATGCAATCTACGGGAAGGCGGAGGGAGCCAGCCGAGGAGCGGGGTGAATCTTTTGGTTTTCACCATGGGAAAACACCAGTCGACAACTTTTCACTTCAGGGAGCAGTGGGTTTTACAGGCAGAGTCATCATGACTAATTGCTGCCGCGTCTGCTCCCGTCAATCAAAAAAATAAAAATCCTGCCACGCCTGCCGCACCCAAAGACCAGTGCAACGCAGCGGTGGATATTTAAATTTACCTACGGCAAGGAGAGAGAAAAGGGGTGAAAAAACAAATGTAGCGGCGGCCTAGCTAATCGGTTGCACTAGCCCAACTAGCTAGCCACCATGCTTCACTGATGTACTCGGCGGGAAAGGTGGGCTTTTGTGATTTGACGACTCATTTACTTGCGCTACGACCGAGGAGGACCCAGAAAACGTGCGGTAGGGCGTCCCACATCTCGGCAAGGAAGAAAATATGCATGCACTACTCGGGAGGACCCAAAAGCCGCGCAGTAGGGTGTGCCACATCTCAGCACGGAGGAAAAATGTGCATGTAAAAATAAACTAGATCAAACTACCTATGGTTCGACCTCGGGACCCAGCCAGTTGGTCGAAAACACCCCACTAGCCACACAGCTTCATCATGCTAACGTGGCACGGAGGATAGGTGTGGTTCGCTCCATCTCGACCAGCCACAACGTCTCTTGTTCTACGCGATTCATCTATTTTTCAAGCATTTTTTTAGTTATAATAATAGCACGGCAAGCTCGCGCCGCTCTTCGTGTGTGCCCGTGCGTCTAAAGGTTGTACTACTAGATGGAGAGGAGAGAGAGATCACAGACATGGGACCCACCACTAAGTCAGTCAACATTCATGCACGTGTTGATGAGCCACTCCCTCTACTCTACTCAACGTAATACTGTATAAAATCAAGTTATGTGACAAAGCCAACAACCGTTGCGGTTTCAGGCTATCGACGTACGCTTTGTACTCCAGGTTGCCGGTTCGAATCTCGTCCTTCAGATTTGTTAGTTTTAGGTCCAAATTTGATCAATGACAAGTGGACCTCCCATGTGTTGTTCCGATATTTCAGTGTAGGATGGTTTTTTTGCACAAACACTTTGCGCGGTTAGACAAGTTACGACACCAGTTACACATATTTTCCAAGTTTAGGAACAAAAATGACAGTGGCATAGAATATCACATGCTCCCCGCAGCTTAGATGCTATGGTGATATGAGATTTTACATTGTTGGATCTGAGATCCAATGGCTTGGGAGTAGTCTTTGTAATTATGCGCAATTTCCAAACTCTCCAAGGGTTTTTTTTTGCAAAAAAAGAACATTCAGGCCTCGTGTGAGCCACTGGATCTTGGATCCAACGGCTCCCAGTAGCTCATATTAGGTGCTCCCCGCAGCTTAATTAGCCGCTACGGTGATACGAGCATCTAGGTCATTGGATCTGAGATCCAATGCCATGTGCGTAGTATTTGTACTTTCTGCGCAATTCCCAAACTCAAGCCTATATTGCAAAAACATTCAAACCTCCTATTGCGAGCCGTTAGATCTCCCGAGAACTCGTATCACCATAGAATCTATAGTGTGGGAGCACCTCATTTTCCCTCGTGCGAGAAAACATCAGGTGCTCTCGCAGCTTGGATGCTACGGTGATACGAGCTTCGAGGTTGTTCAATCTGAGATCCAATGGCATCTGAGTAGTATTTGTGCTTCTGGGTTGTGCCCGAACTCTTTGGGGGCTTTTCTGCAAAAAAACATTTGAAACCACCAAGGAGTCGTTGGATCTCAGATCCAACGGCTCCGAGGAGCTTGTATCACCACAGCATCTAAGGTGTGGTAGCACGTGATATTCTTAAACACAAGAGAATATGAGGTCTTCCCTCATCATAGATGCTACGACGATACGAGCTTCGAGGCCGTTGGATATGGGATCCAACGACATCTGAGTAGTTTTGGTACTAATTGTGAGCAATTCCCAAACACATTAAGGTTTCTTGTAAAAATATTAAGACATCTTGTGAGCTGCTATATCTTAGATCTATATGCTCCAAGGAACTCGTATCACCAAATAGCATCTAAGGTGTGGGGGCACATGGTATTCTCCCGGGGGGGTGCACAACCCATCGGTGTTTCGGAGGGTGGGGACAAATATAATGTTCAAAAAATATAATCTAAACAATCCTAAACAGAGCTTCACAATTTTATCTAAGGTCGAGGGGTTACCCCCCAACAATCTACATAGCTCCGCCTATGCAAGAGGTGTAGTGGGAGCGTCTAGGTGTGAGAGAGATGACGTGAGAAAGCGAGGTCAATCGAGTCATTTATAGAGGGACAGATTGAGTGAGTGTGGCCTAGCGTACACTCAAATATTAAAGACGATACACCGAGATATCATGCAGCGAAGCTGCACTGAGGGCTGAAGGGAGATAGTTACCGAGAGAGTGGCCTAGATAGACTTTGTGTGTGCGCACACGGTGAAGGTGTTTTACAAAGGCAACGTACGTATCTTGAGTGAGAGAGAGAGAGGGTTTGTCATGGAGGGAACGACGAGGTTGTGTGTGAGAAATACATTTGTTGAGAGTGTGTGGGCGGGTGTGACATAAATGGAGATCGAAATGTGAAGAGAAATAATGAGCGCGCGTGTGTCGGATACCAATAGCTCTATTAACAAAGAAATGAAGATCGATCGATACATGAAGTATGTGTGGTGGGGAGTGTCGATGGAGAGACCTAAACACAACAATTGCATGTACATAGTACTAGACTTAATATTCAGGTTTCAATTTATTATGCATTTTAAATATTGAATTGAGGACCATCCATCGCTTACATTTTATTTTTGAATTCGTGTCATACATGCATGGTCATACATCCACGTTGAGATCACTATATCACAAACTCACTCTAATTCAAGAACTCATCATAAATCAGTTACCGTACCTTTTGGAATGACCAGTTATTTGCAAGGAAAATACAGACATTGTAATACATATAGATTCGTTTGGCAATTTAAAAAAAAGATTCCTTTTGCATTCTCGAATGCTAGCACCCGACGGCGTACCAGCCAGACCCGGGCTCGTGTCTTGCTGGTGGCGTGCGTGGTACACACATTAGCCAACCCCAACCAAAAGAACCACGATATTAAACTTCGCGCCTCGACTCGAGCCTCCGCGTTTCGAGTCGAAATATCTGGCGGCCAGAATTCTAGCCCTAGGAAATTCTCCTCATGTCCCTGGTCCATAATGACAACTGATGAACAATGGAGGGATGCTTTAGTAGTGCCGAGCACGATTCAATTCCCTTGGTCGCTGCTATCCAAGGTCACCCGTCAACTCCATTGCCTAGTACTAATAGCACTACACCAGGATGAGCACATAATGGAGCTCCGTTTGTTGATTTTGTCCGTGCGTTGTTCATGCCTACTAGAGTTACTATATCAGGCAATACACTGCTACAGAGGGATTATCTTTTTACTCTGCATATATAACTTGTCTGAAGTCTAACTAAGCAAAATGTTTGACCAAATCCTTTCTTAAGAAATATTAACATCTACAACAGTAAAGATGTATGGCTTGAAAATTTATTTCATAATGCAGGTTATGATATTGTTTCAAATACTGGATTTTAAATTCCAGAAAATCCAAAACTAGTCTAAAATTCATGAAACTGAGCATGGTCATGTGATATGGCACAAATAGGTTGTCGTATTTTTTTGCTCAATTCGAGACAAGCTGCTTATGAAAAGTTGTACAAATGAAGAGCCAAGGTATTTTGGAACAAAGACATGTGACATTAACGTGAACGGTTTCACTATTCAAACCATGGGTGTTAGACCTACGTGCTACCACGAGTCCCGCTTCTCATCGGCAGGTGCCATCCGAGCAAGCGTGTGAGTCGACGCGAGGCGTGCGAGCAGACCGCTGCGCCGGCTGACCGGGAGGCGTGCGAGCAGGCCGTTGCGCAGGCTCAAAGGGAGGCGAGCCCTTTGACCAGGCTCCGCTGTCCACCTTCCTCCCAACTGCCCCCACTTTTAATGGCGCCGGCGCCACAGTTTAAATCACCCCCGCACTCCCCGGTCTCGCTACAATCTTCTCTCTTCCTCTTGGATTCTCCTGACGTCTACCTCCAACCAGCCTGACCTCACCGTACGCCATGCCACATCACGATGGTCTGCCCTTAGTCTTCTAGTTTCGTGAGGAAGACACCCAGCCGGAGTCTCAAGAACATAAGGCGCTTTGGGACGAGCTTGAACTGGCCTTGCGGGAAGACACCACACCTATCCTCGCTCCCGTTCCAGCTCCTGTCACCCCGACTGCGCCAGCGCCCATCCCTGTGGCATTGATGGCCTGGGAGCCGCACATTGTCGCCGAGCTTGAAGCCACCGGGTTCAACGAGGTCCCCGCTGACTTTCACGTGCCCGTCCACCTGCCTATGCATGCACTGATGCGCGCGCCCGTGCCGGTGCCCGTGCACACGAATGTCTCCGCCGCGCCCTTGCCAGCGCCTGTCCCCACACCGGTGCGAGTGCCACCCTCAGCGGCATGGATTGCCGCCGTTGACCGCTTCCTTGCACCAACGCCAGTCACCTCCTGATACATGTCCAACGTATCTATAATTTTTTATTGTTCCATGCTGTTATATTATCAATCTTGGAAGTTTTACAATCATTTTATAGCAACTTTATATCATTTTTTGGGACTAACCTATTGACATAGTGCCCAGAGCGAGTTCCTATTTTTTGCTTGTTTTTTACTTCACAGAAAATCAATACCAAACGGAGTCCAAATGTAGTGAAAGTTTTTGGTGATTTTTTCTGGACCAGAAGACACAAGTTGGGCCAAGGAAGTACCAGAGGGGTGCCCCGAGGGGGGTACAACCCACCTTGGCGCGCCTGGAGGCCCAGGCGCGCCCTGGTGGGTTGTGCCCACCTCGGTGGCCTCCTGCACCGCCTCTTTGCTCTATAAATACCCCAATATTCCAGAAACCCTAGGGGAGTCGACGAAATACAATTCCAGCCGCCGCAAGTTCCAGAAACCACAGATCCAATCTAGACACCATCACGGAGGGGTTCATCATCCTCATTGGTGCCTCTCCGATGATACGTGAGTAGTTCATTGTAGACCTACGGGTCCATAGTTAGTAGCTAGATGGCTTCCTCTCTCTCTTTTGATTCTCAATACAATGGTCTCTTGGAGATCTATTTGATGTAACTCTTTTGGTGGTGTGTTTGTTGGGATCCGATGAACTTTGAGTTTATGATCAGATCTATGTTTTTATCCTTGAAAGTTATTTGAGTCTTTTGATCTCTTATATGCATGATTACTTATAGCCTCGTATTTCTTCTTCGAATCTTTGGTTTAGTTAGGCCGACTAGATCGATTTTTCTTGCCATGGGAAGAGGTGCTTTGTGATGGGTTCGATCTTACGGTGCTCAATCCCAGTGACAGAAGGGGAAATGACATGTATGTATCGTTGCTATTAAGGATACAAAGATGGGGTCTATTCCTACATGAATAGATCTTGTCTACATCATGTCATCGTTCTTATTGCATTACTCCGTTTCTCCATGAACTTAATACACTAGATGCATGGTGGATAGCGGTCGATGTGTGGAGTAATAGTAGTAGATGCAGGCAGGAGTCGGTCTACTAATCTTGGACATGATGCCTATATAATGATCATTGCCTGGATATCGTCATAATTATTTGAAGTTCTGTCAATTGCCCAACAGTAATTTGTTTACCCACCATATGCTATTTTTCTCGAGAGAAGCCACTAGTGAAATCTACGGCCCTCGGGTCTCTTCTTTATCATATTTGCCTTCGAGATCTATTTTTATTTGCTTTTATTTTCAGATCTATTAATCCAAAAACCCAAAAATATCTTGCTGCAATTTATTGTTATTTATTTTATCTCCCGTTCCTGCGAGATCTATTTATCCGATCTACTACAAATTTATCTATCTCTTTACCCGGGAGGGACTGACAACCCCTCTTTTATGTCGGGTTGCAAGTATTTGTTCTTTGTGTGCAGGTGCCATTCACGTAGTGTTGCGTGGTTCTCCTACTAGTTTGATAACCTTGGTCTCATCACTCAGGGAAATACCTACCGTAGCTGTGCTGCATCATCCCTTCCTCTTTGCGGAAATACCGACGTAGTTCAAGCGACATCAAAAGGAATTTCTGGTGCCGTTGCTGGGGAGGCATCATCAACATCTACCAGGTTCCTAATCACAAATCTCATCTCCTTGCAATTTCCATTATTTTCCATTTGCCTCTTGTTTTCATCTCCCCCACTTCACAAGCATTTGCCATTTTATTCGCCCTCTTTTTCATTTGTCGTTTTCTCGTCAGTTCTCTTAATTGCTTGAACTTGTCATCATGAGTGACTTTGGTATGGCAGAAATAGATGATGGCCTAACTCCTAAAATTGGACAATCTGGCAATCTGGATGCTAAAACTCTTGTTTTGGGGCAAGGGAGTGTTATAGGAAAAGAACGTATCCATGAATTTTTCAATTGTGTTGGAAATTTAAGTCTTGACGATGTTCCTATACTTAAAAGAACTAAATGTTATGCGGAAGCTATATCAGCACTAGTTCTGAAACTTGAAAATAAATTTATCCGTACCCATCCTACCTTGTAAAGATTGTTTTTTGAGTTACCCGCTATAAAGAATCCCAAAGCTAAAAAGTTGGCCACCCTTGTTCTTATGAATGAATTTGATTACATAGTGCGGGAAGCTAGGGAAGTTTTTGATCTCTATGGTATGAATCATGAAAAACCAGTGATAGATGAAATCCTTTACAATAGTGATTATGTGCTAAGACATTTGCTTGGGGATAATCAAATCTTTGATGAGAACCTTAAAAAGGACGTCCCCGTTTTAGATATAATCCAACAAGTTTTCAATGATGTTAATCAACACTATTCTTGGATTGTTGCCGGAAATCAAAGGGGATATGACGATAAGCAACTTGATAGTGCTAAAGTCTCTATGGATAAGGTGTTTTATGTTCTTTTTGCAAAACCTCCTGACAAAAAAACCTCTAAGGAAAATGAAAATAAAGATGACAACACTTAGATCTTTGCATTATGCCTAGCTAGGGGCATACAACGATAGCGCTTGTTGGGAGGCAACCCAATGAATAAAATTTATTTTTGTCTTTTTCTTTCTATTCTTGAGTGTTTGCACAATTATGCTACTGCTATGATTGTGTTTTTTGTGTTTTAATTAGAGTTTGTGCCAAGCAAAGCCTTTGGGATCATGTTGGGTGATAGTTGATTTGATCTTGTTGGAAAACAGAAACTTTTGGGTCCAGTAAAATAATTTATGAAATTCACAGAAGCGACGAAAAATTCTGAAGTTTTTACACAAGATTGATATACAAATTTCCTACGTTGTCCTAATTTTTCAGAATTTTTGGAGGTACAGAGGTATTCGAAGTTTTCAGATTGCTACAGACTGTTCTGTTTTTGACAGATTATGTTTTCTTTGCATTGTGTGCTTATTTTGATGAATCTATGGTTTGTATTGGAGGGTATAAGCCATAGTAAAGTTGGAATACAGTAGATATAATGCAAAAAAAAATATGAATGGGTTTGCAACAGTACTTATAGTAGTGATTTGCTTTGTTATACTAATGGATCTCACGAAGGTTTTGTTGAGTTTTGTGTGATTGAAGTTTTCAATTTTGGGTGAGATCACGATGGATGAAGGAATAAGGAGTAAGAAGAGCCTAAGCTTGGGGATGCCCATGGAATCCCAAGCTATTATCTAAAATAGAAGAAAGCAACTAAGCTTGGGGATGCCTGAGTGGCATCCCCTCTTTCTTCTAACGACCATCGGTATTTTACTTGGAGCTATATTTTTATTCGTCACATATCATGAGTTTTGCTTGGAGCGTCTTGTATGATTTGAGTCTTTGCTTGTTTTACTTGTTATTTTTAGTCAAGTATGCTTGCTGGAAACACCTATTTGAGAGACCCAAAATTATGCTATGATTTGTTAGAATTGCTCTCTATGCTTCACTTAAATCTTTATGAGCTATGGAATTGCTCTAGTGCTTCACTTATATCTTTTTGAGCACGGTGTGCTTTAATATTTTTGAAGAAATGCTCTCATGCTTCAC
Source organism: Thinopyrum elongatum (assembly GCA_011799875.1). Classification (NCBI taxonomy): domain Eukaryota; kingdom Viridiplantae; phylum Streptophyta; class Magnoliopsida; order Poales; family Poaceae; genus Thinopyrum; species Thinopyrum elongatum. The sequence continues at coordinate 580,295,963 of CM022300.1, read as the reverse complement.
TTAGATTTATTTGAGAGTAGTAATTTTTAAGAAATTCTCTCATGCTTCACTTAAATTATTTTGGGAGAAGGAAATTTTTATGCTCATGTTCTTCACTTAGATTTGTTTGAGCTATCAAAAGCAACACATTAAACTAGTCCCAAAGTGATAGATATTCAAGAGGGATATAATAAAAACTTTCATGAAGATCACTGGAAAAAATAAACTTGATTCCTTGTAATAGTTTTGCGATATGATGATATAATATGTGAGTCATGTTGATGAGTAATTATGCTTTAGTAAGAATATTGATGTTAAGGTTTATGATTCCCTATGCAAGCACGAAAGTGAATAGTTATGCAATGAAATTATATTCTACTTGTGGTGCATTATTCGGTGTTAGTTATGCTTAATGCTCGCTTATGAGATTTTTCATTTCTTGGTTGGATGCTTCTCAATCTTTTGCTAGCCTTCATTTGCACTAAGTATGATCACTACTTGTGCATCCAAAATCCTTAAACCCAGTTTTGCCATATGAGTCCACTATACCTACCTATATGTAGTATTTCCGTGAGTTTGAGAATAGGTTTAGGGTTTTCCGTGGGGCAATGCCTATCCACGTCTCTCTATATATAATGATCAGCACATACAATTACATAAGTACAAAATACGTGTACGAGACACGCGAGACCTATTTTAACACTCCCCCTCAATCTGAACTTCTACTCTGTACAAGGTTTAGATTGGTACTAAAACGGTCTAGCATCTGTCGAGTGGCTGGTTTGGTGAACACATCAGCCAGCTGATCATTAGAGGAAATGAACCTGACCTCAAGAGCTCCAGAAGCAACATGCTCACGCACAAAATGGAAATCGATCTCAATGTGCTTGGTACGTGCATGGAAAACTGGGTTGGCAGTCAGATATGTGGCTCCTAAATTATCACACCAGAGAACCGGAACATGCTGCTGTGAAACACCAAGCTCTTTGAGTAGTGACTCTACCCACATGGCTTCAGCAGCTCCATTTGCCAAAGCTTTGTACTCGGCCTCTGTACTGGATCTCGACACTGTCGGCTGTTTCTTAGAACTCTAGAAAATGAGGTTCGGTCAAACAAAGATAGCAAAGCCTCCGGTGGATCGGCGATCATCAGGACACCCTGCCCAATCTGCATCAGTAAAAATACTAATGCTAGTGGAGGCAGCCTTCCGAAACTTCAGTCCTGTGTGCAATGTCCCTTTCACATAGCGTAGAATGCGCTTAACAGCTTCCCAATGAACATCAGTGGGCTGCGAGAGAAACTGGCATACCTTGTTCACGGCGAACGAAATATCCGGACGGGTGAGTGTCAAATACTGCAGTCCACCAACGACACTGGGATACCGGAAAGAATCATCGGCACTGAGAGGTTGTCCAGACACTCGGGCAAGCTGATCTGAAGTAGACAACGGTGTGGAAGTGGGCTTACAATTCTCCATGCTCACACGGTGCAAAAGATCCAAGGCATACTTCCGTTGAGTCAATGTCATCCCCCCTGAATTGTACGACGCTTCCAAACCAAGGAAGTACTCCAATGGCCCAAGGTCCTTGATAGGGAAACTGGCCGCAAGGGAGTGAACAAGACCATCAATAGCTCTTGGAGAAGATCAGGCGATAACGATATCATCCACATAGACGAGCATATAGATCTGAACATCACGATAGCGGAAGAAAAAACAGAGATGTGTCTGCTTTGGAGGAGACAAAACCAAGCTGGAGAAGACGTGCACTGAGCCGAGCATACCACGCACGAGGGGACTATTTGAGTCCATAGAGAGCCCGCTGCAGCTTGCACACATGTGAGGGATACCGAGCATCCTCAAAACCAGGTGGCTGCTGCATATAAACATCCTCAGATAAGAAACCATGAAGGAAGGCATTACTGACATCAATCTGCCGAAGACTCCAGCCACGAGAGACAGCAAGAGCAAGAACCAGTCGAACAATAGCCGGCTTGACAACCGGACTGAACGTGTCGCCATAGTCAATGCCAAGCTGCTGGGTGAAACCACGGGCGACCAGTCGGGCCTTGTACTTATCAACAGAGCCATCTGGACGATGCTTGTTCTTGAAAATCCATTTACTCCAAACAATGTTGACTCCGCGCGGACGAGGCACAAGAACCCAAGTCTTGTTGTGATGAAGGGCAGCTAGCTCATCAATCATCACTGTACGCTAGGCAGTCTCACGGAGAGCATCACGATGAGAGACAAGCACCGCATGAAACGAGCGCCGTCGAGGATCATAGCAGACGGTCCCATCAGTCGGTACTAGCTCATGCCGAGTATGATCGCGGGTGCGTGTGACCATGGTGTGACCAGGAGCAGCTGGAGGCGTCACGGTCGAGGGGACAGGGCTGCCCTCGACAGAAGGCGATGCGAGCTGATCAGACGGCGACGGCGGAGTAGCATCCTCCTGCACCGAGGCAGAGGACGGATCAGGCGAGTCGTCAGCGTGCGGCGAGTCGGCAGCGCGCGGCGAAGGGGCCTCAGATGGGCCGGGCGAGGCAGCCGGGGGACGTGCATGTGCCATGCACATTGATCACATGGGAGGGCGGCGCGTCGGCCACGGATGACCATGGAGCAGCCGACGGGCCGGACACGCGTCGGGCGGGAGGCGTGCATGCGCCATGCACGTCGAGCGCTGGGGATGGAGGCACGTCAGCCGAAGTGTCCTGCACAAGAGTAGCATGGCCTGGAACAGGCGAGTCAGTAGACAAATAGGACAGGTCATATTTGCGCATATGGTCACCCGTAGCCGGTTCATTGGAAGGAAAAGAGAGAACATCAGCCAAGGAACAGACATCTACGGTGACCCAGGGGTACCGTAGGGAAAAACAGACTCATCGAAAACAACATCACGAGAGATGTATATACGTCCCGTGGAACGATCGAGACACTTGTATCCCTTATGCATCTGGCTATAGCCTAAGAACACGCACATGGTGGAACGGAAAGCAAGTTTGTGTGCATTATATTTGCGCAAACTAGGCCAGCAAGCACACCCAAAAGTGCGCAGGAAGGTGTAATCGGGTTGCACCTTAAGGAGACGATACATGGGTGTATCTTGTTGAAGAATAGGCGTAGGCATGCGATTGATGAGGTAGCACGCAGCAAGAAACGCTTCATCCCAAAAATGCTATGGGAGAGAAGAATGGGCCAGCAAGGCAAGACCTATTTCTACAAGATGACGGTGTTTGCGTTCAGCAACCCCGTTTTGCTGAGAGGTGTGCGGGCAAAACACACGATGGGAGATCCCAGTGCGTTGAAAATAGCGATGCAATTCGTGGTACTCGCCACCCCAGTCCGACTGAATGGCTATGATTTTAGTGTGGAGAAGACGCTCAACATGAGCCTGAAAAGCATAAAACACTTGCTCAACGTCAGACTTGTGCTTGAGGAGATATATTCAACAGAAACGAGAATAATCATCGACAAAGCTCACATAATACTTATAACCTCCGGAAGAGGCAATAGCAGGCCCCCATACATTAGAATGGATTAACTCAAGAGGCTTAGTGGAAACATGATGAGATAAATTATATGGCAATTATCGACTCTTAGCACGCTGACAAGCATCACGCACTGAAGTCTGACATTCAGAAGAACAAACTAAATCATTATTCTTAACAATATTATTGGAGGGATGACCGAGACGCTGATGCCACTGGGACGGAGTGGTCTTGACGCTGAGAGATGCTTGGTGGGTGGTGGAGGACGACGCGTGACTAAACGGGATGAGGTAGAGTCCACCACGACTTCTACCGTGAAGAAGAACTTTCTTCGTGGCCGCGTCCTTAACAAGGAAAAAGAAACGATGAAATTCCACAAAAACATCATTGTCAAGGACAAGTCGGTAAACAGAAAGGAGATGTTGATGAATATGTGGAAGACGAAGAATATTTCGTAAACGACGAGATGAACCGGGTATAGTGGAATGACCAATATGCGAAATAGACAAACCTGCACCATTGGCCACTTGCACTTGATCCTTCCCGCCATAGCGCTCATGGAAGTGTAGACGGTCGAGGTCACTCGTCAGGTGGTTCGTCGCACCGGTGGCCAGGATCCAGTGTGGCGGGTTATGAGCGGAGAAGGTGGACGCGGAGTTGGCGGCGTGGTTGTCATTATCATAGCGGCTGCGATAGTCGCCCGCCTCGTGCCCCCAGTTTTTGCAAATCTGGCACTGGGGACGCCAGCGCCGGTTGCGACTGTAACACTCCGGAAATCATGCTACAGTAATCTCCCCTTAATGGTGGCCATGTCATCATGATTACTATGCAAATGGCCACTTGTCCAAGATCAAAGTCAAATTCAAATTTAAATTACAAGTGAAATAATTATTTCTTCGAACGGTACAACTAAAATGTTCGAATAATGTTAAAACCAACTTCACTTGAATCACAAATAAATTCCTAGGAAATTAATAAGTGGTCGAGCAATGAATAAAATGGCCTTTTCAAAATAAACGATTATTTATTTAACTCCAGTTGCCCCCAAACTTTTTGTGCTAGCTCAAAATAATCTGCATTATTTATGTGCCAAATTTCATGTTCACCAAAAATCGTTTGGTACAAAAAGAAAATAGAAAACGGTGCCAGAAATATAAAACAGAAAAAGGAAATTAAAGCAGAAAAATAAAAAGAACCTCCCCCCCGGGCCTCGGCCCAGCAGGCCGTCCAGGCCGCCAGGCCGGCCCACCCCCATCCCCATAACCCCCACTCCCCACACGGGACCCTAGCCCGCCACCGACCCTCCCCCCCCCCATTCGCTCGCCCCCCCTCTCTCCTCTGGATCGAGATCCAGGGAGAGGCTCGGCCTTGAGCCCGACCGCTCCACCCCGACGCCCTCTATGCCCGGCGTCGCTGCCACCTCGCCTGCGTCGCCCCACCGCCTCTCCCTCGCCGGACCTCCTCACGCCTCGCCGCCCTCTTCCCACGACGCCCGTGAGCCGCCCTCCTCTCTCTTTCACCCCCCTCGCGGTCACCGGCCGCGCTCACCCCGCCGTGTCCGCGCTCCGGCCGCGCACGGCGCACGACCGTGCCGCGCCCGCTCGCGCCTCGCCCGTCCGACGGCGCCTTCCCTCACGCTCGCCCATCGCCCTGCTCGGCCTTCGCCTCCTTGCTGCCGTCCCCCGCTGCAGCTGCCGCTGCTGCTGCCCTGCTGCTGCTGCCCTGCTGCTGCCCTGCTGCTGCAGGGGCGCTGCTTCGCCGCCCCTGCCTCGGCTTCGCCTCACCACGCCCCCCCTCGCCGAGCTTCGCCGCGCCCCAGGCCACTGGACCCGCGCGCCGCGCTGTGCCTCGCCCGCGTCCGGCTGCTGCTGCTCTTCCGCGCCGGGCCGCGCCGCCCCTGCTCACCCAGCCACGCACGCCGCGCGCTGCCCGCGCGCACTGACCTCGCGCCACCGCGCCCCGCCGGCTCCCTGAGCCCGCGCGCGCACGCGCGCACCTGGGACACCGGACGTGTCCGGCGCACCGAACGGGCACAGCCCGGACATGTCCGGCTGTGCCACTGACGAACGGGGCCCAGCCCCTGTATATAAATAAAAAAATTAATAAAAATGAAGTAATAAAACTAAATAATTAATAATTAATTAGTTAATTAGTGAATTAATTAAGTTAATTAATCTTGTTTAATTAAACTAATTAAATAGTTAGTCTAATTAATCTGTAATTAGTTAGTTAATCACAAATTAGCCTAATCAGACGCTGACAGTTGGGACCCACTGGTCCTGACATCATGCTGATGTCATGCTGACGTCAGCAAACACTGTTTCGGATAATGTTAAATTAAATAATTAAATAAATTCTAGAAATTAATAAAAACTTTAGAAAATCATATTAAATAATCCGTAACTCCGATGGAAAAACTTTGTACATGAAAGTTGCTCAGAACGACGAGACGAATTCGAATACGCGGTTCGTTCGTCCGTCACACGTCCCTAACTATCCGAACATGCAACCGTCCCTCTCCGGTCATCTGTCTGACAAATGTCCGGAACCGGGAAGACATTCCCGGATGGATTCCCCCTTCCTCGATGACGTGCAACCTTACGTTAGGACACACCCGGCACTACGTATTGTCATGTCATACCTTGTGTAGCACTTGCTTGCTTAGTATTTACTGTTTCCTCCCCCTCTTCTCTCTCGATAGAGCCGGTACCGACGCAGCTCCGGAGTTCGACGACCCCTGAAGACCTTGCCCTTGCCGCCGAGCAACCAGGCAAGCCCCCCCCCTTGGATCATCCCGATATCTCCCATTCTAATTTCTCATGCTTGCATTAGAATTGCTGCTGCTGCTGCTTTACCTATTCTGATGCATAGCCTGTTTATCATAACCTGCTGTTGATAATTACCTGCATATCCTAAACTGCTTAGTATAGGCTAGGTAGAGACCTATCAGTGACACCACTAGTCCCGACCGCCCCGCTGGATTATCCAAAGACCCGATCAACGGGATTGAAGACCAGGCCCCGACACCGCACATCACCCCCCTTAGTTGTAACGACACTGCAGCGTTACCACCGAGTGCCGAGGGTGATACCTCGTGTAGCACTTCTGATGTTAACTCTGTAGAGTAGCTATTCGGTCGTGGTCATCGAGGGTGATTTCTCCTTCACCGCTTCCGATAACGACGCCGTCGTACAACACCTCAAGTGTGAACCCAGCGAGGGTGATTCCTCCGAGTTCACCTTGACGGATACATCGAGTGGGAATTCAACGAGGGTGATACCTCGGATTCCCCTAATGTTATGGACACACGGATACTTGGACTTTACACTGTTACTTGGATAGGCGGGTCGACCCTGAGGGGTACCCGCGTGCGCCTGAGAGGCGAGTGTTGTGAAGACGGGTGCCTGTGTGGTGCCCGAGTGATGAATACGAGGCGCGGCTGGGCATTCTTAACCCTTGCAGCAAGTCCTCGAGACGGGGCGACGGGGTAACATCTTTCGTGAGTCTCTGCTTGCTACCGCAAGCCCAAGGTACTAACGATTTGGATATTTGATCCGAGCAGGCCTCTGGCCTAATAGCACTAACCATCACGTGGGCATAGTATGGGTGTTCTGCATCGTATGCATCAGCCGAAAGCTCTGTCAGACGTCCAGTTCAGCAGTGCGGCATGGAGTGATTGGCGCCATTGCGGTGGTGCTTGGATCTGAGCCATGTGCGCAACGACCCGGAGGGTGAGGGGCGATGGCCAAGACCCCCTTGCTCTTAGGATGTAGACCGGCGGGGACCTCTCTGCTGAGCTCTAGGTAGGGTTGCGGTGTGTCGTTTGGCCGAGGTCGGGCATGACCCAGAAAAGTGTGTTCAGCGGAAGTTAAGCGAGCGTGGTGGGTAAGTTGGTGCACCCCTGCAGGGAAGAAAACTTCTATCGATAGCCGGTCCTACGGTAAAGGACACTCGGAGTTGTATCCCGATCGATACAGCTAGAACTTGAGATGAGACCTGGATATGAGGCTCTGGGATTGCTTCTCGCAGGGAGTCGAGAAGGGATCTCAGGACGAGGTTGATGACTGTATGGCTCTGGGATTGCTTTCTTGCAGGGAGTCGGGAAAGGATCTCTGGGTGAGGTTGAGACTTAATGATACTGCTACATTATATTGTACTGTTCTACTCTCTTCTATTGCTGCAAGACCGCTGAAGATGCTAGTTTTCGATAGGACTAGGCCTCCTCTCTATTCTGGCATTTCTGCAGCCCAGTCCACATATACAGCCTCCCTTTGAAAATGTTGCATATGTAGTGTAGATCCTTGCTTGCTGAGTACTTCTGAGTACTCACGGTTGCTTTGTTTTCCTTTTCTCCCCTTATCAGTTTGTCGTAACAAGATGACGGAGCCCTTGAGACAGAGGCCCCGTCGATCGACTACTACTACTACCCAGAGGATAGATACTTCTACGAGCTAACTGACAACCAGGAGTAGGTTCGGAGGGTCCCAGGCAGGAGGCCTACGCCTTTCGATCGTAGTGTTTTATTTTGCCCCGCCTTTCTGTTTCTGTTTCATATCTGTACTCAGATATCTGATGCTTCCGCTGACGCTTGTATGCAAGCTTATGTATTCGAGCCCTCGAGGCCCCTGGCTTGTAATATAAAGCTTGTATGACTTTATTTATGTTTTAGAGTTGGGTTGTGATATCTTCCCGTGAGTCCTTAGGCTTGATCGTGTGCATTTGCGTGTATGATTAGTGCACGATTGAGCCGGCGGCGTCACAAGTTGGCATCAGAGCCGACTGTCTGTAGGAACCCCCTTTCCAACTCCTTGGCCGAAGTTGAGTCTAGTGGTCCCAAAACTGTTTTACTAACATGGCTGTGTGGCTTACGGGCCCACGTCGCCAATTGGGTGGTATTAGGATCTTTTACTCCTCGACCTATACTCTGGGACTCTGATCTCTCTTCTATTCGGGATAAATGATTTTACTAACGCCGACTCTAGGTTCTTGTAACTACTTCCTCCCGGAGAGCCCTTACTCCAGATGATTACTTGGTGCGCCAGAAGATTCCGAAGTTACTCTCCGATGTTCTTTCGAGAACTTGTGCTCATCGGATTTGTAATTCCCTACCATCGATAAATCCTTATGGGTAACTACCTACATTTGTCGTTCATACCTTCATTCCCAGTTGCTCTTGTTATTACAAGATGCCCTGAAATACTATTTGATCTTACTAAAATACTTAGTAGCCTATTGCTCTTGTTCCTCCTTATCTGCTTGCATTATGGTTACTTCCATATGTCTAGCAATACTCATTAGCATCCTTTGTCATCGTAATTCCGAGCATTTGTTTCGATATGTTTGTGAATGCTCGCAATCATCAGTCGTAATTAAAATTCTTCCCTTGGCTCAGACGTCACCCGGACATGAGCTGGTGTTCGACAATTCAAACCTTGATCGATTGTCGATCCATGTCTATTCAACTTACTTCTCTTGGATCAGGGCCTCTGTTTCGGATCCCCGATTTGGAAATCATAATTCCTTTGCATTTGAGCTTTGAATTTGTCAGTTGATTTGATAGTCTGATCTCCTAGTATTCTTTCGTCTTCTGGTAGGGTACCGATACTCACATCGGATCCCTCGTGAACCGCCAGATCCATTGTTGGATTAATATCCGCCAGTATCCTTCTTATTCAAACATCTTGTGAGCTCTTCCCTTGGTACTTAATACCTTCGGTAAATTGTATCATTTCCTTTGGCTTCGATACTCTGCTTTCGAACTCGCATCCCTTGCTCTGGGTGATGGTTGTATGGATTCGTAAAATTGACCCGATGGGTTGTATCTATGCTTCTGCCATCTGCGAGAACTCAGGAACTTCTATGAGTCATACTCATCTGGTGTTTCGCCAGATAAATTTTCAACCCTACAACTTCTTCAAAGACGAGAAGTGAATGAAAGGTTATGCATTGGAGCAGTGGGAGTCGACCTTGAAACTTTGTGTTCATGCCCATGGACCCGATGTAGAACTTATCATGGAAGCTGCTCGTAAAAAAAATAATTATTCCCTTGGTACTAATTCATCTTGCATCTGTGTATTGATCTTTTGTAATCAAGATTCCGGCCATATTAATATCCCTTGATTCCTTTCTCGGACAAGTTAAAATACTTGTCTTCAGCAAATCAATATGCCTGTCCAACCTCTATACTGAACTACCTCGAGTATTAACCCCCTACTATCTCGAGGATATCATCCTATTGTACTACGTTCTATGAATTTTTTTCCGAAGGAGTGATACCTTTTCCCTGTTATAGTCACTCCACGGGTTCTGGGTTATCGTCAACTGAGACCACCGAACAATGAATCGATTCCGCTCTGTGATTTAGTACTCCTAGTACTTGTTGCTGGGAAGTTTACTACTCCATCATGCCATCCCTAGCCTGATCGGCTACATATTTATCGATCTAATTTTAACTGTACTACCTGGTCCTTATGCACGGAACAATTTCCGACGATGAGCTAAGCTTACGTCGATCTTCCTCATCTCATCATTTCACCTCGAACAACAAGCTTGACTTCGAGTTTGTGTCGTAACCATGGTTCCAATAACTTTTCGCTTCATCATTCCTTTGACTTGATGTCATCACCGACCAATTACATCTTCATGAAATCTCTCGACAATTGTGTCGTGATCATCATCAACATTCCGAGCTCTTCCAGGATATCAATAGAATTCATGGTGAGAAATATTATCCTTGCCCCCTCAATGAATTGTTGCTGAGCCCGCGGGCCCTATCCTCATCTTTTCCTGGCTGAAATGGTATGACTTATTTTATAAGTTGTTCCGATGGATCCTTTGTGTATCCAAAGGCTGACCTTTACTTGATGACCATGTCTATACTATCTCGAAGCCTGTTTGTGGTACTCCGATCTTCATTAAAAACATTTGAAGCACAATGCTAAATTTTCCTTATTAATTATCCAAACACCGTTGTATGGGTAATGTCACGAAATTTCTCTCCCCTTACCTAAAGGGTTTTCTACTTTATATCCTGTCATGGATATCATACTCTGCTTGTCCTTGGGAAGGATATACCCCTGAAATATGTGTTCAAACACATTTTCCTTTCCATTGTTCTGTGTAATCTGATAATCGTATTTCCCTTCCATTGTTTTGTTTAACCTTTCCTGTAATATAACTTAGCTGAGAAGTGATAATTCCCTGCTTAGGTAAGCACCTTGTTGTAACACTCGTCAGTAAGACCCTGTTACTTTTGTTGATGACATTCCGGTAACCACCGATGGACGAGAACTTTGCCTATTAGTCCGCCTCGTTCAACGAGCAGGAAAATGGTTCTCTTCGTCCCTCGCCCTTGGTACCAATGTTGTTGCGACATAAATGGTAGTCTATTCTCCGACATGCCTTGCTATCATGATCGTGCAAGATGACATTGCCCTCCCTACATTTAACCCACATGGTGGGCCCATAACCCAAAGTTCCACAGGATCGAAACCTGACTCTCCTATGCATCCCTGTTTTCTAAAGTTATTCCTCGCGCGTGGCCTCGTACGTAATTCGCGAGCCACCTGCCTTGTGATCTGTTCTGGTATCAGACGCAATACTTATTCTCGTTGCTCTAAACCCCTTTTCACACTCCGTTTCAGGCAACGAACGATTGCCTATCCGTTTGAAACTTCTCATGATACCTTCTTACTTTGCTCTCGATATCTTCTTAAGTTTTAATTCGAGAGATACTTATGCTTCTCCCCATGAGTTAACCGTCCGATGCTAAATTTTGCTAGAATCCGTCCTTATAGAGCTTTTCCCCTCCTATCCTTTCGTAAGTACGGTGAAGATCCTGAAGGAAGGACGACAACTTCATCATGATGCATTGATGCATAGGAACGAAGGCATAACGAAATGGATTGACCTCTTCGAGAAGAGCAACCAAGACCGAGAAGATTCGTTAGATTCGTAACCAAACCTTTCCCCTTACTCCCCTCTTAAATCTCGGGACGAGATTTCTTGTAGTGGAGGAGATTTGTAACACCCCGGAAATCATGCTACAGTAATCTCCCCTTAATGGTGGCCATGTCATCATGATTACTATGCAAATGGCCACTTGTCCAAGATCAAAGTCAAATTCAAATTTAAATTACAAGTGAAATAATTATTTCTTCGAACGGTACAACTAAAATGTTCGAATAATTCTATAAATTTCCCTGATCATTGTAATGTTAAAACCAACTTCACTTGAATCACAAATAAATTCCTAGGAAATTAATAAGTGGTCGAGCAATGAATAAAATGGCCTTTTCAAAATAAACGATTATTTATTTAACTCCAGTTGCCCCCAAACTTTTTGTGCTAGCTCAAAATAATCTGTATTATTTATGTGCCAAATTTCATGTTCACCAAAAATCGTTTGATACAAAAAGAAAATAGAAAACGGTGCCAGAAATATAAAACAGAAAAAGGAAATTAAAACAGAAAAATAAAAAGAACCTCCCCCCGGGCCTCGGCCCAGCAGGCCGTCCAGGCCGCCAGGCCGGCCCACCCCCATCCCCATAACCCCCACTCCCCACACGGGACCCTAGCCCGCCACCGACACTCCCCCACCCCCCACTCGCTCCCCCCCCTCTCCTCTGGATCAAGATCCAGGGAGAGGCTCGGCCTCGAGCACGACCGCTCGACCCCGAAGCCCTCGACGCCCGGCGTCGCTGCCACCTCGCCGGCGTCGCCCCACCGCCTCTCCCTCGCCGAGCCTCCTCACGCCTTGCCGCCCTCTTCCCACGACGCCCGTGAGCCGCCCTCCTCTCTCTTCCCCCCCCTCGCGGTACCGGCCGCGCTCACCCCCGCCGTGTCCGCGCTCCGGCACACGCACGGCGCACGACCGCGCCGCGCCCGCTCGCGCCTCGCCCGTCCGACGGCGCCTCCCCTCACGCTCGCCCATCGCCCCGCTCGGCCTTCGCCTCCTTGCCGCCGTCCCCCGTCGCAGCTGCCGCTGCTGCTGCCCTGCTGCTGCAGGGGCGCTGCTTCGCCGCCGCTGCCTCGGTTCCGCCTCACCACGCCCCCCTCGCCGCGCTCCGCCGCGCCCCAGGCCACTGGACCCGCGCGCCGCGCCGCGCCTCGCCCGCGTCCGGCTGCTGCTGCTCTGCCGCGCCGGGCCGCGCCGCCCCTGCTCGCCCAGCCGCGCACGCCGCGCGCTGCCCGTGCCCACTGACCTCGCGCCACCGCGCCCCGCTCGCCTCGCCGGCTCCCTGAGCCCACGCGCGCACCTGGGACACCGGACGTGTCCGGCGCACCGAACGGGCACAGCCCGGACATGTCCGGCTGTGCCACTGACGAACGGGGCCCAGCCCCTGTATATAAATAAAAAAACAAATAAAAATGAATTAATAAAACTAAATAATTAATTAGTTAATTAGTGAATTAATTAAGTTAATTAATCTTGTTTAATTAAACTAATTAAATAGTTAGTCTAATTAATCTGTAATTAGTTAGTTAATCACAAATTAGCCTAATCAGACGCTGACAGTTGGGACCCACTGGTCCTGACATCATGCTGACGTCAGCAAACACTGTTTCGGATAATGTTAATTTAAATAATCAAATAAATTCTAGAAATTAATAAAAACTTTAGAAAATCATATTAAATAATCCGTAACTCCGATGGAAAAACTTTGTATATGAAAGTTGCTCAGAACGACGAGACGAATTCGAATGCGCTGTCCGTTCGTCCGTCACACGTCCCTAACTATCCGAACATGCAACCGTCCCTCTCCGGTCATCTGTCTGACAAATGTCCGGAACCGGGAAGACATTCCCGGATGGATTCCCCCTTCCTCGGTGACATGCAACCTTACGTTAGGACACACCCGGCACTGCGTATTGTCATGTCATACATTGTGTAGCACTTGCTTGCTTAGTATTTACTGTTTCCTCCCCCTCTTCTCTCTCGATAGAGCCGGTACCGACGCAGCTCCGGAGTTCGACGACCCCTGAAGACCTTGCCCTTGCCGCCGAGCAACCAGGCAAGCCCCCCCCCCCTTGATCATCCCGATATCGCCCATTCTAATTTCTCATGCTTGCATTAGAATTGCTGCTGCTACTACTTTACCTATTCTGATGCATAGCCTGTTTATCGTAACCTGCTGTTGATAATTACCTGCATATCCTAAACTGCTTAGTATAGGCTGGGTAGAGACCTATCAGTGACCCCACTAGTCCCGACCGCCCCGCTGGATTATCCGAAGACCCGATCAACGGGATTGAAGACTAGGCCCCGACACCGCACATCACCCCCCCTTAGTTGTAACGACACTGCAGCGTTACCACCGAGTGCCGAGGGTGATACCTCGTGTAGCACTTCTGATGTTAACTCTGTAGAGTAGCTATTCGGTCATGGTCATCGAGGGTGATTCCTCCTTCACCGCTTCCGATAACGACACTGTCGTACAACACCTCAAGTGTGAACCCAGCGAGGGTGATTCCTCCGAGTTCACCTTGACGGATACATCGAGTGGGAATTCAACGAGGGTGATACCTCGGATTCCCCTGATGTTATGGACACACGGATACTTGGACTTTACACTGTTACTTGGATAGGCGGGTCGACCCTGAGGGGTACCCGCGTGCGCCTGAGAGGCGAGTGTTGTGAAGACGGGTGCCTGTGTGGTGCCCGAGTGATGAATACGAGGCACGGCCGGGCATTCTTAACCCTTGCAGCAAGTCCTCGAGACGGGGCGACGGGGTCACATCTTTCGTGAGTCTCTGCTCGTTACCGCAAGCCCAAGGTACTGACGATTTGGATATTTGATCCGAGCAGGCCTCTGGCCTAATAACACTAACCATCATGTGGGCATAGTATGGGCATTCTGCATCATATGCATCAGCCGAAAGCTCTGTCAGACGTCCAGTTCAGCAGTGCGGCATGGAGTGATTGGCGCCATTGCGGTGGTGCTTGGATCTGAGCCATGTGCGCAACGACCCGGAGGGTGAGGGGCGATGGCCAAGACCCCCTTCCGCTTAGGATGTAGACCGGCGGGGACCTCTCTGCTAAGCTCTAGGTAGGGCTGCGGTGTGTCGTTTGGCCGAGGTCGGGCATGACCCGGAAAAGTGTGTCCGGCCGAAGTTAAGCGAGCGTGGTGGGTAAGTTGGTGCACCCCTGCAGGGAAGATAACTTCTATCGATAGCCGGTCCTACGGTAAAGGACACTCGGAGTTGTATCCCGATCGATACAGCTAGAACTTGAGATGAGACCTGGATATGAGGCTCTGGGATTGCTTCTCGCAGGGAGTCGAGAAGGGATCTCAGGACAAGGTTGATGACTGTATGGCTCTGGGATTGCTTTCTCGCAGGGAGTCGGGAAAGGATCTCTGGGTGAGGTTGAGACTTAATGATACTGCTACATTATATTGAACTGTTCTACTCTCTTCTACTGCTGCAAGACCGCTGAAGATGCTAGTCTTCAATAGGACTAGGCCTCCTCTCTATTCTGGCATTTCTGCAGCCCAGTCCACATATACAGCCTCCCTTTGAAAATGTTGCATATGTAGTGTAGATCCTTGCTTGTTGAGTACTTCTGAGTACTCACGGTTGCTTTGTTTTCCTTTTCTCCCCTTATCAGTTTGTCATAACAAGATGACGGAGCCCCTGAGACAGAGGCCCCGTCGATCGACTACTACTACTACCCAGAGGATGGATACTTCTACGAGCTGACTGATGACCAGGAGTAGGTTTGGAGGGTCCCAGGCAGGAGGCCTACGCCTTTCGATCGTAGTGTTTTATTTTGCCCCGCCTTTCTAAAGGCCTTTCTGTTTCTGTTTCATATCTGTACTCAGATATCTGATGCTTCCGCTGACGCTTGTATGCAAGCTTATGTATTCGAGCCCTCGAGGCCTCTGGCTTGTAATATAAAGCTTGTATGACTTTATTTATGTTTTAGAGTTGTGTTGTGATATCTTCCCGTGAGTCCTTAGGCTTGATCGTGTGCATTTGCGTGTATGATTAGTGCACGATTGAGCCGTGGGCGTCACAGCGACCGCCCCCGTTGCCTCCTCCATTGCGGCTGTTGCCGCCGCTGTTGCGGACAGGGACACCTCCTTGGCCTGGGCCATAGCCACCAGATCTTGGCGGGAGGGAGCCGCCGGAAGGACGGCCGCCACTCGGGCGGCCAGAGTCATGCGCATGGCCGGAGTTGGTGGTGTAGACCGGCAGGGACGCGGCGTTGGCGGAGGACTGCCAATCCTCAAGCTCCGATTGCTGCTGCTGCTGCAGGGCCTCGTAGTGAAGGACACTCGAGTAAAACGCAGGAAACGTGATAGGCACGCCCGCGAAGTTCATCGAAGCAGCGATCGGGTTAAACGCCGAGCCGAGCCCGGTCAGCATGCAGTCGATGATCTCATCATCGCGAAGAGGAGAGCCGGCAGTGGCCATCGAGTCGGTGAGGGCCTTCACCTTCTACATGTACTCGCCGGCTGGTCTGTCTCCTTTCCTCGGCGCCTAGATCTGGCACCGGAGATTACGCACGCCGACGCTGTTCTCGGCGGCTAACATGGTGTGCACGGCCGCCCATGCTGCGGCCGCCGACCTGCAGACGATCAGCTGCGCGGAAATCTCGATGTTCATCGAACCGAGTAGATGCCCGAGGACCTTCTGATCAAGAGTCCACCACTGCTCGTACTCGGGGTTGGACACGGTGCGAGCAGTGTCACCGGTGCATGTCGTAACGGTCGGCCCCGGCGCCCTGGCCGAGCCATCAAGGAAACCGTGGAGGTGAACTCCGACGAAGTTGGGGAGGGCGAGTGCCCTCCACAGCATGAAGTTGCTGCGGTCCAGAGAGACCGCAATGGGCGGAAGGACGGGGACAGGAGCCGACGCCCTGGGTGGGGCGATGACCGGGGCGGACACGGTGAGGGTGAGCGCCGAGGAGGTGGTGGACATCATGGCCGGGGAGGTGGACATCACGGCGGCCGCGAGAAAACACTGCGGTGGCGGCGACGGAGGGAGGAGAGGCGGCGGTGGCTAGGTAGGCTCTAATACCAAGTTTGAGAATAGGTTTAGGGTTTTCCGTGGGGCAAAGATATTAGGGATGCCCAGTCCCTAAATGAAAAATGAATTTACTTTATGTTGTCAAATAATAAATTCCTTGGAAAGTGTTGGCATGGACGGCACCCATGGATTCGATTAGCCGTGGAATGTGAAAGTATGGTGGAAAAAGGAATAAACTTTATTTTCTGTTTGGGAACCGCCTATGATATATCTAGCATGGAAAGTATTGGGAACTACTTGATCGTTTTCGTTGACAGGAAAAGCATGCCACCCAAATGTTTTTATCTCTATCTTTTTCGCTTTGAGCTCTGGCACCTCTACAAATCCCTACTTCGCTCTGCGAAGGGCCCTTCTATTTACTTTATGCAATTTTTATTTTTGAGTCTCCATCTTCTCTTATAAAGCACCAACTAAGGGGCACTATGATCGTACTTGAGCATTGGGTGTAGCTAATATGCGAGTGTGTTTCACGAATGGATCAATGATTGAGCATAATGGGCTAGGGATAACTTGCTTTAGTGTTGATATTTTGAAAGACATGGTTGCTTGTTGATATACTTGAGTATTGAAATCTTCGTGTCAAAACTAGACTATTGCTTTGAATCATATAAAAGTCCAAATGTCCATGCTACAAAGAAAAGATTATGTGATGAACATGTTAGGCAGCATTCCACATCAAAAATTCTATTTTTATCATTTACCTACTCGAGGACGAGCAGGAATTAAGCTTGGGGATGCTGATACATCTCCAACATATTTATAATTTTTTATTGTTCCATGCTGTTATATTATCAATCTTGGATGTTTTACAATCATTTTATAGCAACTTTATATCATTTTTTGGGACTAACCTATTGACATAGTGCCCAGTGCCAGTTGCTGTTTTTTGCTTGTTTTTTACTTCGCAGAAAATCAATACCAAACGGAGTCCAAATGCAGCGAAACTTTTTGGTGATTTTTTCTGGACCAGAAGACACAAGTTGGGCCAAGGAAGTACTAGAGGGGTGCCCTGAGGGGGGCACAACCCACCTGGGCGTGCCTGGAGGCCCAGGCGCACCCTGGTGGGTTGTGCCCACCTCGGTGGCCTCCCGCACCGCCTCTTTGCTCTATAAATACCACAATATTCCAGAAACCCTAGGCGAGTCGACGAAATACAATTCCAGCCGCCGCAAGTTCCAGAAACCACAGATCCAATCTAGACACCATCATGGAGGGGTTCATCATCCTCATTGATGCCTCTCCGATGATGCGTGAGTAGTTCATTGTAGACCTACGGGTCCGTAGTTAGTAGCTAGATGGCTTCCTCTCTCTTTTTTGATTCTCAATACAATGGTCTCTTGGAGATCTATTTGATGTAATTCTTTTTGCGGTGTGTTTGTTGGGATCCGATGAACTTTGAGTTTATGATTAGATCTATGTTTTTATCCATGGAAGTTATTTGAGTCTTTTGATCACTTATATGCATGATTACTTATAGCCTCGTATTTCTTCTTATCTTTGGTTTAGTTAGGCCAACTAGATCGATTTTTCTTGCCATGTGAAGAGGTGCTTTGTGATGGGTTCGATCTTACGGTGCTCAATCCCAGTGACAGAAGGGGAAATGACACGTATGTATCGTTGCTATTATGGATGACAAGATGGGGTCTCACTGGTACACGTCGGTGCTATACAAACGGTTTTTAACCCCTTTCCGTGATGGCATTCGGAACTGTCGCCAAGTGAGTGACTGCGATAGGGGGGTCCTTCCCACACGACCCAGAAACCGTCGAGGATATGCCCTCCTGGCACACACGCTCGGCAAAATGAGGTCGTGTGTGACCGGCGAGCGCTCAAATACGGTTATACGTACAGTAGTGCTAAAAAAATACAATTATACAGGCGAAATCGTTTCCGGTCGTAAGTACATCCCACACAGTCAGTCCCCGCTAAACATTTCCGTTCGTATGTACATTCCACATAGTCAATCCAAGGATTACGTTTCCGTTATTATGTACATCGCATGCGTTCTTCTATGACAAAACGTTTGCGATGCGCACAACATCACAAACAGTCCATAATTTTGAAGCGTGTATGATAAGGTGACTATCGCAAACATTTAATAAGAAAGAACTGTGTGCAATGCTGTTGTTAATTGCACATGTTTTTTCTTGGCTGATCATGTGTGCAGTGAAGATTGATCGCACACGTAGTGGATCCTAGAAACGTGTCTGATCTCCACGTCTATCGCAGACGTTTTGCTTTCGGAAACCGTGTGCAGTGTAATCCCTAATTTAAAAATCACATGTTTTGAATTTGAAAGTAGGCAATCACTTATTTCATATCCAACCATGTTTATTACAAATATAGGTTCAACCACGAAAGCATAATTCGATGCACAGGTACATATACTGAAGAACTGCAGAAGCACCAAGTAAAGAATGATGAACCACAGTTGTACTAAAGACTGTAAAGAGAGAGGCAAAAGATATTCTGATTGCTGGAGAAGGTGAAGCGGAATGCCCATATTGTGCCCTCCTCCATGCGTAATGCACGCACGACTCTAGGGCAACCCCTTGTGATGGCTGCCCGTCCATCCTTCACTGTCTTCATTACGACTTCTCGATGATCGTTGTAGTCTGGATGAAATACTTTAACCTTCATTGCATGTCCACCAATCATGTACTTTGTGAGGTAATCATGAGTGAACTGCTTCGGGAACCACTGCGAACAAAAAAGATTCAGACATTGTTGTCTAACAACTCATTATGGGCAGTAAAAAGAGAAGGCTGCAGAGTTTGTAGTTACCATCCTACAACTCACTGTTGTGTTGGATTGAGCATAAACAAATAATTTGCTTGCCACCATTCGTATCTTTTTGCTAATAATCCTTATCAGTTTCCTCACTTGATGTTTGTTCATGAATATCTCATTGCCCCATATGCAAAAAGGGTCGATGCGTGGATCCTTGCCAAGGGCATATGTACCTACAAGCAACAAGTCAATATTAGAAGCTAACAAGTGTCCAGGCCTGGATCTATATGCACTACATTATGGAACGACGGGGGGAGTACAAGCCGAGGGATGAAGCTAACCTCGGTGGAAAATGGTGGCCACTCCCGTTGTTGTCCTGCATAAGTAGTGGAAAGGCATGATAAGTACAGCAACCTTAACATCAAACAAATATAGCTAAGGTAAACAACATCATCTCCAAATGATAGCTTGAATGTGTTGGTTTCAACATGCTATTAAAGCAGATATAAAATGGAAGGCAATGTTACCGACAGCAGGCTTAACAGCCATCAAATATTGCAATTCAAACTGGTATTGTTGAAAATGAATAGAACATAGGTAATGCTTAAACATCACACTGGATAAATGTGTAAAACTGAAATAAAGGGCATGTGTTAACTATACCAGGCATAACTGGAACCAAATATAGCCGTTCAAACTGGTACTGATGCAGTCGAGCGGCACAGTTCCGACTTGCACATAATGAACAACACATTGTGAATGACTGAAATAAACAAGGCATAAATGATCAGTATAACAACCAAATATAGCCATTCAAAACTGGACAGAGTCTCACTGCAACCAACCTAACAAGCAAATACAGATAAACAGGGCATATGCTTGAAAACTGGACAAATGCTCACTGCAAGCAACCTAACAAGAAAATATAGATAAACAAGGCATCTGCTTGAAAACTGGACAAATGCTAAAAAAAAGAAACCTAACAACCAAATACAGATAAACAAGGCATCTGCTTGATAACTAGACAAATGCTCATTGCAACCTAACTAAGAACCAAATACATATAAACAAGGCATCTGTTCGATAACTGAAAAATTGCTCACTGCAACCAACCTAACAACCAAATACAGATAAACAAGGCATCTACTCACTATAAACAACCAAATATAGCCATTCGTGAAATTGAAGTGGATAATTCATACTTAAACATCACATAGCCCTATTGAACAACACATTTTTGCATAACTAAAATAATTAAACACGGCACAGTTAAAGCACCGCACGACAAATGCTACTACAACAAAGGGTACGTGTTGGCAAGCTAGAAAAGGTAAGATTTGCTGATAGGATGTTGCCTCACATTTCATGGACGGGATCCTTCCAGTTGGAAGAGCACAGACCCATGGTGCGCTCTCTGATGTCACAGATGGGCTGTTTCACCTTGGAAGAACCTTCGTGGGTGCCCTCCTCGTGGTCGTGGTCGTGGTCGATGAGATCTGACTTGGCAATTAAGGATCCCAAGCCGCCGTCGTAGAACGTGTCCTTCAGAAATGAAAAAATGGGCTCGATGGCATATAAGGATCGCAAATCCTTGACCGCTTGGCGGAAGAGAGCAGCGGCAGGGCCGTCGAAGAGATCGACGGCGGTTGAACCAGAGGAGTTGGGGATGGACCACTTAACCTGTGACATGGCCCGCGTGAAGCTGTCGCTGTCGATGAGCTTGATGTCGTAGCCAGCTTTCCCGAGATACAGTAATACGCTAACCCGCTGACATGAAGCCTTCGGCGTGGCAACGTAGTCAACGTCTTCGCCGGCTTCCGCGGTGACGTGTTGCACCGGGATCGACAGGTCGGGGCGAATGGCGGCCACCTCGCCAACGTCCGCCGGAGAGGCCATGATAAACCTCTTCTTGGCCGAACGCTCGTCGGGCTCCCTGGGATACATGGTCGAGCTTAGGCTATGACATTCTGGAGCAGGGGATGTGGATTTGGCGGGGAGGGACACCGCAGGCCTCATCTAAAAACTCAGGGGAGTGGGGCGACCGTATGGGAATCGCTGGGTAACCTGAACATTATCATCTAAGCTAGGAGGAACGGGCAGACCGGCAGGGGTTGGTGGCGGCCGCGAGCTAGGGTTCGAGGGGCCGGGTTGGGGGACTGTGGAGGGGGGGTGTTTGAGTATACGCCGCGGCTACTGAAAATTTTAGTAATGGTGGGTGGAGATGGTGGTGGACGAGGGAGGGCGACGGTTCAAATGCCTCGGCTACTGCAACTTTACTATAAGGTCGGTACTGGAGGAGTGTGGGCGACGGTTGAAGTACGGCGGCTACTAAAATTTGGGTAAAGGAATTGATGCGGGGCGGGAGTTGCCAAGATCGTGCACGCTCCATAAGAATATGCGTGTATGATAATAAGGAAAAGTGGCGGAACCGCCGATTTTTGCAACGCTCAAGGCGGGTAGTTTGTTTTTATATTTCTAGCTAGCTGGTCTATCGCACATGGTTCATCCTAATTTCTAAATAAACTTACCCGCCTTCAGCTTGCGGAGGTGGTGATTTTACAACGCACTTGCATCGCACACGGTTAAGCCAGTACCTGCACCCTTTGCTCGCGCTTGCGCAGTCGTGGTGATTTTACAGCGCACTTGCATCGCACACGGTTGAGCCAGTACCACCACCTTTGCTCGCGCTTGCGCAGTCATCGTGATTCACAGCGCACTTGCATCGCACACGGTTAAGACATTATACCCGTGTCCGTTGAGCGTCATCAGAGTATTTGCAGCAAAAAAATGTTAGAGAGGGTCAGAAGACAGCCACACCAGCATGTGGCCCAAATATATATGAGTGAAAAGGGTGGTCTGTGATGTTCAAAATTCCAATGCAAAACTTTGACCGCGCGGGCCTATGTTTGGGCGCGTCGTCGAAGATCGATGAGAGGAGCCAGAAGTCAAGAACCACCTGGAAGTGGCCAAATATATGTAGGAATATTGGGTGTGATCTTTAAAACTTTAAATACGCAATGCACAACTTTGGTGGCACCTGCCTCGCAAACCCGAAAGCACCCTTGGATATATCTATAATGACATAATGCCGTAGCTAGCTAGAATGGTTGGCCCACCACCTCCCACGTCGTGTCAGCGGGGCGGATGCACGTAATGATACTTTGGTCATACATGCATGTCGCCATGACCTACCATACGACGGACCAATGAATCTATCGTTTGGTCAAACAACAACTGTTGTTGTCGATAAACCGCTTGGGCCAATAGATTGAACCATCATAAAAATCATACGAGAGGGACCACAAAACCAGCACCTCTTGCATGCGGCCCAAAATGATGTACGTTGGGAAGGGGTGATGTGTGTTTTCAATATAGAATAATGTACAATTTAGATGTGGTGCCTACCTCTCGATACAGACAACAACCATGAAGGCAAGGTAGTTAAGGACGAGATACGAAGGCTACGATGTAGGTCGAACCCAGCAATCCGAGCATGTGGGAGGGAATCCTGACAATGCATGAGCTCGAGCTTTGGTTGAGCAACATGTGACGGTGACCGGCCCTAACACGAACTAGGAGGAATCCATTCATGGCCAACACATACCCCTCGTTATCGGTCAAAGGGATGATATATATACACTCGGCGAGCCCACAGATATGCATGTCGTCACAAAAAACCGCACAAGGGAAACATGGTCGATCAGAAGACCCCGTATACACTGCATGCAGTCCAAAAATATGTATGGATACGGTGGTGTGTGATGTGTTAAAATCCCGAATGCACAACTTCGATGGGCCACCAACTACATTACAAACCGAACACCGTACCCGACTCCAAGCCTGGTTCAATACGTACGATGTCGGTTTCCCAACTTTGAGGCGGCGGCGGGGGGGGGGGGGGGGGGGGGGGGGGGGGTCACGCATGTGCTCAAACTTTATTTGGTCTAGCATGGCACACATGTAAACCCCTATATAGTGTGCGAATAACTTTGAAAGTTGGTCGTTGGATGAAGCCAATCCGACGGTACAGAGATGGCAAATCCGAGCACTACTGGCTGTTGGATATCATCTCCATTACCAGATTCTGCCACATGTACAATCTAGAAGACTCCATGGTTGAACTTAAGCATAATGCACAAACCTCAAAACACAAGCACTTCTCCTTTGTTCTAGAATCTTCGATATCTTAATTGCCCAAACTTTTTTTTCTAAATGAATTGTCACTATTTGTTTTTAATTTATGCTTTACAATGCACAATTCCATGAATCTTAAAATGGATTTTTTTTATAAAACTAATTGATTTTGAAAGAGATGAACTATAAGAATTAAACGAACATCTACATCATGCATATATGACTCAAAGCTTACATGCTATAGTGTGGTATTTATTCATAATTTGGTTACCAAATCTCATGCGTGCAATGCACGTGTACCTTACTAGTATCAATAGGAAACCATCATGGTCAAACCCTTCTCGTTGTTGGGTCAAAGGGATAGATTGTGTGGGCCCCCTCATTGCCGGTAAAGGATAATATATATACCTCGGGGAGCCCACAGATATGTGCACCGTCTATAAACCGCACAAGGGAGACATGCTCGATCAGAACACCCTCCCCCCTATACCCTGCATGCGACCTGAAAAAGGTTTATATAATCTCCATGATAGGTCAAGTCAATCATTCTTTAATTTTTTAGAGCAAAAAATAACCAATAAAAACATAGTGTACAAATTAGCAAAACAAGGATCCCAAGGTTTATATAATTATCATGATAGGTCACTATAGAGATTTTTATCTCTATAATGACCGTGTCATGGCAATATAATTGCCATGATAGGTCACTATAGAGATTTTTATCTCTATAATGACCGTGTCATGGCATTTAAATGAAGCTTGAGATATGCAACTTCCCACCGGGTCACCCATCCTTGGATTACTCCAGCTCGAGCATGCTTAACTTCTGCATTCTATTCGACTAGGCTAGCGGATGGGAAGCTGCCCCTTGCTGATAGGAATTGCCTCCTTGCCATTAAGGCATTTCACGCTGGTCACCCTATGGGACCTACTCCCTCCTATCACACACATCTGTGCTTCTAGAAACTGTGTGCGATATTTACATGGCCGGTGTGTCACCGCCTAGCCTTCAATGAGCACTGACACTGGTAGCGGGAAAACAATGGGAGAAGAGGCGCGAAACTGATGAGAGGAGTGGCGGGAAACAGTAGCCTGTTTAGAAAACATAGTAGAGAAGGAAGCGTGAGCTAGCACGACGCATGCGCACAGTGCTTACCCATGTACTGCATGTTCTGTCGAAAGGGCTGAGGGTTGTCGTTCGATCTGGGAGCATCCAACGGTGCAGACATATGATCCGTGGGGTTTGGGTTCTGGCTAATCAGAACGCATGACTCAGATCACGGTTTGGTAGGCACACGGCTTTCGTGAGTGAACTGTGTGCTATTTGAAAGCATTTCGTGAGAAGAAGCTCAGTTTTTAAATCCCCGTAAATCCAAAACTCACCCGAAAATCATGAAACTTGGCATGGTGTCACGACATGGCACATATATGTCAAGGAATTTTTTTCATCCATTTTGCGCAAGTTTTATTACAAGCCTCTTACAAACCGGAGCTTCTCTCAAAGAAGCCTCGTGGTTCCGATAGGGAAACGTATCCCCCTTGTGGGCGAAACATAATCACTGCCTCTTTTCGCCTTGTATTTTCTTCTACCAATAACATGGAACGACAGGATATCCTTGCAGAAATTTAAACTTATTCAGGGTTCGTTTGGCCTTTTTATACACTAATTGAGTTTCCTAGGCATTTAATGTCCATAATTCAAATCTGAACTTCAAATACATGCTCCAGTTCACCAAAATGGCTAGAAAAATTATACATGTGTCCTTGGGTGCATGTTTAGGTTCCATGCGAGAAATGGGAACGAATTACAACCGTACCAGCGTCCTGGCTCGTCCTCAAACATTTGGAATCTCAGTTTTTAAATCCCCGTAAATCCTAACCTCACCAGAAAGTCATCAAAGGTGGCATGGTGTCATGTCATGGCACATATATGTCATGGTAAAAACATTGTCCAATTTGGTCCAAGCTTTATTACAAACCTCTTACAAACTGGAGCTTCTCTCAAAGAAGCCTCGTGGTTCCGATAGGAAAATGTGTTCCCCTTGTGGGCGAAACGTAATCACTGCCTCTTTTCGCCTTGTATTTTCTTCTACGGGCAACATGGAACGACAGGATATCCGTGTTGAAATTTAAACCTATTCAGGGTTCGTTTGGCCTTTTTATACCCTAATTGAGCTTCCTAGGCATTTAATGTCCATAATTCAAATCTGAACTACAAATACATGCTCCAATTCACCAAAATGGCTAGAAAAATTATACATGTGTCCTTGGGTGCATGTTTAGGTCCCATGCCAGGAATGGGAATGAATTACAACCGTACCGGCGTTCTCGCTCATCCTCAAACATTTGGAATCTCGGTTTTTAAATCCCCATAAATCCAAAACTCACTAGAAAGTCATCAAAGGTGGCATGGTGTCACGTCATGGCACATATATGTCATGGTAAAAACATTGCCAATTTGGGCCAAGCTTTATTACAAACCTCTAACAAACCGGAGCCTGTCGCAAGAACCCTCGTGGTTTCGATAGGGAAACGTGTTCCCTTGTGGGCCAAACAATAATCACTCCCTCTTCTAGCCTCGTATTTTCTTCTACACGCAACACAGAACAATGGGAGATTCGGGCTGAACTTTGAAATTATTCAGGGTTCGTTTGACCTTTCTTATTCATTAATTGAGTTTTCTAGGCATTTAATGTCCATAAGTCAAATCCGAACTACAAATACATGCTCCAGTGCACCAAAATGGCTAGAAAAAATGTACATGTGTCCTTGGGGTGCATGTTTAGGTCCCATGGAACGAATGGGAATGAATTCAACCGTCTCGCCGTCCTGGCTTGGCCACAAACATTGCGAATCTCGGTTTTTAAATCTCTGTAAATCCAAAACTCACCAGGAAATCATGAAACTTGGCATGGTGTCACTACATGGTACATATAATTGTCCAATTTGGGCGAAGCTATATTACAAGCCTCTGACAAACCGAAGCTTCTCGCAACCCTCGTGGTTCCGGTAGGGAAACATGCCCCTCTTGTGGGCGAAACAATAATCGCTGCCTCTTCTCGCCTTGAACTTTGTTTTCTACAGGCAACATAGAATAACAGGAGTGTCGTGCTGAAATTTGAAACTGTTCAAGGTTCGTTTGGCCATTGTATATATTAATTAAGTTTTCTAGGCATTTAATGTAGTCCATAATTCAAATTTGAACTACAAGCACATGCTCTAGTGAAGCAAAATGGGTGGGAAATCATACATGTGTCATTGGGTGCATGTTTAGGTCTGATTTAAGGAATGGGAATGAATTACAAACTTCTTGTCATCCTGAAACATTGACAATCTCGGTTTTTAAATCCCAGTAAATAAAAAACTCACCCAAAAAACATGAAACTTGGCATGGTTTCATGACATGGCACATATATGCCGTGGTAAAAAAATCGTCCAGTTTGAGACAAGGCGCACAAATTAATAGCCAACGAAGTCCTTTTTGAAACAAATAGCTGACACGTTAATATCGCAAACGGTTGTATTATATGAACCGTGTCTAAATTTAACCATACTCGGTGGCATGCATGCAGGTGTTTGATTAGACGAGACAAGCGCGAGAAGTCCGCCGTGTAGGCTCGACGGGACACGTGCGAGCAGTCCGCCGCGCAGGCTCGACGGGACGCGTGCATCCTGTCCACCTCGCAAGCTCGACGGGACACGTGCGAGCAGCAAGGCCGCCCATGCTCACCGGGAAGCGAGCTTTTGACCTCCATGCACCAGCAGCCGCCCGCCTAGCTCACAACTTCTCCATTAATGGTTTAATTAAAGCACCTGGACGGAGGGTGTGTACTTGTGATCCCATGGCAGCATTTGCTTTGTTCGTGTTTTCAACTCGTATTCCGGCCTAATTTAAATTGCCACGTAGGACAACGGATAATACGACGACAAATAAAATGGCAACGGATAATACGACGACAAATTTACAATGGCGCAGATAATAATTGTCTTACATATTCCGGATAATTTAAAATGCCACATGCGGCAAAGCCTGGAAGACACGGGGGCAAGAGAAGAAGGAAATCGCAGACAATGATCAGGGTCGCTACTGTCTCTACTGGTCAATGGATCGCCGGGCGACAACATCCTCCAGCTCCTTCTTCAATTCCTCACGACTTTGCTTGAATGCAGCCATGGATTCCTCCACCTCCTGCTCACGCTCGATCCGGAGCTTCCTCAAGTCACCCATCAGTTCCTCGATGACCGCTGTCAGCGTCATCCCCGAGGCACTGCTCTGCTCATACAGCATCTTCCAGCCGGCGGCCTCCTCCTCCTTCTCGGCGAGCGCCTTCAGGAGCTTCGTATTGTCACCCATGAGTTGCTCGACGAGGCCGGTCACCTTGTCAACCGAGGCATCGCTGATCTCGAGTAGCTTCATCAAGTCGTCGACCAGTTCCTCTTGCTTAATGAGGCCAGCGAGAAAGTCATCGTCACCGGCCAAGGACTTCAACAACGCCAGCTCGTCGCGATCGCCGACGCGGCGAGTGCGCTTGTGAGAGCCCTCGCGTGCCCGTGAGAGCTCGTTTGAGGGCTCCGCGGCGCGTCAGGACATCTCTGCTGCGGCTGCCGCTTTGCGGTGGGACCTCTCTAGTGCTTCTGTGGCCCTGGTCTTTGCTGCCTAGTTATATGTCCACCCGAAACTCCTCCTACCGGTCATGGCAGAACAACTTGACAGGAAAGACCAGTTTTGTGGGTGATGAGGAGAGGAACTGTGAAGTAATTTTCGAGTGGGTAGTTTTTATAGCCCGGTACTAAGTGTGAACACATATTAGTTTGATAGGTGTGAACATATTTGCAATTACTTATTGCGTTGTAATCTGCAATGTGACGAGAAACAAGGTCAAAATTTATTGATGGTTCTGGGCCTACAAAGCCCGGTCTGTTGTTCTGGCTCATCGCAAATAGTTCTTTTGGATCAACCGTATGCCATGCATCGGAAGCCCGAAACGTGGGTCCGCGTTCTCGGATGTACATGTACGTGTCTGCCCACTATCACACACGGTCAAGATATCACCATCGTGTCCTATGGATGCGCCGTGGCGCTTCCGACGGGGTGCCAGAAGGTTGACCACGTGGTTGCTCCGTAAGCAACTAGTTTGCATTTTTCAAAGTTTTTTGTACGAACAGAATCGCACACGAACTAACTGTAGTAACCGTCTGTGTTATAATTTCTCATCGCAAACAGTTCATCCGAGTGGGCTGTTTGCTGCGTATCAAAAACATCTTGTTTACACGAATCGTTTGTGTTCTTTTGGCTCATCGCAAACAGTTCATCTATGTGAACTGTATGCCGCATATCACACACATCTTGTTAAGTTGATCCGTTTCTGTTCTCTTCCTTAATCAAAAGCAGTTCGTTTGAGTGAACTGTATACCGTATATCACATACACCTTGATCTGGCTGACCGTTTCTATTGCATTCCCTAATAGCACACAGTCCATCGGAGCGAACTATATGCTGTATATCGCACACACATTGATATGGCGGCCCGTTTCTGTTGTTCTGACTCATCGCAAACAGTTCTTCTGGATCAACCGTATACCCCGCATCACACACGTAATTAAAATCTGAACCGTGTTTGATGTCTCCGCCATCGTAAACGTTTTTCATCTTTTTTGACGATTTTTTTACATCCCCGTTTGCTATTAATGCATCGCACACAGTTTCGTCAAAGGGTCTCTGATCGTAGTGTCGCGTTAGCAGCATCCTGCAGTAGTGTCTATTCCTACATGTATAGATCTTGTCTACATCATGTCATCGTTCTTTTTGCATTACTCCGTTTCTCCATGAACTTAATACACTAGATGCATGCTAGATAGCGGTCGATGTGTGGAGTAATAGTAGTAGATGCAGGCAGGAGTCGGTCTACTAATCTTGGACGTGATGCCTATATAATGATCATTGCCTTGATATCATCATAATTATTTGAAGTTCTATCAATTGTCCAACAGTAATTTGTTTACCCACCCTATGCTATTTTTCTCGAGAGAAGCCACTAGTGGAATCTACGGCCCCCGGGTCTCTTCTTTATCATATTTGCCTTCGAGATCTATTTTTATTTGCTTTTATTTTCAGATCTATTAATCCAGAAACCCAAAAAATACCTTTCTGCAATTTATTGTTATTTATTTTATCTCGCGTTCCCGCGAGATCTATTTATCCGATCTACTACAAATTTATCTATCTCTTTACCCGGGAGGGACTGACAACCCCTCTTTTACGTCGGGTTGCAAGTATTTGTTCTTTGTGTGCAGGTGCCGTTCATGTAGTGTTGCGTGGTTCTCCTACAGGTTCGATAACCTTGGTCTCATCACTGAGGGAAATACCTACCGTACCTGTGCTGCATCATCCCTTCCTCTTTGGGGAAATACCGATGTAGTTCAAGCGACATCACCTCCTCCCGCCAGTTGACTGGCCCCTGGAGACTGAAGTCCAGAACATTTTGGCCTTCCTTGAAGCTAGGGCCAATGTCCAGGAGTACGCCAACAACGGTGCAAGACGCCGCCATCGCCGCCGTCAGTGGCCCGACGACACACAGAGCATGGCATAGGAGCTGCTTCCCGCCGCAAGACGTCTCCGCAACCGCCGCGTGATCTAAATATGCCATGAAAAAAATTTGGATTCCTATGCTTAAAATCCGGACGTTTGGGATTTATCATTTGCGTTTATTTTAGTTCGATCGTGCTATGAATGTAAAGTCGCAGTCAGACTGAATGAAATCTATGGTTTGATCGATTGAATGTTCTGCTAGAGCCGTATCAAATTAAATATAAAGCATCATCAAGCGACATGTATTCCTTCTCATCGCAAACATTTCATATTAAATACCACGTCAATTCCAAATATTTTTTAGGGAAGTCAGTTCCAAATACTTGTAGGGCGCGAGCAGTCCCCTTGTTCGAGCACTAGGCGATACATCTATTTATCCACGCATTTTATTGTTAGTAGATACTACTAGCCTAACTTGTCAGTCACGATCACTTTTGTTCCTAAACTTGTTACATATAATACTAGTACTAGTATTACGTGAAACTGGTGCCGTAACTGGTGAACGCGTCCAGATACGATCAATGGCCACACCGCCCGCGCGTTCTTCATGTTTGCCCGCGCGTCTAAACGTAGTAGGGGAGGAGAGAGAGAGATAGAGAGCAGGCATGGAACCCACCAGTAAGTAAAGTGGAATAGTATGTGCTCACAAGCCGATCCCACTAATGTACTAAAGTTAATATAAAAACATGTTATCCATTAAATAGGCTGTGGTAATATAAAAATATTATATCAACAAAGGGGAGTACAAGAAACGTTGCTACTATGTTGCCTATTGACGATCGGCTTGAAGGCCTTGGTCGCATGTTCGATCCTCATCCTTTTTCATTTTTAATTTATACTAATAAGGTACACGTGCATTGCACGCATGAGATTTGGCAACCAAATTATGAATAAATACCACATCATAGCATGTAAGCTTTGATTCATATATGCATGATGTAGATGTTCGTTTAATTCTTATAGTTCATCTCATTCAAAATCAATACGTTTTATAAAAAAGTTAATCTATTTTAAGATTCATGGAATTGTGCATTGTAGAGCATAAAGAAAAAACAAATAATGGCAATTCATTTAGAAAAAAGAAAATTGGGCAATTATGATACAGAAGATTCTAGAACAAAGGAGAAGTGTTTGTGTTTTGAGGTTTGTGCATTATGCTTAAGTTCAACCACGCATTCTTCTAGATTGTACATGTGGCAGAACGTGGTGGAATGTAAAAGATATCCAATGGCCAGTGGTGCTCGGATTTGCCATCTCTGCACCGTCGGATTGGCTTCATCCAATGACCATCTTTCAAAGTTATTCGCACACTATATAGGGGTGTAGATATGGGTCCAAATTTGCTCCATGACAGTTGGGCCCACAGGTGTGTAGTTTGTAGCACTTTAATTTTTGGGTCGAAATTTGTTCCATTACAGGTGGACTCCGGGTGTGTTGCTTGTAGCTTATTTGTAATAATTAAAGAGAACACCAGAGTTTTTTTGCAAAAATACCATGGTGTGACGTGGAAGGTTAGAAAGGGCATGCAAGAGAGCGGTGACTAATGTGACGCCCATGTAATTAAACTACAGTAGTTGCCTGCTAATGATGCCACATCACCACGATTACTATTGTTAAACTCGCGACGATTTAGATCCTATTCAAATTCAAATTCAAATTTAAAGTCAAGATTCAATTTTTTTCAAACATGAAAACAAAAATGTTCGAAGGGTTGCAAATATTTTCTGGATATTGGTCATACTGAAACCACATTTTTATCAAGTGTTTAAATGCACTAAAACAATTAAAACAGCAACAAAACATTTAATTAAATACCTTTTTCAAATTAATAAGATATTAAACTAATCTATTTGGCTGTCCAAATTAATGTGGCAGTGGTATAATTCTAATTACTAATTTAGGAGTTGAAATTATATTTTTACAAAACTGAATTAAATTAAGAGTTAAAAACAAAGCAGAAAAGAATAAAATAAAACAAAACAGAAAATAAAAGGAAAACCCCCCAGGCCAACTGGGCCTAGCCCAGCTGGCCTCAGCCCACCAGGTCGGCCCACCCCGCTGGCCTATATGGCCTCCCCTGGACCCCAAAACCCCCGGCTCAATCGTGCACTAATTATACACGCAAATGCACACGATAAAGCCTAAGGACTCACGGGAAAATATCACAACACAACTCTAAAACATAAATAAAGTCATACAAGCTTTATATTACAAGCCAGGGGCCTCGAGGGCTCGAATACATAAGCTCGCATACAAGCATTAGCGGAAGCATCAGATATCTGAGTACAAATATAAAAGAAAACACAGATAGGCCCTTAGAAGGCGAGGCAAAAGAAAACACTACGATCGAAAGGCGCAGGCCTCCTGCCTGGGACCCTCTGATCCTACTCCTGGTCATCGGCAAGCTCGTAGTAGCAACCACCCTCGGGGTAGTAGTAGCGATCGTCGGCGGGGGAGCTGTCTCAGGGGCTCCGTCATCTGGTTGCATCAAAAGGATATGGGGGAAAAAGAAAGCAAAGCAACCGTGAGTACTCATCCGAAGTACTCAGCAAGCAAGGATCTACACTACATATGCAACATTATCAAAGGTAGGGTGTATATGTGGACTAGGCTGCAGAAATGCCAGAATAGAGAGAAGTCCTAGTCCTATCGAAGACTAGCATCTTCAGCGGTCTTGCAACATTAGAAGAGTGTAGATTAGTACAGTATAAGGTAGTAGTATCAATAAGTATCAACCTCGGCCAGAGATCCTTCCTCGACTCCCTGCGAGAAAGCAATCCCAGAGCCATACAGTCATCAACCTCATCCTGAGATCCCTTCTCGACTCCCTGCGAGAAGCAATCCCAGAGCCATAGTATCCAATTCTAGTTGTATCGATCGGGATACAACTCCGAGTGTCCGTTACCGTAGGACAGGCTATCGATAGATGTTTTCTTCCCTGCAGGGGTGCACCAATTTACCCACCACACTCGCTTAACTCCGGCCGGACACACTTTCCTGGGTCATGCCCGGCCTTGGCCAAACGACACACCGCAGCCCTACCTAGAGCTCAGCAGAGAGGTCCCCGCCGGTCTACATCCTAAGCGCTCAGGGGTCTTGGGCCGTCGCCCTGTGCACTCCGGGTCGTTGTGTCCAGGGTGGATACCAGCGCCAACGGCATGATCCGACCCGGCCACAATGCTGAACTAGATGTCTGACAAACCTTTCGGCTGATGCATACGATGCAGAGTGCCCATAACTTTTCCCGCGTGATGGTTAGTGCTATCGGGCTAGAGGCCCACTCGAATCAAATATCCAAATCGTAGTGTGTTGGTAGTGCGGCAACGAGCAGAGACTCATGATCGATGTGACCCCGTCGCCCCGTCTCGAGGACTTACGGCAAGGGCCAAGAATGCCCGGCCACACCTCATATTCATATCTCGGGCAACCTCCAGGTCAACCCGTCTCCACAACACTCGCCACTTAGGCTCACGCGGGTACCCCTCAGGGTCGACCCGCCTTTCCAAGTAACCGGGTAAAGTCCAAGTATCC
This sequence comes from Thinopyrum elongatum, assembly GCA_011799875.1. NCBI lineage: Eukaryota > Viridiplantae > Streptophyta > Magnoliopsida > Poales > Poaceae > Thinopyrum > Thinopyrum elongatum. The sequence goes on along the minus strand of CM022300.1, from coordinate 580,262,479 downwards.
GTGTGTCCATAACATCAGGAGAATCCGAGGTATCACCCTCGTTGGATTCCTACTCGATGTATCCGTCAAGGTGAACTTGGAGGAATCACCCTCGATGGGTTAACACTTGAGGTGTTGCACGACAGCATCATTATCGGAAGTGGTGAAGGAGGAATCACCCTTGATGACCACGACCGAATAGCTATTCTACAGAGTTAACATCAGAAGTGCTACACGAGGTATCACCCTCGGCACTCGATAGTAACCTAGTAGTGTCGTACAACTAAGAGGGTGATGTACAGTGCCGGGGCCTGTCTTCGATCCCGTTGATCGGGTCTTCTGATAATCCAGCGGGGCAGTTGGGTCAAAGTGGGTCTCTGATGGGTCACTAACCAGCCTATACTAAACAGTTTAGGATAAACAGGTAGGTAACAATAGCAGGTTACAAAATCAGGCTATGCATCAGAAATAGGATAAAGAGTAGCAGCAGCAATTTTTTATGCAAGCATAAGAGAGAAAGAACAGGCGATATCGACATGTTCAAAAGGGGGAGCTTGCCTGGTTGCTCGGCGGCAAAGGCAGAGTCGTCAACACCGTAGTCGAACGGGGCAGTAGCAGTGGCGTCAGTCTCGAAGTCTAACGGAGAGAAGAGGGGGAAGAAACAATAAATACGACACAAACAGATGCATGACATGGCAATAAACGGTGCTAGGTGTGATCTAACGCGGTACTACGGGATACTGGTGAAGGGGGAAACATCTGGGAAAGTATTCCCGGTGTTAGGCATTTTCGGACAGATGAAACGGAGGTGGATTGTTGCATGTTCGCTATGCTAGGGACGTGCGGCAGACGAACGGACTGCGTATTCGGATTCGTCTCGTCGTTCTGAGCAACTTTCATGTACAAAGTTTTTTCATCCGAGGTACGGTTTATTTTATATTAATTTTCAAAGATTTAAATATTTTTTGAATTATTTTAAATTAGAAAATGTATTATTGCATCAGCATGATGTCATGCTGACATCAATAGTCAACGTTGACCGTTGACTGGGTCAACCTGACAGGTGGGGCCCACTGTCATTGACTGTTTAGGTTAATTAGGGTTTAACTAAACTAATTACAGATTAATTAGACTAACTAATTAATCTGTAATTAGTTTAGACTAACTAATTAATTTGTTTAATTAAACAGAATTAATTAATTATTAATTTTCTAAATTTTTTTTTTCTTTTTCTTTTTATAACGTTCTGTGGTGGGGCCCCCCTGTCATAGGGCCAGGGGGTACTGGCCCAGTGGTTAGTGGCCAAAAGGCCACAGCGCACGCACGCACACACGCACGCATGGTCGGTGAGGAGGGGCGAGGCCCTGGCCAGTGCGCGGCGGCGGTCGGCGGCGGGGGCGCCGGCGGAGCGGTGGGCGCGGTTGGGCGGAGCAGAGCAGCATCGGCGGGCGGAGGGCTGCAGCGGCAGGAGCGTGCGGGAGGCGGCGGCGGAGCGGTGCAGCAGCAAGAGCAGCGGGGCGGCTGCGGTGGCGTGACGGCGAGCTGCGCACGGACGCAGCAGAAGGCGGGGGATGGCGCGGTGCGGCGGCCAGCGCAGGCAGTAGCAGCCGCAGCGCGCGGCGACTGTAGCGCAGCGCGTGAGGCCGCACGCGGGCGAGGCGCGGCTCGGGCACGGCGGTGCGGGCGCGGTTGGCGCGGTGAGCGCAGGCTTTCTAGGGCAGCGCACGGCGCAGGCGCGAATGGCGATGGTGACAGAGAAGAGGGGAGAGGAGGCGGCGGCTCACGTGCGGAGTAGAGATGAGGGGCGGTGAGGCTCGGTGGAGCCGACGGGGAGGAAGACGAGGAGGTGGTGGTCGGCGACGGGAACGAGGCGGCGACGGCGGCGGTGTTCGGTGCCCCGATCCAGATCGGGTCGGGGAGAGCGAGTGAGCGAGGGGGGGGGAGTGGGCGACGGGGTTAGGGTTTCGGGGTCCAGGGGAGGCCATATAGGCCAGCGGGGTGGGCCGGCCTGGTGGGCTGAGGCCAGCTGGGCTAGGCCCAGTTGGCCAGGTGGGTTTTCCTTTTATTTTCTGTTTTGTTTTATTTTACTCATTTCTGCTTTCTTTTTAACTCTTAATTTAATTCATTTTTGTAAAAATATAATTTCAACTCCTAAATTAGTAATTAGAATTATACCACTGCCACATTAATTTGGACAACCAAATAGATTAGTTTAATATCTTATTAATTTGAAAAAGGTATTTATTTAAATATTTTGTTGTTGTTTTAATTGTTTTAGTGCATTTAAACACTTTATAAAAATGTGGTTTCAGTATGACCAATATCCAGAGAATATTTGCAACCCTTTGAACATTTTTGTTTTCACGTTTGAAAAAAATTGGATCTTGACTTTAAATTTGAATTTGAATTTGAATAGGATCTAAATCGTCGCAAATTTAACAACAGTAATCGTGGTGACATGGCATCATTAGCAGGCAACTACTGTAGCTTAATTACCCAGGCGTCACAATTCTCCTCCACAACAAGAAATCTCATCCCGAGATTTAAGAGGTATGAGTAGGGGGGAAGGTCTGGTTACGAAATTTCTAATGGATCTTCTTGGTCTTGGTTGCTCTTCTCGAAGAGGTCGATCCATTACGTTGATGTCTTCATTTCTCTGCTTCGGGTCACCATGATGAATTCGCCATCCTTTCTTCGGAGTCTTCATCGTGCTTACGAAGGACCAGCAGTAAGTTTGGAAGAACGGACCTCTACTAGGTCGATTATCTGGCAGAAACATCAAGGAAGGTGGCGGGAAGTAACTCTCGAATTGAAACTTAAGAAAATTTCGAGAGCAAAGTAAGAAGATACCATAAGAAGTTCCAAGTGCATAGGCAATCGTTCGTTGCCTGAAACGGAATGCGAGAGCAGTTAAGACCAATGGGAATAATTGTTGTGTCTGATACCAGAATTGATGATCTCTCGAAAGGTGGCTCATGAATTACATACGAAGCCACATGTGAGGAATAATTTTGGAAACAGGCGGTGTATAGGAGAGTCAGGTTTCGATCCTGTGAAACTGTGGGTTATGGGCCCACCATGTGGGTTAAAAGTAGAAGGAGAGGTGACATCTTGCACGGTCATGATAGCAAGGCATGTCAGAGGATAGCCCGTCAGTTATGTCGGCATCAACATCGGTACCAAGGGCGAGGGACAAAGAGAACCATTTTCCTGCTCGTCAAAACGAGGAGGACCAATAGGCAAAGTTCCCGTCCATCGGTGGTTACTGAAATGTCATCAACAATAGTAGCATGGTCTTACTGACAAGGTTGTACACCGGGGTGTTACATAAGCAGGGAATTATTTCTACTTATATTATATAGATCATGAGAAGGTCAAACAAACCAATGGAAAGGAAAATGTGTTTACACACCAGAATTGGGAGTATATCCTACTCAAGGAAATGCGGAGCAGGATATACATGATAGGACAACAAGTTCAAAAGTATTTAGGCAAAGGGGCGAGGGAAGAATCATGGTATTACCCACACCACGGGGTTTGGATAATTGATTAAGAAACATTCGGCAATGTGCTTTTAATGCCCTTGTTGATGTTAGAGTACCACAGTCATGCTTCGAGGTAGCAGTAACATGGTGTTTCAAGTAAGGGTTGGGTCTGAAGATCTCAAGAGATACAAAGAAACAATTTCGGAAGTATCGAGGAACGCAAGGTACAACCAAAACATGACCAAGTCTGAGTTGGCAGAAAGTCAAGGATGTTATCAATGATAACACAAATCATCGAGGAGCAAGGATGGCATTTCTAACCATGAATTTATTTCACAACTTTAGAGAAGTCAAAAGGTTGACGATGATGGTGAAACATTTTATCAAGAGGCTTCATGAGATGTAATCGATCAGCGACAACATCAAGAAAATGGACTGATGAAGCGAAAGGTTTTTGGAACCACGGATGTGACACAAGCTCAAAATCAAGCTTGTTGTTCGAGGTGAAATGATAGGATGAGGAAGATCTACGTAAGCTTAGCGCATCGTCGAAGGTTGCTCCGGGCATAAGGACCAGGTAGCACAGTTAAAGTTAGCACGATAATGATATAGCTGATTAGTCTAGGAATGACTTGAAGGATTATTAAGTTCGTAAGTAGCGACAATTACTTAGAGTTATTGAATCAGAGTGCGGAAATGATTCACTTATCGGTGTTCTCGAGTGACAAACAACTCAGAACCCAGGAAAATTGGAATTGGTGATCAATGATAGTAGATGAAGAACTCATAAGAAATTATGTAGTTCCTGTGATATTCTCGAGATACCAGGGGTAATACTCGATGGTAGATGAGAATAGAGGCTGGACAGGTGAAATGATCTGTAGAGGACAAGTATTTTAACTTGTCCGGGAAATGGAAGCAAGAAGAAAATATGGTCAGAACCACGATTGCAAAGTATCAATTCTCAGATACAAGATGAATTTGTACCAAGGAAATAATTATTTTTTTACGAGCAGCTTCCATGATAAGTTCTACATCGGATCCATGGGCATGAACACAAAGGTTCAAGGTCGACTCCCACTTCTTCAATGCATAACCTTTCTTTCACTTCTCGCTTTCGAAGAAATTGTAGGGTTAAGAATTTATCTGACGAAACGCCAGTAGAGTATAACCCGCATAACTTTTGGGTTCATATGTTCTGGGGGAAAAGCATAGGTTCAACCCATCGGGACATTTTTACGAAGCTATACAACACACTAGCAGGAGCGACGGATACACGCTCGAAAGCAAAGGGCTGGCGATACGGAGTAGATGATACAATTCGCCCGAGACATTTTGTATCAGGGGAAAGTTGTCAATGATTTAAAATACGAAGGAGCTGCCGAATAGTAATCCACCAAAAGATCAGGTGGTCCGCAAAGGACCTGATGTGAGTATCGGTACCCAACCAGAGGAAGAAGGATGCAAAGGCATCAGATTATAGAAACATCTGAATAATTCGGCGTTCAGATGCAAAAGAATTATGATTTCCAAAGTGAAAGATCATGGGCAAACGTTCCGATAAGGATGGTTAAGTTGAAGGGAACTAGTGGGACAATCAATTGCAACATGATTGGCCGGGATCCAACTCATGTCTAAAATGACGTCTGAGCCGGAAGGATGAATTAGTAGGTAACAACTCATGATTGCGAGTATTCGCTCACATGTTGAATCAACGGGATCAGAGTGATTTAGATAAGGGATATCAACGATGATTACTTGACATATGAAACTAATCATAATGCAAGCAAGTAAGAAGAATCTCAAAAGCAGTAGGCTGCAAAGGATTTTCGGAAGATCAGATAGAATTTCCAAGTATTTTGGAAAGCATATGAACAACTGGGGATGAACAGACACCGGTTAAGTGAATTATCCTCAGTGCAAAAAGAAGCTGCAAAGCCGAAGGCACAAAGGATTCTCGGAGCAACGGAGAGTACTAGGTGTACCTTGTAACAACAAGAGCAACTGGGGATGAAGGTACAAGCGGCAGGGATGTTATTCACGAGGATTACCGGTGGTCAGGAACTGCAAAGCAGTGGGCACAGGGTCTTGAGAAACATCGAGGAGTATCCGTAGAATCTTCTGGCGAAGCAAGCGATCATCGGTAATGTCGGGGCTCTCCGGGAGGAAGTGGCTACGAGAGCCTAATGTCAGAGTTAGTAAAATGTTTAACCCAAATAGACGAGAGATCAGAGTCCCAGAGTATAGACGAGGAATAAAAGATCCTAATACCACCCAATTGGCGATGTGGGCCCGTAAGCCACACAGCCAAGTTAGTAAAACGGTTTTCATTATCTAGACTCAACTTCGGCCAAGGAGATGGAAAGGGGGTTCCTACAGACAGTCGGCTCTGATACTAACTTGTGACGCCCCCGGCTCAATCGTGCACTAATTATACACGCAAATGCACACGATCAAGCCTAAGGACTCACGGGAAGATATCACAACACAACTCTAAAACATAAATAAAGTCATACAAGCTTTATATTACAAGCCAGGGGCCTCGAGGGCTCGAATACATAAGCTCGCATACAAGCGTCAGTGGAAGCATCAGATATCTGAGTACAGATATAAAAGAAAACACAGATAGGCCCTTAGAAGGCGGGGCAAAAGAAAACACTACGATCGAAAGGCGCAGGCCTCCTGCCTGGGACCCTCCGATCCTACTCCTGGTCGTCGGCAAGCTCGTAGTAGCAACCACCCTCGGGTAGTAATAGCGATCGTCGGCGGGGGCAGCTGTCTCAGGGGCTCCGTCATCTGGTTGCATCAAAAGGATATGGGGGAAAAAGAAAGCAAAGCAACCATGAGTACTCATCCGAAGTACTCAGCAAGCAAGGATCTACACTACATATGCAACATTATCAAAGGTAGGCTGTATATGTGGACTGGGCTGCAGAAATGCCAGAATAGAGAGAAGTCCTAGTCCTATCGAAGACTAGCATCTTCAGCGGTCTTGCAGCATTAGAAGAGTGTAGATTAGTATAGTATAAGGTAGTAGTATCAATAAGTATCAACCTCGGCCAGAGATCCTTCCTCGACTCCCTGGGAGAAAGCAATCCCAGAGCCATACAGTCATCAACCTCGTCCTGAGATCCCTTCTCGACTCCCTACGAGAAGCAATCCCAGAGCCATAGTATCCAATTCTAGTTGTATCGATCGGGATACAACTCCGAGTGTCCGTTACCATAGGACAGGCTATCGATAGATGTTTTCTTCCCTGCAGGGGTGCACCAACTTACCCACCATGCTCGCTTAACTCTGGCCAGACACACTTTCCTGGGTCATGCCCGGCCTCGGCCAAACGACACACCACAGCCCTACCTAGAGCTCAGTAGAGAGGTACCCGCCGGTCTACATCCTAAGCGCTCAGGGGTCTTGGGCCGTCGCCCTGTGCACTCCGGGTCGTTGCGAGCAGGGTGGATACCAGCGCCAACAGCACGATTCGACCCGGCCACAATGCTGAACTGGACGTCTGACAAAGCTTTCGGCTGATGCATACGATGCACAGTGCCCATAACTTTTCCCGCGTGATGGTTAGTGCTATTGGGCCAGAGGCCCACTCGAATCAAATATCCAAATCGTAGTGTGTTGGTAGTGCGGTAACTAGCAGAGACTCACGATCGATGTGACCCCGTCGCCCCGTCTCGAGGACTTGCGGCAAGGGCCAAGAATGCCCGGCCACACCTCGTATTCATATCTCGGGCAACCTCTAGGTCAACCCGTCTCCACAACACTCGCCACTTAGGCTCACGCGGGTACCCCTCAGGGTCGACCCGTCTTTCCAAGTAACCGGGTAAAGTCCAAGTATCCGTGTGTCCATAATATCAGGAGAATCCGAGGTATCACCCTCGTTGGATTCCTATTTGATGTATCCGTCAAGGTGAACTCGAAGGAATCACCCTCGATGGGTTCACACTTGAGGTGTTGCACGACAGCGTCGTTATCGAAAGTGGTGAAGGAGGAATCACCCTCGATGACCACGACCGAATAGCTACTCTACAGAGTTAACATCAGAAGTGCTACACGAGGTATCACCCTCGGCACTTGATAGTAACCCAGTAGTGTCGTACAACTAAGGGGGTGATGTGCGGTGCCGGGGCCTGTCTTCGATCCCGTTGATCGGGTCTTCTGATAATCCAGCGGGGCAGTTGGGTCAAAGTTGGTCTCTGATGGGTCACTAACCAGCCTATACTAAGCAGTTTAGGATAAACGGGTAGGTAACAATAGCAGGTTACAAAATCAGGCTATGAATCAGAAATAGGATAAACAGTAGCAGCAGCAATTTCTAATGCAAGCATAAGAGAGAAAGAATAGGCGATATCGGCATGTTCAAAAGGGGGGTGCTTGCCTGGTTGCTCGGCGGCAAAGGCAGGGTCGTCAACACCATAGTCGAACGGGGCAGCAGCAGTGGCGTCAGTTTCGAAGTCTAACGGAGAGAAGAGGGGGAAGAAACAATAAATACGACGCAAACAGATGCATGACATGGCAATAAACGGTGCTAGGTGTGATCTAACGCGGTACTACGCGATACTGGTGAAGGGGGAAACATCCGGGAAAGTATTCCCGGTGTTAGGCATTTTCGGACAGATGAAACGGAGGTGGATTGTTGCATGTTCGCTATGCTAGGGACGTGCGGCGGACAAACAGACTGCGTATTCAGATTCCTCTCGTCGTTCTGAGCAACTTTCATGTACAAAGTATTTTCATCCGAGCTACGGTTTATTTTATATTAGTTTTCAAAGATTTAAACATTTTTTGAATTATTTTAAATCAAAAAATGTATTATTGCATCGGCATGATGTCATGCTGACATCAGCGGTCAACGTTGACCGTTGACTGGGTCAACCTGACAGCTGGGTCCCACTGTCATTGACTGTTTAGGATAATTAGGGTTTAATTAAACTAATTACAGATTAATTAGACTAACTAATTAATTCGTTTAATTAAACAGAATTAATTAACTTAATTAATTCACTAATTAATTAATTAATAATTTTCTAATTTCTTTTTCTTTTCTTTTTCTTTTTAAAAACGTTTTGTGGTGGGGCTCCCCTGTCATAGGGCCAGGGGGTACTGGCCTAGTGGTCAGTGGCCAAAAGGCCATAACGCACGCACGCATACACGCACGCTTGGCCGGTGAGGAGGGGCGACGCCCTGGCCAGTGCGCGGCGGCGGTCGGCGGCGTGGGCGCCGGCGGAGCGGCGGGCGCGGTTGGGCGGAGCAGAGCAGTAGCGGCAGCGGCGGGCGGAGGGCTGCAGCGGCAGGAGCGTGCGGGAGGCGGCGACGGAGCGGTGCAGCAGCAAGAGCAGCGGGGTGGCTACGGTGGTGTGACGGCGAGCTGCGCACGGGCGCAGCAGAAGGCGGGGGACGGCGCGGTGCGGCGGCCAGTGCAGGCAGCAGCAGCTGCAGCGCGCGGCGACTGCAGCGCAGCGCGTGCGGCTGCACGCGGGCGAGGCGCGGCTCGGGCACGGCGGCGCGGGCGCGGTTGGCGCGGTGAGCGCAGGCGGTCTAGGGCAGTGCACGGCGCGGGCGCGAACGGCGGTGGTGACAGAGAGGAGGAGAGAGGAGGCGGCGGCTCACGTGCGGAGCAGAGACGAGAGGCGGCGAGGCTCGGTGGAGCCGACGGGGAGGAGGACGAGGAGGCGGTGGTCGGCGACAGGAACGCGGCGACGGCGGCGGCGTCCAGTGCCCCGATCCAGATCGGATCGAGGAAAGGGAGTGAGCGAGGGGGGGGGGAAGTGGGCGACGGGGTTAGGGTTTCGGGGTCCAGGGGAGGCCATATAGGCCAGCGGGGTGGGCCGGCCTGGTGGGCTGAGGCCAGCTGGGCTAGGCCCAGTTGGCCAGGGGGGTTTTCCTTTTATTTTTTGTTTTGTTTTATTTTATTCTTTTCTGCTTTGTTTTTAACTCTTAATTTAATTCAGTTTTGTAAAAATATAATTTCAACTCCTAAATTAGTAATTAGAATTATACCACTGCCACATTAATTTGGACAGCCAAATAGATTAGTTTAATATCTTATTAATTTGAAAAAGGTATTTAATTAAATGTTTTGTTGCTGTTTTAATTGTTTTAGTGCATTTAAACACTTGATAAAAATGTGGTTTTAGTATGACCAATATCCAGAGAATATTTGCAACCCTTTGAACATTTTTATTTTCATGTTTGAAAGATAATGAATCTTGACTTTAAATTTGAATAGGATCTAAATCGTCGCGAGTTTAACAACAGTAATCGTGGTGAATTGGCATCATTAGCAGGCAACTACTGTAGCTTAATTACCCGGGCGTCACAACTGAGCCAGAGGGAAAACAATTGGGGGAGGCGGGGGTTGTAATGGTGTTTGGAGTAGTTGTGGGGCGAATGCTACAAAAATATAATCTAAACCCACCGGAATAAATGCCTTCACAAATTAATCGAAGGTTGGAGTCCCCCTCGCAATGTAAATAGCTCCGGCTCTGCGAGGGATACAGAGGTAGCTTCAATGTGTGGAAAAGAAGGCGTGAGAAAGCGAGGTCAATCGAGACATAGATAGAGAGACAAAGTGAGTGTGCCCCGACATTCGTTGAAAAGATATATATGTTGTGGATAGATATTGTCCGATTGAGCTTTTGGGAAGGGTGAGGGCTATAAGAGAGAGCTTGAGAGATGATCCAGTCACAGACATGTACATATATCATTTGTGCATGGGAGGAAGCAAGGTCAATCGATACATAGATAAAGAAAGAGAGATTGAGCGAGTGTGGGTCGTCATGTGATCGAAAGAGTGAGACAGGTTGGAGAGAGTGACCTAGATAGACAATGTGCGTGAGAGAGTATACACTATGAATATGTCAAATTAGGCCCAAACATGGAGATATATCGTTTGTGTGTGAGAAAGAGCGAGGTCAATCGAGACATGCATATATATATATATAGAGAGAGAGAGAGTGAGAGATTGAGTGAGTGGGCCGCCATGAGGTCGAAAGAGTGGAACGGCTTGGAGAGACTGATCTAGATAGACAATCTGCGTGAGAGAGTATAGAGTGTGTCGATCAAGGCCCGAACAGGGAGATATATCGTTTGTGTGTGAGAGAAAGCGAGGTTAATCGAGACTTAGATAAAGATGGAGAGAGAGAGAGAGAGAGAGATTAAGTGACTGTGGCTGCTGTGCGAAAGAAAGAGTGAGACGATCTCTCGAGAGTGACCTAGATAGACAATGTGCGTGCACATGAGAGGGGGGGTCGAGATAGGCAATGCATGTATCTACCGGGAGAGGATGGGAGGGGGAGAGAGAGAGCTCGGCATGGATGCAATGGCGGGTGTGTGAGCGTTAGACATCGAAACATGAAGAGAAAGAATGAACGTGCGGAAACCAATAGCTTTGTAAGGTGGTTAGGAGAGGAAGATTGATCAATAGAGGAAGTATGTAGCGTGTGTGCCGAGGGGGGGGGGACCTAAAAACAACATTTGAATGTAGATAGTACTAGACTTAATATTGACATTTCAATTTAGTGTACATTGTAAGATTTGAATTGAGGACCATGCATATGGCTTCCGTATTTATTTCGAATTCGTGCCATACAAGGTTTGGAAAAGTTGATATTGACTCGATTGTTGTGGTATTTTGTATGTGTGTGGTCATATGCTTGAATCCATCCAAAGTTTTCTCACTACCATGGTGTTCATCTTATACATATATGAATTTGTATTAAAAAAGTAGCATGGATACCGTGAAGTGCGAAATCCGCGTTAGAATTGGAGATCGTTATGTGACAAACACACTCTAATTCAAAGAACTCCACATTAATTAATTCATAGTATCTTGTTTCGAAGGACTAATTATTTGCAAGGAAAACACGGGCATGGTAATACATAGTACAAGATTCGTTTGCCAATGAAAGAAGATTCATTTGCATTCTCAAATGTAGGCGCACCAGGAAGACCAGGGTCATGTCGTGGTGGTCGCGTGTGTCGTACGGATGCTAGCACCCACCCCCTCCCTCCCCCCCCCCCCCCAAAAAAGAACGACGACAAAAAAAGTTCGTGCTTCCACGTTTCAGATTAAAATATCTGGTGGCCCCAATTCCAGCCCTGCAAAATCTCCCTTCTCCCTCGTCTCCTTCCGCACCCAGAGCTCTCAAATACCTAATTCGACGCCAACCCAAGAAAAATTCGAATCGCCCTTCATCTCGTCTCTTTCCCCACCTCTGTGCCGAACGACGACGACGAAGACGACGGTCGCGCTTCACCACTGCCCCGGAGCTACCTCATCTACCCCCTCGTCCACCGCACCGGGTGGTCTACCCACAACGTCGGCCGCCGCGGCCGACGTGCCTCACAGACACCGACTTCCACCGCATCTGGTGCGCTTCACCGACGCCGTCTCCCACCTCACCGGGGCTACTTCACCGAGAACATCATCGCACCTCCACCCCCCGACGCCGTTGGTGCTTCACAAACGGCCTCGTCCACCGCATCGAAGCGCTCTGCTGCCGCTCGAGATCTGCATCCGTACGCGGCCAGCCAACACCAGCGCATCACCCTCAACGGCTCTGAAGTGACCCGCACTCTAGTTAGGCGAGCATGCCCAAACGCCGGCCCGAACTAGGTATCCACATATCACTCCCTTGTGCACTGTTCCAACGATGTTGGGATATCCTTTTACTGCTCTCTTAGATTACATGCCTATGCAACACTAACTTTAACTATTATTTCTTCTAGATATATCATCTGAAACAAGCAAAACATTTTTTTAGCGAAGCATGACGGCGCTACGGGATTTGGTACACATCCTGCACGCCGGTATAACCTTGTAAGTACCTGTCCTCCGGTACAACAGCAAGGTCGATTCCTCTCAATTGATCAACCATTCGCCGTGTCAAAAATGCAGAGGGGGATGCAAGGAGCACAAGGCCTGCACATCCAAGCAAGTGGTAACATGGACTTGTACATGGAACATCCCAAGTGCAAGCAGAGCTGCAGTGAGCCTCTACAATGAGCTAGCGTAAGTCCCTGCATTTCATTTAATTCATACTGTCCTGCGTGTATGATTTGTGTGCAATGGCGGGTCCATGAATTCAAGTTACCAGGGCGAAAATTTAACTTAAAAAATACGAAGGCACTTGCACTCCGGAAATCAACATAACTTGAGAAATGTGAAGCTACATGCACTTTGAAAACCAGCTAATGATCCAAAGTAGTTCCAGATTATAAAACACTAAATGATGTAAGCACCAAAAAACACAAAATGCAACATGGTGCACAAGGACTACTAACATGGATTGTACCTGCTTGAATTATTCATTCTCTGGCCGAAACTATCCAAGTGTAATTGCACCTATAACCAGTGTGCAAACTGCATATCAATATATCTATCCTGCCAATAGTTTCAAATAACAGATTAGAAAAGTATTTATGCTAGGTTGTCATGATACGGGGACTTTCTGGTAGATGGCCTCGACGTTTCCTCAAGCCATGAAAATGTACTATAATTTGCTTGTCATCAATTCCTGCAAATCTCTATCTCTCTCTCAACATAGCAGATCATCATTAGACACTAAATCCTTCAATGGGAGCTTGCAAAATGCTTGCATTAGATCCCTCATTAGACACTATATGTTCATCACCAGGAGCATGTAAAATGTTTGCATCAAATCCTTCATTAGCAGTCTGTTCATTAGACACTTCAAGCTCAAGAAAAACATGAGCTTCTATGTTTGCACCGGAAACTTGATTAGACACATCAGGTTCAGTCAGTTCAGTATTGATTGGGGGAGTTATAAAATAAGTAGAAATTGGTTTCATTTTCTTATAGATTCCCTACATACAAGCAGTTTTACAACACCGACAGGTTTAACTATTGGCTAGAAATTGAACAGTTGAATTAGATATAATCAGGGATGTGATGTGCCTGCTCATTACGCATGCTGCTCTTGCAAGCTGCGACTGTCCATTTGCACAAAGGTCAATGCCATGCCCGTGCTACCGCCGCTGCCTCCCACGCAGGCTACACCCAGGGTTGGATCTTCATCTTCTTGTCCTTCCATTCGCTTGAAGCCCGGCGACCGGCGTCCAACGAGGGCACGAGGAAGTGCTGTGTCGGTCTGTCCAGCGGTGGCTAGGTTAGGAGCGAACCAGACTGGAGGCTGGAGCGAACGAATTGGGGATTTTTCCTGCTGTCGATCGATATGGGAGGCGCTCATTTGGGCCGCGAGCCTACTATCGGGCCTGCCTTGCACTTACGTTGTTGGCCCATCCAAATTGAAACATTTTTCTTCATTTTTTACATTACCCGCTCGTGCGCTGGGACAAACAAAACTAGCCTGGGCCAATCTGGACGACTCAAACTAGGTGCGCACTTTCCAGCCACCCGAGGCGGCCGCCCATACCAACCCCTACGGTGGCGTTGCCCCTTTTTGCGTGTATGATTGGGGTAGTGAAAAATATTCCAGTGGCGCTTTTGATTTACCCATAGAATGGTTGAATTGCTTGTTTCTATGAACTGAGTTCGCCAATAATGTGAAGGATGCCAGTCTTTTCATGCTATTGTAGATTGCTTAGATCTCGATATGCCAAATGTAATCACATGAAATATACAGTAAAAGCCAGTGTGATGTGTGTTGCTACAACTAGTCTGACAACCCGTCCTCATATAACATATCAAGGACGCACCATCTTATTAGATTAACCATTCGACTTACCAATGTAGTGTGGGAAGAAAGAAGTATTGGTACTGCGTATCCAAGCAATTGATGCCATGAAATCCTTCGTAGAACCTTGTAAGCGAAAAAGAAGTTGCAGGGACTGTACAAAGAGCTAGCATAAGTTTAGTTACCTGCTTCTCGGAATTTTAGTTAGCCACTGATTGCAAAATTGTTCAATTATGTTGCGTGGCTTAATTTAGTTTGCTACTGATTACATAATGCCATAGCCTGTTAATCCTATTATAGACTGCGCATATCTATGTGTTTGATACTTACTGTTAAGAATTACCTGTTTGCCTGAACTTAAATAGCTACTTAAGCACATAGATAGTTGGTCATATGTACTTCTAGGGTGCAGCAAAATTCATGTGTAATTTACGTTCTGATACCCTATTTGTTTAAATGGTTTGCTGTTATCACTTGTAGCACTAGTAATGTTTGCATGTTCATAGACAGACAACTGTTAGGTTTATTTGAGGGACAATGTCTTTTTAACTTATATATATGTCGGAATCATTTTGCTTACATCAAAGAAATTTACAGATGTCTGTGTTGTTGGTAAACGATACTGACTTGTTACTTTAATATGTTGCCAAGAACTTGTTAGTTTTACTAGTTCATGTGTAATTAAATACGTTGCCAAAACTGGTTAGTTTTACTAGTTTGATGGTAGTTTCTTATGGCTCTTGCAACACTTTATTTATGATTGCTAACATTCAAGTTTGCAGGATCCAACTGAAACTCCGTTGGCACAACAGGTATGTTTTCAAAAAAATCCTTGTTTACCTGGTTTGCTGCTGTAACTTGTTGATGTAATCATCTTACCAACTTCAAGTTTTCAGGATCCAATTGGAAGTCTAATTACATAGCAGGTACATTTTGAAAAATATATTTGTATAACAGGTTTGCTGCTGTAACTTGTTGCTCTAATCAAGTTACCGACTACTCAACTTTTCAGGATCCAAGAGAAACTCCAATACCACAATAGGTTCCTTTTGCAAAACTTGTTTGTTTAACTGCTTTGCTGCTGTAACCGGTTGCTCTAATCATGTTACTGGCTACTCAACTTTTCAGAATCCAAGATAAACTTCAATGCCACAACAGGTACCTTTTGCAAAACTTGTTTGTTTAACTGCTTTGCTGCTGCAACTGGTTACAATGATATTAATAACTACTTTTCAGCATCCAATCAAAACTCTTTAATTCCTTGTTTGTTTAACTGGTTTGCTATTCTAACTCCCAGTTGAGATGTTTTGCTAACTTCAACTTTTTGGAATCCAATCGGAACTTTAATGGCAAAACAGGTTAGCCCAAGATCAAAGAGCGAGGTCCCCATGGACGTTGTATCATCCCACAGTAGTGGCACCGGCCCAATCGTGCATCATGAATTGCCAACTGCTGATGCTCTAGAGGCTAAACTATCGGTAGAAAGAGATTCTCCTTCTGTACTTAGAGATGAAGTTGACATGTTGAGGAAGCAAACAGCACAATCACAAGCAGTACTCAAGACAACCATTAAATATTTGGTGGATTTCAAAACAAAGCAAGCTGAGACTGACCGCATTGTTAAGGTCCTGAAGGAAAAAAGGAAATTAAATTCCCACTTGGTAAATCATAGGTGAAATGTTTTTTCCATCATTGAATAACCTTTGTGTTGTTTGTTCATGTAATTGATCAAACCATATGTTTCAGAGATCATGTAATAATTGTTTTTTGTTTTTTGGTTTGTAATTTTTTTAGCACGAGTCTGTATTAATTTATA
This sequence comes from Thinopyrum elongatum, assembly GCA_011799875.1. Taxonomy (NCBI): domain Eukaryota; kingdom Viridiplantae; phylum Streptophyta; class Magnoliopsida; order Poales; family Poaceae; genus Thinopyrum; species Thinopyrum elongatum. Next base: position 580,246,532 of record CM022300.1, on the reverse strand, counting down.
AGACTCTGAGACATTTCATTTTGATTGCTATGACAGACCTACAAATATGCCAATCGGGTTGAATGTGCATTCAGCAATAATAGTAGTATAGATGGTCCTTAAGTGGCACGCATCTGAAAGGGCCAAGATGTTGTAGTAGCTTTGATAAAAAAAATGATGCTCTTCTAGCAAAAAAAGTACAGCGGCCTGGCTTATGTATGTTAGTTGATATTATTGATCCATATACTCTATAAGTGTTTATATGTCTGTTAGTTTTGTACATTATTGGTTGGTTGACTCAGTATTTTGAATCTTGAGACATCGCTTGTGTACATATCTAAATGGGAGTACACTATATGCTGCGTGTGTCATACATGTTACACTTGAGTTGGACATAAAGTGGTTTCAAATATTCGAATTCACCTTAAACTGGATTCTACCTTCTGAATTTGAGTATCGGCATTTGTAAATCATATTCATATATGATAGTAGAATACATCTTTATTGTGCTTTTGAAGATATATAAAAACATAAAATGATTTATAAAGATTCGTATAAGAATACAAAATGGATTCGAATTTAGTTGCCAGGGTAAATGTGAATGCTTATTGTCCCAAAATTTGAAAGAAGCGGCAAAATATCCACTCCCACGTCGGCTGCCTGAAGCCACTGTTTGCGAGATGGAAATTACTATCTACCCCTTACACGGATAATCCATCAGCCCGATTTCCACTGCTCTCAATAGGGGTAGGTTAGTAACTTCAATTAGACGTGACATGACCGCCTTTGAGCCCATTTAGACATGGTGGGTGCCAAACGTGGGCGGCAAAACACATTTGATTCAAGCTCGTCCGAAAGACCTCTGTCTCTCCCTCCATTTCCCCATTCATACACGATGGGCGGCAAAACAAACTCGACTTGGCCGAAATCGATGTAGGCAAATATTTTTAATAGGGGCAGGTTTGTAACTTCACTCAGACGTGACACAACCGCCCTACCTGTCAGCCCCGTTCATACATCGTGGGCGCCAAATCACCCTCTCCTCGCCCGAAATCGCTCTGGGCAAATATTGGGGAGATGCGATATTACCGTCCTATCCCTAACCGACGAGACGTCCAAATTTTAAATGGGGGCTAATTTCGTAACTTTCCCATATTTCAGACAGGAGCGTCCCAAAAACATGGTTCCCCGTACCTCTCCCTCCATTTTCCCATTCATACACCGTCCGCGCTAGAACACCATCCCCACACCAGCCTCCTCCGTCCGCCACCCCATCCATCGCTGCCGTCCTCCACCCCATCCATCACCACCGTCCTCCACCATGCCGGAGCGCCTACCAAGACCGCGTCGTCCACTACTAGAGATGGACGTTTCTCATCCACGGCGACGGACCAGGAGCCTTGCATCGCGTCCTCTCGCTTCATCGGCGCCGTCGCCCTCCTTGCCGGGACCGCTCCCATGACCTTCTCGTCCACCACAACGGGACTTATCCCCCGATGCACCCGTCTACCGTCGCAGATCTGCTTCAACGCCACCGATAGCCATCGCACCCCCAATGCCTACACGGTGCCACAAGAGAGGTGGTACTACTTCATATCTGCTCAACTTTTTGATCTCAACCAGAAAATAGATCGTAACTTGGTTACTGTACTTTCTTTTCAGCTCTTAGAATTTAGTTCTTAGTTTGAAGCAAACAATGGTTGCTAAATAGCATTTCTGCGGTTTGCAGCTTCAAATCTGCCATGGCACAGTTATAATAGGGTTTAATTGATAATGCTTAGGGTTTCCCCCTTTTATGATCACTATATGATCAACCTACATGCTTCGTGTCATAATAGCACTGCTCCACCCATCAAGCTAAACAAGCTTAGTTGTTCAAATATGAATCTGATATTATTAAAACAGAGTCGTTTAATTGGTCAGCTAAATGTTCCTAATTTAGTTTCAAAAATGCATGTACGCCATTGGGGTGTGGATCTACAGGGTGCCCACGGTGGGCCGCGGCCCGTCCTGGGATTTTGGGTCGGCCCAGACCCTGATTCCCCTTTGTTCTGCTGCGCTTCCAATCTCTACTCGCCCCCAGCCGCCTGCCTCGCCGGCAACTTGTTGTCCTTGGACGGTATGACTCTAGGAGGAGACGCCGGACTAACAGGAGGTCAGGAGCCACTCGCCCAACAGCGTCACCGCTGCCCGGGCGCGCCGTCGTGCCTACCTTTCCAGTCCGTTCAGGGCTCAGGCGTGCAGCACCCACTAAGCCAACCCGATTTATCCTGAGATACGTCCTCAACACTCAACAGCCACTCCTCATCACCCATTTTCTAATTGATTCATTACTCATTAGGCAGGACTGTCATTAGGGTTTGTTGTGTACTTAGTGCTACCTACACTTAATGGTTCAGATATTTCAGTAATCTTTAGTACCTATAAAGTTCACAGGGTTTCAAAATTCCGGCCCTAGGAACAGACACTAGTCATGTTGGATTGTTGGTCATAGTGATATTAACCCAGATTACTACTGCAGGCCAGGTTTGTTGACAATTTTACTTGTCTTTCTTACTCATTCGATATGATAGTCAATTATTCACGTCGATTAGTTGCAAACAATAAGTGCTAGACCAACTTCTTGATTCAGATTTTGGACGGCCTCTTACTGCGGTTACAATTCTGCATACTTGTCCTGGTAAGCTCACAAGTAATGATTGATTCACTACCTCTATGCTTGCCTTGTCATATTTGTTGTCAATATTCTTTTAGGGTGGACCACCCTATTTCAAAATACTGGAAACGCAGACATGAGTGAATAGTATTTCTCTGTGTGATCTCTTCCATCATGTGTGGGCAACGAACACTGCATTATATAGAAAGAAAGTGTCATATCCACCTTTTACATGGAATACAATCTGCCTACTTGCTTTGTGTCGCACTACCAGCACTCCACCCTTGAAGCTAAACATTATGCCACTCATAATTCCTTAGTTTATTTGTTCAAATACGAATTTGATATGATTCTAATGTTCCTACTTTAGTTTTGAAATGTGTGTCCGCCTGTTATAGAGACATAAGAGGTTTGTATTTCGGTGTGTGGTCTGGTCAGCACGTTTGGGGGATGAACTTTGTATATGGAGGGGTTTGTAGGGAGACACTCTCCGAGTTGAATCCGCAATGCATTCCATAGATAATCTGACTACATTTTATGTTTTCATGAATCTCAGATATTGAACGTCATCATAATGATTATGAGCTTGTGCGCATGAAAAGAATAAAGTAGAACAATGCCATGGCTGTCAGACTTGGCATTAAGGGACTAAAATCAAGTCTGGATGCAATGCAATGCAAACGCTCTCCACCTACAGATTCATGCTCAGAATATGATCCTAACAATGATTATGAGCTAGATGGAGACCGAAGTCAATGTAGCTCCCTAGTGGAGGAGTCAGAGGCAGATGCCCTATCTTATTCACCCATCAAGGTGCTTGCTCTAACTTTCCAAGGTTATATTGGTCGCACATATCTTGCAACTGATGCTTTGCATTGCTTCTACTTTGTTTCACTGCCATTAGCTTAGTTTACACATCGTGTATGTGAATACGCCCTGCCTATCCATTTTCAGTACATATTCCATCTGTCATCATACCATATTTATCCATTCAAATGATGTTCTTGTGTATCAGACGTTCAAAAGGAAGATGGCGATTGCTGATCGTGGAGGAGCACGAACAAAGTATTTGGAAAAGCTAGTGACACCTGATAAATCAAATAGCCCATTAGGTGTACGTAGTTGCAATATCACCAGACCCAGAAAACACGGCCACAACTCTAGCAGACTCTAGCCCTACTACACTGGTCATCTCTGATGCCCCAACTCAGCAGACCCCAACTGCAGCAAATAGTATGATGATGCCAGTTGACATAGCACCAGCTCTACGACGCAAAACCCCCATTCCAGCAAAGAGTACACCAAATCCAGTTGCCAAATCCCTTTTCGAACGAGAGAGAGCCCCAATTGCAGCAAATAGGACCCCTGTTCCACTTCTTCCCAGTTTAGAAGACGAAGCTTATATTGTTGTCAGGAACTTTGTGTGCATCTTTCCTGCATGGAAAGATTATACCACAAACAAATAAAAATTTCCAATCTTCCTCTGCAACTTATGCGTAAGTAATGTACTAATGTTATTCAGGGTAATTACTGCATATGTTTCTACTGACAGAAGACACAAGATTTCATTCTTTTAAATAGGCGAGGACCAAACTGGATAGTCAAGATGAGCAAGGGTTGGTTGCGCTTTTCAAGCACTCGTTGATGAAGTATCGTTCATACCTGACGCAAGCGCACTTCGATGGCAAGCCTCTAAACGAAATTTCTGTAAAGTCTCCGGTGCTTCATTTAGTAGACAGTGACTGGAATAATCTTGTTACACATTGGTCCCATCTACAGCATAAGGCACTGTCTATGATATCACATCAAAATTTGAACTACATTTCTGCATGTGCCTTGCCGTCTCACTTGTATGAAAACGGTTTGCAGAAGAACATTCATTCTCAAGGGACCACAGAATCTCGCAACTATACTGCACACTACATTGCTCTTGTGAGTACCTCTTGCCCTGTATGATCATACTTACTTTCATAGCTGGTTGATTATGTAGCATCACTGCACATGTTAGCCTCATTATCCTCCATTTGGTGGACATTATAAGATCCGTGTCGACTCTTACATAAATTTAGAATCAACCCAATGCTTTTGAAGAGGTTTAGCTCTACAGTCCTCTTGTAAGGACTGAACGTCGTCTATCACATAATATAAGAGTGTTTTGTACAGCCTCCGTCCCATAATATAAGAGCGTTTTGTACAGTACACCAATGTACAAAACACTCTTATATTATGGGAAGGAGGGATTGGTTCATTGTGTACCATTCTGCATCTTATCTCCCTCGCCCACCATTTTACTAAAAATATTGGATCTATATTTAATCTTACCAAAAAGTTGAATATACAGACAATGCCAGTGCAGAAGTGTAGCCCATTGCTCTTGTCAGTACATTTTGTCATGTAACGCTTGTACTTACAGGGATTGGTAGTTGATTATGTAGCATAATCTGCATCTTATCTTCATTATCCTCTATCCCTTCCAGTATTATCAAATCTATAATTACTCTCTACAAAATGTAGAGTACAAGCAATGCTTATGAAGAAGATTTTGTGCTAAAATTCTTGAGTTATCCTTCCCTTGACATGGAGAAGGGCATTATAAAGCCGGTGTTAACTATAAATGTAAGTCATTCCTTCTAAAGCCTTTATCCTCAACTGTTGTTTAATTTGCTCATACTCCCTATCGTCAACTGTTGTTTAGTATGTTGTTTCTATCAAAATGCATGTTCGCAACAACTGTAAGTTCCAAGTTTTAGTTGTAAAACCAAATTCCTTATTCATAGCATGCACATTACTCAATACTCCATATATGTATGCTTGTTTTTGTGGATCTATAATCCAGTGTGTGGTGAAGCAGCCCACGTTTGCACCTTGTCATCTCCTGTTTTATCTTACTGATGTGGCTGATGATATGAACAACATGCCATGCACATTAACCAAAATAGATGCAATGATTGTCTTTGCCCTTCATCTATGCTTGTTTTGTTGACATGGTAATCCAGTAGTGTGGTGAAGCTCCCCGCATTATGAACAATGCCAAATTATGTTATTGATATTTCGAACTGACTCTTTATTTTCTAATTTGAAATTGGATGGAATTGATAGCACAGTTACCATCTTTGTTTATACACATGCAAAACCTGTCATCTCTCTGCTTGTTTCAGGGTGATATGCCTGATGGCATGCACAAGTCTGCTAAAGGCAGTGAGACAAACCCAACATATATTGCAGCAAAGAAGGCAAAACATCTTGAAGATAGAGAGACAACCCCAAAGTCATGTCTTGATGCAGTGTTCAAGTTACTTGAGACTAGCAGTCAGACAAGCTCACAAAATTCGCTGCCTGAATCAGTTCGACTTCTTTAGTCCCAAGTTCAAGCAGAAAGCCATTCTGTAACTCAACTTCGACTTGAAGTCCTATCTCTAAGGAAGATCGCGGAGAACACCAATGAGAACCTCATTGCTAAAAAGCTACACCTGGAAGCTATTACCAACATGCTAGGCCGGTCTCACAGCCTTGCTCAGCAGCTTGCGCAGCAGCTCCCGCGCAAGGCTAACATTTCTTGAACTGTCTTGGAAGTGGTCTTGGTTCAGTATTATTTTGTTACGCTGCAATGGTGCCCAGTTTTTGTAATCTGCTTCTTTGTTGCGCTTTATGATCATTGGTGGCGAACTTCGATGCCCAGTGGATGTAATATACCATAAATCCTTTATTGTATAGTGTAGGTTTATTCTAAGTTACTATGCCATCAAAATTTTATTGTATAGAGTAGGTTTGTTCTTAATTCCTACTAGTTACCGTATATGCCATCATTCGCTATCTGAAAAAAAGGGCGAAAATCTGATGTAGTCGACCGGGCTGAAACATTCGCCTCTAACGGGCCTGCATTTTAGCGGGCCACAATTGGGTCAGCCTTCAACTTTCTTATGCCTGAAAGGACATTGGGGCCTTCACACTTTGCGCCAGGCCCACAACTTACACGGGCCTACATTCGGCCCAAAGTTTAGTTGGGCCTTTAGTGGACCCAGCGCTTAGTTGGGCCCATGTAGCTTCGGGCCATTAACAGGCTGAATATTCTGCTGGCCTGTTACGGCCCAGAAGATACCATGGGCCTTTAGCAGGCCGAAATGCATGTTGGGCCTCAATTTTCAATAGTCATCCATGGGCCTTTAGCAGGCTAAAATGTAGACCAGGCCATTATTGGCCCAGTTATATGACAGGCCATTACCAGGCCGAAACATATCTCGGGCCTTAGTTGACCCACTGATATCATGGGCCTTTAAGAGGTCGAAAGCTTAGTAGAGGCATCACGGGCCAAATTATAGGACATGCCTTTAACAGGCCCAAAGTCACGTTGGGCTGAACTATTGCCACCTTGATCACGGGCCGTTGGTGGGCCAGATGTCGCGTCAGACCATATATGGCCCATGGGCAGCACAGGCCATTCCCAGGCCAAAAGACATACCGGGCTGAAATGGGCCCATGTCTACATCGGGCCTCTAATAGGCCGAAATGTCACTGGGCCGTAATTGGGCCCAAATACTCGGCGAACAATTAACGGGCCAGATCTGGCTTTGGGCCGTAAATGGGCCATGTTTAAGCCGGCTGTTAGTGGGCTAGCCCACTAGTACCTGAGTAAATACTATGGGCCTTTAACTGGGCCGACCTTTTTAACCTATATGGGCCTCTGTTGGGCCCTGCCACATGTCGAAGTATCATAGGCACGTCTCCTCCATTGGATGGATGACATCTGGCCCACCGAGGATCTGACACGTGTTTCCTCCGGCCAATGATGATTTTACATGTGGAAAATCCCCATTGGTCTAGGCTGTTAACGGGTTATCGGATGCAAACCGAAACCCGATAGCTTAACGGCGACCCGTTACGGCGGATGCCACGTGTCGGTTACCCTTGACGAAAGCACTTCCATGACGTGCCATTTATCATAATGGAAGTGGACACTTCCGTGATGATAATTTTGATATTGTCATGGAACACTTCTATGACAGCACAGGTATGACTATATTGATTCTGTCATAAAATCGTCATGGATGAACATGCATGACACAAAACGTGACCTACTGTGACAAACACGTATCATCACGGAAGTGGTTTTTTTTTTTGGTAGTGTGCTCAGGTACACAGCGTCTAATAACACCATCTACTCCTTCTTTATAAAGGTGTGGATCATCCCAGAAGTAATTTCTTAAATCATAGAAAAACTTTTTATTTTGTTGGTATGTCAAACTAGGTGGTATAAATTTAGCAACAATATATTAGCATAGTCTGCATACCATGGGGTACTACGAGAAGCATTTAAGACAGCTAATTGTTCATCAGGAAAGCTATCATCAATAGGTAGTGGGTCATCAAGAATATTTTCTAACCTAGACAAGTTGTCTACTACGGGGTTCTCAGCTGCCTTCCTATCAGTAATATGTAAATCAAATTCTTGTAGCAAGAGAACCCACCTAATGAGTCTAGGTTTAGCATCTTTCTTTTCCATAAGGTATTTAATAGCAACATGATCAGTGTGAACAATTACTTTATAATCAACTATGTAAGATTTGAATTTGTCACAAGCAAACACAACTACTAAAAATTCTTTTTCAGTAGTAGCATAATTTCTTTGAGCACTGTCTAGAGTTTTGCAAGCATAATGGATAACATTTAATTTCTTATCGACTCTTTGTCCTAGCACAACACCAACAGCATAATCACTAGCATCACACATAATTTCAAAGGGGTAGTTCCAATCAGGTGGTTGAACAATAGGTGCAGAAATTAAGGCTTTCTTAAGGATTTCAAATGCTTCTATACAATCATCATCAAAAACAAATGGAACATCTTTTTGCAAAAGATTAGTGAGAGGCCTAGAAATTTTAGAGAAGTCTTTAATAAATCTCCTATAGAAACCAACATGGCCAAGGAAACTTCTTATACCTTTGATATCTTTAGGACACGACATTTTTTCAATAGCATTAACTTTAGCTTTATCAACTTCAATACCTCGTTCGGATATTTTATGCCCCAAGACAATACCTTCATTAACCATAAAGTGGCACTTCTCCCAATTCAAGACAAGATTAGTTTCTTCACATCTCTGCAAAACTCGATCAAAGTTGCTTAAGCAATCATCAAAAGAAGTTTCATATACGGAAAAATCATCCATGAAAACCTCAACAATCTTTTCACAAAAGTCAGAGAATATAGAAGTCATACATCTTTGAAAGGTAGCAAGTGCATTGCATAAACCAAAAGGCATACGTCTATAAGCAAAAGTACCAAAAGGGCATGTAAAAGTAGTTTTTTCTTGATCCTCTTATGACACAGGTATTGGGAAAAACCAGAGTATCCATCTAGAAAGCAGAAATGTGTATGTTTTGATAGTCTTTCTAGAATTTGATCAATGAAAGGTAGAGGATAATGATCTTTCCTAGTAGCTTTGTTTAATTGTCTGAAATCAATTACCATTCTATAACCTGTGATAATTCTTTGTGGGATCAGTTCATTTTTATCATTAGGAACAACAGTAATACCTCCCTTCTTAGGGACACAATGAATAGGACTTACCCATCTACTATCAGCAATGGGATAGATTATACCTACTTCTAGAAGCTTTAATATTTCATTTCTTACCACTTCTTTCATCTTAGGATTTAACCATCGCTGGTTGTCATGGGTGGACATGATCACCGTACCTATGGGGCCATGAGCCCCCTTGTGGTTCGGCATGGGGGAGATCATGTTGCGCAAATAGCAGAAGCCATGAGGCAGCACGACGATGAGGACTCTGGTCGTTTTTACCCAGGTTCGGGCCGCCGAAAATCATAAAACCCTACTCCTGCTTTGGTGGTTTGGATGGAGGAAACACAACAGCACGCAACGCTAAAGCCTGGCAAGGTGGCCTCGGGGAGAGCTGCAACGCGCGTACAAGTATGAGGGGGTCCGAATCCCTTTCTAGGTAGCCTTGGACCTCCTTTTATAGCTCAAGGGGTAACCACAGTGCAAAACAGACATTATCTTGTGATTAGATAGCTAACAGTGCTATCATACCTAACTCTGGCAGTTAGGACAAAGTGCATTAAATGCACTGCTAGGTGTCATGCTGAGGGTGAAACCCGGCAAGCCTGCCGTGCCGCTTAATCATCTTCTGCTTATTATCTTGACACGCCTCTGGATTAGTGTCAAATGGGTGTAATCTGTCTTCCAACGAGCTTCCACGTGCTTAGTGGAAGCCACTTAACCACCTGCGGGCTCGACACCGCACCGATAAGTGACTAGCGTCATGATGCGGTGGAGCGGTGGTAGCTGGCCCGCGCCTGCCAGGGGCAGGGCCTGCCGGGCTATCTTTAAGGGGTGTGCGCTTCAGGCTCTGGTTGCCCCGAAGGCACAACTGGCGGGGTTCGCCTTTGCTCTTGTGTTTTGCATCGACTCTACTGACCTCGCCTGGCCAGAGGAGGATGCTTCTCTTGGAATCCTTGCCTTGTATGTTTAGCTTGGTCTTCTTGATACGCTCCTTGATCTCACGAAGAGCGGCTTCTCTGGCTTGGCCTTGCTTTGTATGTTGGGGTAGCCATTCCTTCGTCAATCCCTAGCTGTCGGGGCGGAGGCTCCTCGTCCGTGCACAAGTCAGGGGAAATAAACACCCCTGTTTGTGTACCCCGAAACTGGTGATCAACAACTGGTTTAGCATCAGGTTCCATATTAATTTTATGCTGACATAGAGTGGGACTAATGCCCTTAAGATCATCAAGAGTATATCCAATAGCAGCACGGTGCTTCCTCAAAGTTTTCAATAATCTCTTTTCTTCATGCTCTGAAATGTTAGCACTAATAATAACAGGATATATCTTCTTTTCATCAAGATAAGCATATTTCAAAGTATCAGATAATTGTTTAAGCTCAAACACAGGATCACTCTTGAGTGGAAGAGGATCTCCAAGAGTTTCAACAGGTAATGTGTTTCAAGACAGGCATTTGTTTATAGAATATCTCATCTATTTCATTTCTTTCATTCATATGCATATCATTTTCATGGTCTAGCAAATATTGTTCCTGTAAGTGCATCTAGTGCCCCTTAGTGATTTTGGTGTATTGAAGACTTATAGGTTAAGGGACTAATGTGTTTGTGAGTGTACATAGGTTCTATAAGTCTCTGAGGAGTTTGATATTTCCGAAGAAAGTTGACCCCTAAAAATGAATGTCTTCATTTCAAGACTTTAGTTTTTCATGAACACTTTGAAAATGAGGAAATTGGTGTGACCTTGAAGACATTGATATTGATGCGAGGATTATGAAGCGTGAAGACTTTTGTTTTCATAGTTTCATTTTCTCTTTCTTGAGTCATAGGAAACACCGTACTGTTAAAGGGGGTCGAGGTAAAACTAAGGAAACATTTCCAAGTGATGCTCATCTCAAAGCCTACACATACCCAATCCTTCGAGTGAAGCCTTTGGAAATCTCATACAGTTCAGTTAATTTCTTCAGTGAGAGAGACGAAGATCTTCTGCTCTCTGAGGAATTCGTACTGGCTAAGGAATTAGGAATTTGCCAGTGCGGATTGCCTACAACTGAGGAACATGATAGCCCTGTGGAATTTGAGAGCTCAAATTTCCGACCATTGCTGTGCTACGCGCCAGCTGTCCCAAATATCTTATCCACCTAACGGTCATATCATTGAAGGGCATTTATGTCTTATCATGTCGGGCTGCTTCCCGGCTATAAATAGCTGCCCCCTACAACCACTAGTTGGTTGGCTGCTCCGATAGAAACTGACACTTGTCATTTAGAGCATCCCATCCTCCGAGGACTTTGAGAGAAAATCATCAGTGAGGAAAAACCCAAAACCCAAACACCTACAACCCAAAGTGATTGAGCATCGCTGAAGAGATTGTTCCTGTGTGGAACCGACGCTTGTTACCTTTGAAGATTGTGCATCTTCCAGATGGTTAGGCGTCATGGTCTAGAGCATCCAAGAGGAATTGTGGATCCCCGAGTGACCAAGTCTGTGAAGGTTTCGAAGTCGCCTGAAGACTTACCACGAGTGATTGGGTGAGGTCTGTGTGACCTTAGCTCAAGGAGAATACAGTAAGGACTGTGTGTCCTTTGGTTTAAATACCAAGCTGCTCCAACCAGACGTACAACTGTCACAGCAGTTGGAACTGGTCTACCAAATCATCGTCTTCACCGAGCTACTGGTTCTATTTCCTCAACCCTGTCATTTCCTCGCTCATGTGTTGATGAAATTGATCGTTGTTGTTTGAAGACTTTGACTGAAGACTTTCTCAATTTCCTCAATCCTATTTCTTCAGTCATCTTGTCTTCTACCTACTTATCCTATTTACACGCTACCTATGCTCTGTGTATGTTTCTTTTCATCATGATGACTTTGTTTCTGTCTTGTTATGCATGCACCTGAGTACTTATTCCGCTGCTTGTAGTTCGTCACTTAGCAAATTCCTCAAGTAGTATTTCCTCTATGACAAATTTGTAAAAATCGCCTATTCACCCCCCTCTAGTCGATATAACGCACTTTCAAATGGTATCAGAGCAAGGTACTCCCTTGTTCTGTGTGATTTTGGTTTAACCACCTGGAGTTTTAGTTATGTCGACTGCAGGCATCATCAAGGTCTCGGCTAGGTGTCCTACCTTCGATGGGACGGACTACCCCTACTGGAAGAACAAGATGCGCATGCAACTTGAAGCAATTGACAATGATCTCTAGTACATTGTGGAAAATGGCGTTCCCTCCGTCACTCCTTCCGTGAATGCTGCTGATGTGAAGAGATTCAAGCAACTCGACTCTCAAGCGAAGAATATCGTATGTGGCCATCTGAGCAAAGGACAGTACGGCAGAGTGAGTGCTTTGGAGTCTGCAAAGCTTATCTGGGACAGGTTGTCCAAGGTCAACGAAGGAATCTCAACCCAACCTGATTCTCAAGTTGACGTTCTTCGCAATCTCTTCAATCGCTTCAAAAGACTCGACAATGAAAATGTTCAGCAAACCTTCGATCGCCTCACTGACATCTCAAATGAGCTTCAAGCACTTGGTGCCACTGACATCACCGGCCATGAGGTGGTGAAGAAATTGCTGAGATCACTTGATTCTTCATTCGATACACTGGCACTGATGATTCAAGAACGTGGAGACTACAAGTCACTAGATCCTGCTGATATCCTTGAGAGGCTGAACACTCATGAATTCCAACAAGCTGAGAAGAGAGATCTCTACGGGCCAAGCTATGGAAGATCACGCGCATTAAAGGCCAAGGTAGTTTCCTCATCTGAAGGAGAAGATTCTGATAGCAGCCTTGGTGACCCTGAAGAACTAAGCCAGGATCTAGCAATGCTCATGAGGAAATTTCAGAAGTTCTCAAGGCGTGGTCGCTTTGGAAAATCTTCAAGAGGTGATGACATGAAATCATATTCCTCATCCCGTGATTACAAGAAGAGGACTTGCCACAAATGCAAGAAACCTGGTCACTACATAACTGATTGTCCTCAATGGGCGAAGGAATCAAAGAAGAAGAAGTACAAGGATGACAGTTTAGACGACTCGAAGAAAAAGAAGAAATCTTCAAAGTCCTCATCGTCAAAATCTTCAAAGACTTCATCTCACAAGAAGAGCAGTTCCAAAAGGCTCGGGCATTCATTGGCAAGGAAATGGATTCTGAAGCTGAATCTGAGGAAAATGAGGAAGAGGAGGAATCTGAGGAGTCAGGCTCTGGTGTGGCGAGCCTAGCTCTCGCTACTGCTTTCGTCAGCAAGTCCATCTTCAACACCGAGGAAAATGGCTTCCCCAACACTGCTGACGACGAAGACGATGACTATGCTCCCACCTATTGCTTCATGGCAAAACGTGCCAAGGTACTCAAATATCCCTTCTCTGAATCAAGTGATGATGAATCTAATGAAAATCTCAAACCTAGCTATTCCAAACTTGCTAATATTGCCATAAAACAACAAAAGGCTTTGGAAAAGGTTCAAAATCTACTAGACAAAAGCGATGACCTGTTGGGTGAGGAAATGAGTCGAACTCAAACTCTGACTGATAATCTTCAACGACTACAGTCTAAGTTTGATAATATTCAAGGTCATCATGAAACACTCTTAGCCGATCATGAGAAGCTTTCTTATGAATTTCTTCAGAGAAAACAAGATCTTGAGAAGCTAAGGGTGAGTCATGAAGATCTTCAGAAGGAAAATGATTCATTACTTGCTCAACAGATCAGTTCCGCTTAGGAAGAATTCATTCCACCATGTTTGAAATGCATTGAACGTGAATATGCTAACTCTTCTCCTGAAAGTTCAAATGCTTCTATTACTGTAAATTCTTCAACTATATCTGTGGTCACAAATTCCTCATCTGAGGATACCACAAGTATCACTGATGAAAATGCAGGATTGAAGGAATTGTATGTGACAGGCATGTACAAAAGCCTCAAAGCGCATCAGACTCTTTGTGATGTGCTCAAAAAGTAGATCTTGAACAGGAACCCTAGGAAAGAGGGTATTGCCTTTGAGAGAAAACTCAACGCTGATGGAACCTACTGGAAACCTGAGCAGTATCCCAAAACCACATGGGTTGCTGCAAAAGGACCTCCAGTAGATCCATCCACTTTATCTGGCTTTACATGTGAATCCTCATATTCATCTGATGAGTCATTTGACTCCAACTATAAACTGTTCAAGAATCAGAATGGTGAGGTATTTGCTAGATATGTTGGAACTAACTGCAGGAACGGTCCTCCTATGAAGAAAATTTGGGTTCCCAAAAGGTGCCTTGAAAGTCTTCAGGTGAATGTCCTCATGACACCACCTGTGAAGAACAGGAACCCCAGATCAAATTCTTCATATGGACCAAAGTCTTCATATGGATCAAAATCCTCACATGGATCAAAGTCCTCATACGGATCAAATTCCTCATATGAGCGTCATTGTGCTAATGCTTCTGTTTCGCAGGGAAAATCTAAGACTTATGAATATGTGCATTATTCTTCAAATCATTATGTTCATAAGTCCTCGAAGAATTTCTCTGCTTATTCATATGCATACTCTAACCCCTCTTCTGTGAAACGAAGTGCACTGGCTTCAATGCCACCTTTCTCTTATGGAGCTCGCAGAATGGTGAACTCTTTGCCACCCCTCCAGATGTGGGTGGTGAAGAAAAAGAACTAATCTCTTATGCAGGGTCAGGTCTCTAGACGAACTTGAACGTTTGATGAATTTGATGGAGACCTGAGAATGCTTGAAAGGACGCAAGCTAATCATGAAGAAATGATTTACTCATTTCTCACGTCCTCATACTGCTATATCTGTTGTACTATTTGATGAAATTCTTTCTGATGAATTTGATGTCATATTCTTCACTCTGAAGTATATGAGTTCGTAAGTTGCACTAATTCATCTGCAGGATGAATCACCCGAAGCTACTGAGTGGGTCCTCGATAGTGGATGTACAAATCACACGACTGGTGACAAGAGCTTACTGATGGACTCTGCTTTATCTCCATCGCATCTGAAGCATATCACCTATGCTGACAAAGGAAAAAAGCAAGGTATTGGGTCTAGGTAGGGTTGCAATCTCAAAGGATCGACACATGGACAAAGTCATGCTTGTCGAGTCCCTTGGATTCAACCTCATGTCTATCTCAATGCTTTTTGATCTTGATATGGTTGTCGTCTTTGGCAAATATCGCTGCTTAGTGCTCATGGAATCTGACAATTCCAAAGTCTTCGAAGGTTTTAGGAGAGGAGACTTGTATATTGTTGATTTCTCTGCAGGACCACAGCCTGCCACATGTCTACTTGCAAAAGCTTTAGAAGGCTGGCTATGGCATCATCGACTCGGCCATGCTGGCATGAGGAACTTGCACACACTTGTGAAGAAGAAGCACGTCATTGGCATTGAGGGTGTAAAATTCCTCAAAGATCATCTTTGCGGGGCTTGTGAGGCTGGAAAGATGACCAGATCCAAGAACCCCTCGAAGACTATCATGACTACCACTCGTCCTTTTGAATTGCTTCACATGGATCTCTTTGGCCCTACTCACTATGCCACTCTAACAAATGCTGCATCTCTATATGGCTTTGTTATTGTTGATGATTATTCTTGTTACACCTGGGTGCACATCATCACTTACAAAAATGAAATGCAGGAAGTCTTCAGACGATTTTCCTCAAGGGCCTCGACGAATTTCAGTGTGAAGATCAAGCATATCCGAAGTGACAATGGGACCGAGTTCAAGAATACTGGTCTTGATGACTATCTTGATGAACTTGGTATTACTCATGAGTTATCTGCCCCATACACTCCTCAGCACAATGGCGTAGTGGAGCGCAAGAACAGGACTCTTATTGAGATGGCTCGCACTATGCTTGATGAATACAAGACACCTCGTCGCTTCTGGCCTGAGGCTGTTGTTACTGCTTGCCACATCATCAACATGGTATATCTTCACAAATTCTTCAAGAAGACCTCATATGAACTCCTCACTAACAAGAAACCCAATGTGAGTTATTTCAAAGTCTTCGGTGCTAAATGCTGGATTAGAGATCCTCATCACAACTCAAAATTTGCACCGAAAGCACACGAGGGTTTAATGCTTGGTTACGGAAAGGACTCGCACACCTATAGAGTCTTCAACACTTATCACAACAAGGTTGTTGAAACTGTAGATGTGCGGTTTGATGAAACTAACGGCTCGCAAATAGAACACCTACCTCCTGTGCTAGATGAAATGTCTCCTGAGGAATCCATCAAGTTAAAGGCTACTGAGGATGTCATACCCACTGAAGAATCTCCTGAAGAAGTGATTCCAGATCGTGAAGAAAATCATGCTGGTGCATCTGAAGAAAATGTCGCTGAAGAAAATGCTCAGCCCAATCAAAGTCGTCAACCTGCTCATCCTCGCGTTGCAAATGAAGTGCAGATTGAGAAAATCATCGACGATATCAACGCACCAGGTCCTCTCACACGCTCAAAAGCTTCACATTTGTCTAACTTTTGTGGGCACTTTGCTTTTGTCTCTATCATAGAGCCCACCAAAGTTGATGAGGCATTTCTGGAGCCTGGGTGGATTCAAGCTATGCAAGAGGAATTACATCAATTCGAGCTCAACAATGTGTGGGAACTTGTCAAGCGACCAGACCCTCGCAAGCACAATATCATCGGTACTAAGTGGATCTACCACAACAAGCAAGACGAAAATGGCCTAGTGGTGAGGAACAAGGCTCGTCTTGTAGCTCAAGGCTACACACAGGTTGAAGGAATTGATTTCGATGAAACTTTTGCACCTGTTGCTAGACTTGAGGCTATTCGCATATTGCTTGCTTATGCTAACCATCATAATATCATCTTATATCAAATGGATGTGAAAAGTGCATTCCTCAATGGTAAGCTTGAGGAAGAAGTATATGTGGCTCAACCCCCAGGTTTTGAATATCCTAAGCATCCTGACAAAGTCTTCAGACTCAACAAGGCCCTCTATGGCCTCAAGCAGGCCCCTCGGGCGTGGTATGATACACTGAAGGAATTCCTCATGAAGAAAGGCTTCAAACCCGGTTCACTTGATCCAACTCTTTTCACCAAAACATATGATGATGAATTATTCGTGTGCCAAATATATGTTGATGATATTATCTTTGGCTGTACTAACCAACATTACAGTGACGAATTTGCCTATATGATGAGTGAGGAATATCAGATGTCTATGATGGGAGAATTGAAGTTCTTCTTAGGTCTCCAAATTCGTCAACAACGCAATGGCATCTTCATATCTCAAGAGAAATATCTCAAGGACGTTCTGAGGAAATTCGGCATGCAAGATTGCAAAGGCGTCAAAATCCCTATGCCCACAAATGGCCATCTATGCACCGATGAAAATGGTAAAGACTTTGATCAAAAGGTATACCGCTCCATGATTGGCTCTTTATTGTATCTATGTGCATCTAGGCCAGATATTATGCTTAATGTTTGCATTTGTGCCCGTTTTCAAGCTACACCGAAGCAATCACACCATAAGGCTGTGAAACATATTCTTCGATATCTGGATCACACTCCAACACTTGGATTATGGTATCCCAAGGGCTCGGCTTTTGATCTCATTGGATATTCTGACTCTGACTATGCTGGTGATCGAGTGGATCGCAAGTCAACATCAGGCACATGTCATTTCCTCAGACGATCCTTAGTATGTTGGTCCTCGAATAAGCAGAACTGTGTATCACTCTCTACTGCTGAAGCTAAGTACATTGCTGCTGGTTCTTGCTGTGCTCAATTACTGTGGATGAAGCAAACCCTCAAGGACTATGGCATCAACATGAAGAATGTGCCACTCTACTGCAACAACGAGAGTGCCATCAAGATTGCTCATAACCCAGTTCAGCACTCAAAGACTAAGCACATCCAGATTCGTCATCATTTTCTTCGAGATCATGTGTTGAAGGGCGACATCTCCATCGACCACGTGAAGACTGAAGAACAGCTGGCAGATATCTTCACAAAGCCCTTGGATGAGAAGAGATTTAGCAAGTTGCGGTGTGAGCTAAATATCTTAGAATCTTTGAATGTTCTTTGAAAGGACACACATCCTAACACTTATGCAAATTGATGACTTAGATGTGCAACACACGAAGTAACGTTTTTCTTCAATCAATGAAGACTAACCCTCTAAGTGTGAAGAAATTAATGAAGAATCTGATTCTCAGAGCCCTACGATAATTGTACGCGGTGTCTGAAATCATCATTCTTATACAGTGGGTCACGCAACCAACAAAAGTTAAAATCTTCAAATTTGAGTTTTTCTTCATTTTTGCAAATTCTTCAAATTTTCAAATTCCTCAACTTTGCAATTTCCTCAAACTTCTCAATTGGTGTTCTTCATTGACTATATATATATTTGAGTTTTCAATGTCCTCAACAGCATTCACTTATTTTTAATTCTTCAAGTTGATTTTCTTCTAAGTGAATGTGATCGGACCCGTTCCCCCTCTATGCTAAACTCAACCCAATCTGTTCACAAATTCTTCATGTGCGTTCTATTTGAAACATGTTCAAAATCTTCACTGTGTCCTTGACAGCTGAAGAATCTGCGAACAAATCTTTAAAAAAATTCATATCTGAATTTTTGGCTGTTGCCGCTCAAACCATTCCGCTTCCCACGATGGATTAAACTACTCACCCATGATCCCCCACGATCTCCACCTCTCAGTACGTGGGTGACACATGTCGATAGGATAGTAAGGGTCAGGGGCATGTTCGTCCAAAATCTTCGGGCGAGCAGTTTTTCACTGTTGCTATAAATACCCCTTGCCCTCCTCCGACCTCATTTACTCCGCTCAACTGCTACTCTCCTCGCTCGAGCTCTCAGACCTTGCGCCACCGCTAACTTCCATTGTCGCCGGTGAGGAAGAGCTTCACTGCCTCGACCTCGTCGCCATCATACTCGCGTCGGCCACGGAAATCTTCACTCCACCGTCGCCGTAGCTGTCTCTCGCCGCCAAGTTAGGGCGTGGGAGATCTGGACAGACGAACTTCCAAGTTCTAACTCCTAGTTCGTCGTGTTCTTCGTCAAGGGTAATTAAAATCTAATTTTACTGCCCTACTTTGATTCTTATGATTTTCACAAAATCCTCAAAAGGTGTTTATTCTTCAACTCCCCACTCCATAAGCACTGGAATGCTTTTGTTCCTTGATTTGTTTCTCTAAGCTCTGTTTTTCTTCAAGATTTCTCAATTGTGTGGATTTTCTAATCTATACAACTCTGGAACCTAAGTCAAGAATGCTTAGTGAAATTCTTCAAGACTCCTATGGTCAAATTCCTCAAACTTGATACTTTTTGAAAATTTCTAAGAACGCATATGACCTCTCCAAATTCTTCGCACCTATACTCTGTTCACAGGTACAAAATGTCTGCTGCTGAATCACTAGGTTCTCATCAACTTAACTCATTTGCAGCGTTCCTCGAAGAAAATTTACATACTTCCTCAGAAACATCCAAAGTTCAAAGTCCTCAAGTGAGGAAAATGGCAGATGGGAAGAGACCTCAGAAGGGAGGCAAGAGGCCTGAGACAAACACAGCGTTTGAAATCCCTAACAACATATATGATGAATATTGCACACCAGATGAAGCTACTCGTGGGAAGGAAAACAAAAATCAGCGCAAAGTGTGCATACAGAGAATTGAGAGGAGATGGGCTAAGGAATGGAGGGAATACCGTTATGTAACTCCAAAGTACATGAAGAAATTCGCCGTAAACCCTCCATGTCCAAGACCTCCTTTGGCTACTGGCCAAGTAGCTGATCCCACCAGCGTCAAGTGTGGTGAGGACTTTCCAAAGGAATGGGCCAAGTGCCAAGTCAAGCTTTCAAAAGTTTCTAAAGAAGCAGTGAAGAAATTCAATGAGGATTCTCAAGCTACTACTGCTGCTGAGGCCTCTACTAGCACAACTGCACCAAAGAAGGCCATACTGAAGAAATCTTCAAGCTCAATGCCCTCACAGCCAAGTTCTTCAATGGCAAAGTCCTCAGGACAAAATCCTCAAGCAACTTCTTCAAGGGCTGTGCCGATCCCCTCAGTTTCTTCAAAATCTTCAGCTGCTGCCACAAAGTCCTCAACTCCTATGCACCTTGCAATGTGTCAGCGGACTACAGGCTTTTCTATTGCCTCAGTGGCTTCTGCATCATCCTCAGCTCCACCACAATCTTCGAGTGGTCCAACTTTGCTGAAGGTCAAGACCACTGCTGGACGCGGAAAGAGGCCAAGTCCTCACAAGAAGCAAGTGGCATTCCATGTCCCGTCTGATGACGATGATGAAGTTGATGATGAGGAATTGACTGAAATCATCAGCGATAGGCAAGAAAGGGCCGCTAGAGCCAAAGGCAGCTCTGTGCCTCTTATGTTGGATCTGAGGAAAATCCTCGATTTCATAGATCTATGGCATAAGGATCCTACCACTCCACTTCCTGACTTGAACCTCACTCCTGGTCAAAGTCATATGTTGACGGCCTTCATAAGTGAAGAAAAATGGAAATTTGAAAAGGCCAGACAAGTCAAGAAGGCCCAGTACAAGAAAGAGCGCTTTCTGAAGAACAATGTTCTAAATATGTCTCCTGAAGAACTTGTAAATATGCAAAAGGAAATCAGAGACCTCAGTGATGAATTTGACCGATACCATGCAGATTGGCTCGGTGCCAAAGTCAGATTTGTCAAGATAGCCAAGAACCTCAAGGCAGACATTGCAGCACCATCGCAACATCAAATTCCTCAAGCTGAAGCATCTGCTTAGCAAACTGAAGAAACTGAAAGTGTAGCTGATGAAAATCAGGCTGCTGAAGAAGCTACCAAGGCTGCTGAAGAAATTCCAGCTCCTGAAGAAACTGATAATGCCAGGGCGACTGCATCAGTCGTGCCTGAAGAAATTGCACCAACTTCATCTGCTCCTCCTGCGAAATCCTCGAAGGTGAAGAAAATCACTCTTCCTTCTACATCAAAAGTGAAGAAAATGAAGGCCGCGGAGAAGGAAGCCGCAAGGAAGAGGAAAGCATCAACCTCTGCAGAGTCCTCAACTCCGAAGAAAGTGAGGACTTTGACGAGCTCTTTCATGGAACCAATTGATGTTGTTCCAATTTCTATTGTGCCATCAAAGGAGCTCATTCCATTTGGTGAAGATTATGTCATTCCAGATGACACTGATGAAGAGAATCCGTCTGCTGCTTCCTCAGAGCAGTTGGATGAAGAAATCAATGTGGATGATGTTGTCTGCACACCATTAGTATCATCGCCTGTGCCTCAGTTCACTGCTGAAGAGGCGGGCATTGAAGAAATTGAAGAAGATGTGGATATTGGCTCAACTACTCCTGTGCTGAATGATGACTATTGGGAAAATCTTCACCCCAATTCCCTAATGGCCACACCTCTGCATCCAATTACTCAGTCCCCTGTGCAGACTGAAGAAATACTCACAGGGTCTGAAGGACGTCCAACTTCTCTCCATTTGATTGAAGACTTATAGGTTAAGGGACTAATGTGTTTGTGAGTGTACACAGGTTCTATAAGTCTCTGAAGAGTTTGATATTTCCGAAGAAAGTCGATCCCTAAAAATGAATGTCTTCATTTGAAGACTTTGGTTTTTCTTGAAGACTTTGAAAATGAGGAAATTGGTGTGACCTTGAAGACATTGATATTGATGCGAGGATTATGAAGCGTGAAGACTTTTGTTTTCGTAGTTTCATTTTCTCTTTCTTGAGTCATAGGAAACACCGTACTGTTAAAGGGGGTCGAGGTAAAACTAAGGAAACATTTCCAAGTGATGCTCATCTGAAAGCCTATACATACCCAATCCTTCGAGTGAAGCCTTTGGAAATCTCATACAGTTCAGTCAATTTCTTCAGTGAGAGAGACGAAGATCTTCTGCTCTCTTAGGAATTCGTACTGACTGAGGAGTTAGGAATTCGCCAGTGCGGATTGCCTACAAGTGAGGAACATGATAGCCCTGAGGAATTTGAGAGCTCAAATTTCTGACCGTTGGTGTGCTACGCGCCAGCTGTCCCAAATATCTTATCCACCTAACGGTCATATCATTGAAGGGCATTTATGTCTTATCATGTCGGGCTGCTCCCCGGCTATAAATAGCCACCCCCTACAACCACTAGTTGATTGGCTGCTCTGAGAGAAACTGACACTTGTCATTTAGAGCATCCCATCCTCCGAGGACTTTGAGAGAAAATCATCAGTGAGGAAAAACCCAAACACCTACAACCCAAAGTGATTGAGCATCACTGAAGAGATTGTTCCTGTGTGGAACCGACGCTCGTTACCTTTGAAGACAGTGCATCTTCCAGACGGTTAGGCGTCATGGTCTAGAGCATCCAAGAGGAATTGTGGATCGCCGAGTGACCAAGTCTGTGAAGGTTTGGAAGTCACCTGAAGACTTACCACCAGTGATTGGGCGAGGTCTGTGTGACCTTAGCTCAAGGAGAATACAGTAAGGACCGTGTGTCCTGGGACTGTGTGTCCTTTGGTTTAAATACCAAGCTGCTCCAACCAGACGTACAACTGTCACAGCAGTTGGAACTGGTCTACCAAATCATCGTCTTCACCGAGCTACTGGTTCTATTTCCTCAACCCTTTCATTTCCTCACTCATGTGTTGATGAAATTGATCATTACTGTTTGAAGACTTTGACTGAAGACTTTCTCAATTTCCTCAATCCTATTTCTTCAGTCGTCTTGTCTTCTGCCTGCTTATCCTGTTTACACGCTACCTATACTCTGTGTATGTTTCTTTTCATCATGATGACTTTGTTTCTGTCCTGTTATGCATGCACATGAGTACTTATTCCGCTGCTTGTAGTTCGTCACTTAGCAAATTCCTCAAGTAGTATTTCCTCTGTGACGAATTTGTAAAAATCGCCTATTCACCCCCCTCTAGTCGATATAACGCACTTTCAGTTCCAAAGGATCAGTAGGAGGCACAACAATAGAAGCAAGACCAATAATTTCATCCTTACTAGGTAATTCTTTATCACGGGGTTGTCTCTGGAATTTGGAGAAATTAAACTCGTGAGACACATCACCAAAACTTACACTAACAGTTTCTTTCTCGCAATCTATCTTAGCACAGTGTTTAAGAAAGGTCTACCAAATATAATGGGACAAAAATCATCTTATGGGGAACCAAGAACTAGAAAATCAGTAGGGTATTTTATTTTCCCACACAAATCTTCAACATCTCTAACAATCCCAAGTGGTGTAATAATGTCTTTAGTAGCAAGCTTAATAGTAACATCAATATCTTCTATCTCAGCAGGGTGCAATATCTTTCATAATTTCTTGATATAAAGTAAATGGGATAGCACTCACACTAGCACCCAAATCACATAATCCATGATAACAATGATCTCCTATTTTAACAGAGACAACAGGCATGCCAACAACAGGTCTATGCTTATCTTTTTCATCAGGTTTAGCAATTCTAGTGGCTTCATCACAGAAATAAATAACATGCTCATCAATATTTTCAGCCAAGAGATCTTTAACTATAGCAACCTTAGGTTGAACTTTAATTTGTTCAGAGGGTGTAGGTGTTCTTGTATAACTCTTGCGAACCACAGCTAAAATTTTAGCATATTGTTTTATCCTAACAGGAAAGGGTGGTTTCTCAATGTAAGCAGTAAGAATAACTGGATCAACATTATAAGTAGTGGTTTCTTCTCTAGCTTCAATGGGTTCTACTATTTTTACTTCAATGGGAGGATGATATTTAAACCACTTCTCCTTAGGGAGATCAACATGAGTAGCAAATGATTCACAAAAAGAAGCTACTATCTCAGAATCAAGTCCATATTTAGTGCTAAAATTATGAAAAGCATCGGTATCCATAAAAGATTTAACACAATCAAACTCAAGCAATATACCTGACTCCTTACCTTCGTCGAGCTCCCAATCTTCAGAGTTGCATTTAATTCTTTCCAAAAGATCCCATCTGAATTCAATAGTCTTCTTCATAAAAGAACTAGTACAAGAAGTATCGAGCATGGATTGATCATTACGAGAAAGCCGAGCATAAAAATTCTGAATAATAATTTCTCTTGAGAGCTCATGATTGGGGCATAAATATAAAATTGAATTAAGCCTCCCCAAGCTTGAGCGATACTTTCCCCTTCACGAGGCCAAAAATTATATATATAATTCCGATCAGGATGAACCAGATGCATAGGATAAAACTTCTGATGAAATTCCAATTTCAATCGGTTGTAATTCCAAGCCCCAATATCATCACATAGCCTATACCATGTCAATGCCTTTCCCTTCAAAGATAAAGGGAAGACCTTCTTTTTGACTTCATCTCCGGGTAAACCTGCAAGCTTAAATAATCCACATAGATTAGATGCATATCAGGATGTAGTGTTCCATCTCCTGCATAAGGATTAGCTAGCAGTTTTTCTATCATATTCATAATAAATATTTTCAGTAGGTGCAGTAGGTTGAGGAGCAACTCTTTGTTCTTCCGGTCGGGGTGAAAATACCCCTAACAAGCCCCTCAAAGGATTATTTTCCATAGTGATAAGTGACAATAAATTTCAGCACGAAATATAAATGTTTCCTTACCAAATTCCACTCACCAAAGGCGCTTCACTCCCCGGCAATGGCGCAAGAAAAGAGTCTTGATGACCCACAAGTATAGGGGATCAATCATAGTCCTTTCGATAAGTAAGAGTGTCGAACCCAACGAGGAGCAGAAGGAAATGACAAGCGGTTTTTAACAAGTTATTTTCTGCAAGCACTGAAATTATCGGTAACAGATAGTTTGGTAGTAAGATAATTCGTAACGGGTAACAAGTAACAAGTGTAACAAAGGTGCAGCAAGGTGGCCCAATCCTTTTTATAGCAAAGGATAAGCCTGGACGAACTCTTATATAAAGCAAAGCACTCTCGAGGACACATGGGAATTATTGTCAAGCTAGATTTCATCATGCTCATATGATTCGCGTTCGTTACTTTGATAATTTGATATGTGGGTGGACCGGTGCTTGGGTGCTATCCTTACTTGGACAAGCCTCCCACTTATGATTAACCCCTCTCGCAAGCATCCGCAACTATGAAAGAAGAATTAAGATAAATCTAACCATAGCATGAAACATGTGGATCCAAATTAGCCCCTTACGAAGCAACACATAAACTACTTATTACTTCCTAATGCCTTCCCCTAGGTCCAAATCATGGTGAAGTGTCATGTAGTCGATGTTCACATAACACCACTTGAGGAAAGACAACATACATCTCATCAAAATATCGAAGGAATACCAAATTCACATGATTACTTATAACAAGACTTCTCTCATGTCCTTAGGAACAAAAGTAACTACTCACAAAGCATGTTCATGTTCAAAATCAGAGGGGTATTGAATATCATTAAGGATCTGAACATATGATCTTCCACCAAATAAACCAACTAGCATCAACTACAAAGAGTAATCAACACTACTAGTAACCCACAGGTACCAATCTAAAGTTCTGAGGCAATGATTGAATACAAGAGATGAACTAGAGTTTGAGAGGAGATGGTGCTGGTGAAGATGTTGATGAAGATTGACCCTCCCATGATGAGAGGATCGTTGGTGATGACGATGGCTTCGATTTCCCCCGTCCGGAGGGAAGTTTCCCCGGCAGAATCACTCTGCCGGAGCCCTAGATTGCTTCTGCCCAGGTTCCGCCTTGAGACGGCGGCGCTTCATCCTGAAAGCTTCCTTCTCATTTTTTTCTAGGTCAAAAACCTCCATATAGCAGAAGATGGACACCGGGGGCTGGCCAAGGGCCCCACAAGCTGGGGAGGCGCGCCCCCAGGCTTGTGGCCACTTGGTGGGTCCCCCACTGTTGTTTCTTCGCCCAATATTTTTTTATATATTCCAAAACAATTCTTCGTAAAGTTTCAGGGCATTTGGAGTTGTGCAGAATAGGTATCTCAGATTTGCTCCTTTCCGGTCCAGAATTCCAGCTGTCGGCATTCTCCCTCTTCATGTAAACCTTGTAAAATAAGAGAGAAAAGGCATAAGAATTGTATCTTAAAGTGAAATAACGGCCCATTATGCAATAAATATCAACATAAAAACATGATGCAAAATGGACGTATCACTCCTCTCGAGGTCTCCCGAAGCTTCATGTGTTTCTTGTTGCCCAAAAAAATCATATTAAATCAGCAAGTTATTTTGACTTTCGTAGATATTTATTTTCCGTGAAATAAAAAACAAGCAAAAATAGGAATTGTCACTAGACACTAAATTAATAGGTTAGTCCAGAAAAATAATATAAATTAATATAAAAAGTATATAAAAATAATAATATAATAGCATGAAACAATCAAAAAATTATAGATATGTTTGAGACGTATCAAGGGTCAGGTCTTCCGACGGAAAAAAGACGCCCGGGTCCGTCTGCGGATGGATGCGAGACTACATTGGACGGTAAAACATCTCTGAACCGCGCGGAGATGCTCTATTCCCCAAGTTCACCTGGTCCTCTACGTTCCGCCGATGTGCAGGTTCTTTTTCTAGCAGACTGCGGACAACCTTGCTAAGCGCGCCATGCAAAAAGAAAAAAGAAAAAAAACTCGCCAAGCGCGGTTGGCCACACAGCCCGGCATGCCTCCTCTGCATTCAGGGCCAGTTTGGATTGTGTCCACGGGGAAATATGCCTGGCCTGGAGCCTCCTTGAGGATAGCCTGGAACCTATTTGGTTGACGTCCTGAAAAATCAAGGGATAGCCTGGCATGGTGATGTGACAACCTGATTAGCATGTACTTCGACGAAATAGGCTTGTGCCCCGCTATATTAATATATCAAACACCCGATATAACCAATGATAGATACTGGGTCGGAAGCAGCACAGTCACGCCTAAAAGAAACAAAAGAAAAATTCAAAAGGAACAAATGCCGACAACGGCGGATCAACCATCTTCGGAGTCTAGGCCCACCGGGGGTCTCCCACCAAGCTCCTAGACTCCGAAGCGCCGGTCCCAATCAACACCTCCAAGGGACACGACGACGATAACGCTGCTGCCAAGGGTTTCCCCCAGTACACGGAGAGGAGAAAGGAAGGGTAGCACCCGAGCCCTCCAGGAAGTTCCGGCGGCACCCTCAGGCGCCACTGCGTCGGTGTCGGCCAGGCTGACAGGGATTTCTCCTGATCCCAACCTTCACCTCGGGTGCTCCGGAGCACGCCACCATACTGTCCACCACCCTGCGCCAACACGGTCTTGAAGCTTCTCACGCCGTCTCACCACAACACCGCAAAGTGGGGCCTGCACAACAAAGAAGAGGAGCCGGGACTAGGGGCAGCAGCACCGTCGGCACACGGGACGGCCCAATATCCACAGTCAACGACAGTAACCGACCGGACGCAACAGCAGGAGCATACCGGGCCCGTGGGCCCACAGGCCCGACCGGGCCCAGAAATGCCCGTAAAGCTCCCGCCATCGCGCTGCAG
This sequence comes from Thinopyrum elongatum, assembly GCA_011799875.1. Taxonomy (NCBI): domain Eukaryota; kingdom Viridiplantae; phylum Streptophyta; class Magnoliopsida; order Poales; family Poaceae; genus Thinopyrum; species Thinopyrum elongatum. The sequence continues at coordinate 580,218,915 of CM022300.1, read as the reverse complement.
AAGGCACATGATGACCCACAAGTATAGGGCATCAATCGTATTCCTTTCGATAAGTAAGAGTGTCGAACCCAACGAGGAGCAGAAGGAAATGACAAGCGGTTTTCAGCAAGGTATTTTCTGCAAGCACTGAAATAGTCGGTAACAGATAGTTTGATAGCAAGATAACTTGTAACGAGCAATAGATAGTAACGGTAACAAAAGTGCAGAAAGGTAGCTCAATTCTTTTTGTAGCAAAGGACAGGCCAGAACGGTCTCTTATAATAAGCAAACCGCCACTAGTGCAGAAAAGCCTAGCTATGGCGTGCCAAAAACAGCCTTGCTAGCGTAGACACACGACGCCACCAATATGGCGCCATTGTTAAAAATTAGTGCTGGCGTTGCACCCTATGCCAGCAGTATTTTAGATACGTATGGCGTTGGATATAACTACACGTCGGCAATATCACAAATAGCTATGACGTGTGACATAGTGTAACGTTAGCAATAAGATAAATCTTCACTGGCATTGCGCATTGTCCGAACACCATTGCTATTGTTTTGAAAAGATGAAAAAAAATTGCTGCCACGACAGCAGAAAATCGCTGCCACGGCAGCGTAATTTATTATTAATTTATATAAACACGTTTTTGTCCCACATTGATTTCGATAAGATATTTGCATTAATACACATATCGTTTCTTCACATGCGTACATTAGCCACACACTAGCTAGTTCTTATCGATCATGACTAATTAAACATTTGCTAAACTAAACCATGCATGCATATTACATGTTCTTCATTCATAGTTATCCTAGCTAGGTAGCTAGCTAGTAGTACACTATCAACCATCGTAACTACTAGCACGGCACTCCTCTCCTTTAGGAACAATTTTGAAGAATAGGAAAACCCCTACATCTTCATGGTGTAGGACAGAGATCCATCGATCTCCAATCCTTAACTCGCAGTCTCTCAGTAGTTGGCTCCATTCATTAATTTCGAGCCGTCCATCTCGTCGTGGTGCAATCGAGTATGTAGCACTGAAATATGTATTCTCGTCGGAAATAATGGTCATTTCACCAGCCTGGTAGTCATCCATCACGTCAGGCACAACACATCTAGGGAGCTTCTGTTCTTGAACATAATAGTAACATAGTAAGCAATAGTAAGACACACACACACATACACACACACACACACACACACACACACACACACACACATATCACTAGTAGAAAACAGGGCTTTGGTCCAAGCTCAATCTATACATTAGTCCCGGTTGCATTACGAACCGGGACTAATGTAAGCATTAGTCCCGGTTCGAGCGGCTAGGGCGCTGGGCAGGCATTAGTCCTGGTTCAAATGGGACCTTTAGTCCCGGTTGGAGCCACGAACCGGGACTAAAGGGCGTTAGACCTTTAGTCCTGGTTCGAGCCACGAACCGGGACTAAAGGGGTTGAGGCTTTAGTCCCGGTTGGTGGCTCCAACCGGGACTAAAGGTACCTTTAGTCCCGGTTGGAGCCACCAACCGGGACTAAAGGGGTTTTGAAATTTGTTTTTTGTTTTTCCATTTGTTTTTTGTGTTTAGTTTCTGTTTTAAATTGCTTATATCTTTTAGGATATTTGATGTTTTTGAGTGATTCTTTTTGCATTAAATTTAAAATTTTGTCTAGTTTCTGTTTGTGCCATTAGTTTTCAAATTTGAATGATTTAAATATGAATTTATTCAAATTTGCTTCAAACCCTAGATTGTGAATAATTTGAGTTTAAAAATAGTTTTTAATTTAATTCTTTTTGCTCCTAGTCACATGTTAGATTGTTGTCACAGTAAGATTTATTTGGTTATTTTTAGAATAATTTATATTACGATTTCAATTAAAACAGTACTGTTTTGCTTATATAGTTGTTTTAGTCCTTTAATTGTTGTTTTCAATTATTTTTAGTTAGTTCTTTCTGTAGATTTTAACATGTTGTAGTATGCTTCTATTAGACAATAGTAGATATATTTTTATAATTAATTAATATTAATTTTGCTAAAGTTTTGTATTAATAGTTATTTAGCCTTTAATAATAGTTGATAGAATTAGTTTTGCTATATTAAAAGTAATCCTTTTTGCCACTTTAATAGAACGTGACTCTGGCTTGGTTAACCTTAGTTGTGACTCTGGCTGGGACGGTGCTAGCAGATGTAGTCGACGGTAGGATTGGATGGACACCATGTTCTAGTATGCTTCTGTTGGACACCATCAAACTCTACACACACCCCCCCTGTATCGCCATTTCAGTTTTGAAAAAAAACAAAAGAAAATGATAAAAACTTCAAAAAATAAAATCCTTCGAGATATAGTTATGTTACTACATCTACTAGTTAGGAAAATTAAAAAGCATAAATTTCGACATGTTTTGCAAAAAAGTGTTATGAAAAAGTAGAACGGCTATAACTTTTGCATACGATGTAAAAAAAATGTATAATATATCAAAATGTTCAGCACGAAAATCCGGTTCCGATTTTGATGGCCGTAGGCCGTTTTGCAAATTTTTAGAATCCTCAAATTCTGAAAGGAAAAAAAGATATCCTCAAATTTAAGTTTTTTTTTGAATTTTTGGTCAAACTCTAGTCAAACTATGGTCAAACTACTTATTCAAGAAATATTAGTGTTACTAATTAATTATTGTTTTTTATAATAATAGTTTCAAATTCAAACGGTGCTTCATGCTCAAGTTCAACTCCTAAGGGTTAATAGGATTGACAGCTTACTATTGTCAGGAAAACAGCAAGTGCAGACTTGAAAACTAGGGAGAATAGAACTCAGAAGTTAAGCGTGCTTAGGCTGGGATAGTGAGAGGATGGGTGACTAGCCAGGAAGTTAGACGATTTGGAATGAGTGGTACATACTTGAGCAGTGATGAGGGGTGATTAGAGATTAAATTGTCAAATAATTCCGAAATCTGAAAATCGAAAAAAATTCAAAAAAAAATTCAAAAAAATTCAGAAAAACCAAATTTCAAAAATATTCCTTTAGTCCCGATTGGTGTTGGTGGAGCTCCAGAAACCGGCCGCGTGGAGCTCCTTTAGTCCCGGTTCGTAAGCAAACCGGGACTAAAGGTGTGGGGCTTTAGTCCCGGTCCTTTAGTTCCGGTTCCAGAACCTGGACTAAAGGCCCTCTGGAACCGGGACTAAAGGCCCGTTTTCTACTAGTGTGTGTGTATATATATATATATATATATGTGTGTGTGTGTGTGTATATATATATATGTATATGTGTATATGTATATATACACACACACATACACATATACATATATATATGTATATGTGTATGTGTGTGTGTATATATACATATACACATATACATATATATATATACACACACACACACATATATATATATATACACACACTATGAGTCGAAAGAAGGAATGTATATGAAAAGGACATAGTATGTATATAGTAGCGATCATAATCTTACCATGCATTTTCTAGAAATGTTGTTCTTGTTCAGTGTGTGCACTAGTTGCAGGTATGGTGCGTCATTTGGACCAGCTCCGTAAGTGCTCTTAAGCGTCTCAATATCAGCAAAAAAGGACACGAGGTAACTCTTTTCCTGCCAAGTAAGCGTAGTGCAAGCAGTGTAATAGGTGTCGTCCTAAGTCCTGTATGTTTCATAGAGATAGAAAATAAGCTGTAAATTGTATACAAAAAAGATAAGTTATGGGTTAACTGGAATCTAAAGGTTACTACAAGTTTGTTTAGGAACTTATACGGAGGAAGAACTGGAATCAAGTCTAAATCGACCCATATGTCCTCATCATTTTGATAATAGGTGCCGATATGAAATGTTATTACCACACCAGGCTGAAATCGTAAGCTTTGGCCAATCCTCTCCAATTAGCAGAACCAAAATATATGTGATCGACCTCATTATAGATCCTAGATTTGAAATTGAAACCATCTTTCGTCTTGAGGTAGTCATCTTAGTCACGTCTTCCCTGTCGCGGAGGAAAAACTTGTCTTGGACAAAAGGTCTTGCATGGCGAGGGATACACTAGTCGAGATGTAAAGAAAATAGAAATTACACTTTGAAGCAGAAACCATATATAATACATGCGTAAGAACGAAATATGTGCCAACAGATATTAAAACTGGTTATCACCGTATAATTTGTAGTCACTTTGAAGCCTGAGGGAGAATCCTTGATTGTTGTCAAGGTGAGGATCGTCGCACCTACCCCTAGTGTCGCAACAGTAGGGGCACTCTTCCATTTGGTGCTGCGAAGCGTGAAGGAAAGCACTTTGAAAATGCATGAACTCAAATTGTCGTGAATGAACTATAGAAAACATGGTTGGGAGAGAATTAATACCATGCTATTAAGAGTAGCATCAACAAGGCGAAAAAAATGAATTAAAGGAGTTTGCCATTACACTCCGCGTTATCAAAGAAAAATCAAGTGAATTAGTTAGTGTAAATTGCACATGGTGGTAAATAATGAAGCTTGGAAAAAGGCACACTTACGAAGTCTACACTAACCTATCTTGATATTGTAAGGCCAAATGATGAGCCCGATTCTAAAATCAGTAAGCATCACTGCTCCTATATTTGCCTGTGTAGTGGTATGACTTTTTGAGGGGGCTGGCCCCCTACCCTTTAAAAGGAGTGTGAAGTTAATACTTTTGAAGGGCTTCCATGAGAAAAATAGGATTTGAACCCCTCCCTCCGAAGTTGCTCTCTAGATCTGCCAGTGTTGGGGGGGGGCCAACCGCACAGGGCCCCCCAAAATCTTGGGGCCCCCAGTCCAAGCAGGTTTTTATTTTTTTAAAGGTCCCATTACCAGTCCAAGCAGGTTTTTATTTTTTTTAAAGGTCCCAGTCCAGCGATCGATTAGATTAGCCTACACAACAGGCAGGGATTAGAGATCAATTTGGTCTGCCCACCCAACCAACAAGATCAGTTAGAAGATTACTTGATTAATCATCACAGGAATTTCAGTCGGCTTCGCGATCCTCAAATCCAGAACTCGAGCTGGTTGCAGGGCACAACACCGCCGACACCACGAGCAGAAAAGACATATTTGTAAGTAAACTAAACATATTATATTACCCCAAAAACATATTTGATTATATTTTATAGCTGCAAGCAGGCTCGACTTGTGTGGGTGCTAGTTGATTTTTTTTTTTGCAAGAAAAACTTTTGATCTATTCATCTTCAATCATGGTGGTACAACGAACATTAAAAATAATAAAATTTACATCCAGATTTGTAGACCACCTAGCGACGACTACAAGCACTGAAATGAGCCGAAAACGCGCCGCTGTCATCGCCCCTCCCTCGCTGGAGCCGGATAAAACTTGTTGTAGTAGACAGTCGGGAAGTTGTCTTGTTAAGGCCCCACAGGACCAACGCACCAGAACAGGAACCACCGCCGATGAAGAGTAGCGTAGATCAGAAGGATCCAACCTGAAGACACAAGAACATAGACGAACAACGACCCGACCCGAGCAAATCTGCTAAAGACAGATCCGCCGGAGACACACCTCCACACGCTCACCGATGATGCTAGACGCACCACGAAAAATGGGGGTTATGCGGGGAGACCTTTATTCCATCTTCAGGGAGCCGCCGCTGTCTCAACTTCCCAAGCAGGACACAAAACCTAACAAAACTCGAAGAAAGATCTAAAAATGGAGCTCTCCCACTGGCAAGGGCCGGGATCTACTCTGCCCCCACGACCCTAAGCCCACCAGAGACGAGGCGGACCGGCGGCGGCGCCGGCGGGAGGCAGAGGAACACTAGCTTTTTTGGGAGGAACCTTCTGCTTCTTTCTGGTTCATTAATTAGTGGAGCCAGATGATAGTTGTATATTAATTGTTACAACAATATTGCATTACTATATACTACATCCTTTCAGGTTTATAGGGCTCAATTCGAAAATCTCACCAACCAAGGTAGATGGTGAATGGTGGAATCATTTTTGTAGTTTGCAAAAGCACTTAATTAATGCGTTTGTTTTCCTCAAAAAATTATGTTTACCAATGCATTAATTGCAATGCATGCATGCATAAAGTACATACATTGATCAATTTTCTCTTAATATTTGCATGCAATGATTTAATGCACCTTAAAATCTGAACATGTGACGGGAAACAACCAAACTGAGACTTATAAAATGGGAAAACTGAAATTTTGAGATAAGCCCTATCAACCGGAAAGGAGGGAGTATTAGAGATTGCAGGGGCATCTTCATGCACATGTTCGGAGTTGGATTGTGAACATATATAGGTGTGCATTAATTGTTCAGTGCATCTTAAAGATATTTTAAGGACCTATTTGTGCATCTATCACTTTTTTTATTAAGTGTCCTTTTGTGCACAGCGACCAAAGCAAGATAATTTGGACTAAAATACCCTTGGTTATAACGCTGATAAGAGAACTAATTACCAACGACTATTTAATAGTCCTTCCAATCCACAAGATAAATTGGCTTCTAATGGGGTTAAAAGGTGAAATACACTTGATAATTTAGAATTCACCAAAACGACAAATTATATACTAAAAATGAAGGGATGGAATATATAATTAGAACTAACTAGAAGACATTCAATTGAAAACTATGCAATTGATCCAATGATAGTTATCGTAAGTGATCCGCAGATATCATGCATGATTGGTGAAGTGTCTATATCTTTGTCATAAATATTGATGGATAATTATGAAAATGGTATTAATAATTTTGGACATCTCAAATAAAAAAAATATTAGTCACCACTAGAATGTACATATTTATCCATAACCATTGAATGTATAATTGTGAATGAATTGGCCATTCATAAGGGCACATATCAAAAGTGTTACAACCAACTCACCTTTTCTGTATTTTCAGTGAGATATCAAAGCCCTATCAGTTGAATAATAGTTGTTCTGTGCAAAATGGGACACTTGCTGGTAGAAGAAACATATCAAAATATGAAAATACGAGTAAGCTCGGGCGGACGAATATCACTGTAAAACAAAGATATAGATACATCACCATGAAAAATTGCTGGCAGAAGAATGTCTCTTTTCTCGGATGTGGAGTTTCTACTCCCGAGCTCAAATGCACCCTCATGAACAGTTAAATCGAAAATAGTAAAAAACAGAGTGCAGCGATTCGGTGCCCAGGCTCATCTGCACCCGATCAGAAAAAAATTCAAAAAAAATACTGGAAAAATTCAAAAAATTCCAAATTTTTTCCCATGGTAGACAATTTATTGCGTGAAGTTCTCTTCAAATATTAGCTCATTTGGACTTCTGAATAACTCCCAGCAAAAAAGACAAATCGAGTCAAAACAGTACATGAACAGTAAACTGTTTTACAGACCCCGAATTTGTCTTTTTTGCCGAGAGTTTCTCATTTGTCCAAATCATATGAAAATTGGGTCGGACCTCACGCACCAAATTTTCTACCATGGGAAAAAATTTGGAATTTTTTGAATTTTTCTAATATTTGTTTTGAATTTTTTATTCAACACGGGTGCAGATGAGCCCAGGCTCAGAAAAGGATTTCCGAAAAAACCTGAATTTTTTTACAACAAAAATTGGTGAATGTTCTACATGCATGCACATTATGGTGAAGTAAAAAACATTCCTAATACTCTAAGCAAAAAATCAAAATCAATGCTTCAAAAAGACTAGTTCTTATAGCATTTTGAAGTGCTGATTTTATTAATTTTTCCTAGAACTCCATGAATGTGATTTCATCATCAAAATTGCACAAATTGAAGAAAACTAAGTAACGTTTGTCGCAAAAAAAGAGTTCTGAAATTTTCCTGTTGATAGGGGAGCATTTGAGCACAGGATTAGAAGGGCACTTTTGTCTTCTCTTCTTCTTCTTTTTTGTTCGGGAAAGAGAGAGAGCCAGAGCCAGACATGCTGCTAATGGATGGGCCTGGTACGAAATGGTTCCAGTCAAGGCCCGTGGCCTAAATTCAGCCCGCTAGCAACCCGCATTGCCTCTGCTAGTCATGTGTTAGCCCATAGTCTCCCCGCACGCGGCGGCAGAACCCGGCCGGCGATGGAGGAGCGTCCACACGGGACGACATCGGCGGCGGCGCTCAGGGGGCACGCGCACCTCCCGCCGCTGGCCCGCGCGCGCGGGTCAAGGACTCGGTAGAGCACATTCTGCAGGCTCTCTGGCGCACCCCAGCCTCGACGCCGCCGACCGCGCCGTCGTCCGCGACATCCTCTCCGACTCCGAGCTCGACCCCGTCCGTAAATACCCGCTCCCCTTCCTTTCTCCCTTCCGCGCCGTTGCTCGCGCCAAATGCAGAGACATTTATGCCAAAGCAGCTTGGCTCTGTGCTGAATGCTATAGTACTTCTCTCTGTTGCAGCTGATCCGCAGGTGTGTCTATGAGACCATCGCAAAGGGCGAGATTCCGAAGCTTTTCCCTCCGGAGGTGCCGCCGGAGCTGCAAAGGTTGCTCACGCTGCTTCTGCACAAGTTTCAGCCGGAATGGCGAGAGGACGCCTCAGAGGATCAGGTAACATAGAGCTGAGCAGCAACCAGGGGCTGCCTTTATTTATTTATTTCATATGAAAACTATGCAATTGATCCAATGCTTTATATTGTAGGCATTCACGCGATATTCGGAAACAACGAAAGGCCATCTGAGTACAAAATCAAGAAGCGCCAGAGCAACCAGAGACAACGCAGGTAGTTGAAACAATCGCTACCATGTGCTTTTGCATAAACATAAGTGCCTTGCCGTTTTGCTGGCTTAAGTTTGATCTGTGAGATGCTTATTATCCTTTATTATGTGAGAGAGGAGTTCATTGATTGGTTTGTGAAGCTCTGTTAAGAAAACTATTTCAGCAGTTCTGGGGTTACAATCAAGATATCATGGATGAAAGATGTAACTCGTGTGAATCGTCATCTTCCCTGCAGCCTCACTGCAGGACATCATCAGCAAAGGTCTTGTCTGAATCAGGAGAGAAAGACATGAAGCACCAGTTAGCTAAGGATTCTTTAGACAAAATGCTCAAGGATATATACACAATCAGGAGAATGCTGTCAGTAACGATTCTTTAGACAAATGCAGAGTTTGGCTGGGAATTTTCGTTTTTCCTTTTGCAATTCAACATTTTTGCAGACTTGCAGTAAGTAATTTCAAATGTTTCTCATTATCTTTTGCAGGGAAGGACATGGAGAAGCAGCAAAAAGCACTTAGGAAAGGATGATTTTGCTCCTCTTTTTTCTAGCTCTCAGGACATTTTTCATCAGCAAAGCACTTCAGAAATGATGCCAAAGTTACATTTCTTACATGAAGGTAAGACGATTGATGTTTTACATTTATGATGAGGCACAGTTGTAGGATGAAGAATGTCCTTACAGGGAGAGGTTTAGCTTTTAGGCGGCCCATATGTAATTGAGGTTAAGACACATATGTGAATTCACAGGAAGTATCTTTTCTCTTTTTAAATCACTGCTAGTATCAGTGCCGTTGCAACTGCACGCACAAGTCTTTCCACATATGAGGGGGGACATCACATCGTTGCAACTGGAATTGTCTTTTTGATCAGACAGAACACAATACATCCCATGTTCTTCTGTCTTTTCTAGTCTGCACCTCAGGGCTAATGCAACACCTGCAATGTTCATCTAAGCAACAAAAGATGAAACAGTAATGCATCCAGCAGTGAATTTACTTACTGCCTTAGCTACTATCTCAGCATTTGATGGTATGTCCAACGTAGCCACAAAAGGTACCCATGCCCACTTGTCAATTTGAGCTCCATCAGAGACGTACTGCACATTGCTTTCCTGATACCTATGAGTTTTACCCCCATTGACAGATATATTTACTCTCTCAGTATCCAGCAATTCTACCCTCATCAAAATTTAGTGATGCTACCATGCAAGCTGCAGATTTAGTGTGCACATCATCATTGAAGTAATACTAACCTTTCCTTGATAACACCCACATCTTCCAGGGTGCAAATAGCAGACTGCTTTGTCAAATCCAAGAATATTTGAGAATACTAACTTAACTTTAGTATCAATACAGAAGAAGAGAAAAAGGGATGTTCTATGAGAAATTGAGAATGCTTCTTAGGATCACAGGTGTATCTGTAGTAAATAAACCCGCAAAAAAAAAAAGAACAAACTCATGGTAAAGTAACATCTACAGGAATACCAGCTCCACTATTCATGAAAGGTACTATCTAAAGTAGGACACTATATTCTGTTACAAAAATTTAGAACCCTTCTAAAAGATTCTTGCATTCAAGGTCAAATCTTGGCAAATGTCATGCCTACACTCTCCAGTTGGACTGCTTATGTATTCCAAGTTTCCAACACCCTATTAACTCTTTTATTAACTATTCAAACTTTGTCCTTTACTGTTTATGTATTCCAACACCCTATTAACTGTTTTATTAAGTATTCAAACTTTGTCCTTCGTGCTTCTGAAATCTTGTGATCAATTTCCTAATTTTACAGCACACCAAAGTATGGCCTCACATTCCAAACTATGGTGTGCGTGCGTGACGTGTTCATGCAAAACGTCACCGTGGATTCTCTCCTTCAAGTTAATCTACTCTTGTGCTTTGATGCAGCAATGTATACACTTTGTAACCTTTTTTTTTTTTTGCGAATGATACACTTTGTAACTTTTAACCTCATGTTGCCTTTGTTTTTGTTTTATTTCAATGTATCTTCATTTTCTCATCTTGCTGTTGCTAATTTCCTAATTTGTTTTTGTTTTATTGTATGCACCACGAATTGCTCATCAAACCTACAAGCTACAACGCAAGGAAAAAAAGAGGTGCATTGCATTTTCTATTGTTTCTAGCATTTCCTTATTTATCACTGCAGATCATATCTTGTTTAGGACAGGTTGAGAGATAACAGCCCTACTCACTCCTCAAGTAAAGAGAAGTAGAACTCTTTATTCTTGATGTAATACATGCCTTTATTCCAATAAGTATTTGGGATGGGAGCACACAGTTCTGTAGTTACTGAAGTCCAATTCATGTGTACTTTATGGGACAAAATAACACACCTTGGTGTTGTTCTTCCTACACTCCTGGACATTTTACAGCCGTCCTTTCAAAAAGCCTCTACTGATGTGATTCAGAAAAGCTTTTTTTTGTTTCCTCACATCCTATATGTCTGCTGACTTGCTGAGGTACTTTCAGATTTGTGCTGACCTATGACTACGATCAACCGAGAGCTTTTGCTGAGGTACTATAATTAACAGACTAGTTATAATTTGGGCTTTTGTTTTGAATAGGTAATAGGAAATTATTTGAATGTTTCTATATTCTTGGTTAATCATATACTTGAATCTCATATCATTGTGCTTTTGTTTGATGCTGATGTGTTTGCTTGACTGAAAGTTTTGAAGCTACTTGATGAGAGTATAGGTTGCTCCCATGAGGGCAATACTGAGCAGCAAAAAGAAATACATAATTGTAACATGACAGGTGTTTTGATGACACCTTTTTTGATGATGCTGTTGATGACAGTATAAACTCTTTAGTGGAGGGCATCATCAAAGAGCTTTCCGAAGCAAGTAGCAATGAAGGGGATGAGGCTGATGGTGCTACTATTGCTGCACTTCACGACTTCACGAGCTGTAACAATAATACAAGCTCATTGGATGAGTACACCAACATAAGATCAGCTAGAATGTAGTGAGGAAGCAAAACACTCGGTGCTTTTATGGCCATGCTCATTAGCTCCAAACAGCAAAACAACAAGTAAAAATGGATTTGGTGAGCTTGAAGATGCTGTTATGGCCAGGCTGCAAGTCCTGAAAAGACGTGAACCTAACAATAGCAATGTCGTGAATGGGGGACAAGAGGTTTTCCGTTCCAATGATTGGGTGTGTCGCTTTGAAAGAAAACAACCTGGCCGCGGCGCGCGTGAGAGCTAATTCAGAAGACTGATTTGCCTGATGTTGTTGAATACTGATTTGCCTGGTGATGCCGGGTGCAGAGCCCTATCTGACGAAGTGGATAGCAGAACCGCAAGCTAGTACGTCAGTACATTGCTTGAAGAGTCTCAGGGAACCTGCAAATGTGAATTTGCATGAGAAGCAGCTAAGCTTAAGCCACTCACCGTCAGAATGGGAGCATGTACTGAAGGAGGACCCTTTTCCTCCCAGGAAACCCTTTGAAGTGAAAGGCATATGCTCTCCCCTTGGTTTAGTTCGAAAATCTTCTTGTGATGCACATATATATGTTCTTAACTTAAATGTATGCAGATTGCGACATAAGTTGCAGATCAAGCGTCGTAGTAGTAGCTGGCCCCTAAAACTGAAACATTATGCAAAAGAAAATAATGTCAGCTCATGGCTCATACTGAGCTCTGTGTACATATATGTTGCCTGCGGTATCTGGTTGTATGCCTGAACGGATCGTGCACAGTACTGAACACTTGTGTTATCTTAACATGTGATGTGATCTTTAATGCTTGTATATGTAAGTAAATTTGTTGCTTCTGATTATCTTCTCGATTCTCCAGATGTCCCTTTCCGAGATGATCATCAAGATCCTTTTAGCCCATTTTATGTCGCAGTTTGCTGTTGAGTTATATAGAAAAGTGGGTCAAGTTTCTGCTGGTTCTTTAAGACCCTGTGAAGCTATCCAATGACTTGTCATCTGCTCTTTTCAGTTTTGTAATCACTGATGATGCAGTCAGCATATTATACACGTACAGACCTTGGTATATACACTACTATACTACTTTGGGATACATGTAACCAAGGTTGATCTTTGTATCCCCATTTTGCGAGTAACATCATGCAGTTTGCTGTTGAGGTCTGTCTTCAAGACCCTGTGAACCTGTCCAATGAACTGTCACCTGCTCTTATGCAGTGGTGTCATCACTTATGATACAATCACCAATACAGATATATAGAGGAAATTGCTTTTGGCTCCGGGGCTACATGGAACCTGGATTTTTCACGTGCACTTCATCATAAGTTTTTACATAAATGTGATTTTTTTTGGAACTTCAGAATATGATTTTCATTTTTTTTCAAAATCATAAGACTGTTCTCCCTTGGTTTACATACTACTCCCTCCGTTTATAAATATAAGATGTTTTAGCTTTTTTTCTGAATCGGATGTATATAGACACGTTTTAGTGTGTTTGTTTCCTCTTTTCAGTCCATACGTAATTCATATTAAAATATCCAAAACATCTTATATTTGTGAACGGAGGGAGTAGTTACTGTGCTTGTTTGAGATATAAATACCTAATTTTCTTCTTCTTTCTGAACCTAGCCATACAGCACATACATTCAGAGACCTGCAGCTGGCCTGGACGGCCGACCAGCCATTATACCTGCGCCGGCCGGGCGATCTGACTTTGTTACCTACACACTGCACCACACATCTTGGCGACTAGTCTCAGATCCAACGTGGGAAGCATGTGACGGACGTGCCATTGACTGCGCAACATGCCAAATGATGATCTGCAAAGGCGAACATCACAGGATCCAGGGCCAGGCAGGGCCAAAGTCTCCAGGTTTCATACACCCTGGACCGATCGGAGGACGGATCGTCATTATTTTTATTTATTACTAGTGTCAGTAAAAATTATAGTTTTGCTGTCTTCATTTACTACTAGCACTACATACGAAAGTGTCCTTCTAATCTCGAGTTCAAATGCTCCTACTATCAATTAAGAAAACAGAAAAAAAGATCTGCATTTTACTAACAACCAACATTACCTAGTTTTCTCCCTGCGTGCAATTTTTTGACATGAAATCACGTTCATTTAGGCCTGGGCAAAAATAACAAAATGTGCACATCGAAATGCTTTCGAAAATACTCGCAAAAAAATGCTTTCGAAAATAGTCTTTTTGGAGTAACATTTTTTTCTCGAGAGCACTAGGAGTGTTATTTCATTCATGGAAATTTCCATGTACATATATAGAACATTCAAATTTTTTTTGCTGTAAAAAAAAGAATTATTTTGATCTGTTTTTTCCCTTCAATTTTACTGTTCATAAGGATGCACTGTAGATTTTTTTTTTTTTCTGATGGAAAAGTTACTGCATGCCGTGTTGACCTTGTGAGGGAGAGATGAGATGACGGCCCTACAGCTACAGTGGGTAATCACGGCGAGGCTGGCAGTGGCAGGAGGTGTCGCATATATACAGTGCGGCGGGTACATACTACTAGTACATACAGAAGTTATATGTGCTCAGGCAGGAACAAGGGAATAGGACAGTGTCACTGTTACGCCGCCAGTTGTGTTGCGAGCATCGTTTATCGCAGATCGATCGCATGGGCAGTGAATTGATCCAGCTAGAGAGATCAGGAGCAGGCCACATCTAGCTGCTGGGTGATCCCCTAGCTAGCACACAGTATTCAGTATAACTGCTAGACTTACGAACGATTGACTTATCGAGTCCTTCTCTCCACTTAGAGCTTCTTTACTCGGACCTTCCAAACGACAGTGTCTGGACATAAAAGAGAAAGAGAAACCATCTTCAAACGGACCTCCAAAATATGTTTAGGCTATTCGTGAACCAAAATTTATCCCATGTGTGAGGAGGAAATGAGGCTGTCCGAACGTCCAAACATCACGCCACCTATGACCTAGCCCACTCGGGGCCACTTTCTTTTTTTCATTTTTTTCTCTTGTTCTCCATGCCATCAAATATATGCATGTGTCCGAACAATTTGATGGGTCACGGCTACATGCATGAACAAATAGGGGTTCAAAACAGACATGGTCGGGCAATGTATGGACGTGTCCGGGGATAAATAGCGGGTCAAATAAGCCCATTCCAGCTAGAGATGTTCTAGCCCCCTTTTTTTGGAAAACAATTAATCTTTTTAACATGGTCGTTTGATTTCTTCTGGAAATTAGCCGCCTCGTTGGCACACCACGCGTCATGTGTGGTCCCACATGAGCGTTCTCTGCCAAAGCTTCTCGCTCGTAACACGGTATTCTTTCCCATATCGCTGAAAATGGTCGAGCTTGTGCTGCTCTTCTCTTTCGCTTCCCTTCTCTCTTCTCCATATAGTGGTGTTGCAACAGGCTGTCAGCGAAGCTCTAGATTAACTGGCTCCATTAAGCTTGCCAGATCCATGGCGTGGCCTGCTACAAGTTACCAGTGCTGCAGGCGTGTGTCACTCGCCGTTGCGGTGTGGACCAAACCCGCTGCCTAATGCTACAGAACTGTTGCAGGCACTAGTGCTGCAGACGGGCACCGTTCGCCACCGGATTGGATCCATGGAGGCCTTGCAGTTGTGCTGCAGGCGATCACCGGTGCTTCAGGGGGGATTGTTTGCCGGCGGCATGGGGTGGATCCATGGCGGAGGTCTTGTGACCGTGTTGCAGGCAGGCGTCGATGGAGGGGAGTACTGGGGTGCTGCGAGCCAGAGTTGAGAAGGCGTCACCGTGCTGCAAAGCGTTGTCACAAACAACATCGATGCTGCAATGGCGACAACCACAACAACGGCAATACCATCAGAACGACGCCCGTAACAGTGGCGATGCTGTCATGACAACGACCACAATGGCTACGACAGGTGATTGCAACGATGATGATGTTGCATAACGACAAGCGCAACAAAGACGACGTTGCGATGACGGTCTCCGAGCGTCGACCAACGCGTAGCGTGAGCTCTTATTTTCACCCGTGGGCCCCCATGTTACTCCGTAAGTTCACCCATAAGAGCATCTACAGCCGGGCGTCTCAAACCCTCCTCAAACGACCGGGCGGGCCGCCCAGTCACTCTCCGGTCACGTTTTTTCGACTCAGACGGACGCCTCAAACGGGCCTCAAACACCCGGGCTGACCGGCACCCCTCATATCCAGCCCAAATATATGGGGTGGCCCGGACACGCCCGGGCGCGTCCGCCTGACAAGCCCGACCCACCACCGACCCCACGGATGTGTAGGAGATATGCCCTAGAGGCAATAATAAATGTTATTATTTATCTCCGTGTTCATCATTATGTTTATGTTCCATGCTATAATTGCTATGGTTCTTGAGTCTACAATAACACGAGGCTTGAAGGAAGACTCATATGCACGTGTGGAATAATAAACGGTAAAATGTATTCCTAGTCTGCCCTCTAAGACTAGCTCAAGTGTTGCATGATGGTTCTGTTTTCCTGATCATGGGCATGACAATGCCAGCAACTTTGAGGGCACAATGTTAGAAGAACATTTGTGTTGAATCGACCCGAATTGATGTTATGCTATGAGATACGTTCGTCACAAGTTTATGGTTAATAACACAGAGATGATTAATGTTTGCATAATTCCTTAGACCATGAGAGTATCGAGTTTCTTCATACTTGCTTCATAAACTTTGGGGTTTGTTAAACGTCATCCGTAAATGGGTGGCTATTACGGCGGCTTACGGGTTCATGGAAAAGTGTGTCAAGTAACTTGATAGCTCAAAATTGGGATTTGCTCCTCCGACGATGGAGAGATATTCTCGGGCCCTCTCGGTGTTACGGTATCCATCATCGTCTGGCCAGACACAGTGTGATTTGATCACAGGGATGCCGGAACACAGAAACGAGAAAAGAGAACAAAATCGGTAACGAGGTAACTAGCATAGTGGACAAGTTGTTGATCCACGGGGATGCAAGTAAATCTCACCTCGGGTTTTTGTAACATATCGCGAAGCAACAGGAATAGCACACGGCAACTGGAGGTTCACTCGAATATTCATTCGTGTGGGTATAGGGGTCAATATGGGTGTCCACGGCTCCGATGTTGATCATTGATCGGAAAGGGTTCCGGTCATGTCTATACTTCACCGAACCTATATGGTCACATGCTTAAGGGTCATCTATCTGCTGAATAATAGATAGGGAGTCTGAGAGAAATTCGCCGGAAAAGTTTCGGAGACAACGGAAGAGTTCCGGAGAGAGAATAGCGAAATAGTTTCGTAAAACCGAAAAGTTGTTTCGGGGTATACCATTAAGTCAAATTGGTTTCAGGACACGCCTGATAATTCTTGGAGGGTGCCAGAATTATTTTGAAAACTTCTGGGAATTTTCCGGGATAAAAACCGGAAATGTTCCGGAGCTGTCGGAACTACTTCAGATGCTTTTCGCAGATGAAAATCACTAATCCGAAATTGTTCTGGAACGCATTGAAAATTATTTTAGTGGGTACTGGAAATGTTCTAAGCCCACATAAATATTTTCAGTTCGAACGGGCGCTGAAAAATGTCGTCATAAATAGTGAAATCAGCTTTATGGTTACTTTATGGAAAGCCACCTTTTTAGGTTTTGCCCCAAAAGATCTAGGGATAACATGGAAGGATGGGAACCCTTTTTTGGGGTCCCACAAGGGTTTTGGACGTCCAAGAGGGGCTGCACCATGGAGCCCCACTTGCTTCCTCATAATGCCCTTTATGTGTGACATAAAACATGGGTATTTTGGGTTTTTCATGTCCCACTCTTCCCCTTGGGTTTTCCTATAAATAGAGGTGGAGATGCACTTTCCACACTCACTCTTTCTCACATACAAGTGACATGCATGATCTGGCTTCTCTCTCCCTCCCAGTGAAATAGTTTCGTAGAGCCGAAAGGCTGTCTGGGTTCCGGTGGGAACTAGTTCTGGACGGCGAAGCCCTGCCGGATGGATGACACCGTATGTGCGCAACTCTGTAGAGAGATTGTAGTTTCGGTCTTAGTTCGAGAGTGCCTCCCGAAGGGCTGTCCGTGTGACCGTCCGAGTTTCGAAGGTCCTCCCGAAGGGCTGTCCGAGTGACCGTCCGAGTTTCAAAGGTCCTCCCAAAGGGTTGTCCGCGGCACCGTCCGAGGAACTGTCCGACCGCCTCCCGGAGGGCTGTTCAAGGGGCAGACGAGGGGATGCATCCTCGCGGTTGGGAGGTTGTAAATCCTGGCTGCGGGGATCTACACCGCCGATCGTTATCGACTCTACTTCCGCTGCGCTATGAGTCGGTAACGAAAAAGATCAAACCTTGTATGCAGTCTTCATAGTGGTCCTGGGCTGGTGCGTAGGTCGGAAAATTTTTGTTTTCTGCTGCGTTACCCTACAGGATGTCCCACAAAAGACCCCATCGGACTCATCTCTCCGAAACCCTAGCTCACTCACTGTCCTCTCCTCTCCCGCACCGATTTCGATCGAATCCGGCGCAATGTCGAGCTCCGGCAGCCGCTCCGACGACGAGCTGGATCCGGACTATGAGCTTGCCCTCCGCATCGCCTTGGAGCGGTCCAAGGTGCACACCGTGGGCAGCTCCAGATCTGCAGCCTCGCCGCAACCGCAGCTTCCCCGCCTTCGCAGCTCGGACACCGGCGCTGGCCCCTCCCAGCCCGGGGGCAGCTCCGACAGGCGGCCTGCGCAATCCACGCCTCCCCTATGCCATCCCCTGGCCTCGTCGGCTGCTGCTCCCCCTCATGGGCAGCGGTGGGTGCTTGTGTCTGCCCCGCCGGCCCGGACAGGCACGCCGAAGTCGGAGGCGCGCGCCGCCTGCCGCGAGAGGCAGCGGGCAAGGGAGAGGGACGCTGTGGAGAGCTCTGTCCGTCGCCGCCGTGGGTTACCGGCGGAGCCCGACGAGGACGAGCGGCTCCTCGCGTGGGTCTACCGTCTGTTGCTTACGACGGCGGCGACGGACGCTCGGTGGCTCCGCCGGAAGAACGCGAAGGCTCCCCGGCTTGCCATTGAGCAGTCCGAGCGGGAGGCCAAGGAGAAGGCGACGGAGGCGGCTCGACTAGCCAAGCTCAGGCGCCAGCGGGACCGGGCCGTCCAGCGCCTCAAGGGCCTCGTCATCGTCTCCTCATCCTCATCCGACGACCACGGCTCCTCGTCCGACGAATCGTATGATCCTCCACCAGCTGCCGACGGCTACAGCTACGCCGACGACCAGAAGGGGAAAGGGCCGGCCCAAAAGTGGTGAAGTTCAGTTTCATTTCAAGTTTTAGATGTAGTATAAAGTTGTCCGTCGTTTATGTGAACTTTGGTGGACCTTTGAACAGTCGTTCGTGATCTTTTGGTGAACTATTGTGCTATCCTATGTCTAATTCTATGTCCGGTCAGCTGATCTACGTAGTTTGATCGACGTTGCATGATTTAGTATGGATATAGGGGTTCGGATATGAGATACACGGATGTGGACGACGCGATTTGAGGAGTGCCCGATCAATATCCGCGGACACACCCGGTCGGGTGCGCGTGCATTTGAGGGGTCGGATTTGCCAACTCCGACTGTAGATGCTCTAAGAGAGAGAATTTTCGTAGATGTAGTATTTACCCGTACGCACTGCACTATGCCGTGTAGAGTATGTCTGGGCCAGCCCCCATTGTAATGAGGAAAACTTGGCACATCGACATCTGATGTGCGGTTGCGGTAACGGGTTAACAACTACTTCTGTCTCATGATATAAGATTGTTTTCTGACATTAGTATAGTGTAAAAAACACTCTTATATTATGGGACGAAGAGAGTACTAGATAGACAAGTATCATTTGACGGATGAGATTGAATCATGGCAGATGGGATTCGATGCGCATGCAGCTCCGGATGCCCTTGATTGATAGCACAGTTATCCGTTCTGCGAGTCGGATCACCAGTCATTTCATTTCGAGTCAACTGTATTTTGTTTATCTCTACGAAAATTTTGGTCCAGGGTTGGGAATCCTGCGACCAATCGGCCGGCCATGGCCATGGCCATGTGACGCTTTGGAGGGCTTAAGGTGGTAGCTGGTCCAAAGTCGCAGCGACGAATCCCCGATTTGTTTGCCGATCTCAGCGATCGGTGTGTGTACATACACCGCACACTGTCTGCGCGTACTATACGGCGGTCTTGTATACAGAGAGACATAGCGCGCGCTTGTGAGAAAGGGGCGACGGGGGAACAGGGTAATGGGGGTTTGCAGAAAGTGAACCAACGGTTTTGGCAGGCGTGAGCCATGCGTCTGCTGGGGCCCACACGCGCAGATCTACGGATTTGTCAATTTGTCGTCTCCAACTAATATTACCTGCGCTATCTTACTTATCCCCAGGAGAAGAAGAAAAAAAAATGGTACTTGCTGATTTCTACCACTTGCGTTGTAGATATAAAATAATAAATTTAGTTTTTTTTAACACAGTACAGACGCAAACGCTCATATATATATATATATATATATATATGCGCATACACTCAACCATAT
Organism: Thinopyrum elongatum; assembly: GCA_011799875.1. Taxonomy (NCBI): domain Eukaryota; kingdom Viridiplantae; phylum Streptophyta; class Magnoliopsida; order Poales; family Poaceae; genus Thinopyrum; species Thinopyrum elongatum. Next base: position 580,198,795 of record CM022300.1, on the reverse strand, counting down.
GAACACACACGCACGCCCTACCCCTATGAGCACCTCCGCGAGAGTGAGCCGGCATATCATTTTGAGATAATAAATGCGAGCACCATGATTTGAACCCTTGTGGGCTTAGGATACCATTGTCCTCCTAACCATCCCAACCATAGGTTGGTTCGCATAATAAATCCAGTTGGTATCATTATTCTCTATGCATCATATGTCTGGACTTGTACTATAACCCTATCATTATAGTATAAAACTCTATTTTTACCCTGCAAAAAAAGAGAGATGGTTGTGTGCATCATATGATGCAGAGGCCAGGGGTTTGACCTTCTTTTCTGAAAAGAAAATATCTCCAGCCGTGTGACATGGAATTCATATCTACAACAAGACATGTCCTGTCGATATGTTGAGCTAATGTTTATATCTTTGCGCTGTCCACTTTGTCTATTAGGATTATGGGTGTACCCCCAGATTAATGCATAAGAAAATGCCATCTCATCTGAATTGAATGATACTTTTGGAAAGCACCACATGATTTGTTAAACAAATACTCCCTCCGTAAACTAATATAAGAGCGTTTAGATCACTAAAGTAGTGATCTAAATGCTCTTATATTAGTTTACAGAGGGAGTAGTACCCAAGGGAGAGGTCCCCTAGCTATTAGCTACCTTTCACTCTCCAAGGGTCCATCACACTCAACTCCTACCTTTGGCTAGCTAGGTATCCTCACTGCAGGGACCATCCAAGTATAGTTCTTTCTTCTTGGACAATTGGGGTTTTCTATAGCAAAATCCAAGCTACAGATTTGTTGCAATTGTATCACACTTTTACTGATATATTCATACTAATATATCCACACCTTTACAGATTTGGGATTTTCTAGTGGGATTACTGATGTATTCATACTAATTTTATTTTTCCGAAGATTATTTCGTTCAGGAAATGCCCATAGCTTACATGCAAACCTTAGAATCTCGAGGTATATATAGGATCTGCAGCTAGTTAGCCAGCAAAGGTCCACATTGATCAGCACTGGACCTGGCTAGCTTCTTCATAACAACTTAGAGCCATCCATCTACCTCTCATATCACAAGGTAGCATCTGTATTAACTAAGCATGTCCATACGCACGCATGATGGTACATTAGCACTTAGCAGCTACTACTTAGCACGTACACTCTAGCTAGCTATAGGACCCAACCCCAAAGGGGCCTTGGTGATGTCGAAATGGCCATGCCCTCAAGGCACATAATTGGTGGTCCATGCGTGGAATGGCATATGCATATACCCTAGAAAACAACAGAAATATATAGTATGCGTGAGAGAGAGAAAGAGAGAGAGAGAAGCTTTAAGCATGGCAGGGGCAATAGTAATCAGTATCTTGTCCAAGCGTGGCGCCATAACGCATGTGCACTGTACCATACCACCCTCCGCTTCTTCACTGGCTCCGGCCCGGCCGGCCTTTCACCGGTCGCATTCCATCTCAAAGGGACCCGGTCCCCTCTCCTCTACCTCTCCTCCTCTCCCCTCCATTACAACATAGCCATAGCTCTCCCCCCACCACCACAACCGCTACACCACCGCATCGTATCAAACGACGTCGACGGCACGCGTCACGGGGACCCGTACGTACGTGTCGTCGACGCGCCTCAGGGGAGGACATATTAGGAGAGGGATCGACTGATGGCGAGTGACTGTAGATAGATAGGTAGAGATGCATGCGCTCCAACATATGTAAAGACGACTAAACAGAGAAAGGTGCTGCCCGGCTCCGTGTAGCTACCCCTGCTAGTACTCGAGGGTATCAGATGCCATGCCATTGTCTGGATTGATGATGCTTGCATGGTCATTTACCTTAGCTTCTTCTTCTCCTTCAAAGTTTTGCATCGATCCATCGCTACCAGTAGAGAGGGCATGCATGCACAAAATATGTAGGTAGGCAGCTAGGTAGGGGTATGGGCCTCTGATTTTTGCATGGGACCTCTTGCATTATGGAAAAGCTAGACACAACCGATCGATCAGGCATGTGTGTAGGAAGAGTGCCAAAATTATGTGTCTGCGGTTTCCATGATGCGTCCCTAGCTGACGTGCAAGTGATGTGATGGTTGCAACAATCCTTTCAAAGGCAATAGTACAATTTATACATGTCAAATAGATGGCCGGTATAAGATGTGCCCCTGAAGCATTGCTATCAATCTTGCACATGCCATGCATGATTATTTACTGATTTGCTTTGTCTACATTACTATTGCTAACCTGAACAAGATGCCGCAGGTCAGTGCTGGCATGCTGTACCGAAGCAAAGACTAGCTCTACAATGGCTATTAATCGAAGATAGCTTTTACTACATGCATGTGCCTAGGCTAGGCATGCACAATGACACATGCATTGGCATTTGCATATAAGATGAGACACCATGGTAGGCAGATGCCTACCCAACTCCTCCTTCTGGTCCTGCAGTGGAATGGAAAAGAGCTAGAGGAAGATTATTCAGGCAATCAGGCAGGCTACCTACACAACCCTCTCCTGCAGTCTCTCTGACCCCTCTTCCCTTCTCCCCTCTCTATGGAGGGGGGCTCCATGCAGCTTCGCATCTCATGACACTGGCTTGAAAGAGCTAGGCTGCCTCTCCTTCCATTAATATCCACCTGCATCTAGCTTCCTCTGCAATTGCTTCAAGGCTTTGTTACTACTACATGCAAACAATTCTATGCAACGCACAGGCCCTATATATCGGCATCTCTGTGCCATCTTTAGCTGCCTCCCTCTTCACTCTCCTACCACATTTAACCATTTGCATGTTTCTGCCTATGCATTATGATTGCAGGATACTGGTGGCCTAAAGATGATAGCATGTGGTTCTAGGCTTCTAGTACTTGCATGCTCAGCATGTCCAAGTGTACTTTATTTTCCTACATGTGCCTACTCATAGCTAAAATAAAATAAAACATACCTTCTTGAATACGATTGGGAAATGGCATTAAAGTTCTGCAATTTAAAATTGGGCAACCATTTGGGCTGCAATTCTAGACTTAATATGGTGTAGTTTAGACTACTTAGATTCATGATAAACTAATGCAACTGAGATTTTGTCAAATGTCTAAATAAAATCACTAATACAAAATGCATGTTAGTAAATGCAGATGGTGACGCAAGACAATGGGGAGTGGCAGGTAAGAAACTGGACATATATACTGTAAAACAGAACATCCAAGACTCCACAACATACAAGTGGCATGCACAATCACTTCCATAGGTCCTCTTCTCCTGTCAAACCAAGCCTTTCAATGTCCCACAATTACCTCATTTTTGGGGATGAACAATACTTTAATTATAATTTTTTACCCTCAAAATTAAATAAATGAGGGATATATTTAAATGAGGGATTTATGTGTAAATCTCTTGACGTTATGTATATAATATTTAGATACTATTGGGAAGCAACCCTAACCATGTATTTTCTGATGGGAAATTTTTTTAATTATAAATTTTACCCTCAAAGTTAATAAAACAAAGGATCTATTCAAATGAGGGATTTATATTTTGTAAATATATTGAATATGTATATAATCTTAGAATAATATTGAGAAGCAACCTTAATTATCTCATTATTTTGGATGGGCAAAATTTTAATTTTAATTTTTCACCCATGAAATTAAATAAATGAAGGATCTATTTAAATGAGGTCTTTACATTTATGTGTTCATATTTAAATTTATGTGTCCTTGCCTGGCCAGAGCTTCATCTACAGCTCCTTCAAATTCGTCGCCGACGGGCGAGGGCTGCTCTACAACGACACGCTGCCCTCCCCACCCAGACCATGTTCTTCGGAAGCATCGAATTCCACTTCGATCAGCATAGTTATGCCGTATGCCTCTGTGTCCCGCCATCGCCTCTGGCACGTAACGCAGAGCCGTTCTCGGCAAAACCCGGAATGGATAGATCTTCGTCAACCTACCATCCCACTCAGTTTCAAATAGTGCACATGATCTTCCGGGCTGCCAATACAGGCTGAGCCCAGAAGTTCAGTCGTCGAGCAATCTACGCAAACTGCAACGGATCGCACAGAGTACCTGGAGTGGTCTAACTCCACCATCACCTTCGATCGCGCTGATCACCTGGACTACATGCCTCATCTAGGGAAATTTGCCCTAGTGCTTGATGGCTGTATTTTATACGCATTTTAGAGCTCATTTGTTGCATATTATCTCCATATATCATGTCTCACTGAGCCAATTACATGTTCTTTACTCATGATTTCTGGTTTTTACTCTTTCATTGTGAGCATTGCATAATTTTAAGTATTTGTTATTTTTATTATTTTTCTTTGTTTTTGTGTGTTTTGTAGGTGATTTGTAACTGTCATGGACTTAGCACAATGAAAGGGATCACAACGCAGGACATCCAGTCACCATATTTAGGCATTTTGGAGTGTCAAATATGATATTTCTCAAAGTGCTCAAATCGAAGATCTAATACTACATGTGCATCAGCGTCGTTCATACGAATCCAACGAGCCCAAGAACATCAAATCGGAGTTCATATGAAGACATGACGATCGATTTGCTAATGGGGTCAAGAGCAAGACACGACGCTCAGTACGACCGCGCTCGGTCGTACCAGCGGTCGTCCGAGGCCCAGAAATTGCCTAGATCAGACGTGATTCTTCGTGGATTTTGTCCCCGTTTGTTCCTACTACTTACTTGGTCATCAAGGGATGTTTTGGGAAAGGCTTTGGCTCACCTAGAACCCCTGGTTCAAAGAAGAGAACACACATCCACGGAGACCCGTGGAGGCCGGCTATTATCTCCATCAACCCTAGCCGCCGGCCATCATCCATCATCATTCCCATCTCTCCATGTCCAGCCACCATCCACATCAAGAGGCACTCGGGGGATGTGCCAAGCTCCCATCTCCATCATTGCATCCTTGGAGGAAGGTCGGAAGGAAGAGGTAGCCGGAGGAGCGCCATCGCCGCTGCACCGTCTTCTTCCCCAATGCCCCTTCTCCCTTCCCCATCGAGGTCATCATGATGGGTTGTAACAACTCTTAAACCTATTTTTAATGTGATGTTATTTGAGTAATTATTGGTTATGGGTGCGGTCATCTAGTGTTGAGGCTTTATTTGATAGATGTCCACTATTTTTGTTTGTCCTCTCTATGTTTCTATTTACCTTTGCGGTAATTTTGTTATTAGAGATGTCTGATCCATTGGTGTAGTTGGAGATATCTAACTCCCCAGGCCACACAGGGAGTTGATACGTAGTTGTGCTATCTGATAGACCTCTGGGGGACAGGCATTGGTATCTCGAGGGAACACAATTTATCTAGGAGTAAATTAATGGTTATCCATAGAACTTGCCCTTGGTTCGGTTCTTGTGACCTTAATGTCTTACGTTAGTTGTTGCGTGTATGTGACGAGAAGTATAACGATTGAGTTGTCTCAATACAGCGCTGCTTGAGAGACAACGTTATGTGAGGGACCGTCCACCATCGGTAGATTACTCGTATCTTATGAAGTGTGGCACTGACCCAACTAGTATTGGTAGTCAATAGATTAATGCTATCCAAAGCCATAATGCCGCTAGTGAACCAGCCCTAGACACCAACACTGATCATCTAAAACATCGCATTAATTCTTCGTAGTTTATTTCTCCTCTTATTTTAGTATTTATTTTTCTTCCCTTTAGTACTTAGTTTAAATCCCACCTTTTATCGTCTCCCTAGCAACCAACTAGAGTAAGTTATTTCCAAATTCCGGTTTGGCTGTGAGCATAGCTGCGTTGTCACGGGTTGGCAGTGTCATCCTTTTCGCTCCCTGTGGGTTTGACACTTTACTTCTCACGAAATTGGTACATCGTCCTATGCACTTGCAGGCCATCAGTATTGGGACCCGATCGTCAGCGGCTTCCAGCTCTCAAGAGTCCTGATGGATGAGGGTAGTGGGGTCAATGTCATCTTTTTCGACACTCTAGCAAAGATGGGGATCTCCAAATCCCGTCGGAGCCCTTCGCCCACCGACTTCCATGGGTTTGTGCTAGGGAAAAAGGTGCAAATGACTAAGGAGTTAGTTACAAGGTGATGTATTACGGAACGAGTAAAGAGACTTGCCGGTAACGAGATTGAACTAGGTATAGAGATACCGACGATCGAATCTCGGGCAAGTAACATACCGATGGACAAAGGGAATTACGTATGTTGTCATAACGGTTCGACCGATAAAGATCTTCGTAGAATATGTAGGAGCCAATATGGGCATCTAGGTTCCGCTATTGGTTATTGACCGGAGAGGTGTCTCGGTCATGTCTACATAGTTCTCGAACCCGTAGGGTCCGCACGCTTAACGTTCGTTGATGATATAGTGTTATATGAGTTATATGTTTTGGTGACCGAATATTGTTCGGAGTCCCGGATGAGATCACGGACATGACGAGGAGTCTCGAAATGGTCGAGAGGTAAAGTTGATATATATGACGATGGTATTTGGACACCGGAAGTGTTTCGGGACGTACCGGGAAGGAATCGGGTTACCGGAAGGGGTTCCGGGCACCCCCCCTGCAAGTTATGGGCCTTATGGGCCAAAGGAGGGGACAGACCAGCCCACAAGGGGGCTGGTGCGCCTCCTCCCTTGTTTAGCCAGCCCTAGGGAAGGAAAAGGGGGAGGGCTAGCCCCTCCTGCCTTTCCCTCTCATGGGAGAAAGGAAAGGGGGGGGGGGGCACCCTCCCCTGCCTTTCCCCGTGCTCCAAATAAGGAAGGGGGGGGGGGGCGACTTGGGAGGGACTCCAAGTAGGATTCCTCCTACTTGGGCGCCTCCCTTGGCTGCTCCTCCCTCCCTCCCACCTATATATATGTGGGAGGGGGCGCCTAGCACAGAACAGACAATTGCCTAGCCGTGTGCGGTGCCCCCCTCTACCGTTTACACCCCCGGTCATATTTTCGTAGTGCTTAGGCGAAGCCCTACGGAGATCACTTCACCATCACCGTCACCACGCCGTCGTGCTGTCGGAACTCATCCACTACCTCGCCGTCTTGCTGGATCAAGAAGGCGCGGACGTCACCGAGCTGAACGTGTGCTGAACGCCGAGGTGCCGTACGTTCGGTGCTCGATCGGTTGGATCGCGAAGAAAGTTCGACTACATCAACCGCGTTGTGAAACGCTTCCGCTTACGGTCTACGAGGGTACGTAGACACACTCTCCCCCTCGTTGCTATGCATCTCCATGGATAGATCATTGCGTGTGCGTAGATTTTTTTTTCCATGCAACGTTCCCCAACACACCTTGAGGACCCTGCCAAAACAACAATTATAGGAGGAGACCTGAGCTCGGACCAGGAGGCCGCGCTCATACAATTCCTCAGGGACAACCCACTGACATGTTGATACGTCTCCAACGTATCTATTATTTTTCTTATGTTCATGCTATATTTACATCAATTATACATGCTTTTGGTACAATTTTATATCATTTTTATTTGGACTAACATACTAATCAAGTGCCAAAGGCTAGTTTTGCTGTTTTCTAGTGTTTTAACCTTTAAGGTGAAAACAATTTGGAGCCAAAAAAAATTCAAAAAAATTACCAAAACTCTTTTACACCAGAAGAGTCCACCTGCCAGAAGATGGGCATCTGGGGAGCCATAGTGTGGCCACGCACACCCTTCACGCGGCAAGGGGTGTGTGGTGGGGCCGTGTAGACAACTTGTAGGTCGGTTGATGCTCTCCTTCGGCCACAAGAAAGATCAGGAAGATTTTGAACCACCCTTCAAATTTCAGCCCAATCAGAGTTATGGATCTTCAAATATTTAAGAAATGGTGAAACGACTCAGAAAAGTGGCAAAAACAAAGGGGGAGAGAGAGAGAGAGAGAGAGAGAGAGAGAGAGAGAGAGAGAGATGCAATCTCAGAGGGGTTTCTCGCTCTCCGGGGCCCATGAACTCCATGAACTAGAGGGGGGAACCTCTCCGCACATAGGGGAGAATCCAAGGAAGAAGAAAAAGGAGGGGGCCTCTCCCCCCTCTCTTCCAGCGGTGCCCGAGTGCCCCCAGGAACCATCATCACCACCATCATTTCCATCAACTTCACCACCGTATCCATCACCTTCCTCCTTCTCTATACAGTGGTCCACTCTCCCACAAACCTCTGTAGTCCCCTACTTAGACATGGTGTTTGATGCTATGAATTATTTACCGATGATTTCTTGCATCTCTATTATGTCTGAGTAGATCCCTTTTGTCCTACGGTTAATTGATGAATCAGGTTTATGTCGTGGATGAACATATCTCGATCTATATGCGTATGAAATTTTCTCCTCATCAGGCACTGGAGCTTCACTGCTAGGAGTGGAGTTTCCAGGCACTGGTAGTAGTTAGCAGCACAGACTGGTTGGAGTAGGGAAACTGTTAGTATTAACGGGATGTGCAAAACATGCTATCACTGGTGACAATAACCGTCTTGCTTTTATAGTTACCAGAGACGGGCAAAAAGTATGAACCCCGTCAATGTGCAGCTGACTTCCTTACCCACCCTGGAAGTGTCATCACTGACAGGTTGTCACAACTCAGCCCGTTGGTGTTACGTCTTCTCGAATGATGAGTTCCCCACTCGTTAGCGAAGGTGTTTAGTAGCCCATCCGTGGCCAGGAATTCTGTAGTAATGTAGGGATCCTTGGCAAATAACGAATATAGGGAGGAGGGGGTGGTGCATGGTCCATGGTGGACGAACCCGTTCATCCCTCCACCTGACGAGCTTCTTTCCCTTAGGTTTCCATATTTTGACTTTTGGGTTTCTTCTCTTCTTTGAATTGTTGACCATGGCTAGTTACTTGAACTTTTATTTGCCGGTTACATGCCATGTAGGACCATATGGGAGCCCTTTGGTAGGATTTGACTATTCCCACAATAGGTGATGCACATTACCAAGTAGGCAACATGATGACTTCCCAGAGCCAATGATGGTAGTGGTAACATTGTCTACCCCAAGCAATGGTTACAACAGAGGTGTCCCTTGCAATGCCGACTTCTCGAGTTGTAGCGTCGCTGACGGCAACTTTGACAAATGAAAACTTATCTTGGAAGGTGGAGCCAACTTCTCTTCAACATTGGCAGCAACCAAGGCAAATGCTGGATTGGGCCGACCTTTTTTTTTAACCAGGCATAAGCCCTTTCCATTAAATGAATCATGGAAATACAACCATCCGACAAGTTCAAGGAAACGAGAAAGGGGAAGGCGAGTTCAAGAAAATGTTGGATTGGGTCGAGCTTGGACTTGAGTCGACCTATGGTAGATTTTCTCACAAAATTAGCTATTCGGGATGGGTCTCCTCACCGTCAGGGCCGTAGCTACGGTTGTAACGATTATAAGCATTGCAGTTAGTGTAGCTAATGTATCTCCAAGGTTTGGCCTGGGGCGTAGTTACTCACATGCTCACTGCATGTGATATTTGCCCTCTTATCACTGACTAAAGTCGCATGGCGCCAAACCAATCAATGATGATCTATTTTAAGTAACAATGACAATGATGAGATAGTTTGGAGTGGATACAAATAGTCAGTCAAAACAGAATAGGGAGGGGCAGGTAGGAGACTACACATGCATGTATGTGAACTCGTACGTAGAAGACGTTTTTTCGAGGAAAGTGCATGGAAGACTTTGCAACAACATAGAACAAATGGAAGTGCATGGGAGTCAATTTGACAAGGATTGATTCGTGGGAGGAAGAGCAGTTCGTTGAAGTTTTCCATGCGCATGCGCATCGAAGAGTAGACTTGCGATTTGTGGGTCAAACTAAAGTAAGGCCGGTTGCAACTTGCAAGTTGGTGATCAAGTAGTGTTGATCGTTTCAACAAATATATGCAGAGTGATTATATGGAAGTTGTATGTAGATAGGCGTACTAGGATGGTGACAATGCGCATGCGCGCGTGCAGTTAGCTCCCGGCCGCCTATATATGTTCCCTGGCCTCCATGGCGATCCAACACACGCTGCTGATATGATGGATGGATCCGACGTCCTTGGAAAATCACTCACTGCGTTATCAGTGACAATTAAATCATCCATGATAATTAAACCATCCCAATCGACATTTATGTACTACCCGTCCCAAAATATAAGACGTTTTTGCAGTCCAACCACCATTCTGATACATGCATGCATGCATGACAAGAGTAGTAATTGAAGACCCAGAGTTATGCTTGCCCAAATAGGGCCTGGTTTGATCTCATTTCTAGCAGGTCAATCCATCTTCGGTAGTTAAAGAAAAGTTGATCTAGTTAGCAGCCACCATGTCTGAAAATCTGAATCATTTCACATTGATTCGCGGTTGCAGAACACCGGCTTTTGTAGGGTCACCTTTCATCATAAATCTAGGATTACGATCCAGAGTACTCCGTACTCCACAAAACCTAGGAGCATATACAGATTACATTAATTCGATAGGGGTACACTGCATAAATGCACTACAGTTTGACAGTCCTGTAGGTATCTTCTCTGAATTGGTTAATTCACATTGTACTCGATAGTTAACCACAATCCATTCTGGGAATTACCGGTGGTCAAGATTTTTACCACTTCGCTTGTGTTCAAAATTATGTTGCATGTGCAAAGTAGTAGGTCCCAGAGAAGGGCCTACGTTTCTGAGCCCAGCCTCATTGAATATCCATTTCTTAGTCCAGACTCATCTGTACCTGGTAAAGAAAAATTTCATTAAAAAATAAAAAAAATCTATTTTTTTCATGGTAGATAATTTGGTGCGTGAGGTGCGCTTTAAATTTCAGCTTATTTGGACATATGAGTAGCTCTCAGCAAAAATACAAATTGGGTCAGTATAGTAGATGAACAATAAAAAATTACAGACCCCAAATTTGTCTTTTTTGTCAAGAGCTACTTAAATGTTCAAATGATCTGAAATTTGGAGCGGACCTCACACACTAAATTATCTACCATGCAAAAAAATTGATTTTTTTTTAATTTTTCTAGTATTGATTTTGATTCATTTCTTCAGCGCAGGTGCAGATGAGTGTGAGCACCGAATCGCTGCTCTCCTAAGTTTTATCCTACTGCTGCTTTGCAAAAGAGAAAAGAATAGTACGTTCTCTTCTCCCCTCTTTGCTAAATCGACTTGCTACATGCCCACTTGAGATACCCATGCATGAAAAATGCAATGCACACACATGCACCGAGTTGTCCAATGGTCAACAAAGTGCTCAACCAATCCACAGGGAACCGGCGGTCGGCTGGTCCCAAATTATGGTCACTTGGGATGCATCTTTGGCTCAACTTGCTTGTTTGGAAAGTGCAGAGGCAAAGAGATTTCTCAACCCAATCCATGTTTGACCAAATTTTAACTAGCCCCTTGCACTTGAGTTACAAATCGTTTTGGTTAAAACTAAAGTCCTTAAATGTCTAGAAAAATATCATGAACGCACTTTCGGGTTTGCTCACATATATAGGCAAAAGTCATAACCAAGTGAGATGGGGAGCAGATTTTTTTCAGTTTTCCAAAAAAGCTTAATTTTCTATTTAGGGTGTGCCGAGTGGGCATGGACCGAGCTAGACCACTTGGACTGCACCCTGTCATGCTAACTTGTCGAAATCATCGACCCCGCGGAGTACATGGAGTTAATTAAAGGAGCCTTTTGTGCCCATGTAGGATGTAGCTTTGTTAGGACCTTCATGTTTCTTTTGAAAAATATACACTCATCACTCCTAAAACAAGGGCAGAGTGATGTACCAGAAGACTAAACACGGAATGGGGTGAGAGCAGCCACTAGGGCCGGCACTTAACAACCTCTTGCCATGTGACCATAGGCCGGACCTAAAACTCAAGTAGACCCGGCCAAAGCTATTAGCTTTTGCTAGAACCGTATATTTTAAAAAAATGTGAACATCAACCCTAAGTAAAGCACAAGTTGTCGTAATTTAACTTTCCTGGTCATAAACTTCCACGCTATAACCAAAACTAGAAGTTAACTTGATTTACAAATAAAACTAGCTAGGCAAGAAAAACCCTTTGGCAAGTCTAACCAGCCCTCAACTACCCCTCCCAATGCCTCACGATTCTCCCACATAACAAATGCAAACCCCCCGAAAACAAACATCCACTGGACATATATATTACTAGCATCTGCCCACCTCATGTGCCAAGTGAACAGCCAGCAACATGTGTGTGCACCTTATAAAATACTACTGGTAAGTAGCTGCAGATTGTACCTTATTGTATGCACCACATGTGTAGTGTGCCCATAAAATAGGCGCCTTCTCACCCCTGGGGCCGAATCAGATGTGAGCAGCCATGCTGACCTCTCTCTCTCCTCATCTTGTCTGTCCACGATAGCTGGCCCTGCAGTGACAATTTCTAATTGCAAGAAGATAACCTGAAATAAGTTCAGAGACAGTTGACTAATTAAATATTGCCCTTAACAGACTCATGTTGCGAATATTCTATCTGGATGCATTCATGATTTTATTTTGGGATCTTAAGTTTTGATGCTTAAGGCAATACTCCAATGGAAGATCGATTCAATATGCCAACAAAATAAGACAAGCAATGTTCGGTCTTCAGTGGCAGATTAATTGTATGCAGGTTGCAACAAGAGTAGTTCAAACTTAGCATCTGTATGTGATAATAACAAGGCAACTAAGACTAAGCATGTGCATGATAAGGTATCCAGTTTTAATTCCAGATAAGTGCCTATTTGATTTATTATAATTCCAGATATTTGTGCTATATATGTACCACTTGGAAAACAAAAATGTGGAGCACAAATATCCATTCATGTATGGTAGACTAACCCGAAAGCGCAATGAAATTGTGAAGAGGCACCGCAAGGTCAAGTCAAATTGCAATTCAAAATTAATATACCCAGTTGATACAGGTAGCTAGCACACTTGGCTTACATTCAACTCCCTATTTAAACAAGCATGGATATATAAAAGCCTCGAATCAAATCAACTAGTAGTCCATACAACCAGAGACACACACATACACAGACAAATTATATAAACTAGTAATTGTATGAGCATAAAATACAATTGTTTTGATACCTACCAATAAGGATACATGTTGAAAAATCTGATCCAACAACTGGCATTTTGGGGCTCATCATCTGCCTAACTCGCATAAAGGCTCTCCCTATAGCATGACAACTTGACAAGGACAAGCTCACATGAGCTCAACCAGATAATCAATGGGCCCCACTCTAGCTAGCTAGCTCTCACACCCCATCCTCCTTCCTCTCCTTTAAAAAGCAAGCTACTTGTATTGTGCCCACTCTTTCCCCCACCCCTCCATCATACAGTACATTGCAAACACGTATACGTACACATACATACACACTACACTACACACACTAGCTAAGCAAGCTAGGACAATTACCTTTGGTTGCAAGGTGGACGGGGATTTAGAGCTCTCAGGTGCTCCGCACCCTCATATGAACATTTTGTTCAAAAAAATACTGAGAAATTTTTAAAAAAATCAGAAATTTTGGGATATCAAACTTGGGTTTCCGATCTACCTCCGTGTGAAATTTCGTGAAAAAATACCAGGAAACGTATTCGTGGCAAAAAAGACAAAAATTTCCTATGTATAGAAAAATACTATTTGGATGGATTTTTGTTCGGACAGTATTTCCTTCGCCACGGATACGTTTTTTTAGTATTTTTTTCACGAAATTTCACACGGAAGTAGATCGGGGACCCAGGTTTGGTATCCCCAAAATTCAGTTTTTTTTATTTTTTGGTATTTTTTACGATTAATTTTCGTATAAGGGTGTGGAGCACCCAAGAGCTCCTGTGTATTTTCCTTGGTTGCAAGCCAAAAGCAAGCAAGCATCCATCCATCCAGAGCCAGCAGCCTCATCTCCATTTCTCCACCCCCTCCCTTTCCTCCGGTCTCTCACCAAGAACCTTCATAGTACCCAACCCCCACCCTTCACATCCACCCTTCTTCCTCCTTCGCTTCCTCTTCTTGCTCGATCTCATGCCTGGATCCTGCAAGAAACCCAAGCTCTAGCAGGCAGATCGAGCTGTTCCCCCCTTCGTAGCCACTTCCACAGGTTCTCCTGATAGGCCAGTCGGCCGAGAATTCTAAATTCCAATCTCCCAAGCTAGCCAAATATTATAAGCCCGCCCAAATCCTATACTTATAAACAACACTAACAGCACAGCACTCGGAGTGGTAGAAGGGGAGCACCAGCTGCTAGCTAGCTGCTGGTCAAAGGTCAAGGAGAAGGAGCAAGCAGGCAAGGGGAGGGAAGGGAGGAAGGAGGCATCTACCTAACCTACCTCTCCTCCATCGGTGCACATGGAGTTCACCGCAATCAGGGCCTCCACGGCGGCCTCTGGTGGTGGCTGCTCGTCGCCGGCCCCGGCGGATGATAAGGCTGAGGAAGTGGCGGCGGCTGCGGTGGAGAAGGAGCACATGTTCGACAAGGTCGTGACGCCGAGCGACGTGGGCAAGCTGAACCGGCTGGTGATCCCGAAGCAGCACGCGGAGAAGTACTTCCCGCTCGACGCCTCCTCCACCGACAAGGGCCTCCTGCTCAGCTTCGAGGACCGCGCCGGCAAGCCGTGGCGCTTCCGCTACTCCTACTGGAACAGCAGCCAGAGCTACGTCATGACCAAGGGCTGGAGCCGCTTCGTCAAGGAGAAGCGCCTCGACGCCGGGGACACCGTCTCCTTCGGCCGCGGCGTCGGGGAGGCCGCCAGGGGCAGGCTCTTCATCGACTGGCGCCGCCGCCCCGACGTTGTCCTCCCGCCCGGGCACCACCGAGGCTTTGCTCTCCCCTCTGTGCCCTTCTCTCCGTGGATGGCGCACCCGGCCGGTCCCGGCGGCGCTGGCGGCAGGATGTTCCTCCAGGCGACTTCGCCGGCGACCGTCTACGACTACGACGCCTACCAACACCACCACCAGCGGCGACACATCGGGTACGACGGGTACGGGGGTAACGGGGCGGCGCCCGGCAGGCAGGTGCTGTTCTACCAGCCGCAGCAGCAATACCACCACCAGCACCCGTCGCTGGTCCTGGAGTCGGTGCCGGTGCGCATGAGCATGGCGGCAGCGCCAGCACACCCGGAGCCGTCCGCCGTGGCGACGTCGGGGTCGAAGCGGGTGCGGCTCTTCGGGGTGAACCTCGAGTGCGCGGTGGCCGCCGAGGAGGACTTTGAAGGCGTGAGGACGGCGCCTCCGGCGCTGCAGCTGCTGTCACCGGCCTCCTCATCTTCGTCGTCGTCCGGGAAAGCGAGGTGCTCTTTGAATCTTGACTTGTGAAGCGCTAAGAGTGGGCGGTCGTACGATCCACTACTACTACCACTACTGCTACTCAGATTCTGACACAAACGGGGCCGCCGCCGGCCGTTTGCAAAGAAGAAATTAACCGGTCGGAGAAGTAAACAAATGCGGCGGCGGCGGCGGCCGGTGCATGCGTGGAGCATCTACTAGCTTCTTCGTAATCTCTTCCTTCGGTATATAGCTCATGATCCCTCCTTAATTAGCCAGTGCAGTGTGAGAAGAAACACGAAAAGAACAATTTAAGCAGCAGCAACAACAAAAATCTTTCTATCTTGATTGAAGCATGCTTTCTTGCTATCTTCTATTTGCTCTGATTTGCATTCCTTCCCCAATTTCCCCTTGTGTGCTTGATTATAATTAAGTTGTCCTAGCATGATCTCTCGTTCTTTGCATTTGGGGGGATTTAAATAGAGGAAAGTTGAGGGAACAAAAAAATTGTATATATGCCATGACCGAGCCTAGGAGACATAGTGTGCTCCCCACATATGATAACAATTAATATTCAGCGTTATACAACTAGTATCTTGGAGGTGAGATGCAATGTTTAATTAATAAATTAGTTATGGTGTAATTGTGCACATGGATTGTTCTTGTTGCTGCTGCTCTAGTGTGGGCATATGCAGGTCAATTGGGCTCTCCTTCCAAAGCTACCTAGCTGTAGGTAAGGAGAGGATGCCGTTAAAATGTAGCTTAGCAGCAAGCAAGCCAGTATGCCAGCCAGACTTGTAGCTTGCTTGCTAGGACAGGCAGTCATGGGAGAGGCCTGGAGGTCAGACCCTAAATCCTTCTCCTACACATGCCTGCCTGCCTGCAATTTGCATACATTCATACACATGCATCTCTCCCCCCCCCCCCCCCCCTCTCTACGTATCTCTCTCTCCTCCTCCTCTCTCTCTCTCCTATATAGAACTGTTGCACTGCTTGATTTGGCTTGGGCATTTGTCCCATGTGCAATTCCTTCGTCCCTGCTGCTTCAGCTTCTGTTTCTTCTGCGGCAGCACCACGGCATCTATGCCTAGTGCGTGAAATGTTCATCAGGCAGCACAGTACACCATGCATGCCAGCGTACATAACTACATACGCAGGCAGAACTAAATGCCAAGATGTGTGTATGTATGCATGCCATCCGCCAAGCCTTTGAGCTGCTACCAAGAAGGTGTAGTAAAAAGAAAAGAAGAATTAAAGCTGCCCGTTAGTAAAAAGCTGGCTGCTGCCGTAGATCCTTCCCTTCTGCTGGGCTTGCTGGACCTCGGTTCTTCCCCAGTGAGAGAGAGAGAGAGAGAGAGAGAGAGAGTATGTGAGAAAGATCCATGTGTATGCACTGCAAAACTGCAGAGAGCACATTGCAATATTGCATCAGGTACAGGACGTAGGAGGCTATGCACAGCATTGCATGGCTCGATTAATTGAAAATACGACACTTGCACAGTTGCTCCTACAGAGATCTGGATTCAGGTAGTACTGGGCAGTGATGAACGATCAGTAATCTCTGCATGGAGGAGTAGCTCATAGCCATGTGTCACCCATTATTAGGCCTTAATGCTGGGTATATACTCATCACTGCTGCCACAGCCCAACCCCAGGGCTAGCTGTACCTGGGGTCCTGCCTGCAGAGGTAGCTATAGATTTGGTGTTTTGTTAATTGATGATTTCTGTGATTAGTCCAGCCTAGCTCTCATGCATATATGCCTTTTCAGCGATTCAGTATGGAGTTAATGTAGCAGCTTTGTTGTTGCCTTTGCGTTTAAGATCGAGCATGCATTGCATTGATCTTCTTATCCAGGTCTGTTTGCTGATATTTCTGAATTTCTAGTTCCAAATTCAGGGATGATACAACTTACACATGTTTTTGGTTTTCTCTTCTTTTTTTTTTTTGTACCGGGGAACTACAAACATTCGGACAGCAGTTTTTAGTTTTCTCTATTAGGAGAGGCATCAATCCATGTCTTTTTTGGATACACTTTTTATCTGACTCAACCACTTTGGACGGGAAGGGATTTTAGTTCTATGTTCTCTACCTATCCGAACGATTTGGATGAGACTATAATTTATATGAAAATAGGTTCTCGATATGAAGGTGCATTATAGATGGAAACCATATCCGTGTGCATCAGTCAATGCAGAGGCCATGGGGACAACCTGCTTTTCAACAAAAAAAGATGGAAAACCCAATAACTATACCACTTCTGCATACTAGGTTTTTAGCTAAATCAGTTCCCTTCATTTGCTGCTTTAATATTGATCTGTGTGTAGACTTTCTATTAATGAGTTTGTCCAGTGAATAACTAGTTTGGCAGTGCTACAACTGAAAGAATATTTTGGTTAAATTGACTAAGTTATGTATATGTGTAGAACTAGCCATTAAAGGAAAACAATGTATTGCACTGTCAGTAGAAGAGATCCGGGTTTAGAAACTAAATGGAATTAATCTTATGAGATCATATAGGACATACAATAAACAGATTTAGAGCTAGGACAGGAAGTGGTCTCTACCCTTATCTGAAAAAATAGAATTAGGGCTATATATATACAGCTTCATTTAAAGTGTCCATCTAGTTAAAAGTCCAATGATCATCTTGTAGAATATGTGAGTCAATGGATATGTTCGGTAATTTATATGATCTAGGATCAAACAAAATCACATTGCTCTTTTTTATGATAACCATTCAACCCTACACAAGTTAAGTGTACAAGGTACTCTGATGTATGGCTTTCGTATTTAATACAAACTGGTTATTTCTTCCTATAGGTCTTAGACATCGATAAACAAGCTTGCATCGTAACAACTTAAAATCACGTATACTTTTTGGCTGGAAATATAGTAGGTTGATATTACAGTCGATATAGCATATTTCTGTGTTAACCTGCACCATTAATTAATCCCTTTATTGTCGCCACTATATACATTCATGGCAAGTCTTCTCCTATTTCAAGTTATCTATATCACTTTTGTGTATTGTTATGAATTAGTGAACTTGACTGACCACACACTTGGTCTCAGTTAATGCAACTCTGCATTTGGTTTTTAAAATGATGAGCATTTCATGGGATATATCTTCACCGATCTGATCCGTTCCATAATGTAGTGCATATAGACTTTCTGGAAGTCAAACTTTACAAACTTTGACCAATTTTATAGAGAATATTATTTATATTTATAATACCAAATATATACAATATGAAAGTACATCTTGTGATGCATCTAATGATATGTATATATTTTTCTCTACAAACTTGGTCAAAGTAGAGATCAGCGAGATCGTTGTCTGCGTCTTCCTTCTTCTTTTTCCCTTGCGTATCTCGGGCGTTGCCGCATGTGGGTTTTTTAATTATCTTCCTAAATTTGTAAGACAATTATTATTCACTGTCATCGTCCTTATATTCATCAGTCTTGCTATAAGTCGCAGTCGATGCTATATAGGTCCGTCAGATCTTACATCAAGATCCGTGCAAAACTTTCTTTTTATATTTTATTTTTTCTCTCTTAAATCTCAGTCGAGTGAGACATAGCCACGCCATTAAACAGGGGCTCGGGCGCCATTAATGGAGACGTTGGGAGAGAGGTGGGCGGCGGATAGAGGTCAAAGGGCTCTCCTCCTGAAGAGCACGCGCAGTGGTCTGATCGCACGCCTCCCGTACTCAAATAGCTACCCCGCACGGCACCTCCTAGCCAATAAAAAAAGGGGACGCGTGACGGCACGTAAATGGTAAGTAGAACGCCCACGGTTTCAATAATACTTGTGTTTCCGATTGTAACGCGACAGCACTTGTCACTACTGCAGAATGCTGCTAATGCGACACTACGATCAGAGACCCTTTGATGAAACTGTGTGCGATGCATTAACACTAGTAGAAAACAGTGCTTTGGTTGAGGCCAGGAAAAGAAAATTAATCCCGTTTTACTCACGAACCGGGACCAAAGGGGGCATCGGTCCCGGTTCGTGAGGCCAGGGCGTCGGCCGGGCCTCGGGGGCCATTGGTCCCGGTTCGTCTGACCCCTTTGGTCCCGGTTTCAGACACGAACCGGGACTAATGGGCCTCGCTCCTGGCCCACAACCTTTAGTCATAGAAAACTCCGTTAACTCTTCAACATGAGGGGGGACGTCAATCAACCCCCTCTCGCCCGACCAAACTCTCGAGTCCACCCAAACCGGGACTGAGATGTGATAGGTAGTATTTTTTTTGTTCATAGAAAACTCCGGTAACTCTTCAACATGACGGGGGACGTTGATCAACCCCCTCTCGCCCGACCAAACTCTCGAGTCCACCCAAACCGGGACTGAGATGTGATAGGTAGCATTTTTTTTGTTCATAGAAAACTCCGGTAACTCTTCAACATGAGGGGGGACGTCGATCAACCCCCGCTCGCCCGACCAAACTCTCGAGTCCACCCAAACCGGGACTGAGCTGTGATAGGTAGTATTTTTTTTGTTCATAGAAAACTCTGGTAACTCTTCAACATGAGGGGGGGGGGGGGGGGGCGTCGATCAACGCCCTCTCGCCAAACCGGGACTGAAAAAGCGTTGTCGAGGCCACCCCAAACCCTAGAAGCGTTGTCGAGGCCACCCCAAACCCTAGAAGCGTCGTGGCCACCCAAATTTACCAAGTTTGAAGAGCGTTGTCGAGGCATAGCGATTATTTTTTTGCAAAGTGTCATCTCCTGAAAGTATAACCCCGATAACTTCGACATGAGGGGGGACGTCGGACATGCATGAGAGAGGCGGTCCGCAACTAATCCATTGCTCATATATGCATATGATTCCTTGTTGTGATTAATTAGCTAGGTCTATGCTTGCCACTAATATATCCATCTCTCATGTTTGTATATTGCCATGTTGTAATATTTGCAGAAACTATGGACAGAGACTTAAAACAAGAAGAGTTGTTGGGGGATATAATCCGCGACGGAGGAGATCCCTTGTCGTTTCTCAACGACACCGATGGTCAGGAAGGAGAGGATGACGGCTCCGGTAATCCAACAATGGAGGAGGAAGGAGATCATGACGGCTCCGGTGACCGAATGGAGGAGGAAGAAGACCATGATGACGGCTCCAGTGACCGAACGGAGGAGGGAGCTGTCGCAAAGTCCGGCGAGGTATATATATTAATTAAGCCTATGCTGACTTGATGCATTAATTGTTTTGGTATATACATATATTAACGCTTCTTTCTTCTTTTATAGCCCTCCGGATCGAGCCAAACTTCCATAAGGAGACGAGACCCGAAGAAAAGGTTGCGCCAGGATGAAAGGTTCATGATCACAGCAATCGCGGACGATGGCCAACCGATTGAACCCAAGCGGACCAAGGACACATTTGTACATCAGTGCGGAGCTATTGTTAGGGACAGCGTCCCGATCAGCGTCCAGCAATGGAATAAGAGTAAGGACGACCCTGAAGTTTCTTATGTCCAGGATAGACTGAAAGGTGATCTTTGGACCTCGCTGATGGCAAATTTCAGCCTACCGCCAGAGGAGGATCCGAATAACCCAGTTATAGGGCCAAAGGTCAAGGTGTTTTCTCTTAAGAAGATGGCAGATCTATTCAGGAACTAGAAGAAAGAGTTGAACACAAAGTTTGTCGACAAAGGGAAGACTCCAGAATTCACCGGCCGATATGAGAAGATAAGAGATCACTGGCCCGCATTTGTGGCCTACAAGAAATCGGATAAGGGTAAGAAAAGGTCAGAGAAAAACAAGAAAAATGCTGCAAAGAAGAAGTATCACCATCACACGAGGTCAGGTGGCTACTACAAAGCCCGGCCGTTGTGGGACAAAGCTGAGCAAGACCTTCTTGCTAAAGGGGTCCAACCAGCGACATTGAACTGGCCAGATAGGTGTAGGACTTGGTTCTTCGGGGTTGGGGGAACTTTGGACCCAGAAACAGGGGAGTGTCGTTGGACGGACGAGCAACTTGCAATACCCTTCAAGAAGCTTCAGCAATATATCAGTGCAGCGCAGGAAGGGACGTTCATTCCCGACAGAGAGAAGGACGAGCTGACTGAGGCCCTCGGGAATCCTGAGCACCCTGGACAAACATGAGGCACACCAGGCTCCGTTCCGTGGGTGGTTGGGTTTCCCGACAGCGGTGGTTACAGAAGCCGAGAGAGAAAGAGGAAAGCGGAAGTGAGCGAAATGGAGAAGCTCAATGCAAGAATAGCAAAGCTAGAGGAACTTAGAGCTGCCGGCCAACCATCTCAGCGGCACGAAGATCCTTCCTTCGACGCTGCCCCAGAAGCTACCCCACCATCTCAGCGGAGAAGCAGCGTGGCTTCCACGGAGCTCGTTTAGGCTGATTTCACGGCTCCTCGCCATCCCGTGGATACTATCACGGAGGCTCAACATTGCGAGCTAATGACGAAATGGCAGAACCTCACTTTGAAGGCGACTATCGGCTCTGTTGCACCTCCTCAAGCTGACGGAACTTTTCACTGCGGTCCGATTCCACATGGCTATGCTGTTGTGACAGTGGAAGAAATAATGGAGGGATTTCAGGAGCTGGAGCTTGACCACCCTACAGGTGAAGGGGAGAATCATCTGGTTTATGCTTTGAGGAGTACCTGTCTATGGAGGAAGGAGTACATCAAGCTTCCAAACTAGACGCCTCCTCCTCCTCCGGCGAGTCAGGGCACTCCGCCTCCTCCTCCGCCTCCTCCTCCGGCGAGTGATCAGGGCACTCCGCCTCCTCCTCCGCCTCCACCGGCCCATGAGGGCACTCCGCCTCCTCCGGCGTGTCGGAGCACTCCACCTCTTCCGCCTCCTCCGGCGTGTCAGCGGACTCCGCCACATCAGCAACAGCAGAAGAGAGACGACGCCGCTCCGGCGGCTAGCAGTACAAGAGGCGGGAATAATTTCAAATACGGTCCAAGCTTCAAGCCTCTGGAAAAGTTACCATATGAGAGGACCGACGAGGAAACCGCGGAAATCAGTGCTGCTGAAGTGGAGGCCCATTTTGCACGGAAACCTCCACCTCCTAAGGAAACAATAGATCAGGTGAAAGTGAAGCGCACTCTGCGTGCCCTTAAGCGACCACCACCGTCTCCACCGCAATCCAACTATGAGCGCATTATTGAAAGGACATATAAGGAAGCGGAGCGGTCAGGAAGTACTTGCAGTGCTGCAAGAGAAGCAAAACGAAGAAGTGGGAAAACAATTCCCCAGCTCGGCGAACAGGCGAAGCAATCGTGCCCCCCACTCAAGGTGTCTAGCGATATCGTCGCTAATCATCTGGGGCTAGTGCCCGGTACCAATCCTGCTGATTACCTGGCCGATGATGTACAGTTTGAAATGTTAGAGGTAGTAGATATCTTCAGATACGAGTACGGGAAGCCTCTCGTCAAACCTGATCATCCTCCTCTAACAACGATGATGCGAAGATTGCATGAATGGTACATGGATACCTGCAGGAAGTCTGGGAAGAATAGTTTGATGCTGGCAATTAAAGAGGAGCACGACCTCGTTGGAACTGAGGTGATGCCTGTTGAATTTGTGGAGTTATTCCAGTTATTCAATCAAGATGCCCTCGACAAACAACTCATGACTTGCTACTGTCTGTAAGTATTACTTCTATAATTAAGTCTCTATAGCTCAGCTCTTTCATTGCATGTATATATAATTATCCTCACTATATTATGCAGACTGAAGATCGTCGAATGCAAAAAAGTACAAATCTATGACATTGGGTTCATTAACCCAAATACCATAAATGAATGGTCGGTTAAAAACAGAGTTGAAGATACCGAGGACAACTTGCTACAATCGTTGCTTCGAAATCAAAACAAAGGGAAAATACTCTTTCCTTACAATTTCAAGTGAGTGTTACTGTCTTGTGCATATTCGGTTTCGCTTACTCGAGGTTATAGTAATGTAATTGATGAGTTATGCATGCGTGCGCAGCACTTTATTCTGCTAGAGATTAAGCTTGACCCGGGAGTAGTAACTGTCTTAGACTCGAGAGGAAAAGATCCCAATACGTATGCGGACATGACTGCAATGCTCCAGAAGTAAGTTCAATCGATCATTATCGCTTATTGGTGCGCACCATATCATATTGGCAACTTTGTTCATTTCCGGATATCAAGTAATTATTTTCTTTGTCTGGCAGGGTTTGGAAAGAGATCACGGGAATCGTTCCGGGACTGCCGAGGGAGCTGCGATTTACACACCTAAAAGTAAGTAGTACTAGCTAGTTCCGCGCATCTCCCATCGATTCTAGTTTCATCAATACCATTTATCATGCTTGATTATCAGTTTGATTGAACTCTATTCTCCTAAAGTGCTTGTGGTAGGAAGGCGGGAATAATTTATGTGGATACTACGTTTGTGAGTTCATCCACAGCGCGACCTCTCAGCGGGGCTACTCTGACAAACAATATGAAGTACGTAAACAATAGTATTCACAATTTTATTTTATTACCATCAATTGTGCTGAGTTTCATTCATATATATATATATTGACCCCCTTCTTTAAATTAGATGTGGCAGATGCGGGATGAACTCCTACCACATGATCGCATACGAGCAATTCAATAGGAATTGGCGGGATTCTTTCTTGACCACGTCATACATAAAGACGGAGAATACCATGTGGAAATTGAAGCTGACTATCGTTAGATGATGTCAGGGATCGTAAGATATGTCATATTGTATATATGTAGTAGCGTCGGATAGAAATACGAAAACTTGTTGTTCGACCAATCTCGGAGAAATAGAGGTCACTTCTCTCTGTATATGTTCATGACGATCTTGTGTAATTAATGGTTCCTTCATTTGCTTAGTAGCGTCGAGTTCTCTCTATATATAGTAGCTAGCGTCGACCAAGCACGGAGAAAGAGAGGTCACTTCTCTCTATATGTAGTAGCTATAGCTAACACAATATGAAACCCCTAATTAAACCATCCAAAACCCCTAATAAACCCCCCCTTTCAAAAAAACAAAAACCCCAGTGCCTACGAGCTGCTGACGCGTGCCAGCCTTTTGGTCCCGGTTGGTGTTACCAACCGGGACTAAAGGTCCTCCTGCCTGGGCGCCCCGCAGTGGCCACGTGGAGCCCCTTCTGTCCCGGTTCAAAGGTTTTGGGCTTTAGTCCCGGTTCCAGAACCGGGACTAAAGGCCCTCTGGAACCGGGACTGATGCCCTGTTTTCTACTAGTGTAATCGCAAACGGTGATGTAAAAAAATCGTCAAAAAAGATGCAAAACGTTTGTGATGGCGGATACATCAAACACGGTTCAGATTTTAGTTGCGTGTGCGATGCTGGGCATGCGGTTGATCCATACGAATTGT
The DNA here is from genome assembly GCA_011799875.1 of Thinopyrum elongatum. Lineage (NCBI taxonomy): Eukaryota > Viridiplantae > Streptophyta > Magnoliopsida > Poales > Poaceae > Thinopyrum > Thinopyrum elongatum. The sequence continues at coordinate 580,174,250 of CM022300.1, read as the reverse complement.
TTGCGATTAGACAGAACAACAGAAACGGGCAGCCATATCAATGTGTGTGCGATATATGGCATATAGTTCGCTTCGATGAACTGCTTGCTATTAGGGAAAGCAACAGAAACGGTCAGCCAGATCAAGGTGTGTGTGATATACGGCATACGGTTCACTTGAATGAACTATTTTTGATTAGGGAAGAGAACAGAAACGGTTCAACTTAACAAGATGTGTGTGATACGCGGCAAATAGGTCTGTAATCGGAAATGTGTGGGAAGACCGATAACAACACAGACGATTCCTGTTAACAAACCGTGTGTGTTGTGAGCAAACGATTGCTGGTATACAATTGTCAGTGATTGATGAAATCATCACCGACGGGTTCCATTGTTTAGTCCGTGTGCGATGTGATTTGCTCTGTCCGCACAACATCTACGCTATGTCTACAGAGCATCAACATATATACTTAAAAAGACAGCATTGCAAAACCAAATTAAGCATACAATTACACAAGTGACTACACACATAACATTTCCACATACCAAAGTAAGCAATTACATGCATACTAAACTAGGAGAAACGAGCATCTAATCATCTACTTCTTGTTGCGACGACGCTTGCCATTGCTCTGCTTCCAGCTGGATCCCTAGCCGTTTTGGGGAAGGAGGCACTTCCTCATGTCAACGATCCGCCTGTACATCTCGTAGCTCGTGTACGCCTCCTTGGCCGCGTACACGACATGAGCTTTGTCGAATTTCTCCATCCAGGCCGAGTGCCAGGCACGCTTGTCCTTGTTGTAGGAATCCTTCATGTCTCTGTAGTAGGGACCGATGATGGCCTCGGCGAGGTGAACCAGTGAGTCCTTCTCATGCTCGTTGCTGCCCCAGATCTTGTATTGGACCTGGATGTCGACAAGATTCTGGCAGGCGATGCCCGAATTCTTGAGCACCTTTGCATCGTTGGTGATGTCCACCGTAGCGAACATATAGTGGGGGCTGTTGACAAACCTGGCTAAACACTCGCAAGGCCTTGTGGCCAGGCAGTAGTGGTAGACAAGGATGTGATCGCGCATGCACATCTGGGCGACGGCGACCTTGGAACGAGACCCGGCACAAGCGCGGGTGTACTCGAGGTCGAACCCGACCACCTTGTACTTCTCCTCAGCAAGCAACAGCTCCATGATGTGGATGGAGTGCTCCACCCAGACCGGGTTGTTGGTGTACACCACCGAGAGCTCCGTGAACCTTCTGTGGGTGTCCACCACGGCATGCATGGTGAACTACTGCTCGTCGTCGGCAGCCGCTCGGAGCTCCATTGGAGCCGCGCAGGATACCCTCTAAGAATTTGTCGTGGTGGGTGTGCTTCTTGCAATGGTGGGGCGCGATCGAAAGGTTGAAGAGACACAAGGGTTAAATGGCCGCTGTAATAAATGGGGGCTGACCGGCCTGTAATCGTCATGTCTTGTCACTGCGTTCATAGCGGAGGATTCTAGTGCACGCTTGACAACACCGCACCGCACGCGTTTCGTTTGACCACGCGTGGGCTCGAAGAGGCGCCAAATGTATCGTCAGTGAGCCTGTTCCCGCGCAGTTTACCGTGCAAGCTTCCCGCCCGGCTAGTTTGGCCACGCGTCGGCTAGAAGAGGGACAAATCGTGGGCGTTTATTGGCAAAAAGCTTTGTAAAAACGAAGTGTGTGGAATGACTTCGGTCATAAGTTCACCCATGGGTGATGAGGTCAAAGTTACACAGAAGGATGATGATGGACACTCGAGTGCGATAATTAATTCTGCGCTCTACAGGGCACACGGTTGAAGAAACCAACTGTGTGCAATATTGTTGAAGATCGCAATCGAGTTAGCTATACAGATCGTGTGCTATGAGATCGACAAGGTAAACAGATTCGAGAATGGTTAATAAAATCTAAGTCCATTGCATATTAAGGTCAAAATAATGCTACCAATATACGAGTCTCATATGATGCCATTTCAACAATTGTACCACAAAAGCTCGAAATATTACAAGGTTCAAATTCCAGAGTTATATGGCTCAAATTCGAAGATTACAAGGTTCAAACTGATATTAGAAATGAAATTCAGCTCATCAACTGCAAATGCTCGCGCTGATCCACTGAACATGGATATCAGAGAGGTTCAAACTAATATTACCACTTGTAAGTCTGGTTTCGAAACCTCATATTTTTTGCAAAGGGGTCAGCCACTGAGAAGTCATGTATAGGGTTGACACGATGACTTCCGATTACTCTGTCATCTGAAGTTCCAAAATGAAATTCAACATTTTTAGAGCCTATTCCATTCTGCCGCAGCCGCCGGCGTTGATCAACAAACCATTCATTTTTGTGAAATAAATGTAGGGCAAACCTCATTACCTTCAGCACCCTTGCTCTGACAACAAAGAACCTGGCGAATATAATCTCTGGTAAGGTCCCTCGGTAGGAGTTCAAAGTAATTTCTGAGAGATGCAGATCTAGGCATTCGATGTGATTGTTATATTGTATCACATTATCCACCACCGGGCCTAATCTTATCTGCAAAAGAAGAAAACATGTTAGTGCCTACATGCAGTTTTGAACACTACTACAGGCCTATTTGGTTTGCAGGATTTGTAAAATGCACTAACATGCCATCTTCGATCCGACATGATTAACATGGGCATTTGATTATAATCTAGAAAAATGTAGCCTTCTTCACAAGAGGTTTGAGTGGATGAAAAGTTCCCTAAGAAAACTAGTACAGATGAATCCAAAGGAGAAATGCTTATGGATTGTAACCATATGGATCAAGCAACCAATATGGGGGGAAAACATGTATGTACTGAAATCCTCCAAAAAATCCTTCAGAAATCGTAGTACATTGTCATTGTAAACTTGGAAAAAGGTGTCACAAATTGAACTCCATTATGGTTAACATTTAACAGGAAAGGAACATCACCTCGATATATAGCTTCTCCAGGCACGGAAAGCATCTCAGGAAACTGACAACTTGCTCCAGGTTGGGGCCGATAGATTCTAGTGCCAAGACCTTCACTGTGCGCAGTTTCGGGGTCAAGCTTGTCGGAATTATTTTCTGGATGACAGACAAACATACATCTTCAAAATTAGAAATAATGTTAATTTCTAGAAGGAGAGGTAGAAGGCGGCTGTTGTACCTGAACGGGTGTGGATCCAATAATAAGTTTGGAGTATTTGTCAGACGAGTAGCCCACCACTGTCAATTTCGGCGCAGAAATGACATTGATTCTTGTTGGACCTTCATGATCAACTACAAGTAATCTCTCAAGTGAAGGTGTGTCCTCAATGACCATACCATGGTACACATCTTGTGATGTCTTCTTGCCGCACCAGCAACACACATAAATAGTCCGAAGAGTCATGGAGGTGATGTGGAAGCTACTCAACCCATTGATTGCCTGAAGACGAAGGTACTAGAGTGAAGTACAGCCACGGAGCAGGCGCTCCATGTCACCGTTTGGGAGGCAGACGGCGACGAGCTCGAGGTGCTTCAGTCGTGGTAGAATAAGAGTGGGCGCGTCATTAAGGGGGGGGGGGGGAATGGCAGTTCCTGAACTTGGCGACGCGTAGCGTGGGCGCGAGGCGGAGCGCGAACATTGGCAGCGAGCGCATATGCCTATCATCAAAAGTGAGCTCCTCGAGCTGATCTAGGGCGGGGGATCGAAACCAGTCGTCAAGCTTGGCTCAGTCCTTGCCGTTGGTACGGAACTTGCCCATGCTAAGGCCGTTGGTTGGACCAGGGTGACTGCTGAGGATCTTGGAGAACGCATCCAAGCTTTTGCGATAGCCATGGCAGAGCTCGTGGGTGTCGATGAGGTCGAGAGGGGTGGAGTTCCATAGGGGGCGCCACCGCCGGGAAAGGACGGTTATCCGCGCCCCATATTTGATTGGGAGGAGGGAGATGATGACTGTCAACATATCATCGGGGAGGCTGCTCATGAAGTCTAGGCCTGCTGGAGTCGCTTGCGGTTCTTGCTCGACCCGCCTCCTCTTGTTGGCAGCCCCGTTCTCCACCTCCGGAGTCTCCTTGTCAGCGGCGCTTTCTTATAGACGTGGGAGTACAGGGAATATTTAGTTAAAACAGGGCAATAGAAAAGTGCATTGGTAACTAAAAGTTAATAGGTAGGAATAGAGTAAGAAAATGGAATAACAATTGGTTGCTTAAATACTACACAATTCATTTGATATTGCTGGGTAAGTCAACATGCAGATACTTGAAAAGAACACTTACTTCGAACAAAGTCTGGACTGATGATATCGTCAGGGAAGTTAGCATATATCTCATGACCAGCCTCTTTTATGTGCAGTGCAATTTTAGGGCCAGCTTTCAGTACATAAAACTTAGAAATTTCTTTCCAAAGGCCAGTGCCAAAATAGGAGTCACCACGTTCATCAAGTCTTACAGTAGCAACGATTGTAAATACATGGTTTGTGTTCAGTATGACATCCCTGCAGTCTTGATTTATGTAAAGGGAAAGATTATGTACTACAGATTCTGTTGCATAGCAAGGGACGCGCTGCAGAAAATGGTAGGATTGTTAAAGAAAATATGGTAACATGCAAATATGGGCCCAAATTAAAAGAACTGTACAGCAGCTGAAATCGAAGGACAAAAATCTATAATTAAACAGATAGGGTAAACATGGTGTCATGGAAATATGAGAGTAATCGAAAGAATAATACATCATTAATTTGCCTAATATAGAAAGAAGAGGAAAAAACCCCTTTGACGTATATGGTGCATGTGGCACCTTTTATCTAAATGTAGCAATATTTAGTATATGTTCAGGAAAGTAGGCCATGCCAACCGATTTAGGGTGAGATTGAACATTCTGCGCGCATCCTCAAGTCATCTGGTACGGTGAGATGGAACTCCATGGATGTCTGGCGGAGGCCGCAAAGTCCTGATGTGTCCGCGCACTGTACACTCTATGAATGAAAGAAAACCCTCAAATCAGCTCGAATAAAAATGAATTCACGGCGATTTCGGCCGGGTGATTAAAGGAGGCAGATGAACTGGGATAAGAGATGAGATAATATCTCATTAAATTAGTTACCTTGTTGTCCATGAGAAAAACCCCTCAATACAGCGGATTCCCCAACCGGGCGAAGCTGGGTCGACCGCGAGCAGCGTCGAGAAAGTCGATGGCGATAGGCGGCGGCAAGCGGAATTGGCGAAATGCGGTGGGGTTTGCCGGCAGCCTGGCGGCGGCGGCAGGCGTCGAGCTAAGTGGTTGCCGCCGCGATAGGTGGTGCCATGCATAGATGTGGAGGAGCTTGTGCAGGTGTGAAATGGGACCGGAGGGGGTGGCGGGCGGGGTGAGGGTTTTTGTGACGTGGGGATGGTGAGGGTTTTATTTTTTTGAATTGGGTGGTGAGGGTTTTCTGTCCCACAAAGAGTTTCGGAGGCAACAGTTTGCTAGAGCCAACCTTGTGTGATTGACGTAACAGGGAAAATGAAAGTCATTGCACACGGTTCTAATTTTGGGAACCGTGTGTGATTGACGTACTACCTCCGTCCAGTTTATTGGTCCCCTGTGTAATTTGTACCAAATTTTGACCAAATATTTAACTAAAAAATGTTTATGCATGTCACCAAAAGTTATATCATTGAACACTATGTTCAAATATGCATCAACGATATAATTTTTGCTGACCTGCACTAACATTTTGTCAGTTAAATCTTTGGTCAAAATTTAACACAAATTACAAAGGGGACCAATAAACAGGACGGAGGTAGATTCCATCAACCGAACTGATTAAATCCATATCCCACATTTAGACACAAGTAAACATAGATTAAACATACTCAGACATATATAGATAATAAGCGTACACAAGCATAGTTCAACCATAAGTACATAGTTCAACCATCATTAAGCATACTCAAGCGTACATAGTTCGATCCCACATCTCATCTCATCTGCCGGCACGATCCCGAAGCTTCTCCACGTACTCGGCGTACGTGGCGTTCGCCACCTTGCGAGAATACTTTTGCTTGAAGGAGCCAACGGCTCGTCCTCTTGCATGCGCCAGAACACTTTCATACGCGTCATGAAGCTTTTGGTTGCAAAAAGGGCATCGATAGCCGCCGTCCCAGGTCCTAATACGCCTGTTATGCATTCCCGCATAAAGCTCCCTCAGGATTTGCCTCTTGTACCTCCTCTGTCCATCTTCATCCTCGCTGTCCACATCGTTAGACAACAATATACAAATAGTAAAAAAAATATGGCGTCAAATTAATGTTTACAAACTAATCTCTAGCGAACATTTGGCAGTTGCCAAAATTTGGCATCAAATCAATGTTTACATGCCATGAAGTAGGATTAGGAATTTATGGCTATTTTTTTATACATATCCAGAGATTATGGTTCGATTTTTAAGCACAATCGTCTATGTACAGACCAATCTTGAAGAAAATAATGGCACAAATATATATGTAGGTCATTCAAAATCAATTGTCAAGTCCTGGCTAGGAATTATTAGCACGAACACTAACCCTAGTCGGATTACTAGCAGAAATCATTTGCATAGATGAAACAACTAATCACTTATCACTTGTACCATTCAAACAATCAATACACTACATGGATCTAACAAAACTTACTCAGATTTCATGGATTGGGAGAACATAACCATAGGATTTCTATTCCAAAAAGGGGGAGGCTGGAGTAACCAGAGAAACCCTAGGATCTATTTGACACATAAATGGGTATAGATGACTAACCGGTTGTCCGTCGTCATCGGAGTCATCGCCGGAGTGGTCGTCGGAGTCGTCGCCGGGGTCATCGCCCGAGTCATCACCGGAGTCGGTGTGGACCTCCGCCTCCGGCTGTGGAAGCACGACGCCGTCGACGACGTCAGGGTGCAGTGATACCTCACCGGCGGTGACGGCAACCTCTGTCTCCATCTCCACGCCGTGCTTCGGTGCTTCAGCAGCCCCGGCGTCGCCACTCCCTTCGATGGGGCGCTTCGGCGGCATCCTCATACACTGACGACTTTAAGGACTGAGAGCGGCGTCGAGGATGCAAGCGGAGAGAGAGGATTGTGTGTGTGGCGAGGATGGGGGTGCGGCCGCTCGGGTGCGCCATTAATATGGAGTAGTGGGAGAGAGGCGGGCGGCGGTCAAACCGTTGGCTCGCCTCCCGGAGAGCCTGCGCACCGGACTGCTGGCATGCCTACCGTCATTTCACACAGCTGCTCGTACGCCTCCCGATGACACTGTGCAGTGAGCATGCCTCCCGTCAATTCACACACCTGCACGCACGCCTCCCGGTCTGCCTGCGCGGCGGACTGCTCGCATGTGTCCCATCAACTCACGCCTACTCGCACGGCACACGGGTCGCGTGGCGGCACGTATATTGTTTTTCTATTTGGATGATTAATGCTGCCATTTTATTGCTTAACCGAAGCATGGCATGTATCCATTGTTGGTTTAACGCTCACGGTTTGAATAAATAATTCGTTTGCGATATTGGTTCCCAATTATTAATAGTCTCCCGTTTGTAAGAAGATACAGATTACATCAAAACTGGTCTAAAATTTGACAAAAAAAAGTACAATGCCACTTTGTATTGGTGTCCATATGACAACACGATAAGTTTCATGAATTTCAAATAAGTTTTGGATGTACTAGAATTTAAAAATCAAGATTCTCAATGTTTGAAATTTCTTGCACGGGGAGTAAACATGCACCAAGTGAGACACATGTGTTTTTGCAATCCATTTAGGTGCACTGTCACGTGTGCATGTATCTCAAATTTGATTTTTGCACATTATACCCCTAGAAAATCAATCAATGTACTAAAGCGTCTTAATTATCTCTATTTTTTTTTCAAAATTAAAATGTCCCTCCTTTGGTAAGATATGTTCACCATGGGATAATTTAACATGCATCATAGTTGCGGTGGATTCGCGGTGTGTGTGTGTGTGTGTGTGTGTGTGTGCGTCTGGGGGGTGGGGGGTGGTTGGCAGTACACTACGAGTCGTGAGCCACCGTGTGGGTTGGCCGTTTTGTGAGGCAGGTGCCACATCAGAGTCATGAATTCATTATTTAAAACATTACACAACCCTTTCATACATACATGTTTTGGCCACATGCAGTCGATGGTTGTCCTACACGACACTCGATACTCGCGTGTGACGCTTTCTGTGGGCCCGCGAGGTCGTCGTCCATCACTTTGACCAACAGCCGGCAGAGAGGTTAATTTGACCAGCAAGGTAGAATATTTTTTGTTTGTGTTATGGTGGGAATAGATAGTACGCGTCGAAGAGGTGGGAGGGGACTAGCATATATACTATACGTACGCGTCCGTGAACAAGTACACCTCACTTAGTGTCAGGACTTTTCGGTTTCTGAGGCATGTGCCACATCAAAGTTGTGAAATTGGCTATTCAAACATCACACAATACCTCTTTGGGCCACATGCATGCAGGCTGTAGTTATCCTAGGACACTCACGTGTGACGCTTCCATCTATGGGCCCGCGAGGCCATCGTCAATGCATGCATCACTTTGACCTACATCGGGAGAGGTTAATTAATTTCACCATCAAGGAGGATTCTTTTTGGGTTGTATTACGGTAGGAGAATATAGTATGCATCGAAGAGGGGGAAGGGGATCATCATATGTAGTACGCTTCATGAACCTCGCTCTGTGTGGGGACTTTACGGTTTTCGAGGCATGTGCCAGATCAAAGTTGTGCATTTTGGGTATTCAACATATGTTTGGCCCACATGCAAAGCGATGGTGGTTGTCCTCTCGCACCCACTTAAGCGGATATCAGCGATATCAATGCTTTCCATCTGTGGGCCCGCTTGGTCCATCACTACTTTGCCTGACAATGAGAGAGGTTAATTTGACTTAGGAGGGGATTATTTTTTTGTTTGTAATACGGTATATATATAGGTCATGCTCTGGGATGACATGATACAGTTTGAGCACACACATGCATGTGTACGCATGAATCCCAACCATCGAGTTGAAGTGGCTAGTACCATGACACATCATGAACCGATCTCGCTCTGTGTGGGGACTGTACGATTTTCGACGCACGCGCCACATCAATGTTGTGAAATGGTATTCAAACATGCATGCACGCATCACCTCCATACATATGAATGTAGTGGTTGTCTTCGAACGGTACACTCCCTCATGTGGTTATCGGCGACAAGCCTATATATTCGTGGGCCCGCGTGGACATCCATGATCACCTTGACCGACAACAAGATAGGTTACCAGGGCGGATTCTTCCTTTGGTTCGTGTTATCGTAGTATAGGTCATGGTGAGATTCAGACCTAATTAAGTTTGAGCGCATACTATGCACGCATGCATGCATGAATCCCCGTCATCGGCTTGAAGTGTGGTGTGACATACATATGCATCGTCAACTAACCCTCAGTCAGTGTGGGGATTTCTGGTTCGAAAGCACAGTGCCACATCAAAGTTGTTCCATTGTGCATTCAAACACACCTCTCCATACATATGTTTGGGCCACACGCAGGAAGTGGTTGTCTTCGGGGACTAGCTACTTGCGTGATTATTGGCGAGATAGCCCATCTCCGGGGTCGCATGGACGGCCATCACTTTGAACAACAACAAGAGAGAGGTTGTACGACCAAGGTGGATTATTCTTGGTCCGTTTTATGATCCATCTTGGTGAGATGCCCTCTCTGGCCCGCCGACTGAAAGTGTGTGTGTGTGTGGGGGAGGGGGGGATTGCTACTTCACACTTTGCTAGGTGAACCTCCGTGGGGGGGGGGGCATGCATTCATAGCTTAGGATTCCCTTCCTGCCGACACGAGGGGGGGGGGGCAAGCAATACCGTGCGCTTTGCAAGATAGGTGCCACATCGAAGTTGCATTTGGTATTTGAACATCAAACCACCCTTTTCATACATATATTTGCTCCACATGCAAGTGTGTTCGTGTTCTGACCCTCTCCCGCGTCATTTTTCACCAAATTTATGAATATTAGACAAGTCGGATGACGCAACAGACACGGTTCACTCACACTAACCGTGTGCCATGCCGGTGCCCCTCTCACGCACATCCGCACAGTACATTGGGCTCCACGAGGCTTCCCCTCTCGAAAATATCTACCCGCCTGAAGTATTTTTCTATTTGATAACACACGGTTATTATGTTTCGACCGTGTGTGATGTTTCTTGCTCCCGCTCCCGCCTGCATCCCTCGAAAATATCTGCCCGCCACGAGGGTTTTTCTGTTTCATAACACACGGTTGTTATTTTTGGACCGTGTGCGATGCACCATCATCCAAATTGTCAATAGCCCCGGCATTTCACTCCCGCGTTTGACTCCCGCATATTAAAATTTCCAGTAACCGCGTCATTTCCTCAAACACACCCCCGCCCCCCCTCCACACACACACACACACACACCAAAACCTCCTCGGGCGAGCGCGCGCGCACACACACCCCCCCTCCCTCGCTCGAAACCCTAGCAATGTCGCCGCCGCCGCCGCAAGGCCTCCATTGTCAACATCTGCCGGTTTGCCTGTGCAGCTTACCCACCGATCTCCATACCCAGGCCGCCCTGAGTTTCTTAGATGACGCCTGCCAAACGCCCCCTTTCCCACAGATCCCCATCCCCATCCCCCACTCGAGAGCGTCGCAGCCTAAGCCCGGCTACGCTTCCCGTGGAGCTCGAGGTCGTCGACAGCGACGGCGTGACACGGGCTATGTCACAGGTTAAGTGGCCCACCCCCAACCCCTCGGGTTCAACCGCCATCGATCTCATCCATGGCCCCACCGCTAATCTCCTCTAGCTCGCTATCAAGAATTTTCTATCCTACATCGCCATCGAGCCCCTTTTGTCATTTCTGAAGGACACGTTCTGCGACACTGGCTTGGGATCCACAGCTTCCAAGTCAGACCTCATCGACGGCGACCACGAGGAGGGCACCCTCTCCGGCTCTTCCAAGGGGAAAGATCCCATCTGCTCTTCCAAGGGGAAAGAGCCCGTCTGCGACATCTGGGAGGGCACCCTACAACCGTGCTCTTCCAAGGGGAAGGAGCCCATCTGTGACAACATGGAGCGCATCCAGGGTCCGTGCTCTTCCCACGGGAACAAGCCCATCTGTGAGGTGAGGAAACCCATGATTTGTTTTGCCGTGCCTCTTCACAGGGGGGAACCCATGATTTGTTTTGTCGAGTCCCTTTTGTAGTGTAGTGAGAATATGTCTAGTTTTAATTGCTATATTTGGTTGTTTGCAGTATGCCTTGTTTATTTCAGTTGTTCACAATGTGATGCTCTATATGTGCAACTATTTACTCTGCAGTACATTTCATCAATCCGGTTTTAAACATACCGATAGGAATGCATATATTTGCTTGCTGTTAAGCCTGTTATAGCTAGCATATGCCTCTTTTAAAGTTTTTTGATTGTTCGGTTGTTTGTAGTTAGCATATGTCCAGTTTCAAATGCTATCTTTGGTTGTTCATAGTATGCCTTTTTTATTCCAGTTACTCACAACGTGATGTTCTATATGTGATTTCCAGTTACTCACAATGTGATGTTCTATATGTGCAAGTATGAACTGTGCAGTTCAATTTCATCAATACCAGTTTCAACAATATCACTATGAATGACTACATTTGGTTGCTGCATCTTGTAGTTAACACGCCTTTCCATTTTTATTTAACAATAACTAGTGTACTTAGACCGGCACAATACCAGTTTGAATGACTATGTTTGCTTGTTGTTAAATGTTAGGCCTGTTGTAGTTAACACACATTTCCACTTGTTTTGCTTTACTAGCGTGCTTAAACCTGCACACTGAAGCTATCTTTTGGAGATTATTTTGTCTGCCATGGATATATTTGGTTCATGTTTAGCCTGTTGTGCTTAACATGCCTCTTGATGTACCTACACAGGACAATTTTGGGAACGACTGCTGTTTTCCATCGAGGTTAGTTTCATACCATGGCTTATATATACTCACTGTTCAGGATATCGGTAGCTGGTACCATATAGGCCGGGGGCTGATAGGGGACTAATTGGTGAATCAGACTTTTAACTGAATATATCTGTAACCCATTTATCGTTAGGTTAACTAGGGCCATATGTAATATATCTGAGGCTACATAGCAACATGCACTGTACTTAATGTCTAAATATGCAATCCTAGGCTACATAGCAACAAGGAAGAGTGTTACCTTAATGTTCTGATGATGTCTAGATATACGTAGAAGAGCAGCAGCAACAACAACAACAACAACAACAACACACCCATGTTTGGATACTCAACTTAGCTAGAGGTTAGAGTTAGTTTCTAGCTCATGACTAAGCCTGAACTAACTCCATCCAAAGAGGTGTTTGGATGATAGGGTTAGATTGACAATAAATGCACTAGGAGAACTAGCTCCAATTAGCACCTCTTGGGTGGGATAGTTTTTTTTGGGTGGGTTAGATGCAACTAGCTCAAACTAGCCCTCATGTTTGGATATACTTTAGGGCTATTTGAGCCCGAACTAGCTCAAACTAACTCTAACCCATGGATACAGCAGCAGTTAATCAGCCAATAATTTGTAAAAATGCAATAAACTCCTTCCGGCCCATAATATAAGATGTTAATTCATCTAATATGTGAGTATATTGGATGTTATAAGATATTATAAAAGAGTGTTGTACTACATGATTGTGCAATTGCTGTTTAGCTTCTAATATTAACTTGGTGCTTTTAGGTACATATGTCATTGGTAAAGATCCGCGCTTCGACCCTTTCTGCGTATGGGGCAATGAGATATCGATGAACCAGCATCAAGTGAGGAAGCTGATAAAGATTGTTAGTAAAATGGGTCAAAAGATGGCAATTAAACTATTTGTTTACACTTTATCCAAGACAACAGCGAACTGCAGGATGGTAAGTAAGAATTCTGCAGCCTTCTTTTTACTGCCCATAATGAGTTGTGTTAGATGACAATACCTGAATCTTTTTCCTTTGCTGTGGTTCCCAAAGCAGTTTACTCAAGATTACCTCTCAAACTACATGATTGGTGGGCATGCAAAGGTTAAAGTATTTCTACCAGAACACGTTGATTATCTAGATGTTTTCATGAAGACCGTGAAGGATGGGCGGTCGACCATCACAAGGGGTTGGACTAGAGTTGTGCGTGCCTTCTGCATGGAGGAGGGCACAATATGGGCATTCCGCTTCACCTTGTTCAGCAACCAGAATGTATTTCGCCTCTTTCTTTATCGTCTTTAATAGTACAAGTATACAACTGTGGTTCACCATTCTTTATTTGGTTCTTATATAATTCTTGAACATATGTACCTATGAATCGAATAATGCATTGGTTGTTTGAACCTGATGGATATGAATAAAGCTATAGCATACATTCAAATTCAAATCTGGTACAATTTGAAATAGCAACAATTAAATTACGGTGAAATTACGCTCTCCAGGTCATTACGGCGCACACGGTTGGTAAAACACAAACGTTTGCGATATACACCATGATCCGACACGGTTCACAGAGAGGAAACATGTGCAAGCATGCACACAGTTGCCGTTTGCAAAGCGTGTGCGATGTCAGACAATATCACAAACGGTGCGGGCAAACTAAACGTTTGTGATAGTTGCCTTTGTACACGATTCGCAACCATGAACTGTTTCTGATGTGGTATGCATCGTAAACGTTGCACCACAGAATAGCGTGTGCGATAGTTATCATGTACGACGATGTTACGACGATCTAACGTTTCGTAATCCTGTCTGACACTCGTACGACGATTAGCTAATCTTCTTAATTAGTTATCGCATACGGTTTGGGAAAAGTGAATGTGTGTGATTGTATACTTATCATACACGTTCTATAATCGTGAACCGTTTGTGATGGGCCGCGCATCATAAACTTAGCACCATAGAATACCGACTGCGATGGCAATGCTAGCACAAACGAGTTGCAAGGATGCAGCATCTGGGTGGCTCCCTATCCCCTACGGTTTCTGGGTCGTGTGGGAAGGACCCCCCTATCGCAGTCACTCACTTGGCGACGGTTCCAAATGTCGTCGCGGAAAGGGGTTAAAAACCATTTGTATATCACCTCGAGGTACCAGTGTGTTCCAAAAAGACTTTGTTGATTTTTAATGTGTGCGCCTTCGCAAATCGGACAAAAAATTTACCACAGCATGTTGGTGCCATGTCATGACACCATGCCAAGTTTAATGATTTTCAGGCGAGTTTTGGATTTACGGGAATTTTAAAACCAAGTTTCTCGATATTTCCGGCCGAGCCAAGACGCCCAGATGTTTGAATTCCATTCCCATTTCTTGCATGGGACCTAGAAATTCGCCCAAGTACACATAAATGATTTTTTAACTAACTTTGGCGCACTGGAGCATGTGCTTGTAGTTCAAATTTGAATTAATGTGCATTAAATGCCTGGAAATTCAATTAATGTATGAAAAAGGCCAAACAAACCCGAAATAATTCCAAAATTTAGCACGAAACTCCTATTGGTCTAAGCTGCCTGTGTAAAAAAATCAAGGCGGGAGAAGGCAATGTATGTCATTTCACATACGGAGGTGACACGTTCCCTCTCGGAACCACGAGCCTTCTTGAGAGAAGCTCTGGTTTGCAAGAAGCTTATACCAAAGCTTGTCCCAGTTCGGCCAAAAAAATTACCACAGCATGTTGGTGCCATGTCATGACACCATGCCAAGTTTCATGATTTTCATGCGTGTTTTGGATTTACAGGAATTAAAAAACCAAGTTTCTCAATATTTCCGGCCGAGCCACGACGCCCAGGTGTTTTAATTTCATTCCCATTTCTTGCTTGGGACCTAGAAATTCACCCAAGGACACACATGTGATTTTTCAACGAACTTTGGTGCACTGGAGCATGTGCTTGTAGTTCAAATTTGAATTATGCACATTAAATGCCCAGAAACTCAATTAATGTATAAAAAAGGCCAAACGAACCTGGAATAATTCCAAATTTTAACACGGCACTCATGTAGTTCTATATTGCCTCTATAAAAAATCAAGGGGTGGGGCAGCGTATATCGTTTCGCACACAAAGGTGACACGTTCCCTCTCGGAAGCACGAGTCTTCTTGAGAGAAGCTCCGGTTTGCAAGAAGCTTATACCAAAACTTGTCCCAATTCGGCCAATTTTTTTTACCACAGCATGCTGGTGCCATGAAATGACACCATGCCAAGTTTCATGATTTTCAGACGAGTTTTGAATTTATAGGAATTTTAAAAACCTAGTTTCTCAATGTTACCGGTCGAGCCACGACCCCAGATGTTTGAATTTCATTCCAATTTCTTGCATGGGACCTAGAAATTCACCCAAGGACACACATGTGATATTTCAACCAACCTTGGTGCACTGGAGCATGTGCTTGTAGTTCAAATTTGAATTATTCACATTAAATGCCTAGAAAGTCAATTAATGCATAAAAAGGGCCAAACAAACCCAGAATAATTCCAAATTTTAACACGACAATCATATAGTTCTATGTTTGCTCTGTATAAAAATCAAGAGAGGGGGGGGGGGGGCAGTCTATGTCATTTCGCACACAAAGGTGACACGTTCCCTCTCGAAACCACATGCCTTCTTGAGAGAAGCTCCAATTTGCAAGAAGCTTATACCAAAACTTGTCCCAATTCAGCCAATTTTTTTACCACAGCATGTTGGTGCCATGAAATGACACCATGTCAAGTTCCATGATTTTCAGGCGAGTTTTAAATTTACAGGAATTTAAAAACCGAGTTTCTCAATGTTTCCGGCCGAGCCACGACACCCAGATGTTTGAATTTCATTCCCATTCTTGCATGGGACCTATAAATTCACCCAATAACACACATGTGATTTTTCAACAAACTTTGGTGCACTGGAGCATGTGCTTGTAGTTCAAATTTGAATTGTGCACATTAAATGCCTAGAAACTCAATTAATGCATAAAAATTCCAAACGAACCCGGAATAATTCCAAATTTTAACACAACACTCATATAGTTGCATGTTTAGTGTAGATAAATGTTCTAGCAATTCAAATACCATCCTTTCCCTCTGTAACACCATTTTGTTTTTCAAAACAGAATGAAAAAATCAGGTATACCACAAACAATTTACTAGCAAGAATCGTGTGAGATGCGATTTAAAATATCTTGGCGCACCATCTTGTCTGGCTTACACAGGAAATTTCGTTGTCTACTGTCCACCGCCCACGCTTGAACCACACTTGCGCGCCAGTTTCTCGCGGCACCGAGCGAAATTTTTCTACCACCGCGAAAATATCTATCTCCTCGCCCCGCACCCGACCAAAAGCCACATTTCCACTGTGTCTCCTTGCTTTCCAAGTTCAAACCTTCACTGCTGCTTACTAGCAGCGCCGCCTCCTTGCCGGCGACCCTTTTTCTTGTAGCGCCGTGATAGGTCTCCAACGTATCTATAATTTTTTATTGTTCCATGCTGTTATATTATCATTCTTGGTTGTTTTGCAATCATTTTATAATCATTTTATATCATTTTTTGGTACTAACCTATTGACATAGTGCCCAGTGCCAGTTGCTATTTTCTGCATGTTTTTTACATCGCAGGAAATCAATACCAAACGGAGTCCAAACGCAGCAAAACTTTTTGTGGATTTTTTTGGACCAGAAGACATCCAGTGGGTCGGAGAAGCACCAGGGGGTGCTCTGAGGGGAGCACAACCCACCAGTGCCCGCCTGAAGGCCCAGGCGTGCCCAGGTGGGTTGTGCCCACCTCGGGGGCCTCCCGCACCGCCTCTTTGCTCTATAAATACCCCAATATTCCAGAAACCCTAGGGGAGTCGACGAAAATCAATTCCAGCCGCCGCAAGTTCCAGAACCACCAGATCCAATCTAGACACCATCACGGAGGGGTTCATCATCCTCATTGGTGCCTCTCCGATGATGTGTGAGTAGTTCATTGTAGACCTTCGGGTTCGTAGTTAGTAGCTAGATGGCTTTCTCTCTCTCGTTTGATTCTCAATACAATGGTCTCTTGGAGGTCCATATGATGTAACTCTTTTTGTGGTGTGTTTGTTGTAACACCCCCAGTGGTTAGCTACAGTAATCCCCTTTTTGTTAATGCCAAGTCACCCTGCCTAACAGTGCTTGATCAGTGTTGCATCAAATTTCATTTCAAATTCCAATTCAAATTGAAATTCAAACTTAAAGTAAAAATAAAAGTTGTTCAAATCCAGGAACTAAAATGTCCATCGTGTTGCAAATATTCCCAAGGCATTTATAAAAATTGTAACCAACATTTAATAGATTAATTAAGTGACTCAAACAGTACCAAAATAACAAGGTCTAGTATATTTTATTTAATACAAAATTCGTGTGAACTCCATTAGCCTCCAAACCAATTTTTAGCAGTACTAACTAATGCACTGTATTTATTGGAACAAGTTACCTATTTTACAAAATAGTGTTGGAGGCCACACATTAGTGCAAAAATAGAAACAAAAGAAAAACAGAAAATAAGTAAAAGAAAAATAAAAACAAAAGTTAAAACAAAAAGAAAAAAGGGACTCCTACCCCCCCCCCCGACTGGGCCTCGACCCAGCAGGCCAAGCGGCCCACCAGGCCGGCCCGGCCGGCTACCCCCGCTATAACCCCCCCCCACCCCGAAACCCTAACCCTCTACCCCCTCACTCTCGTCCCTCTCCCCTTGATCTGCCACCGCCGTCATCGCCACGGGCCGCCTCGCCGCCGTGGCCACCGGCCTCCCCGGACCGCGCCGGGATACCCTACGGCTCCGACGACGCCGACTACGCCATCTCCACCACCCGGGTGGAGCCGGGGACCACTGCTGATGCTGCCTCGACCGATCCCCTCCGCCGGCGTCCGCCTCTGCCTCGTCGTCGATCCACCTCACTCCGTCCCCCCCCCCGCTCCCCTGAGTCACCTGCACGAACCGCTGTGAGTCGCTGCGCCGGTTGCGCTCTTCCCCTCTCCCTCTGGTAGCTTTTGGTGTCGCCCCCACCACGCACTCGCTCCGGCCGCCGCGGACTATCCTCGCCGCTGACATTTTAGTCCGCCCCAGCACCAGCAGTTGGCGCCGTCATGTGTGTGGCATCATGCAGGTGCCGTAGGACCAAACCGCCGCCCGTTTGGTCGTCGGAAGAGGCCGGGCGGCCATCGCCGCCGCGTCGGGCTCGTCACCGGCGCGCGCGGGCGCTTAAACAGCCCCCCTGTCACTGCCACGTGGGCCCGTGGCCCTAATCACTTAATTAGCCACTAACCCACCCCCACTAATTAAGTTTAATTAATTAAAACTATTAACTAAACTAAATGTGCCACTGACACCCTGGACCCACCTCTCTAATAACCCAATTAGTTTAGTTTAAAAATTCTGTTAGATTAGGAGTGAATGACACCTAGGCCCCACTGGTCAGTTTGACCAGTCAAAGGCACTGTTGACTACTGATGTCATGCTGACATCATGATGGCCTCAGCATACACTGTTTCGGATAAATCTGATTTAATTAATTAAATAATTCAAAATGATTATTAAAACTTCAGGATTTAATATAAAATAATCCGTAACTCCGATGAAAATACTTTGTACATGAAAGTTGCTCAGAATTTCGAGATGAATCCGAATACGCGGTCCGTTCGTCCGTCACACGTCCCTAACTATCCGAACATGGAACTGTTCCCCTCCGGTCATCTGTCTGACAAATGTCCGGAATCGGGAAAACATTCCCGGATGGATTCCCCCTTCCTCGGTGACGTGCAACCATACGTCAGAACACCCCTAGATCTGCGTATTGTCATGTCATGCTCTTGTTTGCTTTATATTTACTGTTTCTTCCCCGTCTTCCCTTCGGTAGACCCCGAGACCGCTGCTGATGCCGCTGTCATCGACTACGTCACCGACGACTCTTCTTCCTTTTCAGCAGAGCTTCCAAGCAAGCACCCCCACCTTGAGCATACCGATATCGCCTACTCTTTCTCTCTCATGCTTGCATTAGGAATTGTTGCTGCTACTGTTTAACCTATTCTGATGCATAGCCTGTTTATTGTAACCTGCTATTGAAATCTTACCTGCTTATCCTAAACTGTCTAGTATAGGACGGGTAGAGACCTATCAGTGACCCCACTTGTCCCGATTGCCCCGCTGGATTATCAGAAGACCCGATCAACGGGGTCGAAGACCAGGCCTCGGCACTGCACATCACCCCCTTAGTTGTAACGACGCTGCAGCGTTACTATCGAGTGCCGAGGGTGATACCTCGTGTAGCACTTCTGATGTTAACTCTGTAGAGTAGCTATTTGGTCGTGGTCATCAAGGGTGATTCCTCCTTCACCACTTCCGATAACGACGTTGTCGTGCAACACTTCAAGTGTGAACCCATCGAGGGTGATTCCTCCTAAGTTCACCTTGACACATACATCAAGTAGGAAACCAACAAGGGTGATACCTCGGATTCCCTGATGTTATGGACACACGGTTACTGTGACTTTACCCCTGAACCTTGATAGAAACGGGTCGGCCACGAGGGCGACCCGAGGGAGTTACTTTACTGCAGGACAGGAGGGACAGGCGGTACCGCCCAGTAGAGGTGGACCTGAGTTCCCGACAGTCTTTTGCGAGATGGGTTGACCTGGATGCTGCCCTAGTGATGAATACGAGGCGTGGCCGGGCATTCTTGGCCCTTGCCGCAAGTCCTCGAGACGGGGCGACGGGGTCACATCGATCGTGAGTCTTTGCTCGTTACCGCACTGCCAACATAGTGCGATTTGGATATTTGATTTGAGTGGGCCTCTGGCCCGATAGCACTAACCATCGCGTGGGAGAAGTTATGGGCACTCTGCATCATATGCATCAGCCGAAAGCTCTGTCAGACGTCCAGTTCAGCCTCGTGGCTGGGACGGACTGGCGCCCTCCTGGTGCCTGACTTCACCCTGCTCGCAATGACTCGGAGTGCATAGGGCGATGGCCCAAGACCTCTGAGCGCTTAGGATATAGACCGACGGGGACCTCTCTTCTGAGCTGTAGGTAGGGCTACGGTGTATTGTTTGGCCAAGGCCGGGCATGACCCAAGAAAGTGTGTCCGGTCGGAGTTAATCAAGCGTGGTGGGTAAGATGGTGCACCCCTGTAGGGAAGAAAACATCTACCGATAGCCGGTCCTACGGTAACGGACACTCGGAGTTGTATCCCAATCGATACAACTAAAATTGGATACTATGGCTCTAGGATTGCTTCTCGCAGGGAGTCGAGAAGGGATCTCTGGACGAGGTTGATGGCTGTATGGCTCTGGGGTTGCTTTCTCGCAGGGAGTCGAGAAAGGATCTCTGGGTGAGGTTGAGACTTATCGATACTACTACTTTATACTGTACTAATCTACACTCTTCTAATGCTGCAAGACCGCTGAAGATGCTAGTCTTCAATAGGACTAGGCCTTCTCTCTATTCTGGCATTTTTGCAGCCCACTCCACATATTCAGCCTTCCTTTGAAAATGTTGCATATGTAGTGTAGATCCTTGCTTGCTGAGTACTTCGGATGAGTACTCACGGTTGCTTTACTTTCTTTTTCCCCCATAATCATTCGATGCAACCAGATGACGGAGCCCATGAGACAGCTGCCCCCGCCGACGACCGCTACTACTACCCCGAGGGTGGATACTACTACGAGTTGGCCGACGACCAGGAGTAGGATCGGAGGGTCCCACGCAGGAGGCCTACGCCTTTCGATCGTAGTGTTTTCTTTTGCCCCGCCTTTTAAGGGCCTATCTGTGTTTTCTTTTATATTTGTACTCAGATATCTGATGCTTCCGCTGACGCTTGTACGCAAGCTTATGTATTCGAGCCCTCGAGGCCCCTGGCTTGTAATATAAAGCTTGTATGACTTTATTTATGTTTTAGAGTTGAGTTGTGATATCTTCCCGTGAGTCCTTAGGCTTGATCGTGTGCATTTGCGTGTATGATGAGTGCACGATTGAGCCGGGGGCGTCACAAGTTGATATCAGAGCCGACTGCCTCTAGGATCCCCCCTTTCCAACTCCTTGGCCGAAGTTGAGTCTAGTCATTGAAAAACTTTTACTAACATGGCTGTGTGGCTACGGGCCCACATCGCCAATTGGGTGGTATTAGGATCTTTTATTCCTCGCCTATACTCTGGGACTCTGCGCTCTCTTCTATTCAGGTTAAATTTTTTACTAACTCCAACATTAGGTTCCCGTGATCACATCCACCCGGTGTTCTGAAATATTCCCCCTTACTTCAAGATTGTGGGCCAGGTTCTGTTTGCAGGATCCTTTTATCGAAGGCACCCTGTGTTGTCACTTGCAGATTCCTCGCCCCAGCAGTTTTCTCCGACGTGATGTAGCCTTTGCTATGTCACGTTGTTGTAATCCTCACCGCGTGCTTGCGCGCCGCCTAGTTTGTCTTGCTGTGAGCGTTCCCGAGCGCATACTATTCGTTTGAATCTAACTCTGTGTATGGATCGGTATGTCTTTAACGACTACTATCATATATCTAATGCCTTTCCTGTTCATTTCCCGTGTTACATCATGGATAACTCCATACACCTGTAGTTTTTCTTGCTAAACTGCCCCTGTTGAATTGGCAGAATGGCTGACGATCCTCCACCTCCACCTTGTATTGCCGCAATGATGCAGCAGTTTTAACTGAATCGTCAGGTTATGACCGGGATATTGGCTCAGTTCCCAAACCAGAATGCTCATCAACAGCCTACACCAGTAACTCTGCCGGAATTCGTGCGCCTCAATCCGTCCACTTTTCGCAGCTCGACTGATCCAATGGATGCTGATGATTGGCTCCGTGACATTGCCTTCCAGATGAAGTCGGCCAATGTTATCCCTGACAGTTACGTCACCTATGCGACGTATCTCCTTAGGGGATCAGCTGCTCAATGGTGGGAAAGCCACAAGGGTATGTTGCCTGCTGAAACAGTAACCACTTGATAGGAATTTCAGTCAGCTTTTCGTGCACGGTACATTCCTCAAGGTCTGATGGACCAGAAGAAGTAGGAGTTCCACAAACTCTCTCAGGGTAAAATGACTGTGGATGAATATCAGAGGAAATTTCTCGAATTGTCCCGCTATGCTGAAGATGACGTCTTCACTGACACACGCAAGCAGGAGAAATTCCGTGAAGGTCTGCGTACTGATATAAACCTCGCACTTGCTGTCCATGATTGTACAGACTTCACAACGCTTCTCAACCAAACTTTCCGAGTTGAGACTGCTCTGACTAAACACCAGGAGTCGCTCAAGCGCACTCATGAAGCTGGCTCATCCTCGGGTCAGCCTGTTCAGAAACGTCGAGTCTGGATCCCACACAATGTTCATCATCGACCTCCTCCAACACCGAGGCCATCTTATGTTGCACCTCGTCTGCCTTCGCCGCCGAGACTACTAACGATTCAGGGTGGACAATCCAATGCCATGGCTTCTCCTCAGGCTGCACCATGTCCTCCTGATGGTCGTACGAAGGGCCATCGAACCCATCATTCCAGAAGTCGTAAGGCCAGGCCGCTTGCTATGGGTCGTGGCCAGGTCACTCATGTCAAAATGGGAGAAGCTCGTGACTCCCCTAAAATCGTGATGGGAACTCTGCCAGTTAATTCAGTTGCATCTTCTGTTCTCTTTGATTCCGGGGCATCACATTCCTTTGTGTCCTAGCAATTTGCACAATTACATGGGTTAGCTATGAGCTCATTACCCACTCCATTAGAGATTATCACTCCCCATTCCAGGTGGCAAACCAAGATGGTAAGTCACAACAATCAGATCGAAATTGAAGGGTTGATGTTCTCTGCTTCCCTTATTGCTCTTGGACCTTCCTACATAGACATCATTCTCGGTATGGACTGGTTAACATCCCATAATGCTTTGATTGACTGTGCTACTAAGACAGTCCAGCTCACCCACCCTTCCGGCCAAATAGTCAAATACTCAGCCCGAATAGCTCAGGATGCTGAGAGCCAGATATATGCTCTGAATACATTAAATGCCTCACCTCTTGAAGGCATTGAGAACATTCCAGTTGTTCATGATTTTCAAGATGTATTTCTAGAAGAACTTCCAGGAATACCCCCTGCTAGAGCTGTCGAGTTTCTCATCGACTTGAAACCAGGCACAACTCCTATTGCGAAGCATCCTTATAAGATGCCTACGCACCATCTTCTTGAGCTTAAGGAAGAAATCGACAAGTCACTTAAGAAGGGTTTCATCCGCCCCAGTTCCTCTGCTTGGGGAGCACCTTCACTCTTCGTTAAGAAGAAGGATGGAACTAACCGATTGGTTCAGGATTATCGGCCCATTAACCAAGCCACCATCCAGAACAAATATCCGCTTCCTCAGATCAATGATTTGTATGATCAACTTGCTAGATCATCGGTATTCTCTAAGCTTGATTTGAGGTTGGATTATCATCAGATCCGTGTTCGTGAAGAGGATATTCCCAAGACTACATTTGTTACTTGCTATGGTTCTTATGAGTACACTGTCATGTCTTTCGGCTTGACTAATGCTCCAGCAACCTTCTCCCGTCTGATGAATTACATCTTCATGGATTACCTCGACAAATTCGTCATGGTTTACTTGGATGATATTCTGGTCTATTCTAAGAATAAAGAAGAACATGTTGAACACCTCCGTCTTGTAATGGAAAGGCTCCGAGAACACCAGTTGTATGCCAAGTATTCCAAATGTGAATTTTGGCTTTCTGAGGTAACCTACCTTGGTCATGTGATTTCCAAGGTGGCATTGCTGTTAACCCGGAGCAGGTTCAGGCTATTCTTGACTGGACTCCTCCGAAGAACGTCAAGCAAGTGAGAAGTTTTCTCGGCCTTACAAGCTATTGCCGTCGATTTGTTGAGAACTTTTCTAAGATTGCTAAGCCTTTGACTGATCTGCTTCACAAGGGCGTTAAGTTTGAGTGGACAGAAAAATGTCGGGAAAGTTTTCAAACACTCAAAGACAAGTTAACATCTGCCCCAGTACTTGCTCCACCAGATTCTCGCAAAGACTTCGTGATTTATTGTGACGCATCCCATGAAGGATTAGGCTGTGTCCTAATGCAAGAGCGTAAAGTGATTGCCTATGGCTCTCGTCAGTTGCGCCCGCATGAACAGAATTATCCGTTACATGATCTAGAACTAGCTGCTGTCATCTATGCATTGAAGTTGGTGGCGACATTACCTCCTCGGTAATCGTTGCGAGATCTACACGGATCATAAAAGTCTAAAGTACTTGTTTACTCAGCCATCTCTCAACCTCCGTCAGCAAAGATGGATGGAGGCCATTACGGCCTATGATTTGGGTATTTCTTATACCCCTGGCAAGGCTAACGTGATGGCTGATGCCTTAAGCCGCAAGTCCTATTGCGACAACCTCATGGTTAAGCGAGCTCAACCTTGTCTTTTTGAAGAACTGTGCAAGCTGAATCTGCGTATTGTTCCACATGGTTCTCTTAATAACCTTGTGATACAACCAGATCTCGAGAAAGCTGTTAAGAATGCGCAAGCTAAAGATGCTGAAATTGATCTGATGAAGAAAGATCTTCACCTTGAAAAGTATAGGGATTTCTCGCTGTCTGAAGATGGAACCTTGTATTTCAGAAACCGCATTGTGGTACCTCGCTTCGAGCTTATGACTGATAAGGTCATGAAGGAGGCACATGATACACCGCTGTCTATTCATCCGGGTAGCACCAAGATGTATCATGATCTCCGTCAAAGGTACTGGTGGTCTAGAATTAAGCAAGACATTGCTCGGTATGTTGCTGAATGTGATGTGTGTCATCGCATTAAAGCAGAACATCAGAAGCCTGTTGGAATTCTGCAACCGTTACCTATTCCTTTATGGAAATGGGATAAGGTTCAGATGGATTTCATTACAGGCCTTCCCAGGTCACAGAAGGGTCACGATGCTATTCTTGTCATCCTCGACCAACTCTCTAAAGTTGCACACTTTCTGCCCGTCAAGGAAACTATCACTGCTAGTCAATTAGCAGAATTATATATCTCCAGAATTGTTTCACTCCACGGTATTCTGAAGGAGATCAGTTCGGACCGTGGCGGACTTTTCACCTCAAAGTTCTGGGAAAGTTTCCAACAAGATATGGGAACTCATATTACCTGGAGTTCAGCATATCACCCCCAGTCCCATGGCCAAGTTGAGCGAGTTAATCAAGTGCTTGAAGACATGCTGCGAGCTTGTGTTATTTCTTTCGGCAAGAAGTGGGAAGAATCTCTTCCGTATGCCGAGTTCTGTTACAACAACAGCTATCAAGCCAGCCTGAAAATGGCTCCCTTTGAAGTACTTTATGGACGTAAGTGTCGAACCCCTCTGAATTGGTCAGAAACTGGGGAACGGCCGCTCGTGGGTCCGGATATTATCCAACACGCTGAAGAGCAAGTCCGTATCGTTCGAGAAAATCTCAAGGTGGCTCAGGACCGCCAGAAGAGCAACTATGATCGCAAACTATGGGGTTTGACTTATCAACCTGGTGATCAAGCTTATCTGCGTGTCACTCCTATGAAGGGCACTCACCGTTTTGGAATCAAGGGCAAGTTAGCTCCACGCTACATTGGTCCTTTCCACATTGTTGAAAGACGTGGTCAGGTGGCATATAAATTGGAGTTGCCGCCGCAATTCTCTCATATCCACGACGTCTTCCATGTGTCGCAACTTCGTCGTTGCTTCAAGGAATCTCCACACCGAGCAGTGGACCATGAAATGCTCGAATTGCAAGATGATCTTTCTTATAAGGAGCATCCGATCCGCATCCTCTATGAAGCTGAACGTCGAACCCGCCAGAAGGTTACCAAGTTCCTCAAAGTGCAGTGGTCAAATCATACTGAAGATGAAGCCACTTGGGAACGCGAGGATAACCTCCGTGCGGAATACCCCGATCTTTTCCCTTATACCTCTTAATTCTCGGGACGAGAATTCTTGTTAGTGGAGGAGATTTGTAACACCCCCAGTGGTTAGCTACAGTAATCCCCTTTTTGTTAATGCCAAGTCACCCTGCCTAACAGTGCTTGATCAGTGTTGCATCAAATTTCATTTCAAATTCCAATTCAAATTGAAATTCAAACTTAAAGTAAAAATAAAAGTTGTTTCAATCCAGGAACTAAAATGTCCATCATGTTGCAAATATTCCCAAGGCATTTATAAAAATTGTAACCAACATTTAATAGATTAATTAAGTGACTCAAACAGTACCAAAACAGCATGGTCTAGTATATTTTATTTAATACAAACTTCGTGTGAACTCCATTAGCCTCCAAACCAATTTTTAGCAGTACTAACTAATGCACTGTATTTATTTGAACAAGTTACCTCTTTTACAAGATAGTGTTGGAGGCCACACATTAGTGCAAAAATAGAAACAAAAGAAAATAAGTAAAAGAAAAATAAAAAGAAAAGTTAAAACAAAAAGAAAAAAAGGGACTCCTACCCCCCCCAGACTGGGCCTTGACCCAGCAGGCCAAGCGGCCCACCAGGCCGGCCCGGCCGGCCACCCCTGCTATAACCCCCCCCACCCCGAAACCCTAACCCGCTACCCCCTCACTCTTGTCCCTCTCCCCTCGATCTGCCGCCGCCGTCGTCGCCACGGGCCGCCTCGCCGCCGTGGCCACCGGCCTCCCCGGACCGCGCCGGGATACCCTACGGCTCCGACGACGCTAACTACGCCATCTGCACCACCCGGGTGGAGCCGGGGACCACTGCTGATGCTGCCTCGACCGATCCCCTCCGCCGGCGTCCGCCTCTGCCTCGTCGTCGATCCACCGCACTCCGGCCCCCCGCTCCCCTGAGCGCCCTGCACGAACCGCTGTAAGCCACTGCACCGGTTGCGCTCTTGCCCTCTCCCTCTGGTAGCTTTTGGTGTCACCCCCACCACGCACTCGCTCCGGCCACCACGGACTATCCTCGCCGCCGACATTTTAGTCCGCCCAAGCACCAGCAGTTGGCGCCGTCGTGTGCGTGGCATCACGCAGGTGCCGTAGGACCAAACCGCCTCCCGTTTGGTCGCCGGAAGCGGCCGGGTGGCCATCGCCGCCGTGTCGGGCTCGTCACCGGCGCGCGCGGGTGCTTAAACAGCCCCCCTGTCACTGCCACGTGGGCTCGTGGCCCTAATCACTTAATTAGCCACTAACCCACCCCCACTAATTAAGTTTAATTAATTAAAACTATTAACTAAACTAAATGTGCCACTGACACCCTGGACCCACCTCTCTAATAACCCAATTAGTTTAGTTTAAAAATTCTGTTAGATTAGGAGTGAATGACACCTGGGCCCCACTGGTCAGTTTGACCAGTCAAAGGCACTGTTGACTGCTGATGTCATGCTGATGTCATGATGGCGTCAGCATACACTGTTTCGGATAAATCTTATTTAATTAATTAAATAATTCGAAATTATTATTAAAACTTCAGGATTTAATATAAAATAATCCGTAACTCCGATGAAAATACTTTGTACATGAAAGTTGCTCAGAATTTCAAGACGAATCCGAATACGCGGTCCGTTTGTCCGTCACACATCCCTAACTATCCAAACATGGAATCGTTCCCCTCTGGTCATCTATCTGACAAATGTCCGGAATTGGGAAAAGATTCCCGGATGGATTCCCCCTTCCTCGGTGACGTGCAACCATACGTCAGAACACCCCTAGCTCTGCGTATTGTCATGTCATGCTCTTGTTTGTTTATATTTATTGTTTCTTCCCCCTCTTCCCTCCGGTAGACCCCGAGACCGCTGCTAATGTCGCTGTGATCGACTACGTCACCGACAACTCTTCTTCCTTTTCAGCAGAGCTTCCAAGCAAGCACCCCCACCTTGAGCATACCGATATCGCCTACTCTTTCTCTCTCATGCTTGCATTAGAAATTGTTGCTGCTACTGTTTAACCTATTCTGATGCATAGCCTGTTTAGTGTAACCTGCTATTGAAATCTTACCTGCTTATCCTAAACTGTCTAGTATACGACGGGTAGAGACCTATCAGTGACCCCACTTGTCCCGATTGCCCTGCTGGATTATCAGAAGACCCGATCAACGGGATCGAAGACCAGGCCCTGGCACCGCACATCACCCCCTTAGTTGTAACGACGCTGTATCGTTACTATCGAGTGCTGAGGGTGATACCTCGTGTAGCACTTCTGATGTTAACTCTGTAGAGTAGCTATTCGGTCGTGGTCATCGAGGGTGATTCCTCCTTCACCACTTCCGATAACAACGTTGTCGTGCAACACTTCAAGTGTGAACCCATCGAGGGTGATTCCTCCTAAGTTCACCTTGACACATACATTGAGTAGGAAACCAACGAGGGTGATACCTTGGATTCCCTGATGTTATGGACACATGGTTACTGTGACTTTACCACTGAACCTTGATAGAAACGGGTCGGCCCCAAGGGCGACCCGAGGGAGTTATTTTACTGCAGGACTGGATGGACAGGCGGTACCGCCCAGTAGAGGTGGACCTGAGTTCCCGTCAGTCTTTTGCGAGACGGGTTGACCTAGATGGTGCCCGAGTGATGAATACAAGGCGTGGCCGGGCATTCTTGGCCCTTGCCACAAGTCCTCGAGACGAGGCGACGGGGTCACATCGATCGTGAGTCTTTGCTCGTTACCGCACTGCCAACACACTGCGATTTGGATATTTGATTCGAGTGGGCCTCTGGCCCGATAGCACTAACCGTCACGTGGGAAAAGTTATGGGCACTCGGCATCGTATGCATCAGCCGAAAGCTCTGTCAGACGTCCAGTTCAGCCTCGTGACCGGGACGGACCGGCGCCCTCCTAGTGCCTGGCTTCACCATGCTCGCAACGACTCGGAGTGCACAGGGCGATGGCCCAAGACCTCTGAGCGCTTAGGATATAGACCGACGGGGACCTCTCCGCTGAGCTGTAGGTAGGGCTATGGTGTATCCTTTGGCCGAGGCCGGGCATGACCCAAGAAAGTGTGTCCGGTCGGAGTTAATCGAGCATGGTGGGTAAGATGGTGCACCCCTGTAGGGAAGAAAACATCTACCGATAGCCGGTCCTACGGTAACGGACACTCGGATTTGTATCCCAATCGATACAACTAAAATTGGATACTATGGCTCTGGGATTGCTTCTTGCAGGGAGTCGAGAAAGGATCTCTGGACGAGGTTGATGGCTGTATGGCTCTGGGATTGCTTTCTCGCACGGAGTCGAGAAAGGATCTCTGGGAAAGGTTGAGACTTATCGATACTACTACTTTATACTGTACTAATCTACACTCTTCTAATGCTGCAAGACCGCTGAAGATGCTAGTCTTCGATAGGACTAGGCCTGCTCTCTATTCTTTCATTTCTGCAGCCCATTCCACATATTCTGCCTTCCTTTGAAAATGTTGCATATGTAGTGTAGATCCTTGCTTGCTGAGTACTTCGGATGAGTACTCACGGTTGCTTTACTTTCTTTTTCCCCCATAATCATTCGATGCAACCAGATGACGGAGCCCCTGAGACAGCTGCCCCCGCCGACGACCGCTACTACTACCCCGAGGGTGGATACTACTACGAGTTGGCCGATGACCAGGAGTAGGATCGGAGGGTCCCACGCAGGAGGCCTACGCCTTTCGATCGTAGTGTTTTCTTTTGCCCCGCCTTTTAAGGGCCTATCTGTGTTTTCTTTTATATCTGTACTCAGATATCTGATGCTTCCGCTGACGCTTGTACGCAAGCTTATGTATTCGAGCCCTCGAGGCCCCTGGCTTGTGATATAAAGCTTGTATGACTTTATTTATGTTTTAGAGTTGTGTTGTGATATCTTCCCGTGAGTCCTTAGGCTTGATCGTGTGCATTTGCGTGTATGATTAGTGCATGATTGAGCCGGGGGCGTCACATTTGTTGGGATCCGATGAACTTTGAGTTTATGACCAGATCTATCCTTTTATCCATGAAAGTTATTTGAGTCTTCTTTGATCTCTTATATGCATGATTTCTTATAGCCTCGTATTTCTTCTCTGATATTTGGGTTTTTTGGCCAACTTGATCTATTTATCTTGCAATGGGAAGAGGTGCTTTGTGTTGGGTTCGATCTTACGGTGCTTGATCCCCGTGATAGAAAGGGAAACGACATGTATGTATCGTTGCCATTAAGGCTAACAAGATGGGGTCTATTTCTACATAAATAGATCTTGTCTACATCATGTCATCGTTCTTATTGCATTACTCTGTTTCTCCATGAACTTAATACAGTAGATGCATGCTGGATAGCGGTCGATGTGTGGAGTAACAGTAGTAGATGCAGGCAGGAGTCGGTCTACTAATCTTGGACGTGATGCCTATATAATGATCATTGCCTGGATATCGTCATGAGTATTTGAAGTTCTATCAATTGCCCAACAGTAATTTGTTTCCACCGTTTGCTATTTTTCTTGAGAGAAGCCACTAGTGAAAACTACGGCCCCCAGGTCTCTTCTTTAATATATTTGCCTTCAAGATCTATTTTGCTATTCGCTCTTTTATTTATTTGCAACTTTTATTTTCAGATCTATTTATCCAAAAACCCAAAAATACATCACTGAATTTTATTTGCTTTTATTTGCATCTTTCAATCTACTACAATTTTATCTATCTCGTTACCCGAAAGGGAATGACAACCCCTTTAACACGTCGGGTTGCAAGTATTTGTTCTTTGTGTGCAGGAGCTGTTTACGTGGTGTTGCGTGGTTCTCCTACTGGTTCGATAACCTTGGTCTCATCACTGAGGGAAATACCTACCGTCGCTGTGCTGCATCATCCCTCCCTCTCTGGGGAAAAACCGACGTAGTTCTAGCAGACATCAAGAGGAGTTTCTGGCGCCGTTGCCGGGGAGACATCATCAGCATCTACCAGGTTCCTAATCACAAATCTCATCTCCTTGCAATTTACATTATTTTCTATTTTCCTCTCATTTTCATCTCCCCCACTTCACAAAAATTTGTCGTTTTTATTCGCCTTCCTTTTTGTTCGCCTTTTTCTCATCAGATCACATGTTTGCTTGTGTTGCCATGTGCCTTCTATTTGCTTGCATCTTCGCTTGCTAAAAATCTATTGATATGGATCCTCATCCACTTGCTAATCTTTTTAAAGGATCCAATTATGATGAACCAGTTGCTAGTGAATTGAGTTCTCTAGATTATCTTTATGAAGTTTTGCTTGAGATCTATGAATCTGAAAATTGTGATGAAGTGTTAAACGAAGGAATTTATAAAGTGATTCATGATAGCTCCTTGAATGAAAAGCATGATTGCCATGATGTTATTATAAATTCTATTAATGTCAATTGTGCTAATAATATGCAAAACCCCAAGCTTGGGGATGCTAATTTTGATATGTCCACTACTTATTGCAATGATCATGATTGGGGTGATTCTTATTATGATCTTGAAAATTTATTTAAGACTAATGATGAATATGTTATTGATAATAATGTTTGCGATAATATTAAAAGTGGGTTTGGAAGAGTGTCAACTTTAGGTAAAAATAATCCCACATATTTGGAGAGTGTTCAATCTTATGAAATTTTTGATAAAAGTGGGCTTGGAGAGGTCATGACTTTATTTGATGATAATCCCACTATTTTGGAAGAGTGTCAACTTTGCGTGCATGTGGATCATGTAGAGAATATGTTATGTGATAGCTATATTGTTGAGTTTGAATATGATCCCACATGTAATTATTATGAGAGAGGGAAATATGGTTGTAGAAATTTTCATGTTACTAAATTACCTCTCTTCATATTGAGATTGCTATTGTTTTCTTCCATGCATACGCTAGATCTTGCTTGTCTTGCTAATTTGTTTTCCTATAAAATTCCTACACATCAGAAAATTTTTAGACTTAAATATGTTTGTCACATGTTTTATGATGCTCTCTTTGTGTTTTCATTATTATCTTTCTTGTGAGCATCAATAAAATCTTATGCCTAGCTAGGGGTGTAAAACGATAGCGCTCGTTGGGAGGCAACCCAACTTGTATCTTTTTGCTTTTTGGTTTTCTTGCTGTTTACAATAAAAAACCCAATTATGCCTCTGATTAGATGTGTTTTTGTGGTTTAAATTAGTGTTTGTGCCAAGCAAAGCCTTTGGGTTGATTTGGGTGATAGTCGATTTGATCTTGCTGAAAAACAGAAACTTTTGCGCTCAGGAAAACAATTCTTATTTTTTACAGAAGGGTGCTTTTGAGTTGATTCTTTTTACAGAAGATTAATAAACAAACTGCTCATGTTTCCTAATTTTTCAGAATTTTTGGAGTTACAGAAGTATTCGAAATATCCAGATTGCTACAGACTATTCTATTTTTGATAGATTCTGTTTTCTTTGCGTTGTGTGCTTGTTTTGATGATTCTATGGTTTTCTTTGAAGCGTTTTTGCCATAGAAAATTGGAATACAGTAGATATAATGCAAAAATAAAATATGAATGGGTTTGCAACAGTACTTAAAGTAGTGATTTGTTTTCTTATACTAACGGATCTCACGAAGGTTTTGTTGAGTTTTGTGTGATTGAAGTTTTAAAGTTTTGG
The DNA here is from genome assembly GCA_011799875.1 of Thinopyrum elongatum. NCBI lineage: Eukaryota > Viridiplantae > Streptophyta > Magnoliopsida > Poales > Poaceae > Thinopyrum > Thinopyrum elongatum. Next base: position 580,141,719 of record CM022300.1, on the reverse strand, counting down.
GTGATATTACGATGGATGAAGGAATAAGGATTAGCAAAAGTCTAAGCTTGGGGATGCCCGAGGCACCCCAAGATAATATTCAAGAAGTATCAAGCAACTAAGCTTGGGGATGCCCCCGAGTGGCATCCCCTCTTTCTTCTAACGACCATCGGTATTTTACTTGGAGCTATATTTTTATTCGTCACATATTATGAGTTTTGCTTGGAGCGTCTTGTATGATTTGAGTCTTTGCTTGTTTTGCTTTTTATTTTAAGTCTTAAATACTTGCTGGACACACCTTTTTGAGAGAGCCAAAAACTATGCTATGCTTGCTCCTGTGCTTCACTTAAATTTTTAGAGCCTTGGAATTGCTCTAGTGCTTCACTTATATCTTTCTGAGCACGGTGTGCTTTGTTATTTTTGAAGAAATGCTCTCATGCTTCACTTAGATTTATTTGGGAGTTAGTAAAATTTTGAAGAAATTCTCTCTTGCTTCACTTAGATTAATTTGAGAGAAAGAAATATTATGCTCATGTTCTTCACTTATATTTGTTTGAGCTTATTAAAAGCAACATATGAAACTAGTCCCAAAATGATAGATATCCAAGAAGGATATAATAAAAACTTTCATGAAGATCATTGGACAAAATAAACTTGGTTCTATTAAATAGTTTTGAGATATGACGATATAATATGTGAGCCATGTTGATGAGCAATTGTGCTTTAGTAAGAATATTGGTGTTAAGGTTTGTGATTCCCTATGCAAGTATGAAAGTCAATAGTTATGCAATGAAATTATATCTTACTTATGGTGCATTATTTGGTGTTACTTATGCTTAATGCTTGCTTATGAGATTATTCGTTTCTTGGTTGGGCGCTTCTCAATCTTTTTGCTAGCCTTCATTTGCACTAAGTATGATCACTACTTGTGCATCCAAAACCCTTTAAACCAGTTTTGCCATATGAGTCCACTATACCTACCTATATGCGGTATTTCCGTGCCGTTATAAGCAAATTTGTATGTGCCATCTCTAATTTTCAAAATAAATTTCTCTTTTGTGTGCTCGTACCGCTCGCGAGGCGGTGAGGAGTGGCCGATATTTTCCATGCTAGATGTGTTATTCTCACGATGAGTGTTTATCCACTTGTCATTGCACGAGAGTACGGCAAAGGTATTAGGGATGCCCAGTCTCAAAATGAATTTACTTTATGTTGTCAAATTATAAATTCCTTGGAAGTGTTGGTATGGAGGGCACCCGTGGATACGGCTAGCCATAGAAAGTGAAAGAAATGGTGGAAAAAGGAATAAACTTTATTTTCTATTTGGGAATCGCCTATGATATATCTAGCATGGAAAGTGTTGGGAGCTCTAAGTCGTTTTCGTTGGTGGGAAAAGTATGCCTCTCAAAATGTTTTTATCTCTCAATTTAAGCTTTGAGCTCTGGCACCTCTACAAATCCCTACTTCCCTCCGCGAAGGGCCTTTCTTTTACTTTATGCAATTTTTATTTTCAATTTGAGTCTCCATCTTCTCTTACAAAGCACCAACTAAGGGGCACTATTATCGTACTTGAGCATTGGGTGTAGCTAATATTCGAGTGTGTTTCATGAATAGATCAATGATTGAGTATGACGGGCTAGGGATAACTTGCTTTAGCATTGATATTTTGAAAGACATGGTTGCTTGTTGATATGCTTGAGTATTTAAGTTATCATGTCAAAACAAGACTATTGCTTTGAACCATATAAAAGTACAAATGTCCATGCTATTAAGAAAAGAATATGTGATGAACATGTTAGGCAGCATTCCACATCAAAAGTTCTGTTTTTAACATTTACCTACTCGAGGACGAGCTGGAATTAAGCTTGGGTATGCTGATACATGTGACGCCCCCGGCTTAATCGTGCACTAATCATACACGCAAATGCACATGATCAAGCCTAAGGACTCACGGGAAGATATCACAACACAACTCTAAAACATAAATAAAGTCATACAAGCTTTATATTACAAGCCAGGGCCTCGAGGGCTCGAATACATAAGCTCGCATACTAGCGTCAGCGAAAGCATCAGATATCTGAGTACAGATATAAAAGAAAACACAGATAGGCCCTTAGAAGGCGGGGCAAAAGAAAACACTATGATCAAAAGGCGCAGGCCTCCTGCCTGGGACCCTCCGATCCTACTCCTGGTCGTCAGCCAACTCGTAGTAGTATCCACCCTCGGGGTAGTAGTAGCGATCGTCGGCAGGGGCAGCTGTCTCAGGGGCTCCGTCATCTGGTTGCATCAAAAGGATATGGGGACAAAAAGAAAGCAAAGCAACCATGAGTACTCATCTGAAGTACTCAGCAAGCAAGGATCTGCACTACATATGCAACAGTATCAAAGGAAGGCTGTATATGTGGACTGGGCTGCAGAAATGCCAGAATAGAGAGAAGGCCTAGTCCTATCGAAGACTAGCATCTTCAGCAGTCTTGCAGCAATAGAAGAGAGTAGATCAGCACAATATAAAGTAGTAGTATCGTTAAGTCTCATCCTCACCCAGAGATCCTTTCTCGACTCCCTGCAAGAAAGTAATCCCAGAGCCATACAGTCATCAACCTCGGCCAGAGATCCTTTATCGACTTCCTGCGAGAAAGTAATCCCAGAGCCATACAGTCATCAACCTCGGCCAGAGATCCTTTCTCGACTCCCTGCGAGAAAGTACTCCCAGAGCCATACTCATCACAAGTATCCAGTTCTAGTTGTAACGATCGGGATAGAACTCCGAGTGTCCTTTACTGTAGGACCGGCTATCGATAGATGTGTTCTTCCCTGCAGGGGTGCACCAACTTACCCACCACGCTCGCTTAACTCTGGCCGATCACACTTTTCTGGGTCATGCCCGGCCTCGGCCAAACGATACACCGCAACCCTACCTACAGCTCAGCAGAGAGGTCCCCATCGGTCTATGTCCTAAGCGCTCAGGGGTCTTGGGCCATCGCCCTGTGCACTCCGGGTCGGTGTGTGCAGGGTCGGGACGAGCACCACCTCAGTCCTGGATGGCACTGGCTTGGCCCGGCCACGAGGCTGAACTGGACGTCTGACAGAGCTTTCGGCTGATGCTACGATGCAGAGTGCCCATAACTCTTCCCACGTGATGGTTAGTGCTATCTGGCCAGAGGCCTGCTCGGATCAAATATCCAAATCATTGGTGGACTAGGGGCTTGCGGTAATGAGCAGAGACTCACGATCGATGTGACCCCGTCGCCCCGTCTCGAGGACTTGCGGCAAGGGCCAAGAATGCCCGGCCACGCCTCGTATTCATATCTCGGGGAACCTCCAGGTCAACCCATCTCCACAACACTCGCCACTTAGGCTCACGCGGGTACCCCTCAGGGTCGACCCGCCTTTCCAAGTAACAGTGTAAAGTCCAGGTATCCGTGTGTCCATAACATCAGGGGAATCTGAGGTATCACCCTTGTTGGATTCCTACTTGATGTATCCGTCAAGGTGAACTCGGAGGAATCACCCTCGATGGGTTCACACTTGATGTGTTGCACGACAGGGTCGGCTGACCGGAACCCGGATGGGGCAAGAATATACGAAAAAACTCAATTCATGGTATAACTTATCTCATGGATAAAAAGGTAGCCCCTGAGTGCATCTCGGGGCACCTGAGGTCTTTTACTATATACAAAAGTTGGCGTGGTACATACACTCGCTTTAACTATGAAACAGACGGAGTAGGTTCGCGTTCCATGGCCGCTCCGTCTCTTCGCCGGCTGTGCTTCGCTTGCGTGCCCTGGGCTTTTGGGCGTCGATGAGGTAGTACGAGTCATTGCCCAGGGCCTTGCTGACGATGAAGGGGCCTTCCCAAGGTGCTGCGAGCTTGTGCTGGCTGGCTGATCGCTGGATCAGGCGGAGCACAAGGTCGCCTTCGCGGAATGTACGCGGCTTGACCTTCTTGTTGTGGTAGCGGCGCAGGCTCTGCTGGAAGATGGCGGACCGGCTGCATGCCAGTAGCCGAGCCTCTTCCAGCTGGTCGACGCCGTCTTCTTGCGCCTCCTTTGCTTCCGCCTCCGTGTACATAGTGACGCGAGGCAAGTCGAACTCGATATCCGTGGGGATGATAGCCTCGGTACCGTACACGAGGAAGAAGGGCGTAAAGCCGGTTGATCTGTTGGGCGTGGTCCAAAGACTCCAGAGGACGGCCGACAGCTCGTCGATCCAGCAGCTGGCCGATCGCTCCAGCGGCTCGATCTGGCGGGGCTTGATGCCGGACAGGATGAGGCCGTTTGCTCGCTCCACTTGGCCGTTTGACTGCGGATGGGCAACGGATGCTAGGTCCAGTAGGATACCCTGGTTTGCGCAAAAACGGACCAAGGCACCTTTGGCGAAGTTGGTGCCATTGTCGGTGATGATGCTGTGGGGACACCGTACCGGACGGTGATATCGGCGATGAACGTGATGGCAGTCGGACCGTTCAGCTTCTTGATTGGCTTGGCCTCTATCCACTTGGTGAATTTGTCCACGGCGACCAGCAAATGAGTCATGCCGCCGCGTGCTGTCTTGAAAGGACCCACCATGTCCAAACCCATACGGCAAATGGCCAGGTGATGGGGATGATCTTGAGGACATAGGCCGGCTGGTGTTGCTTGGTGCTGAACTTCTGGCACCCTTTGCACTTCTTAACCAACTCCTTGGCGTCGTCCAACGCAGTCGGCCAGAAGAAACCATGGCGGAATGCCTTGGCTACGAGGGACCTGGAGGCGGCATGGTGGCCACGTTCGCCTTGGTGGATGTCTCTGAGGATCTCCACGCCCTTCTCCGGCTCCACACAGCGCTGATAAACGCCGGTCACGCTCCGCCTGGCGAGCTCTCTGTTGACGATGGTGTAGGCGCCTACCCGGCACTGGATCTGCCGAGCTAGCACCTCGTCTGCTGGTAGCATGCGGCTTACCAGGTAGTCGCGGATGGGCTGCGCCCAAGATGGGGCTGCCACCACTGTGAAGACGGCAACTGGCACGAGGGTGGCCGGGGTGGGAGGTGGCGGGCTGGGGCCGGCCACTCCTGGTGGTGTCAATGAAGTCCTCGTGTCGACTACTGGAATCCCTGTTCCGGGTGCTGGTGGTGCAGCCCCCGGGCCACCTGCTGAAGTCCCCGGGCCGGCTGCTGAAGTCCCCGAGACGGATCCGACTGCTCCGGGGTCAGCCGGCACGAAGATGGAGTCGGACTCTGGCGATGGTTTGATAGACGGCTTGCGCAGACACTCGAGGGAGACGCTGGTTGGTATGGCTTGCCGGGTGGAACCAATGCGGGCGAGGAGGAACTCGCACCCATCGAAGTGCCCGCTCATCTGCTGGACGAGGAAGTGGTAGCTTGCCATGTTGGCGTCCTTGGCGTCCCAGTTGCCGGACGACTGCTGGACCACCAAGTCCGAGTCGCCGTAGCAGAGGATGCGGCGGATGCCGACTTCCTTGGCCAGTCGGAGCCCAAAGATGAGCGCCTCGTACATGGCTACGTTGTTGGAGGCGGCGAAGTAGATCTGCAGCGTGTACTTTAGCTTGTCGCACTTGGGAGAGGTGAGGACAACGCCGGCTCCCAAGCCGATGCGCATCTTTGAGCCGTCAAAGTGCATCCGCCAATGCGTAGAATCCGGCGCGGGCGGCAGGTACTGGGACTCGGCCCAGTCGACTAAGAAGTCGGCCAGTGCTTGGGACTTGATGGCGGTGCGGGGCTGGTAGAGGATGGTGTGGGGGGCCAGCTCGATGGCCCATTTGGCCACCCGGCCTGACGCATCTCTGTTGCCCATGATCTCGGCGAGGGGGGCGGTGCAGACAATCATGATGGAGTGCTCTTGGAAATATTGCTTCAGCTTCTTGGCAGCAAAGTACACGCCGTAGCACATCTTCTGGTAGTGGGGGTAGTTCTGCTTGGAGGCAGACAAGACCTCACTCAGATAGTACACTGGCCTTTGGACCGGCTGCACCTTGCCGGCCTCTGAGCGCTCGACCACAATCACCGTGCTGATGACCCGGCTGGTGGCGGCGATGTATAGGAGCATCGGTTCCTTGGCAGCCGAAGCCGCCAGGATAGGCGGCGTGGACATCATGCGCTTGAGCTAACGAAAAGCTTCGTCCGCCTGGTCGTTCCACTCGAAGCAAGTGGTTTTCTTCATCAGCTGGTACAGGGGGAGTGCCTTCTCGCCCAGCCGACTGATGAAGCGGCTGAGGGATGCCAAGCACCCGGTGAACTTTTGGACGTCACACAGCTTGGTGGGTCTCTCCATCCACTCGATGGCCTTGATCTTCACGGGGTTGCACTCGATGCCGCGTTCAGAGACAAGGAAGCCGAGGAGCTGGCCGGCTGGTACTCCGAAGACGCACTTCTCCAGGTTCAGCTTGATTTGAAAATGGCGCAGATTTTCGAAGGTCTCCTTGAGATCCTCTAGGAGGGTGCCGTGCTTCTCCGTCTTCACCACAATGTCGTCTACATAGACGTGGGCGTTTCTGCCGAGCTGCTTGAGGAGGCACTTCTGCATGCAACGCTGAAACGTGGCGCCGGAATTCTCAAGCCGAACGTCATGGTCAGGTAACAGAAGGCTCCGAATGGTGTGATGAAGGCGGTCTTCAGCTGATCGGCCGGGTTCAGCTTGATCTGGTGGTAGCCGGAGTAGGCGTCCAGGAAGGACAGCAACTCGCATCCGGCGGTGGAGTCAATCACTTGATCTATCTGGGGCAAGGCAAAAGGATCCTTGGGGCAGGCCTTGTTGAGGCTCGTGTTGTCGATACACATGCGCCACTTATTATTCTTCTTCAAGACGAGGACTGGGTTGGCAAACCAGTCCGGGTAGAACATTTCCATGATCAAGCCGGCTGCCAGAAGCCGGGCGATTTCTTCACCAACGATCCTTCTCTTCTCTTCTGACAGGCGGCGGAGGGGTTGCTTGATTGGCTTAGCATCCTGCCTCACATGTAGTTTGTGCTCGGCGAAATCCGTCGGGACACCCGGCATGTCTTTGGGGGACCATGCGAAGATGTCTCGATTCTCATGGAGGAAATCGACGAGCTCACCTTCCTATTTGCTGTCGAGGTTGGTCCCTACGACAGCAAACCTCTCCGGGTGCGCCGGGTCCAAGGCGATCTTCTCGGTTTCCTTGGCCGGCTGGAAGGAGGCCTTTGCTTCCGTCTCCTTGGAATCAGTCGGCACGGCCGACTTCTCGCTGGCCATGGCTACCATCCGGTCAAGGAGACGCTTTTCTTGAGCGATGACGAGGGACTCGGCCAGCTGGCTGCTGGCGGCGGCGTAGTCCAGTGACTTCTGGTAGTCGCCGGCAATAGTGATGATGCCCTTGGTACCCGGCATCTTGGCCTTCAGGTAGGCGTAGTGCGGGACCATCATGAATTTGGCCAGCGCCGGGCGGCCCAAAAGCGCGTGGTAGGGGCTGTCCAGGTCAACCACCTCAAACCAGATTGGCTCGCGGCGGAAATGGTTCTTGTCGCCGAACAGGACATCGATCTTGATCTTGCCGATTGGAGAGCAGGAAAGGCCGGGGACTATGCCATGGAAGACAGTCCGGCTGGGCTGAAGCTACTTGACTTTGATGTCCAACCGCTCCATGGTCTCACGGTACAGGATGTTGATGCTACTGCCGCCATCTATCAGAACCCGGCTGAAGCGGCAAGTCCGCCTCTCCGTTGAGAAGCTTGAGTCCAGCACCAAGGCGTATGCACCCGGCGAAGGCATCACGGCCGGGTGGTCAGCTTGGCTCCAGGTGACGGGCCTCTCAGACCAGTGCATGAAGGTGGGGACCTCCGATCTGACAGCATTCACCTCGTGGTGCTGCTGCCGTCTGCTGTGCTTGTCGTCGACTTCGGTCGTGAAGACGACGTAGGTGGCGTTCTCCTCGGGGAACTCATCTTGAAGCATGCTGGCAGCTCGGGCCGGTTGCCGAACAGCCGGGGCTATCTAGCCGGCCGGCGGAGGAGGCGGCAGGGCCTCACCCTTGGTAATCCGGGCGAGCCAGTTGCATTTCCGGGTGGTGTGGTTGGACGGCTTCGCACCACTATGAAACTTGCACGGGGCATCGAGGGCTTGCTCAAAGGAGAACGCAGGCTGCCAGGCGCCCTTGCCGCCCCGCTGACGCTTGGGGCCGGGCTGCCCGGCCGGCTGCTGATCCTCGACAGCGGCCACCTGCCGGCTGCGGGGCCTTGCGCTTGTTGTCGTTCGGTTGTAGGCGCCGGCCGGTGTCACCAGCCGGAGTCTGGGATCCCGGATGGACCACCCTGCCGGCCGCGTCAACCCGGATCTCCGACCCCATGGAAGAGTCGGCGGTGGCGTACTTGTCGGCCACGACCAGGAGCTCGTCCAAGGTAGCCGGCTCGTCGCAAAAAAGCTTGTGCTTGAGCAGAGTGCCCTCTCTGCACCCGGCGGTGAAGTACTCGATGGCCTGTACCTCATGGACCCCCTCACAGGAGTTGCGCAGCTCACCCCAATGCATCAGGTAGTCGCGAGTGGACTCGGCCGGCCCCTAAACGCACATGGAGAGCTTGCGCGGCTTGGGGGGCCGCTTGTACGTACTGGTGAAGTTGCGGACGAAGGCGTCGCTGAAATCTACCCAGCTGTTGATGTTGTTGGGCTTGAGGCTGTTCAGCCACGTCCGGGCCGTGCCCTAAAGCATGAGCGGGACGTACTTGACGGCTACGCGCTTGTTGCCGTTGGCTATGCCGACTGCTGTGGAGTAGTCGATCAGCCAATCTTCCGGCTTCACGACGCCGTTGTACTTGGGCGTGTCTCTGGGGAGCGTGAACCCTTTGGGAAAGGGTTCATCGCGGATGCGGGGGCCGAAGCAGGCCGGCCCAATCGTGCGCTCCTCTTCCAACAACTGGGACTGAGCCAGCCACTCGATCCGGCGGCGTGTGTCGTTTTCGCTGACTGCTTCGTGGGGGCCAAGCCGGCCGCTGAGCGTCGGGTGATCGAGCAGCGGCACAGGATCGGCCGCCCTCTCCGTCCGAGGAGGCAAGCGCTCTTCCGGCCGGCGCCGAGGCTCCGGGTTCTGGAGCACTTGGTGGCTGTCTGCTATCGTGCGGGGCGCACACCTGCTGTTGCTAGCAGCCGGCTCTGGGTCTCGAGATTGCCCGCGGCCTCCGCCGCTAGGGGACCGAGAGGTCGCACCGTTCTCGCGACGGAGCACGTGGGTGTCGACCCACCGGCCCGCTCCCACCACGCGGTTGCCCGTGTCCTACTGCGTGTTCACAGCGTCGATGAGTTGCTGGAGGCGCTCCAGTTGCTCGTGTAGCTCGTCGCCCCGCAAGTGCCTGAGCTCACCTACGGCCGCCTGGGCGGCACACATGTTCTGCGCTGGGGTCTAGTAGACCGGGCGATCGACCCCCAGCATGCTGGCAATCGCAGCGCCGTGTTGCCGGATGGTGCCGGCCCGGCTAGGCTCGGCCGCAGCCGGCATCCCACCGACCACGCGGTCGATCTCGCGCTAAGTGGCTTCAGCGCGGTGCTTCAGCGCCGCCATCTTGGAGGCGCTGTCGAAAAGGTTGACGCGGAACTCCTCCAGCTCCGCCTGGCTGGCGCCAGGGGGAGGAGGCGTCGCCAGGGCGTGTATGGTCACGTCCAGTGGATCCTGGCCAGATCCGCCAGCGCCCATGCCGTCGTCAATGACCATCACCTCCACGAGGGTGCTGGCGTTGAGTGCGCCGACAGGAGCGTTGCTGGCGGCAGGAGGGAGAGGATCGCCGACGATCTCCATGTAGCTGGGGAAGTCGTCGGTGTGTGCCGTGTCGACTAGAGCGAGCTTGCCGAAGAGCTCGGTGAGGGAGTCGGCCGCTCGTGCGTCGGCGGCTGGCTCGTCGAAGAGGCTGAGCTCGGTGAAGAGGCCGGCGAGGCGACCCGCGGGGAAGGCGGTTCCCGCGTCAGGCGATGCGCTAAATCCGGCGTAGGCGGGTGCACCATGCCGGCTGATCTCGCCAGCTGTGGCACACTCGCCGGAGAGGAACAAGGTCCCCGTCCAGAACGTGTCTCCGGCCGACGTCACTGCTGGCCCCATGGTGGGCGCCAACTTTCGTGGTAAAATCTCGACAGATGCCAGGGGGTGGCTTATCGTGGTTGGGGCCATGAGATCGTCGTAGGGTCCTGGAAGCGGGAGTGGGCACAAGCTCGGACGGACGCGAGATATACCCAGGTTCAGGGCTCTCCTAAGAGATGAAACCCCTACTCCTGCTCTGCGGGGTCTCCGCATGATCGCTGTGAAGCAAAGAGTACAATGGTGCTCCTAGAGCTGTTCGGCCAGAGGAAGAAGAAGGGCGAGGCCAGCTCTCTCCTCTCCCTGGCTGTGGTGTGTATAGAGCTGGGGTAGAATATGGGAGGAACCCTTAGCATGGGTGTGCCCTGGGGGGTTTTATAGGCTAACCCCCCAGGGGTACAATGGTAATATGGCCGGGTGGTAGGCATCGGCAGTCAGCGTCTATGGGGGCCGGGTTCTCCGCCGGCTGCTGGGCCCGCCTCTGCTGGGCCCTGCCGGCTGCCGAGGAACCGGCCGACAGATGGGGCCTGCCGCCTGCGGGCCCCGCTGACGGCTCTTCACTGTGGCGCCGCCCGCGCCGACGGAGGCCATGTCGGGCGCGCCGTGGCTACAGCTCCGCGTCGGGCGGGTCGGCAGCTGCCGGGCGGAGCCCACTGTAGCCATACGGCCTTGCTTTGGAGGAGGCATGGCGCACTGCGGCCATGCCCCAGCTTGTCGCCTGGTCGGGCCCAGACTCCGAGGGAAGGGGCGGGCCGCCAGCTAGAAGCCGGCCCGTACCCACGCCGCCCTCGGAGAGCGCGCCGTCTTCTGGAGGCCGGCTGGATGGCACCAGCCGGCTCTGGGAACCCGTCGTGAGACCTGCCGGCCTGAGGGGCCTGTCTTGCCCCGATGCCTTGAAATGTTGTTAGGTGCGGGTGAGGCTACCCAGGGTTTATCCCCCCGACATGACGAATAACAGCAAGATCTTTGTTTGCACAATGAAGAAGACATCAGTCAACTATAGGATGGTACTAACTCTTTTACCTTGTTTTTACCCCTTGCGCCATTTCAAAATTTATAACAATGATTTATGCATATCTTTGTTATCAGTAGTTTTCAAAGCAGTTCACTGAAGATTACCTCTCAAACCACCTGCATGGTCAAGAGGCGAGGAAGGTATTCATTCAACACCCATGGTACAATATTGAAGTCTTCCTGAAGAGGATGAAGGTTGGGCGGGCAATTATCCATAGCCACTGGCCTAAAGTTGCAAGGACATTCAACATCACTGAAGGCTCAATATTCGCCTTCCGCTTCTGCAGTTTCCCAGATGAGATTCATCTGTCTATTTACTGTGTATAATGCTATTTTTCCAAAGGTTTTCGATGTTGCATGTGAAACTTGGTGCTGTTTTGTAATGGCGTAGCTAGCTATATCCCTCTTTGGTGTAACTGAGTGCTGAAGCTATATGATGTAATTCGATTATGAAATCTTGGTTGCCGTTATACAGATATGCAATATATGGTGTGTTTTATAAGAAATGTCAATTTGATTACTAGATGGATTATCAAATAATAGGCTAATTACCCTACTTATATGGGTTTTCTATTGCAGACGGTTACTCAGACAACACCGTGGGCGATGAACTCAAAGAACCCACACGGTTTCTAGAAAGTAGGCGTGTTGGATGAACTAACAATCACACACGGCTTCCGGCAGAGAACTGTTTGCGTTAGGCCACCTTGCACAAACATTTCCACACAAAAAAACTGTGTGTGATATACATACGACCAGAAACGTTTTTCTGGGATTCACTGTGTGGGATGTACATACGAACGGAAATGATTGGGCTTCGATGCCTCACCCGATCGCACACGAGCTCATTTTGCCCCGCGTGTTTGGCCGGAGGGCCTATCCCCGACGGTTTCTGGGTCGTGTGCGAAGGACCCCCCCTATAGCACACACTCACTAGGCGACGGAGGTAAAAACCGTTTGTATAGCACGTCTCTGCACCAGTGTACTTCCAACCCATATATATATGACATATGTATGTAAGGTGTTCAATGGAGTATGCCCCATGAACATATAAGGATAAGGTGTGCGAAAAGGTAGCTTACAACATCTCTAGCAATTGCTCTAAAACATAACTCCATATACCGCCTCCCTAAACTTAACTTCTAAAAAATTGAGGGTCTAATATTTTTCTGCACCTAGTCCTCCTGTAAACTTAACTCCCCAAAAAACTCTTTCACTAATTCTCATACATCGTCGCCCATTTCCTCCTTGGATGGTGTGTCATCCCTTCCCTCCTTTGCCCCCGACCAACCGCACCAGGGCTCATCGACAGCATCGCCATCCTCCTGGGAGTAGACCATGACTGTGGGGCCGTCGAGATGGTCCACTAGTAAAAACCCCATATTATCACAAAAAGAGAAATAAGAAGAAAAATGCCTTTTAGCCATTTCATGGAGTACCTCGCATGCACCACCGGCTAGAGATCATGCTGGCCAGCGGGAGCTCTCCACGATGGCATATAGGATAGGGGCGGGGCAGAGGTTGAGGTGTTCGATGGCCTGATTCTCGACCTCCTAGAATCTTGAGGCCACGTCTCAGCTCAGGTAGGGGCCGGTGATCGACATGGTGCAGGCTCAGGAGGCAGCGGTGGTCGGGTGCAACGACGGGAACTTTGCCTACACGGGGATGGTGGAAAAAAGCACCGACTCGATGTCAAGTGGTGGCAATGGTGGAAAGAGACTCGTTACACGGCGATAGGCGGCTGGGTATGGGCCAAGGCCGAGTGGCTCGCTGAAGCGGGCGGCATGACCGAAGAGGCCGCCAATGATGACTTTAGCCTTGTAGAAGGTGGTGTTTCGTGAAGGATGCTTTCTCATTGTTGAGTATATGATTATTAGGAAGTATATGATAGACTAGGATGTTGTCCTGCCTTGTCTTATACTCCAAGTTGGTCATTGTACTCATATATATATATGCCCACGTGGCTCAAGCAATACAATAAACGATTCCACCAATCTCTCTCTATTCCCTTCTAACATGGTATCAGAGCCTCCACGGCGACTTCCTCGACACCGGCTACCCCGACTCGACCTCGACCTCGACATTCTTTGCACAGCTACCTTGACCATGACTATACCACCCTCCGCTCTTGGCTACCTTGACAAACGGCATAAAGGACTACCGCCTTGCTTGAGCAACCTCATCGGTTTCCACTCCAGCCACGACTTCCGTGATGCATCGACCGTTACGACAGTGGGGGGTGTCCGTCGGCTTGCCTTCGGATTCTTCACCAGTCTCACCGTCTGCGTCGCTACCATTGTAACTGCGGGAGGATATTGAGTATATGATTATTAGGAAGTATAGGATAGACTAGGATTTGGTCCTGCCTTGTCTTGTACTCCAAGCTGATCATTGTACTCATATATATATGCCCACAAGGCTCAAGCAATACAATAAACGATTCCACCAATCCCTCTCTATTCCCTTCTAACACTCATGCCAATTTTATGTGGAATTAGGAGGGAGAAAATCTACTTAAATGAAGGGTGAGGGATGGCGGTTAGGGCATATCTAGTTGATCCCCTAAAAGCTATATTTGAGGCAAAAAATCATCTAGGGATTTAACCCATAGCTAGCAGATCCCTGATTCATCTCCAACGTATCTATAATTTTTTATTGTTCCATGCTGTTATATTATCATTCTTGGATGTTTTATATTCATTTTATAGCAATGTTATATCATGTGCTGGGACTAACCTATTGACATAGTGCCCAGTGCCAGTTGCTGTTTTTTGCTTGTTTTTTACTTCGCAGAATTTCCATAGCAAATGAAGTCCAAACGTAGCAAAACTTTTTGGAGACTTTTTTCTACCCATAAGACAACTTGGGAGCCAAGGAAGTGCACGAGGGAAGGCCCATGGGGCCCACAAGACACCAGGGTGCGCCAGAGGCCCTTGGCGCGCCCAGGTGGGTAGTGCAGCCTACGGGAGTCCTTTCCACCGCCTCTCAGCACTATAAATACCCAAATATTCCAAAAACCCTAGGGGAGCCGACAAAACACAATTCCAGCCGCCGCAAGTTCCGGAACCACGAGATCCAATCTAGAGCCCTATTCCGACATCTTGTCGGAGGGGAACACGATCACGGAGGGGTTCATCATCCTCATTGGTGCTCCTCCGATGATGCGTGAGTAGTTTACCACAGACCTATGGGTCCGTAGGCAGTAGCTAGATGGCTTCTTCTCTCTTTTTGATTCTCAATACAATATTCTCCTCGATATTCTTGGAGATCTATTTTATGTAATGACTTTCGCGGTGTGTTTGTTGGGATCCGATGAATTGCGAGTTTATGATCAATTCTATCTATGAATATTATTTGAGTCTTCTTTGATCTCTTATCTGCATGATTGTTATAGCCTCGTATTTCTTATCTGAAACTTTGGTTTGGTTTGGCCAACTAGATTGATTTTTCTGGCAATGGGAAGAGGTGCTTTGTGATGGGTTCGATCACACGGTGTCCTCACCCAGTGACAGAAGGGGTAGCGAGGCTCGCATGTATTGTTGCTATTAAGGATAAAAAGATGGGGTCTATTCCTACATGAATAGATCTTGTCTACATCATGTCATCGTTCTTATTGCATTACTCTGTTTCTCCATGAACTTAATAAACTAGATGCATACTGGATAGTGGTCGATGTGTGGAGTAATAGTAGTAGATGCAGGCAGGAGTCGGTCTACTAATCTTGGACATGATGCCTATATACATGGTCATTGCCTTGGATATCGTCATAATTATTTGCTCTTCTAGCAATTGCCCAATAGTAATTTGTTTACCCATCGTATGCTATTTTCTCGAGAGAAGCCACCAGTGAAATCTACGGCCCTGGGTCTATTTTCTATCATATTGTTTTCAGATCTATTATTCCAAAAAAACCAAAAATACCTTCCTGCATTTTTTCTTTCTTTATTTTATTTTGTGTTTTCGCTAGATCTATTTATCCAATCTCATACAATTTAATCTATCTCAATACCGAGGAGGGATTGATAGCCCCTCTTACGTGTTGGGTTGCCAGTATTTGTTATTTGTGTGCAGGTATCGCTTACATAGTGTTGCTTGGTTCTCCTACTAGATTGATAACCTTGGTTTCATAACTGAGGGAAATACTTACCGTTGTTGTGCTGCATCATCCTCTCCTCTTCGGGGAAATACCAACGCAGATACAAGCAATCAGGAAAGAATTTCTAGCGCCATTGCGAGGGATACATCATCAACATCTATCAGGTTCCCAATCACAAATCTCATCTCCTTGCAATTTACATTATTTGCCATTTTTTCTCTCTTTTTCATCTCCCCCACTTCTAAAACGTTTTTGCGAAAAGCACAAAAATATTTACCTTTTTATTTGCCTTCTTTTTCGTTTGCCTTTTTCTCGTTCGATCTTTTGTTTGCTTGTGTTGCCATGTGCCTTCTATTTGCTTGCATCCTCACTTGCTAAAAATCTATTGATATGGATCCTCATCCACTTGCTAATCTTTTTAAAAGATCCAATCATGATGAACCAATTGCTAGTGAGTTGAGTGCACTAGATTATCTTTATAAAGTTTTGCTTGAAATACGTGAATCTGAACATTGTGATGAAGTGTTAAAAGAAGAAATTTATACAGTGGTTCACGATAGCTCCTTGAATGAAAAGCATGATTGCAATGATGTTTTATAAATTCTATTAATGTAAATTGTGCTAATAATATGTAAAACCCCAAGCTTGGAGGTGGTTAGCTGGCTGAGCGGCGGCTCCTCAACGCCATTGCTTTCTGATGTATAGATTTTGCTGCAACTTAAGCGAGAGGATTTGTGGCACGCAGGTGCAGGGGAACCGAGTACCTCGTGCGTGCTTTTTCTTTTGGCTTCCAATTTTTTCACATCTTTTGAATAAAAAAATCCAAATTAAGTTCTATTTACATATTCATGTTTCTCGTGTTGAGGGCATTCAAATAAGATCCATTTTGAATATTTTTGATGAATTTTGAAAAATATGTTAAGCTTCAACTCTTGAAACTTAGTACGAGCGATCGATAAAATCACGATTTTTTTGCCTACATCTGACAAGAACATGTTTTATAATTTTATCTATTAAACTTGGAAAGAGCGAGCGAGAAATTCACAAGTTTTAAATTAAAAATCATAAGTTTCAATGCTTGAAGCTTATAACTTACTGTGCCCTTATGCGGAATCCAACTACTTCGCGAATCGCCCGGCAATCGAGCGGCCGGGCAAGGTTTGGCAGGTGCGTGCCCCTGCAAAATTCCGTGCACCTAAATCTATCTAAATATGTATGAAATAGTATGATTGAGCTGAGCGAGACATGTATGTTGTTTAAGCTGCATCTATCTATACACTCTCTACACTTGTGCTCGCACTACCCTTGTCTCCCACGCGCTAGAGCCATCTCCTGCTATGACTATCATCGTGCATCATCATGGCTCCGCATACCAAGCTCAAGTGCACCCATGTGGGCCCCGCCGCCACTCTCCCGTTGCACGCGTAGCGCCACCTCCTCTTGTAGCACTCCCATCCACGGTGTCGGGATGAGGCACGATGTGCCCTCTAGTAGCGCCCCGCCACATGGCGTTGGCTTGAGTTGCGGTACACCCTCTCGGGGTTCCGGGCCGAGCTTCCAAATCTTTAGTCGACCGCCTCAATGGGCCCACACTCATGGTCTCCTCCCAGGAGAATGGCGATGTCGCCGACGAGCGCTAGAGTGATTGGTCGGGGTCGAGGAGGAAGGGAGTGACACACCAATCAAGGAGGAGGATCCGACGGTCTCAGAATTATAGCCGCATCCATGGAGGGGCCCTACGAAGACAAAGCTTTGGTGCAAGCCAGAAAACAGAGGAAGTTGGAGAAGGCCCTCCAAGCTTCCAGCATTGATGCTACCTACCGTGACATTTGGGGTTCTTCAGACTCCAATCCCTGCAAACATCATCATCCACTTGAACTATGGGGCCCCTTTTAGTACTCTTATTAGTATGTTTAGCAAACAAATAGTCAAATATTTAGTATTTGATGAACTATGATTTGTCAAATGTCCAATGTGATGAACTATGATTTGTCAAATGTCCAATGTGATGAACTATGTGATGCACTATGAATGTTTACCATATATTTAGTCAAATCTCCATGTTTGAATTTCAATTTGGGATTTTTTTAATAAGGGGAAAGGACAATGAGATAGGACCCTTGGGTACCATAGTAAAATGGTGTCCTCTATTACGTCTTCAACGTATCTATAATTTTTTATTGTCTATGCTATTATATTATCAAGCTTGAATACTTTTTATACAAGTTTATATCATTTTGGGGAACTAACCTATTAACCCAGTGCCTAGTGTCAATTACTGTTTTCTGCTTGTTTTGGTTTTTCACGAAATCTGTACCAAATGGAGTCCAAACACTACGAAACTTTTTGATGATATTTTTTTTAACAAAATAGACAATAAAAGCTTCGGGAGGAGGCCAGACGAGAAGTGAGGAGACGACAAGGTAACTGGGCGCGCCCTGATGTCTACTACACAACTTATTCTTGTAGACTCGTGTTGGGCCTCCAAGCGCAGAGCTTTGTAGGACAGTAGCAATTTTCCCTCAAGTGGATGACCTAAGATTTATCAATCTGTGGGAGGCGTAGGATGAAGATAGTCTCTCTCAAACAACCCTGCAATCAAATACGAGAACTCTCTTGTGTCCCCAACACACCTAGTACAATGGTAAATTGTGTAGGTGCACTAGTTCGGCGAAGAGATGGTGATACAAGTGTAGTATGGATAGTAGATATAGGTTTTTGTAATCTAAAAAAAATAGCAAAGGAACAAGTGATAAAACGGATCACAAACGGTATTGCAATGCTTGGAAACAAGGCCTAGGGTTCATACTTTCACTAGTGCAATCTCTCAACAGTGCTAACATAATTGAATCATATAACAATCCCTCAACGTGCGACAAAGAATCACTCCAAAGTTCTTATCTAGCAAAGAACATAAGATGAAATTGTTGTATGGTATGAAACCACCTCAAAGTTATCCTTTCTGATCAATCTATTGAGCCATCCCTATAAGTATCACAAACAGCCCTAGTGTTAGTACTAAAATAACAACATATGATACGCATCAACCAAATCTAATGTCATCTAGATACTCCAATGGCACCACAATTATCCGTGAGTTGATTATACAATATGCATCAAACAACTTCAGATTTGTAATATTCAATCCAACACAAAGAACTTCAAAGAGTGCCCCAAGATTTCTACCGGAGAAAGTAGGACGAAAACATGCATCAACCCCTATGCATAAATTACCCCAATGTCACCTCGGGAATCCGCGAGTTGAGTGCCAAAACATACATCAAGTGAATCAATATACCCCATTATCACCATGGGTATTCATATGCAAGACATATATCAAGTGTTCTCAAATCCATAAAAGTATTCAATCCGATAATAATGAAACCTCAAAGGTAAAACTCAATTCATCAAAACAAGATAGAGAGGGAGAAACACCATATGATCAACTATATTAACAAAGCTCGCGGTACATCAAGATCGTGCCAAATCAAGAACACGAGTGAGACACAGAGAGAGAGAGAAAGAGAGATCAAACACATAGCTGCTGGTACATACCCTCGGCTCCATGGGTGAACTACTCCCTACTCATCATGGTGGCCGCCGGGATGATGAAGATGCCTCCGGTGATGATTTCCCCCTCCGGCAGGGTGCCGGAATAGGGTCCCGATTGTGTTTTCATGGATACAGAGGCTTGAAATGGCGGAACTTCTCATCTAGGTTAAGTTTCAGAGGTTTTCCAATATATAGGAATTTTCAGCATCGGTTTCACGTCTGGGGGTGCCCGAGGTGCCCACAAGCTCGGGGGGCACGCCCCCCAGGCTTGTGGCTCTCTCAGCCTTCCCTTGGTCCAGCTCCGGTGCTCCGTGGGTCTCTTCTGGTCCATAAAAAATCACCGTAAATTTTTAGCCCATTTCGAGAACTTTTATTTCTGCACACAAAAAACAACACCACCGTAGTTCTGCTGAAAACAACGTCAGTCCGGGGTAGTTCCATTCAAATCATACCAAAACCATATGAAATTGATGTAAATATGGTATGAATACTTCATAAATTATAGATACGTTGGAGACGTATCAGCATCCCCAAGCTTAATTCCTGCTCGTCCTCAAGTAGGTAAATGATAAAAGAAATAATTTATGAAGTGTGAATGCTAGCATAGTGCATAAGTTTGATCAATGATAATTTCAATCACTTTTCATAGCATCATAACAACTCTTTCTCATAAAACTCGTAATGATAAAGTAGCAATCAATTCACATGTTATGGTCCAAACAATGCATTCTCTTGAAACTTAACAACCTATGGTCTTAATCACCAAACCATTTCAATTCAACTTATTTTCAGCAAAGTCTAAGTAAAAGCTCCACATAATCAATAAATGGCATACATCAAACACAGAGGAAGAAAGGGGCTTAATATTTTGCCTTCCAACTCATTTATGATAAAGATAATTACCAACAATAATAAATCATGATCAAATATATTTGAATGGTCATATGTGCCTGAATCTTTCCCCACCACATGATGCTTGTCAACTAGAGAATAATTGAGGTTGAAATGAGAACGAATACTATTGACTCTTGCATAAAAGTAAAAACTAAAAAGTAAAAGATAGGCCCTTCGCAGAGGGAAGCATGGATTTGAAGAGGTGCCATAGCTCATTGCTAAAAACAAAGATGAATATAATTTGTAGAGCCATGCCTTTCCTGTCAACGTCACGACCGAGAGTTCTCAACATCTTCCATGCTAAACAAATTATAAGTGGTTCCCAAGCGAAAAGGTAAAGTTTACTCCCCCTCAACCATTCAAACACAAGCCATGGCTAGCCGAATAAACTTTCCGGGGGAGTTTGTTTCGTTATGTTTGATATTGATCATGGGACTGGGCATCCCAATTACCAGCCTATCTCGTGCAATGACAAGTGAATAAACACCCATCATGAGAATAACCCGCTTAGCATAGAAGATACTGTCCATCTCCTGCTGCTCCATGAGCGGTATGGGCACACAAAACCGATGCTTATTTGAAGATTTAGAGATGGCACATGCAAATTTACTTGGAACATCGGGGTAATACCGTATATAGGTAGATATGGTGGACACTCATGGAAGAAACTTGGCTCAAGGATTTTGGATGCACAAGCAGTATTCCCGCTTAGTACAGAAATTTGGCTAGCAAAAGATTCTAAACAAGCACCACATGTTGGAGGATCCATAACAATATAACTTCTATGCAAATATACACAACCATAACTCATTATGTTGTCTTCCTTGTCCAACTTCAACTAATTCGACTAGTTGCATGTCTGTCGGTGGAACCGGTCTCATGTGCGTGGACATGTAAGGTTGGTCCGGGCCGCTTCATCCCACAATACCGCCGAATCAAAATAAGACGTTGGTGGTAAGCAGTATGACTAGCACCGCCCACAACTCTTTGTGTTCTACTCGTGCATATCATCTACGCATAGACCTGGCTCGGATGCCACTGTTGGGAAACGTTGCATGGAAAACAAAAAAAAATCTACGCACACGCTAGATCTATCCATGGAGATGCATAGTAACGAGAGGAGAGAGTGTGTCTACGCACCCTCGTAGACCGTAAGCGGAAGCGTTTGACAACGCGGTTGATGCAGTCGAACTTCTTCGCGTTCCAACTGATCGAGCACCAAACATACGGCACCTCCGCGTTCTGCACACGTTCAACTCGATGACGTCCTCTGCCCTCTTGATCCAGCAAGACGGCGAGGTAGTGGATGAGTTCCGGCAGCGCGACGGCGTGGTGACGGTGATGGTGAAGTGATCTCCGCAGGGCTTCGCCTAAGCACTACAAAAATATGACCGGGGGTGTAAACGATGGAGGGGGCGCCGCACACGGCTAAGACAATGTTATGTTTTTGATAGGCACCCCCCTCCCTCATATATATAGGTGGGAGGGAGAGGGGAGAGGCCAAGGGGCACCCCAAGTAGGTCCGAATCCTAATTGGGCTTGCCCTAGGCCGCCCCCCCTTCCCTTCTTTTGGCGCCAAGAGGAAGGAAGGGGGAGGTGGCGCACCCCCCTTTCCTTTCTCCCACAAGGGGGGAAAAGGCAGGAGGAGGTGGTGCCCCCCTTTCCTTCTTCTAGGGCTGGCAGCCAGGGAGAGGGCGCGCTGTGACGCCCCCGGCTTAATCATGCACTAATCATACACGCAAATGCACACGATCAAGCCTAAGGACTCACTTGAAGATATCACAACACAACTCTAAAAAATATAAATAAAGTCATACAAGCATATATTACAAGCCAGGGCCTCGAGGGCTCGAATAAATAAGCTTGATGACAAACAAGCATCAGCGGAAGCGTCAGATATCTGAGTACAGATATAAAAGAAAACAGAAAGGCCTTTAGAAAGGCGGAACCAAAATGAAACACTACGATCGAAAGGCGTAGGCCTCCTGCCTAGGACCCTCCGAACCTACTCCTGGTCGTTAGCCATCTAGAAGTAGAAGCCGTCCTCGGGGTGGTAGAAATAGTCGATGGTGGAACAGCTATCTCAGGGGCTCCGTCATCTGGTCGCGACAACTGATAAGGGAGAAAAAGGAAAGCAAAGCAACCGTGAGTACTGCGAAGTACTCAGCAAGCAAGGATCTACACTAACATAGGCAACATTATCAAGGGATGGTGTATTGGGGACTGGGCTGCAGAAATGCCAGAATAGAGAGAAGGCCTAGTCTTTCGAAGACTAGCATCTTCAGCATCTTCAAGCATCTTCGAGCGTCTTGCAGCATATAGAAGAGTACAGAGCAGCATAGTATAAAGTAGTAGAGGTTAGTGCAAGCAACAGTCTCGCCCAGAGATCCTTCCTCGTCTCCCTGCGAGAAAGCGATCCCGGAGTCAATATCCAGGTAACATCCAATTCTAACTGTACCGATCGGGATACAACTCCGAGTGTCCTTTACCGTAGGACGGCTATCGTATGATGTGTTTTCCCTGCAGGGGTGCACCAACTTACCCACCACGCTCAATTAACTCCGGCCGGACACACTTTCCTGGGTCATGCCCGGCCTCGGCCAAACGACACATCGAACCCTACCTACAGCTCAGCAGAGAGGTCCCCGCCGGGCTACCTCCTAGCGCAAGGGGGTCTTGGGCCATCGCCCCTCGCCCTCGGGTCGTTGTGTGCAGGGTGGATACCAGCACCGCCTCGGAAGGCCGGTACGATCCGACCGTGCCACAATGCTGAACTGGACGTCTGACGAGCTTTCGGCGATGTTACGATGCAGAACGCCCATACTATGCCCACGTGATGGTTAGTGCTATCCGACCAGAGGGCGGCTCAGATCATATATCCAAATAGTGTCCTAGTGGCTTGCGGTAACGAGCAGAGACTCACGAAAGATGTGACCCCGTCGCCCCGTCTCGAGGACTTGCTGCAAGGGCTAAGAATGCCGGCGCGCCTCGTGGAATAAACTCACGGGTAACTATCCATCACTCGCGGGTACCCTCGGGGTCGACCCGCCTTTAAGTAATAGATCAACAATGTAAGGCATCCTGTGGTCACCATATCAAGGGGAATCGAGGCATCACCCTCGTTGGACTCCACAGGATGTAACAACAAGATGGAGTAGGAGGCATCACCCCGAGGTCCAAACGTGAGGTGTTACGCGACTTAGTCAGTATCAGTGGTGGTGTAGGAGGTATCACCCTCGCTTACCACGACCGATCAACTACACTACAAGGTTATCATCAGAAGTGCTGACGAGGTATCACCCTCGGCATCGATAGTAACCCAGTAGTGTCGAGCAACGAAGGGAAAGTGAGGTGCGGTGCGGGGCTGATCTTCAATCCCGTTGATCGGTCTTCTGAAACTCCAGCGGGGCAGTCGGTAAAGTGGGGGTACTAATGGGGCTCTACCCAGTCTATACCTAAAACAGTTTAGGATAGAAGGCAGTTATCAACAGTAGACTACAATAAACAGGCTATGCAGCAGATATAGGAAAAACAGTAACAGTAGCATAATTCTAATGCAAGCAGGAGAATTAGAATAGGCGATATCGAGATGATCAAAAGGGGGGGGGCTTGCCTGGTTGCTTGGCGGCAAGGGCAAGGTCGTCAGTACTGTAACCAATCACCGGAGCGCGTCGACTCGGAGGCTACGTCGGCACCGAATCTAACAGAGGGGAAAAGAGGGGGAGGAAAACAGTAAATACGAAGCGACATATGCATGAAAATACGATACGCGATGCTAGAGGTGGTCTATCGTAGTGATACACGACAACGGTGAAGGAGGGGATCATTCGGGAATGTTTTCCTGGTTCCGGACGTCTGTCGGACAGATGAACCGGAGAGAACGGTTCCATGTTCAGGTAGTTATGGGTATGTGACAGATAAACGGAGGGCGTATTCGAATTCGTCTCGTCGTTTTGAGCAAGTTTCATGTATAAAGTTTTTCGATCCGAGCTACGGTTTAAAAGTTATTAATTTTCAAAGTTTATTAGATTTTCTGGAATTTTTGGATTTATTAAAATCAAATTTGAACAGTAAAAGGAAATGCTGGGTGCACCCGGTGCGCTGCACCCAGTGTGCACCAGAGGCTGACCAGTGGGGCCAGTCAACTGCTGACTCAGCAGTTGACTGGTCCACGGTTGACCAGTCAGCGGGCCCGGCGGGGCCCGCGTGTCAGTGACTCAGGTTATAACTAACAATTTATTTCTTTTAAACTAGCTAGATTAATTAAATAGCGGGTCCCACTGTCATAGGACTAGAGGGTGGTTAGGGGGGTGTCATTAGCAGCTAATGACGTGCCACGTCATCCGTGTCACCGGCGGCGAGGCCGAATGCCGGCGAGGATCTCCCGGTCGATTCCGGCGACCGTTCGAGGTGCGGTTTGATCCTACGGAACGGGCGTGTTGAGCCGCACCTGATGGTTGCACGGGCTCGAGCTAAAACGGCCGGAAACGACGGCGACAACGACCACGGCGGACGCCGGATCCCGGTCGAGCTCGGGGGCGATGATACGGGGCTCGGTGAGACGCGTGGAGAGGCGCGCTGGGTAGCTAGGAGCTCAGGGAGCTCGACGGTGGAGTTAACGCAGCACGAGGAGCATCAGGGCGACGACACTGAGCTCGCCGGCGGCGACCACAACACGGACAAGACGGCGAGGTGGCTACGGGGAGGAACACGACGCGAGGAGAGAAGCGAAAGGAGGACGAAGCTCACCGCGTGGCTAAGTAAAGCCCTTGACGGCTTTGGAGCAGCAGAGGAGCTCGGAGATGACGGGAATCGGCGGCGGGCGCCGGCGATGCAGAGGAGGGGATCGGCTTGATCCGCGCGACGTAGATCCCTCCGGCTCCATCTGACAGCACCAGTGGAAGAGGAAGAAGCCGGCGGAGCTCCCGAGCAACTCAGCTAGACGCGGGGGCGACGATGGCCGCGGGGAGCAGCGCTCGCGGCGGCGGTGGCGTTCGGGACAGAGAAGAAGATCGAGAGCGAGCTCGGGGGAAAAGAAGAGGAGTGGCGAGGAGGCCAAGGGGAATGGCTCGGGTCCGCCCTTATCACCTCGCAGAGCGCCGCGACGTCGCGCTGTCGATCGTCGACCGGTGCGGACGCGCTCGTCCACGGCGGCACCGACACGGGGAGGAGGGAGAAGAAGGGGAGAGAGAGGGGCCGGCTGGGCTGGGCTGTGCACTGTTGCCTCGGCCCAGTCACAGGTAAGTGCTCGCCTCTTTTCCCTTTTCTTCTGTTTTTCTTTTTATTTAATTTAGCAGAGATGGAAAAGAAATTGTGGGGCCTCCAAATTACTCAGGAAAATTATGGAACATGGTCAAATAATCTCAGAGCACCTTTCTACACTGTCACAACAGGTTTGAAAATTATTTGAATCTGTTTGGATTTTACATAAATAGAATAGCATTTAGGAATGCTGAATTGGTGTTGTTTTAATTGATAATGCTCATCTTTACTGAAGAGTGATGTTGCATTCCTTAATATATAATTGTTTTGGAATATTTGCAATAATGTGAACATTTTTCCCACAAGTATGGAACAACTTTAATTTTCACTTTTGAAATTGAGTTGATTTTTCAGAATAGCATTTGAATTGAATATTTCACCAAAGTGATTAAGCACTGCAAATGGAGATGACCCGGCAGTATCATTAGCTGATCACTGTAGCAATTACAAAAGGGGTGTTACAAATTCTCCTCCTCTAAAAGAAATTCTCGTCCCGAGAATTAAGAAGTAGAGGGGAAGAGTTCGGGGTATTCAGCACGGAGGTTATCCTCGCGTTCCCAAGTGGCTTCGTCTTCAGTGTGATTCGACCACTGCACCTTCAGGAACTTGGTAACCTTCTGACGAGTCCGACGTTCAGCTTCATCGAGAATACGGATCGGATGCTCTTTATAAGACAAGTCATCTTGCAATTCGAGCATCTCATGATCCACTGCTCGGTGCGGAGATTCTTTGAAGCACTTTCGAAGCTGTGACACGTGGAAGACGTCGTGGATGTGGGAGAATTGCGGCGGCAACTCCAATTTATATGCCACCTGTCCACGTCTGGCAACTATGCGAAAAGGACCAATATAGCGAGGAGCTAACTTGCCCTTGATTCCGAAACGACGGGTGCCTTTCATCGGAGTGACACGAAGATAAGCTTGATCACCTGGTTGATAAGTCAGTCCCCATCGCTTGCGATCATAGTTGCTCTTCTGGCGGTCTTGAGCCGCCTTGAGATTTTCTCGGACAATACGGACTTGTTCTTCGGTGTGTTGGATAATATCCGGACCAACAAGAGGTCGTTCCCCAGTTTCTGACCAATTCAGAGGGGTTCGACATTTACGTCCATAGAGAACTTCAAAGGGGGCCATCTTCAAGCTGGCTTGATAGCTGTTGTTATAAGAGAACTCGGCATACGGGAGAGATTCTTCCCACTTCTTACCAAAAGATATAACACAAGCTCGCAGCATGTCTTCGAGCACTTGATTGACTCGTTCGACTTGGCCTTGGGATTGGGGATGATAAGCTGAACTCCAGGTGATATGAGTTCCCATAGCTTCTTGGAAACTTTCCCAGAATTTGGAGGTGAATAGACTGCCACGGTCCGAACTAATCTCCTTCGGAATTCCGTGGAGTGAAACGATTCTGGAGATATACAGCTCTGCTAACTGTTTAGCAGTGATCGTCTCCTTGACAGGCAGAAAATGGGCAACCTTGGAAAGCTGATCGACGATGACAAGAATAGCATCGTGACCCTTCTGTGACTTGGGAAGACCAGTAATGAAGTCCATTTGCACTCTATCCCATTTCCACAACGGAATAGGAAGTGGTTGAAGAAGTCCTGCAGGTTTCTGATGTTCTGTCTTTATGCGACGACAAACGTCACATTCAGCAACATAACGAGCAATATCCTGCTTCATTCTAGACCACCAGTACCTTTGACGAAGATCACGATACATCTTGGTGCTACCCGGATGAATAGACAGCGGTGTATCATGTGCCTCCTTCATGACCTTATCAGCCATAAGCTCGAAGCGAGGTACGACAATGCGGTCTCTGAAGTACAAGGTTCCATCTTCAGACAATGAGAAATCCCTGTATTTTTCCAGGTGAAGATCTTTCTTCATCAGACCAATTTCAGCATCTTTAGCTTGCGCAATCTTAACAGCCTTCTCAAGGTCTGGTTCAACAACCAAGTTTGATAGGTATCCTTGAGGAACTATCTCGAGATTTAGCTTCCGAAGCTCTTCATACAGAAGTGGTTGTTCTAGCTGGACTTCAAGTTCACAGCAATAGGATTTGTGGCTCAATGCATCAGCCATTACATTAGCCTTGCCAGGGGTATAAGAAATACCCAAATCATAGTCTGCAATGGTCTCCATCCATCTTTGCTGACGGAGGTTTAGAGATGGTTGAGTGAACAAGTACTTCAAGCTCTTATGATCCGTGTAGATCTCGCAACGATTACCGAGGAGGTAATGTCGCCACAACTGCAGTGCATAGATGACAACAGCTAGTTCTAGATCATGTACCGGATAATTCTCTTCATGCGGACGCAACTGACGAGAGCCATATGCAATCACTTTACGTTCCTGCATTAGGACATAGCCTAGTCCTTCACGGGATGCGTCACAATAGATCACAAAATCTTTGCGAGAATCTGGAGGAGCAAGTACTGGGGCAGATGTCAGCTTGTCTTTGAGTGTTTGAAAACTTTCCTGACATTTTTCTGTCCATTCAAACTTAACGCCCTTGTGAAGCAAATCAGTCAGAGGCTTAGCAATCTTTGAGAAATTCTCGACAAAGCGACGACAATAGCTTGCAAGGCCGAGAAAACTTCTGACTTGCTTGACATTCTTCGGCGGAGTCCATTCAAGAATAGCCTGAACTCGTTCTGGGTTAACGGCAATGCCTTCTTTCGAAATCACATGGCCGAGATATGTCACTTCAGATAACCAGAACTCATACTTGGAATACTTGGCATACAATTGATGTTCACGCAGCTTCTCCAGTACAAGCCGAAGATGTTCGGCATGTTCTTCTTCATTCTTCGAATATACCAGAATATCGTCCAGATATACCACGACGAATTTGTCGAGATAATCCATGAAGATGTAATTCATTAACCGGGAGAAGGTAGCTGGAGCATTAGTCAGGCCGAAAGACATGACAGTGTACTCATAAGAACCATAGCGAGTAACAAATGCTGTCTTCGGAATATCTTCTTCACGAACTCGGATCTGGTGGTATCCCAATCTCAAATCAAGCTTAGAGAATACTGAGGAACCAGCAAGTTGATCATACAGATCGTTGATTCTGGGAAGCGGATACTTATTTTGAATTGTTGCTTGGTTGATAGGTCGGTAATCTTGAACCAACCGATTCGTACCATCCTTCTTCTTGACAAAGAGGGAAGGTGCTCCCCAAGCAGATGAACTGGGGCGGATGAAACCCTTCTTAAGCGACTTGTCGATTTCTTCCTTAAGTTCAATAAGGTAATGCGGAGGCATCTTGTACGGACGCTTTGCAATAGGGGTAGTGCCTGGTTTCAAGTCGATAACAAACTCGACAGCTCTGGCAGGGGGAATGCCTGGAAGTTCTTCCGGAAAGACATCTTGAAAATCACGAACAACTGGAATGTTCTCGATGCCTTCAAGAGGTGAAGCATTCAATGCATTCAGAACATATATCTGATCCTCGGCATTCTGAACTGTCTGAGCTGAGTATCTGACTATCTGGCCGAAAGGATGAGTGAGCTGGACTGTCTTAGCAGCACAGTCAATCAAAGCTTTATTCGCTTTCAACCAATCCATACCAAGGATGATGTCAATGTCGGAAGGTCCTAGTACAATGAGAGAAACCGGAAAAAGTAGACCTCCAATCTCGATGTGGTTATGAGGGCTTACCATTGTGGTTTGGCATTTGGATCTCGGGGACTGAACCATTAGAGGAGTGGGTAATTTCTCCAAGTATAACTCATGTGACTGAGCAAATTGTTGGGACACAAAAGCATGCGATGCTCCAGAATCAAAGAGAACAGAGGCTGGTACTGAATTCACAGAGAGTGTTCCCAGCACGATAGTCGGTTCCTTCTGAGCCTTTTCAACATCGACGTGATTGGCATGGCCAAGTACAACAGTAGACGGTATGGCATTACGGTTTCTGAATCGGCGGTTTCGACAACTCTTCTTACGACCAACAGGAGGACATGGTGCAACCTGAGGAGATGCCATAGCATTAGGCTGTCCACCCTGAACTGTTAGCTGTCTCGGCGGTGAAGGCAGACGAGGTGCAACATAAGATGGTCTTGGTGTTGGAGCAGGTCGGTGATGAATATTGTGCGGAATCCAAACCCGACGTTTCTGAACAGGCTGACCCGAGGATGAGCCAGCTTCACGAGTGCGTTTGAGCGACTCCTGATACTTAGCCAGACCAGTTTCAACTCTGTAGGCTTGACTGACAAGCGTCGCAAAGTCTTCACAATCATGGACAAGAAGTGCGAGCTGTATATCAGAACGCAGCCCTTCACGGAATTTCTCCTGCTTATGTGCGTCAGTGTCGACATCATCTTTAGCATAGCGGGATAATTCGAGAAATTTCCTCTGATATTCATCCACAGTCAGTGTGCCCTGTGTGAGTTTACGGAACTCCTGCTTCTTCTGGTCGATCAAACCCTGAGGAATGTACCGTGCACGAAAAGCTGACTGGAATTCTTGCCAGGTGGGTACAGTCTCTGCAGGCAACGTATCCTTGTGGCTTTCCCACCATTGAGCAGCGGGACCCTTCAAGTGAAATGTCGCAAAGGTGACATAACTGTCAGGGGTCACATTAGCTGACTCCATTTCAAATTGGATGTCACGAAGCCAATCATCAGCATCCATAGGATTGGTGGAGCTGCGGAAAACAGACGGGTTGAGGCGCACGAATTCTGACAGAGTTATTGGAGCAGACTGTTGATGAGCATTCTGAATTGGAAACTGAGCCAATACTCCGGTCATGAACTGAAGGTTGAGTTCAAACTGCTGCCTCATTTCGACAATATAGGGTGGAGGTGGAGTATCGTCAGCCATCCTGCCAAATCAACAGGGCAGTTTAGGAAGCAAAATTGCAGGTGTATAGAATGACTCATGAAGCAATACGCACAACAGAAGGAAGTGCAATAGATACTTCATCATATTCACACCAGACACTCAAATCCACACATAGCCTCGGTTACAATCCGGCATTACGACAGCTGAAAAAAAAAGAGAAGGCTAGACAACTAGGCGGCGCGCAGGCACGCGGTAAGGAAGTACACAACGAGACATAGCAAAGGCTACATCAACGTCGGAGAAAACTGTAGGAGCGAGGAATCTGCAAGTGTCAACACAGGGTGCCCTCGATAAAAGGATCCTGTAAGCAGAACCTGGCCCACAATCTTGAAGCAAGGGGGAATATTTCAGAACTCCGGGTGGATGTGATTACGAGAACCTAATGTTGGAGTTGGTAAAATTTTAACCCGAATAGATGAGAGAGTAGAATCCTAGAGTAAAGGTCGAGGAGTAAAAGATCCTAATACCACCCAGTTGGCGACGTGGGCCCGTAAGCCACACAGCCAAGTTAGTAAAACGGTTTTTTTTTTACCACTAGACTCAACTTCGGCCAAAGAGTTGGAAAGGGGGGACTCCTAGAGGCAGTCGGCTCTGATACCAACCTGTGACGCCCCCGGCTTAATCGTGCACTAATCATACACGCAAATGCACACGATCAAGCCTAAGGACTCACTTGAAGATATCACAACACAACTCTAAAAAATATAAATAAAGTCATACAAGCATATATTACAAGCCAGGGCCTCGAGGGCTCGAATAAATAAGCTTGATGACAAACAAGCATCAGCGGAAGCGTCAGATATCTGAGTACAGATATAAAAGAAAACAGAAAGGCCTTTAGAAAGGCGGAACCAAAATGAAACACTACGATCGAAAGGCGTAGGCCTCCTGCCTAGGACCCTCCGAACCTACTCCTGGTCGTTAGCCATCTAGAAGTAGAAGCCGTCCTCGGGGTGGTAGAAATAGTCGATGGTGGAACAGCTATCTCAGGGGCTCCGTCATCTGGTCGCGACAACTGATAAGGGAGAAAAAGGAAAGCAAAGCAACCGTGAGTACTGCGAAGTACTCAGCAAGCAAGGATCTACACTACATATGCAACATTATCAAGGGATGGCTGTATATGTGGACTGGGCTGCAGAAATGCCAGAATAGAGAGAAGGCCTAGTCCTTTCGAAGACTAGCATCTTCAGCATCCTCAAGCATCTTCGAGCGTCTTGCAGCATATAGAAGAGTACAGAGCAGCATAGTATAAAGTAGTAGTGGTAGTAGCAATCAACAGTCTCGCCCAGAGATCCTTCCTCGACTCCCTGCGAGAAAGCGATCCCGGAGCCACATTTCCAGGTATCATCTCAAGTTCTAGTTGTACCGATCGGGATACAACTCCGAGTGTCCTTTACCGTAGGACCGGCTATCGATAGATGTGTTCTTCCCTGCAGGGGTGCACCAACTTACCCACCACGATCGATTAACTCCGGCCGGACACACTTTTCTGGGTCATGCCCGGCCTCGGCCAAACGACACACCGCAACCCTACCTACAGCTCAGCAGAGAGGTCCCCGCCGGTCTACCTCCTAAGCGCAAGGGGGTCTTGGGCCATCGCCCCTCGCCCTCCGGGTCGTTGTGTGCAGGGTGGATACCAGCACCGCCTCGGAAGGCCGGTACGATCCGACCGTGCCACAATGCTGAACTGGACGTCTGACAGAGCTTTCGGCTGATGTTACGATGCAGAACGCCCATACTATGCCCACGTGATGGTTAGTGCTATCCGACCAGAGGCCGGCTCAGATCATATATCCAAATCGTAGTGTCCTAGTGGCTTGCGGTAACGAGCAGAGACTCACGAAAGATGTGACCCCGTCGCCCCGTCTCGAGGACTTGCTGCAAGGGCTAAGAATGCCCGGCCGCGCCTCGTGGAATAACTCACGGGTAACTATCCATCACTCGCGGGTACCCCTCGGGGTCGACCCGCCTTTTAAGTAATAGTATCAACAGTAATGTAAGGCATCCATGTGGTCACCATATCAAGGGGAATCCGAGGCATCACCCTCGTTGGACTCCCACCGGATGTAACAACAAGATGGACGTAGGAGGCATCACCCTCGAGGTCCACACGTGAGGTGTTACGCGACTTAGTCAGTATCAGTGGTGGTGTAGGAGGTATCACCCTCGCTTACCACGACCGATCAACTAACCTACAAGGTTATCATCAGAAGTGCTGACGAGGTATCACCCTCGGCACTCGATAGTAACCCAGTAGTGTCGAGCAACGAAGGGAAAGTGAGGTGCGGTGCGGGGCTGATCTTCAATCCCGTTGATCGGGTCTTCTGAAACTCCAGCGGGGCAGTCGGGATAAAGTGGGGGTCACTAATGGGGCTCTACCCAGTCTATACCTAAAACAGTTTAGGATAGAAGGCAGTTATCAACAGTAGACTACAATAAACAGGCTATGCAGCAGATATAGGAAAAACAGTAACAGTAGCATAATTCTAATGCAAGCAGGAGAATTAGAATAGGCGATATCGAGATGATCAAAAGGGGGGGGGCTTGCCTGGTTGCTTGGCGGCAAGGGCAAGGTCGTCAGTACTGTAACCAATCACCGGAGCTGCGTCGATCTCGGAGGCTACGTCGGCACCGAAATCTACCGAGGGAAAAGAGGGGGAGGAAAATAGTAAATACGAAGCGACATATGCATGAAAATACGATACGCGATGCTAGAGGTGGTCTATCGTAGTGATACACGACAACGGTGAAGGAGGGGATCATTCGGGAATGTTTTCCTGGTTCCGGACGTCTGTCGGACAGATGAACCGGAGAGAACGGTTCCATGTTCAGGTAGTTATGGGTATGTGACAGATAAACGGAGGGCGTATTCGAATTCGTCTCGTCGTTTTGAGCAAGTTTCATGTATAAAGTTTTTCGATCCGAGCTACGGTTTAAAAGTTATTAATTTTCAAAGTTTATTAGATTTTCTGGAATTTTTGGATTTATTAAAATCAAATTTGAACAGTAGCAGGAAATGCTGGGTGCACCCGGTGCGCTGCACCCAGTGTGCACCAGAGGCTGACCAGTGGGGCCAGTCAACTGCTGACTCAGCAGTTGACTGGTCCACGGTTGACCAGTCAGCGGGCCCGGCGGGGCCCACGTGTCAGTGACTCAGGTTATAACTAACAATTTATTTCTTTTAAACTAGCTAGATTAATTAAATAGCGGGTCCCACTGTCATAGGACTAGAGGGTGGTTAGGGGGTGTCATTAGCAGCTAATGACGTGCCACGTCATCCGTGTCACCGGCGGCGAGGCCGAACACCGGCGAGGATCTCCCGGTCGATTCCGGCGACCGTTCGAGGTGCGGTTTGATCCTACGGAACGGGCGTGTTGAGCCGCACCTGATGGTTGCACGGGCTCGAGCTAAAACGGCCGGAAATGACGGCGACAACGACCACGGCGGACGCCGGATCCCGGTCGAGCTCGGGGGCGATGATACGGGGCTCGGTGAGACGCGTGGAGAGGCGCGCTGGGTAGCTAGGAGCTCAGGGAGCTCGACGGTGGAGTTAACGCAGCACGAGGAGCATCAGGGCGACGGCACTGAGCTCGCCGGCGGCGACCACAACACGGACAAGACGGCGAGGTGGCTACGGGGAGGAACACGACGCGAGGAGAGAAGCGAAAGGAGGACGAAGCTCACTGCGTGGCTAAGTAAAGCCCTTGACGGCTTTGGAGCAGCAGAGGAGCTCAGAGACGACGGGAATCGGCGGCGGGCGCCGGCGATGCAGAGGAGGGGATCGGCTTGATCCGCGCGACGTAGATCCCTCCGGCTCCGTCTGACAGCACCAGTGGAAGAGGAAGAAGCCGGCAGAGCTCCCGAGCAACTCAGCTAGACGCGGGGGCGACGATGGCCGCGGGGAGCAGCGCTCGCGGCGGCGGTGGCGTTCGGGACAGAGAAGAAGATCGAGAGCGAGCTCGGGGGAAAAGAAGAGGAGTGGCGAGGAGGCCAAGGGGAATGGCTCGGGTCCGCCCTTATCTCCTCGCAGAGCGCCGCGACGTCGCGCTGTCGATCGTCGACCGGTGCGGACGCGCTCGTCCACGGCGGCACCGACACGGGGAGGAGGGAGAAGAAGGGGAGAGAGAGGGGCCGGCTGGGCTGGGCTGTGCACTGTTGCCTCGGCCCAGTCACAGGTAAGTGCTCGCCTCTTTTCCCTTTTCTTCTGTTTTTCTTTTTATTTAATTTAGCAGAGATGGAAAAGAAATTGTGGGGCCTCAAAATTACTCAGGAAAATTATGGAACATGGTCCAATAATCTCAGAGCACCTTTCTACACTGTCACAACAGGTTTGAAAATTATTTGAATCTGTTTGGATTTTACATAAATAGAATAGCATTTAGGAATGCTGAATTGGTGCTGTTTTAATTGATAATGCTCATCTTTACTCAAGAGTGATGTTGCATTCCTTAATATATAATTGTTTTGGAATATTTGCAATAATGTGAACATTTTTCCCACAAGTATGGAACAACTTTAATTTTCACTTTTGAAATTGAGTTGATTTTTCAGAATAGCATTTGAATTGAATATTTCACCAAAGTGATTAAGCACTGCAAATGGAGATGACCCGGCAGTATCATTAGCTGATCACTGTAGCAATTACAAAAGGGGTGTTACAAATTCTCCTCCTCTAAAAGAAATTCTCTTCCCGAGAATTAAGAAGTAGAGGGGAAGAGTTCGGGGTATTCAGCACGGAGGTTATCCTCGCGTTCCCAAGTGGCTTCGTCTTCAGTGTGATTCGACCACTGCACCTTCAGGAACTTGGTAACCTTCTGACGAGTCCGACGTTCAGCTTCATCGAGAATACGGATCGGATGCTCTTTATAAGACAAGTCATCTTGCAATTCGAGCATCTCATGATCCACTGCTCGGTGCGGAGATTCTTTGAAGCACTTTCGAAGCTGTGACACGTGGAAGACGTCGTGGATGTGGGAGAATTGCGGCGGCAACTCCAATTTATATGCCACCTGTCCACGTCTGGCAACTATGCGAAAAGGACCAATATAGCGAGGAGCTAACTTGCCCTTGATTCCGAAACGACGGGTGCCTTTCATCGGAGTGACACGAAGATAAGCTTGATCACCTGGTTGATAAGTCAGTCCCCATCGCTTGCGATCATAGTTGCTCTTCTGGCGGTCTTGAGCCGCCTTGAGATTTTCTCGGACAATACGGACTTGTTCTTCGGTGTGTTGGATAATATCCGGACCAACAAGAGGTCGTTCCCCAGTTTCTGACCAATTCAGAGGGGTTCGACATTTACGTCCATAGAGAACTTCAAAGGGGGCCATCTTCAAGCTGGCTTGATAGCTGTTGTTATAAGAGAACTCGGGGCCTCCCGGAACCCCTTCCGGTGATCCGATGACTACCCGGTGCATTCCGAAACTATTCCGGTGTCTGAATAACATCGTCCTATATATCAATATTTACCTCTCGACCATTTCGAGACTCCTTGTCATGTGCGTGATCTCATCCGGGACTCCGAACAACATTCGGTCACCAAAACATATAACTCATATAACACTATATCGTCAACGAACGTTAAGCGTGCGGACCCTACGGGTTCGAGAACTATGTAGACATGACCGAGACACCTCTCCGGTCAATAACCAATAGTGGAACCTGGATGCCCATATTGGCTCCTACATATTCTACGAAGATCTTTATCGGTCGAACCGTTATGACAACATACCTAATTCCCTTTGTCCATCGGTATGTTACTTGCCCGAGATTTGATCATCGGTATCTTCATACCTAGTTCAATCTCATTACCGGCAAGTCTCTTTACTCGTTCCATAATACATCATCCTGTAACGAACTCATTAGTCACTTTGCTTGCAAGGCTTCTTATGATGTGTATTACCGAGAGGGCCCAGAGATACCTCTCCGATACTCGGAGTGACAAACCCTAATCTCGATCTATGCCAACTCAACAAACACCTTCGGAGATACCTGTAGAGCATCTTTATGATCACCCAGTTGTGTTGTGACGTTTGATAGCACACAAGGTATTCCTCCGGTATCCGAGAGTTGCATAATCTCATAGTCGAAGGAATATGTATTTGACATGAAGAAAGCAATAGCAATAAACTGAACGATCATTATGCTAAGCTAACGGATGGGTCCTGTCCATCACATCATTAGCCTAACTAGCAGTGTGTCCAGCGCATTTGCGCGGTTAGAACTCGTAGTGTCTAAATACCTCTTTAAGATTGAAAATGTAAATCATATACTTTCTCAATTATTTTTTGCGCCATCTCATTGGTCTCTCATTGCCTATGATGCTTAATCATTGCATTTTAAATATCATATATAGTATCTAAAGTCACCCAAAGATCCTCTCTCTCATACTCTCACAACCATGATATATATATTTGTCGTGTATACGTTATTTAAAATTCATTTCTATTTCTCTGGCACAACTGAAATGTCTTATTAAATACGACTTGATACCATTAGTCTCTTACAACCTTTTTCTTAAAATAATAACATTATCCCTATCTTTAATTTTCTACCAATCAACTTTTGGTCATCCTTTTTCTTTTCTGAATCATCTCCCAGTGATTATCACCATAGATTATTGTTTATTATCATGCTTATGTTGTTTTCCTACTTCCCTTGCCATGTGTGCCATGCGCAATCTCTTAGGTTTACTTTTTGTATACTTCAGGGTGTCTCCTGTTGTTTTTCATTCAAAAATATATATGGAAGCACTATTGGATGATCCATCTATTTCTATTACGGTGGTCTTACCTGATGTCATGCATGCATTGAACTGAGGTTTTCGTATATGCATATATTCTAACTTTTGCAAATCTACACATGCATTAACTCTGCCGGCCATGAACTTTGTCAGTAACCGCGAATTGAAGCAGAATTCGACTTGTCTTGTCCAACTTATGTTGACGCCTATTCCTATGCCACTGGACCCATGCATTTTGATACATCTATGTAGTTTGTGCATGTTGATACATCATGCATCCAAGATTGAAAGTAGTCATTAGTAATTGTTGGATGATCTCAGATGGAATCAATATGTTGCTTTTAAATATTTCTTAACACTTTGGTTTTAGATTTATTTAATATTAAATGATGAATGGAATATAGCTGTTATGAAGTGTGTAATGTACATAGTTATAATCATTAATTTTAATTTTGAGATTGACGCTTAGAACCGGAACACCTAAACCATATTTTTGTCAATGGTGTCATAACATTGATGCTAATACAACTCTTACACGACCCCAAACTTCTAGCACTTCGCTCGCTGCTTCACAACTGGACAGCTAGTATTATTATTTGGACCCACTTATAATTAACAAAGTGACCCGCACAATTGTGTCGGTACCTTATTATTTTGTATTTATTAATCTCTATCATTTGTCACCCTCGCATATACACGTTAATCTAATACATGGCTAGGTGAAATGACGTCAGTAAATGCATATACATATTTTTTATGTGTGAGAACAGATAACCAAGAGATAGTTGGTCAGTCACATAACATTATAGAGTTTTGTACTAATCTAATATTTAGTTTTCTATAGTGCAGTTTTGAACATCCTCTCATGTGTATATTTTAAAATATAATTTTTTGAGACACTTTGAGAAATTGTTGAATTTCAATATTAAATGCTTGTAGTTAATTTTGGTAATTTAGCCTATTTGGATGACTGTTTCTTCTGGCAGCATTGCTATTGATGATCGCATATATCAGATTAATATGACTCACCTCGGTGCAAAAAAAAACATTCATCTGACTCAGCCTGATCAAGTTTAAATGTGATGTGGCGAGACCAGCAAAAAAGTAATCTAGTGACACTTTTGTCGCATTCTTTTATATGTCTGTATACTTTGTTTTCTTGCCTAACGAAGCGGCAAAGCATAAGGCCGGATCATTATTTTAATGCAATAAGGCCGGATCAGGATGCATGTTAATTAGCTTGATGCTGATGCAGCAGATGATGTCATCTCATGTTTTCTTGTAGTCTTGCCGTTTTCATGTCCGACTAAAACATGTCTCCGTTTCTATACGTGTGCATGAGGAATCCTTAACATGCCCGCATCTATGTATGGCATTATCTTTATTTTATTTAAAGTGTATAGTCCCCTTGTTGAAAAAAAAATTTTATTTCTATACAACACATGTGTGCGTACACGATCAGGCTTGACTTGCTCTCCTAGGACGTCACATCAGGATTACATAGTGTCTTTCCTATTACGATCTCTTTTTTTTCTAAAGGTCTTATTTGACTCTTGTTTTAAGTATATAATAGATGATGTGATCCCGTTATCAAATGACAACACATGTCTATGGTTAGGAAACCTTAACCATCTTTGATCAACGAGCTAGTCTAGCAAAACTTACTAGGGACACGGTATTTGTTTATGTATTCACACATGTATTTAAGTTTCTGATCAATACAATTCTAGCATGAATAATAAACCTTTATCTTGAATAAGGAAATATAAAACAACAACTTTATTATTGCCTCTAGGGCATATTTCCTTCAGTCTCCCACTTGCACTAGGGTCAATAATCTAGATTACATAGTAATGAATCTAACACCCATGGAGTCTTGGTGCTGATCATATTTTGCTCGTGGAAGAGGCTTATTCAACGGGTCTGCCACATTCAGATCCGTATGTATTTTGCAAATCTCTATGTCTTCATCCTTGACCTTTTGACAAATGGAGTTGAAGCATCTCTTGATGTGTTTGGTTCTCTTGTGAAACCTGGATTCCTTCGCCAAGGCAATTGCTCCAGTGTTGTCACAAAAGATTTTCATTGAAACCGATGCACTAGGTATTACACCTAGATCGGATATGAACTCCTTCATCCATACTCCTTCATGCATGTGCTGCTTCCGAAGCAGCTATGTACTCCGCTTCACACATAGATCCCGCCACAACGCTCTGCTTGGAACTGCACCAACTGACAGCTCCACCATTCTATATAAACACGTATCCGGTTTGTGACTTAGAGTCATCCTGATCAGTGTCGAAGCTAGCATCGACGTAACCATTTACGACGAGCTCTTCGTCACCTCCATAAATAAGAAACATATCCTTGGTCCTTTTCAGGTATTTTAGAATGTTCTTGACCGCTGTCCAGTAATTCACTCCTGGATTACTTTGGTACCTCCCTGCCAAACTTATGGCAAGGCACACATTAGGTATGGTACACAGCATAGCATACATGATAGAACCTATGGTTGAGGCATAGGGAATGACTTTCATTTTCTCTCTATCTTCTGCAATGGTTGGGCTTTGAGTCTGACTCAACTTCACACCTTGTAACACAGGCAAGAACCCTTTCTTTGACTGATCCATTTTGAACTTCTTCAAAACTTTATCAAGGTATGTGCTTTGTGAAAGTCCTATTAAGCGTCTCGATCTATCTCTATAGATCTTGATGCCCAATATATAAGCAGCTTCACCGAGGTCTTTCATTGAAAAATTCTTATGCAAGTACCCTTTTATGCTATCCAGAAATTCTATATCATTTCCAATCAACAATATGTCATCCACATATAATATCAGAAATGCTACAGAGCTCGCACTCACTTTCTTGTAAATACAGGCTTCACCGTAAGTCTGTATAAAACCATATGCTTTGATCACCTCATCAAAGCGTATATTCCAACTCCGAGATGCTTGCACTAGTCCATAGATGGATCGCTGGAGCTTGCACACTTTGTTAGCACCTTTAGGATCGACAAAACCTTCTGGTTGCATCATATACAACTCTTCTTTAAGAAATCCATTAAGGAATGCAGTTTTGACGTCCATTTGCCAGATTTCATAATCATAAAATGCGGCAATTTCTAACATGATTCGGACAGACTTAAATTTCGCTACGAGTGAGAAAGTCTCATTGTAGTCAACTCCTTGAACTTGTCAAAAACCTTTTGCGACAAGTCAAGCTTTGTAGATAGTAACATTACCATCAGCGTCAATCTTCTTCTTGAAGATCCATGTATTCTCAATGGCTTGCCGATCATCGAGCAAGTCCACCAAAGTCCATACTTTGTTCTTATACATGGATCCTATCTCAGATTTCATGGCCTCAAGCCATTTATCGGAATCTGGGCTCATCATAGCTTCTTCATAGTTCGTAGGTTCGCCCTGGTCTAGTAACATGACTTCCAGGACAGGATTACCATACCACTCTGGTGCGGATCGTGCTCTGGTCGACCTACGAGGTTCAGTAGTAACTTGATCTGAATTTCATGATCATTATCATTTGCTTCCTCTCTAGTTGGTGTAGGCATCACGGGAACGGTTTTTTGTGATGTGCTACTTTCCAATTCGAGAGAAGGTACAATTACCTCATCAAGTTCTACTTTCCTCCCACTCACTTCTTTCGAGAGAAAATCCTTCTCTAGAAAGTTTCCATTCTTGGCAACAAAGATCTTGCCTTCGGATCCGTGGTAGAAGGTGTACCCAATTGTTTCCTTAGGGTATCCTATGAAGATGCACTTCTTCGATTTGGGTTCGAGCTTATCAGGCTGAAGCCTTTTCACATAAGTGTCGCAACCCCAAACTTTAAGAAACGACAGCTTAGGTTTCTTGCCAAACCACAGTTCATACGGTGTCGTCTCAACGGATTTAGACGGTGCCCTATTTAACGTGAATGCGGCTGTCTCTAATGCATAACCCCAAAACGATAGTGGTAAATCGGTAAGAGACATCATAGAATGCACCATATCTAATAAAGTACGATTACGACGTTCGGACACACCATTACGCTGTGGTGTTCCAGGTGGCGTGAGTTGTGAAACAATTCCACATTGTTTTAAATGAAGGCCAAACTCGTAACTCAAATATTTGCCTCCGCAATCAGATTGTAGAAACTTTATTTTCTTGTTACGATGATTCTCCACTTCACTCTGAAATTCTTTGAACTTTTCAAATGTTTCAGACTTGTGTTTCATCAAGTAGATATACCCATACCTACTCAAATCATCTGTGAAGGTCAGAAAATAACGATACCCGCCGCGTGCCTCAACACTCATCGGACCGCATACATCAGTATGTATTATTTCCAATAAGTCATTGGCTCGCTCCATTGTTCTGGAGAACGGAGTTTTAGTCATCTTGCCCATGAGGCATGGTTCGCAAGTATCAAATGATTCATAATCAAGTGATTCTAAAAGCCCATCTGCATGGAGTTTCTTCATGCGCTTTACACCAATATGACCTAAACGGCAGTCCCACAAGTATGTTGCACTATCATTATCAACTTTGCATCTTTTGGCATCAATATTATGAATATGTGTATCACTACCATCGAGATTCAACAAGAATAGATCACTCATCAAGGGTGCATGACCATAAAAGATATTACTCATATAAATTGAACAACCATTATTCTCCAATTTAAATGAATAACCGTCTCGCAATAAACAAGATCCAGATATAATGTTCATGCTCAACGCGGGCACCAAATAACAATTATTGAGGTCTAAAACTAATCCCGAAGGTAGATGTAGAGGTAGCGTGCCGACGGCGATCACATCGACCTTGGAACCATTTCCGACGCACATCGTCACCTCGTCCTTAGCCAATCTTCATTTATTCTGAAGCTCCTGTTTCGAGTTACAAATATGAGCAACTGAACCAGTATCAAATACCCAGGTGCTGCTACGAGCATTAGTAAGGTACACATCAATAACATGTATATCAAATATACCTTTGTTCACTTTGCCATCCTTCTTATCCGCCAAGTATTTGTGGTAGTTCCGCTTCCAGTGACCATTCCCTTTGCAGTAGAACCACTCAGTTTCAGGCTTGGGTCCAGCTTTGGGCTTCTTCCGGGAGTGAAAACTTGCTTGCCATTCTTCTTGAAGTTCCCTTTCTTTCCCTTGCCCTTTTTCTTGAAACTAGTGGTTTTATTAACCATCAACACTTGATGCTCCTTCTTGATTTCTACCTCCGCGGCCTTAAGCATTGCAAAGAGCTCAGGAATCGTTTTATTCATCCCTTGCATATTATAGTTCATCACAAAGCCTTTGTAGCTTGGTGGCAGTGATTGAAGAACTCTATTAATAACACTATCAACTGGAAGATCAACTCCCAGCTGAGTCAAGTGGTTATGATACCCAGACATTTTGAGTATGTGTTCACTGACAAAACTGTTCTCCTCCATCTTGCTGCTATAGAACTTGTTGGAGACTTCATATCTCTCAACCCGGGCATTTGCTTGAAATATTAACTTCAACTCTTGGAACATCTCATATGCTCCATGACGTTCAAAACGTATTTGAAGTCCCGGTTCTAAGCCGTAAAGCATGGCACACTGAACTATCGAGTAGTCATCAGATCGAGCTTGCCAGACGTTCATAACATCTGCTTCAGCTCCTGCAGCAGGCTTGTTACCCAGCGGTGCATCAAGGACATAATTCTTCTGTGAAGCAATGAGGATAATCCTCAAGTTAGGACCCAGTTTGTGTAGTTGCTACCATCATCTTTCAACTTAGCTTTCTCTAGGAACGCATTAAAATTCAGGGGAATGGTAGCTCGGGCCATTGATCTACAACATAGATATGCAAAACTATAAGACTAAGTTCATGATAAATTAAGTTCAATTAATCAAATTACTAATGAACTCCCACTTAAATAAACATCCCTCAAGTTATCTAAGTGATACGTGATCCAAATCAACTAACCCATGTCCGATCATCATGTGAGATGGGGCAGTCATCAATGGTGAACATCTCTATGTTGATCATATCTACTATATGACTCACTTTCGACCTTTCGGTCTCCAGTGTTCTGAGACCATGTCTGTACATGCTAGGCTCGTCAAGTTTAACCCAAGTATTCTGCATGTGTAAAACTGTCTTACACCCGTTGTATGTGAACGTAGAGTCTATCACACCCGATCATCACGTGGTGCTTTGAAACGACGAACTTTGGCAACGGTGCATACTAGGGGAGAACACTTTTATCTTGAAATTTAGTGAAGGGATCATCTTATAATGCTACCGCCATTCTAAGCAAAATAAGATGCATAAAGGATAAATATCACATGCAATCAAAATATGTGACATGATATGGCCATCATCATCTTGTGCTTTTGATCTCCATCTCCAAAGCATCATCATGATCTCCATCGTCACCGGCTTGACACCTTGATCTCCATCGTTGCATCGGGGTCATCTCGCCAACTATTGCTTCTACAACTATCGCTAATGCATAGTGATAAAGTAAAGCAATTACATGGCGATTGCACTTCATACAATAAAGAGACAACCCTAAGGCTCATGCCGGTTGTCGATATTACAAACCATGATAATCTCATACATCAACATATATCACATCATATCTTGACCATATCACATCACAACATGCCCTGCAAAAACAAGTTAGACGTCCTCTACTTTGTTGTTGCAAGTTTTACATGGCTGCTACGGGCTTCTAGCAAGAACCGTTCTTACCTACGGCAAAAACCACAACGCTGTTTCATCAAGTTTGTTGTTTTAACCTTCTTCAAGGACTGGTCGTAGTCAAATTCGATTCAACTAAAGTAGGAGAAACAGACACCCGCCAGCCACCTTTATGCAAAACTAGTTGCATGTCTGTCGGTGGAACCGGTCTCATGTGCGTGGACATGTAAGGTTGGTCCGGGCGGCTTCATCCCACAATACCGCCGAATCAAAATAAGACGTTGGTGGTAAGCAGTATGACTATCACTGCCCACAACTCGTTGTGTTCTACTCGTGCATATCATCTACGCATAGACCTGGCTCGGATGCCACTGTTGGAAAACGTTGCATGGAAAACAAAAAAAATTCTACGCACACGCAAGATCTATCCATGGAGATGCATAGCAACGAGAGGAGAGAGTGTGTCTACGTACCCTCGTAGACCGTAAGCAGAAGCATTTGACAACGCGGTTGATGTAGTCAAACTTCTTCGCGTTCCAACCGATCGAGCACCGAACGTACGGCACCTCCCGTTCAGCACACGTTCAGCTCGATGACGTCCTCCGCCCTCTTGATCTAGCAAGACGGCGAGGTAGTCGATGAGTTTTGGCAGCACGACGGCGTGGTGATGGTGATGGTGAAGTGATCTCCGCAGGGCTTCGCTTAAGCACTACGAAAATATGACCGGGGGTGTAAACGATGGAGGGGGGCGCCGCACATGGCTAAGACAATGTTATGTTTTTGCTAGGCGCCCCCTCCCTCATATATATAGGTGGGAGGGAGAGGGGAGAGGCCAAGGGGCTCCCCAAGTAGGTCCGAATCCTACTTGGGCTTGCCTAGCCCCCCCCCCCCTTCCTTCTTTTGGCGCCAAGAGGAAGGGGGAGGTGGCGCACCCCCCTTTCCTTTCTCCCACAAGGAGGGAAAGGCAGGAGGACGTGGCCCCCCCTTCCTTCTTCTAGGGCCAGTGGCCAGGGAGAGGGTGCGCCAGCCCCTCTATGGGCTTGTGTGTGCCTCTCCTTCGCCCATTTGGCCCAAAGACCTCCCGGGGCCTCCCGGAACCCCTTCCGGTGATCCAATGACTACCCGATGCATTCCGAAACTATTCCGGTGTCCGAATACCATCGTCTTGTATATCAATCTTTACCTCTCGACCATTTTGAGAGTCCTCATCATATCTGTGATCTCATCCGGGACTCCGAACAACATTTGGTCACCAAAACATATAACTCATATAACACTATATCGTCAACGAACGTTAAGCGTGCGGACCCTACGGGTTCGAGAACTATTTATACATGACCACGACACCTCTCCGGTCAATAACCAATAGCGGAACCTGGATGCCCATATTGGCTCCTACATATTCTACGAAGATCTTTATCGGTCGAACCGTTATGACAACATACGTAATTCCATTTGTCCATTGGTATGTTACTTGCCCGAGATTCGATCGTCGGTATCTTCATACCTAGTTTAATCTCATTACCGGCAAGTCTCTTTACTCATTCCGTAATACATCATCATGTAACTAACTCATTAGTCACTTTGCTTGCAAGGCTTCTTATGATGTGTATTACCGAGAGGGCCCAGACATACCTCTCCGATACTCGGAGTGACAAATCCTAATCTCGATCTATGCCAACTCAACAAACACCTTCGGAGATACCTCTAAAGCATCTTTATCATCACCCAGTTATGTTGTGACGTTTGATAGCACACAAGGTATTCCTCCGGTATCCGGGAGTTGCATAATCTAATAGTCGAAGGAATATGTATTTGACATGAAGAAAGCAATAGCAATAAACTGAACGATCATTATTCTAAGCTAACGGATGGTTCTTGT
This sequence comes from Thinopyrum elongatum, assembly GCA_011799875.1. Classification (NCBI taxonomy): domain Eukaryota; kingdom Viridiplantae; phylum Streptophyta; class Magnoliopsida; order Poales; family Poaceae; genus Thinopyrum; species Thinopyrum elongatum. The sequence continues at coordinate 580,096,742 of CM022300.1, read as the reverse complement.
CCATCACATCATTCTCCTAATGATGTGATCCCGTTATCAGATGACAACACATTTCTATGGTTAGGAAACCTTAACCATCCTTGATCAACGAGCTAGTCTGGTAGAGGCTTACTAGGGACACGGTATTTGTTTATGTATTCACACATGTATTTAAGTTTCCGATCAATACAATTCTAGCATGAATAATAAACCTTTATCATGAATAAGGAAATATAAAATAACAACTTTATTATTGCCTCTAGGGCATATTTACTTCATACTGGGGCATCCCCAAGCTTAGATGCTTGAGACTTATTGGAATATCAACCTGGGATGCCATGGCATCCCCAAGCTTGAGCTCTTGTGTCTCCTTAATTCCTCTCATATCATGTTTTCCCTAAATCTCAAAAACTTCATCCACACAAAACTCAACAAGAACTCGTGAGATAAGTTAGTATAAATCAATGCAAAACCTTATCATTCTCTACTGTAACAAATTACTAAATTATAATTTAACATTGCATACTCAATACATCTGCATATTTAATACTCCTATCCTCAAATAGAATCATTAAACAAGCAAACATAAGCAAACAATGCAAACATAAAAGAATCTGTCAAAATAGGACAGTCTGTAAAGGATGCAAGAAGATTCATACTTAATTAATGCCAAAAAAATTGAAAAATTACCACACTATTGAAATTTTATCATAGCTTACTGTGTAAAAATTTCAAGATTTTATCATGTTATGACTTTCCAGAAGAATTCATACAATAATATAAAACTTTCAGTTTTCAAACAATAACATATAGACTTGCAAAATAAGCATGGTAAAGGCTGTACTTGACACCTTTATTGAAATAAAATATGTAAAACATTATTGAAAATAACAACAAGCAAATCTCAACAAAATAAAATGATGCTCCAAGCAAAACCCATATCATCTGACGAATAAAAATATATCTCCAAGTGAGGTTAGCAATAATGTTGAAGACGAAAGAGGGGATGCCTTCCGGGGCATCCCCAAGCTTAGTTGCTTTGGTCTTCCTTGAATATTATCTTGGGGTGCCTTCGGCATCCCCAAGCTTAGGGTATTGCCACTCCTTATTCTCCTCATATTGATATCTCACCCAAAACTTGAAAACTTCAATCACACAAAACTTAACGGAACTTCGTGAGATAGCTTAGTATGATAAAGAGGAAATCATTCACTTTGGTATTGTCAAAGACAAGTTTCATAATTGTTTCATAATCATTTCCACAATTTATATTAACCAGAATGTATCAAAAACAAAACAGTCTGTAATGATCTGAACAACAACCATACTTCTGTAAATCCTAAAATTCTGAAAAATTAAGAAAATGTAGGAAATTTGTATATCAATCAGAATTTTTTGACGCTCCAGTGATTTTAAACAATTCTATGTTGGGCACAAAAGTTTCTATTTTTGTACTGAATCAAGTCAACTATCATCCACACTATCCCAAAGGCTTTACTTGGCATTTTATTGAAACAAAAGCTATAAAACATGATTGCTACAGTAGCTTAATCATTTGAATACACAAAAGCAATAGGTATAAGTATTGGGTTGTCTCCCAACAAGCGCTTTTCTTTAATGCCTTTTTAGCTAGGCATGATGATTTCAATGATGCTCACATAAAAGATAAGAAGTGAAATATAAAGAGAGCATCATGAATCACATGACAAGAACATTTAAGCCTACCCCACTTCCTATGCATAGGGATTTTGTGAGCAAACAATTTGTGGGATCAAGATTCTACTAGCATAGGAAGGAAAACAAAGCATACCTTCAAAACTTTCAACACATAGAGAGGAAACTTGATATTATTGAGATATGTAGAAGCATATATTCCTATCTCATAATAATTTTCAGTAGCATCATGAATGAATTCAACAATATAACTATCACATAAAGCATTCTTTTCATGATCCACAAGCATAGAATTTTTATTACTCTTCAGATAAGCAAATTTATTCTCATTCATAATAGTGGGAGAAAATTCTATGAAATAACTATCATATGATACTTGATTTACATAATAAATTTGAGCACTAAAATCAAGATGACAAATTTCATGGTTATCATTATTCTTTATAGCATACATGTCATCACAATAATCATCATAGATAGCAACTTTGTTCTCACAATAATCAATTGAAACCTCTTCCGTTATAGTAGAATCATTACTAAATAAAGTCATGACCTCTCCTAATCCACTTTATCATTGTAATAAGATTCAACACCCTCCAAAATAGTGGGATAATTATTATCTAAAGTTGACACTCTTCCAAATCCCACTTTCATAAATATTGCAATCATCATAAATAGGAGGCATACAATCATCATAACAAATTTGCACATCAAAATTTGGGGGACTAAAAATATCATCTTCATCAAACATAGCATCCCCGAGCTTATGGCTTTGCATATCATTATATTCAAGAGTATTCATAGAAAGCATACTAACAACATTTCAATCAAGCTTATCATTCAAAGATGTTATGCCAAACATTTTATTGAATTCTTCTTCTAAAACTTTGGCACAATTTTCCGATCAATCATTTTCACAAAAGACATTATAAAGATGAAGCATATGAGGCAACCTCAATTCCATATTTTTTTTGTAGTTTTCTTTTCTAAACCAAACTAGTGATAAAACACGAAACTAAAAGATTCAATAGTAAGATCTAAAGATATACCTTCAAGAACTCACCTCCCTGGCAACGGCTCTAGAAGAGAGCTTGATGTCTACTACACAAATTATTCTTGTAGACTCGTGTTGGGCCTCCAAGCGCAGAGCTCCGTAGGACAGTAGCAATTTTCCCTCAAGTGGATGACCTAAGGTTTATCAATCCGTGGGAAGCGTAGGATGAAGATGGTCTCTCTCGAACAACCCTGCAATCAAATACAAGAAATCTCTTGTGTCCCCAACACACCCAATACAATGGTAAATTGAATAGGTGCACTAGTTCGGTGAAGAGATGGTGATACAAGTGTAGTATGGATAGCAGATATAGGTTTTTGTAATCTGAAAAGAAAAAAAATAGCAAGGTAACAAGTGATAAAATGGAGCACAAACAGTATTGCAATGCTTGGAAACAAGGCCTAGGGTTCATACTTTCACTAGTGCAATCCCTCAACAATGCTAACATAATTGAATCATATAACAACCCCTCAACGTGCGACAAAGAATCACTCCAAAGTTCTTATCTAATGGAGAACATAAGATGAAATTGTTGTAGGGTACGAAACCACCTCAATTTTATCCTTTCCGATCAATCTATTGAGCCATCCCTATAAGTGTCACAAACAGCCCAAGAGTTCATACTAAAATAACACCATATGATACGCATCAACCAACTCTAATGTAACCTAGATACTCCAATGTCACCACAAGTATCCGTGAGTTGATTATACGATATGCATCAAACAACTTCAGATTCATAATATTCAATCCAACACAAAGAACTTCAAAGAGTGCCCCAAGATTTCTACCGGAGAAAGTAGGACAAAAATGTGCATCAACCCCTATGCATAGATTACCCCAATGTCATCTCGGGAATCCGTGAGTTGAGTGCTAAAACATACATCAAGTGAATCAATATAATACCCCATTGTCACCACGGGTATTCATATGCAATACATACATCAAGTGTTCTCAAATCCACAAAAGTTTTAAATCTGATAATAGTGAAACCTCAAAGGTAAAACTCAATTCATCACAACAAGATAGAGAGGGAGAAACAACATATGATCCAACTATATTAACAAAGCTCGCGGTACATCAAGATCGTGCCAAATCAAGAACACGAGAGAGAGAGATCAAACACATAGCTACTTGTACATACCCTCAGCCCCGAGGGTGAACTACTCCCTCCTCATATCATAATCATTTCCACAATTTATATTAACCAGAATCTATCAAAAACAAAACAGTCTGTAATGATCTGAACAACAACCATACTTCTGTAAATCCTAAAATTCTGAAAAATTAAGAAAATGTAGGAAATTTGTATATCAATCAGAATTTTTTGACGCTCCAGTGATTTTAAACAATTCTGTGTTGGGCACAAAAGTTTCTATTTTTGTACTGAATCAAGTCAACTATCATCCACACTATCCCAAAGGCTTTACTTGGCATTTTATTGAAACAAAAGCTATAAAACATGATTGCTACAGTAGCTTAATCATTTGAATACACAAAAGCAATAGGTATAAGTATTGGGTTGTCTCCCAACAAGCGCTTTTCTTTAATGCCTTTTTAGCTAGGCATGATGATTTCAATGATGCTCACATAAAAGATAAGAAGTGAAATATAAAGAGAGCATCATGAATCACATGACAAGAACATTTAAGCCTACCCCACTTCCTATGCATAGGGATTTTGTGAGCAAACAATTTGTGGGATCAAGATTCTACTAGCATAGGAAGGAAAACAAAGCATACCTTCAAAACTTTCAACACATAGAGAGGAAACTTGATATTATTGAGATATGTAGAAGCATATATTCCTATCTCATAATAATTTTCAGTAGCATCATGAACGAATGCAAGTAACTGTGAAGGGATTGACAACCCCTTTATCGCGTTGGGTGCAAGTTGTCTGATTGTTTGTGCAGGTGCTAGGTGATTTGTGCGTTGTCTACTACTGGATTGATACCTTGGTTCTCTAACTGAGGGAAATACTTATCTCTACTTTGCTGCATCACCCTTTCCTCTTCAAAGGAAAAACCAACGCAAGCTCAAGAAGTAGCAGGAAGAATTCCTGGTGCCGTTGCCGGGGGGATCTACGCCAAGTCAAGACATACCAAGTACCCATCATAAAACTCTCATCTTTTGCATTACATTATTCGCCATTTGCCTCTCATTTTCCTCTCCCCCACTTCTAAAATGATTTTCGAAAAGATTTTCCTTTTCATTCGCCCTTCTTCCGTTCGTCTTTTTCGTTTGCTTTTTGTGTGCTCGTGTGTTGGATTGCTTGCTTTGTTACAATGGCTCAAGAGAATACCAAATTGTGTGATTTTTCCAACACTAATAACAATGATTTTATTAGTACTCCGATTGCTCCCGCCACTAGTGCGGAATCTTATGAAATTAATGCCGCTTTGCTGAATCTTGTTATGAAAGATCAATTTTCCGGCCTTCCTAGTGAAGATGCCGCATCCCATCTGAATAATTTCGTTGAGTTGTGCGATATGCAAAAGAAAAAAGATGTGGATAATGATATTGTTAAATTGAAGCAATTTCCGTTCTCACTTCGAGATCGTGCTAAAACTTGGTTTTCATCTTTGCCTAAAAATAGTATTGATTCATGGAATAAGTGTAAAGATGCTTTTATTTCCAAGTATTTTTCTCCCGCTAAGATCATCTCCCTTAGGAACGATATTATGAATTTTAAGCAACTTGATCATGAACATGTTGCACAATCTTGGGAGAAGATGAAATTGATGATACGAAATTTCCCCACTCATGGTTTGAATTTGTGGATAATTATAAAAAAAATTTATGCCGGATTGAATTTTGCTTCTAGAAATCTTTTAGATTCGGCCGCGGGAGGTACTTTTATGGAAATTACTCTAGGAGAAGCTACTAAACTTCTAGATAATATTATGGTTAATTATTCTCAATGGCATGCCGATAGATCTTCCACTAGTAAAAAAGTGCATGCGATTGAAGAGATTAATGTTTTGAGTGGAAAGATGGATGAACTTATGAAATTATTTGCTAGAAAGAGTGCTTCTATTGATCCTAATGATATGCCTTTGTCTACTTTGATTGAGAATAATAATGAATCTATGGATGTGAATTTTGTTGGTAGGAACAATTTTGGTAATAACGCCTATAGAGGTAATTTTAATCCTAGGCCGTTTCCTAGTAATTCCTCTAATAATTATGGTAATTCCTACAACAATTCTTATGGAAATTATAATAAGATGTCCTATGATTTTGAGAATAGTGTTAAAGAATTTACGATTTCGCAAAAGAGTTTCAATGCTTTGATTGAAGAAAAATTGTTTAAGATGGATGATTTGGCTAGGAACGTGGATAGAATTTCTCTTGATGTTGATTCTTTGAAAATTAGATCTATTCCACCCAAGCATGATATTAATGATTCTCTCAAGTCTATGATAATTTCCATTGATGAGTGCAAAGAAAGAACCGCTAAGATGCGTGCTAAACGAGATTGGTTTGTAAAAACGTGTTCTTCTAGTTTCCGTGAAAATAATGATGAAGATCTTAAAGTGATTGATGTGAATCCTATTGAATCTTTGTTTTCCAATGTAAATCTTGATAAAGATGGGACTGGAGATGAGTCAACTTTAGTTAAAAGGCGTCCCAATGATTCGGAGTTTTTAGATCTTGATGCAAAATTGATAAAAGTGGGATTGGAGAGGTCAAAACTTTAAGTAGCAATGAACCCGCTCTTTTGGATTTCAAGGAATTTAATTATGATAATTTTTCTTTAATAGATTGTATTTCCTTGTGGCAATCCATGTTGAATTCTCCTCATGCTTATAATAAAAACAAAGCTTTTACTAAACATATCGTTGATGCTATGATGCAATCTTTTGAAGAAAAGCTTGAATTGGAAGTTTCTATCCCTAGAAAACTTTATGATGACTGGGAACCTACTATTAAGATTAATATTAAAGATTATGAGTGCCATGCTTTGTGTGATTTGGGTGCTAGTGTTTCCACGATTCCAAAAACTTTATGTGATGTGTTAGGTTTCCGTGAATTTGATGATTGTTCCTTAAATTTGCATCTTGCGGATTCCACTATTAAGAAACCTATGGGAAGGATTAATGATGTTCTTATTTTTGCAAATAGGAATTATGTGCCCGTAGATTTCATTGTTCTTGATATAGATTGCAATCCTACATGCCCTATTATTCTTGGTAGACCTTTCCTTGCAATTATTGATATGAAAGAAGGAAACATTAGATTTCAATTTCCGTTAAGGAAGGGCATGGAAAACTTTACAAGAAAGAAAATTAAATTTCCAAATGAATCTATTATAAGAGCAATTATGTATTTCATACCAAAGATGACAATACCTAGATCTATTCGTGTTTTTATGCCTAGCTAAGGGCGTTAAACAATAGCGCTTGTTGGGAGGCAACCCAATTCTATTTTTCTTTTTCCTTTTTGCTCCTGTTTTGCTTTGAATAATTCATATAGCCTCTGGTTAGATGTGATTTTGTGTTTTAATTAGTGTTTGTGCCAAGTAAGACCTTTGGGATGGCTTACGGTGATAGTTGATTTGATCTTGCTGAATAACAGAAACTTTTGCGTCTAGTCACAGAATTTTCATAATTAACTGGAGCGTTAAAAAACCCTGAATTTTTTACACGAGATTTATATACAAATTGTGTCTGGTGTTATTATTTTTCAGAGTAATTGGAGTTACAAAAGTACTAGAACAATTCGGATATTCGTAGACTGTTCTGTTTTTGACAGATTCTGTTTTCTTTGTGTTGTTTGCTTATTTTAATAAATCTATGGGTAGTATCGGGGGGTATGAACCATGGAGAAGTTGGAATACAGTAGATATTACACTAATATAAATAAAGAATGAGTTCACAACAGTACCAAAAGTGGTGATTTATTTTCTTATACTAACGGAGCTTATGAGATTTTCTGTTGAGTTTTGTGTTCTGAAGTTTTCAAGTTTTGGGTAAGGATTTGATGGACTATGGAATAAGGAGTGGCAAGAGCCTAAGCTTGGCGATGCCCAAGGCACCCCAAGGTAATATTCAAGGACAACCAAGAGCCTAAGCTTGGGGATGCCCCGGAAGGCATCCCCTCTTTCGTCTTCGTCTATCGGTAACTTTACTTGAGGCTATATTTTTATTCACCACATGATATGTGTTTTGCTTGGAGCGTCTTGTATGATTTGAGTCTTTGCTTTTTAGTTTGCCACAATCATCCTTGCTGTACACACCTTTTGAGAGGAACACGCATGAATCGTGATTTATTAGAATACTCTATGTGCTTCACTTATATCTTTTGATCTAGGCAATTTTGCTCTAGTGCTTCACTTATATCTTTTTAGAGCACGGCGGTGGCTTTATTTTGTAGAAATTATTGAACTCTCATGCTTCACTTATATTATTTTGAGAGTCTCTAAACAGCATGGTAATTTGCTTTGGTTATAAATTTAGTCCTAATATGATAGACATCCAAGAGGATATAATAAAAACTTTTATATAAAGTGCATTGAATACTATGAGAAGTTTGATTCCTTATGATTGTTTTGAGATATAAAGATGGTGATATTAGAGTCATGCTAGTGAGTAATTGTGAATTGGAGAAATACTTGTGTTAAGGTTTGTGAGTCCCGTAGCATGCATGTATGGTGAACCGTTATGTAACGAAGTTGGAGCATGAGATATTTTTTGATTGTCTTCCTTATGAGTGGCGGTCGGGGATGAGCGATGGTCTTTTCCTACCAATCTATCCCCCTAGGAGCATGCTCGTAGTACTTTGTTTCGATGACTAATAGATTTTTGCAATAAGTATGTGAGTTCTTTATGACTAATGTTCAGTCCATGGATTATACGCACTCTCACCCTTCCACCATTGCTGGCCTCTCTAGCGCCGCGCAACTTTCGCCGGTACCATACACCCACCATATACCTTCCTCAAAACAGCCACCATACCTACCTATTATGGCATTTCCATAGCCATTCCGAGATATATTGCCATGCAACTTTCCACCATTCCATTTATTATGACACGCTTCATCATTGTCATATTGCTTTGCATGATCATGTAGTTGACATCGTATTTGTGGAAAAGCCACCGTTCATAATTCTTTCATACATGTCACTCTTGATTCATTGCACATCTCGGTACACCGCCGGAGGCATTCATATAGAGTCATATTTTGTTCTAAGTATCGAGTTGTAATTCTTGAGTTGTAAGTAAATAAAAGTGTGATGATCTTCATTATTAGAGCATTGTCCCATGTGAGGAAAAAAAGAGGCCAAAGAAGCCAACACAAAAAAAATGAGAGAAAAGAGAGAAGGGGCATTGTTACTATCCTTTTTCCACACTTGTGCTTCAAAGTAGCACCATGATCTTCATGACAGAGAGTCTCCTATGCTGTCATTTTCATATGCTAGTGGGAATTTTTCATGATAGAACTTGGCTTGTATATTCGAACGATGGGCTTCCTCAAATTGCCCTAGGTCTTCATGAGCAAGCAAGTTGGATGCACACCCACTTAGTTTTCTTTTGAGCTTTCATACACTTATAGCTCTAGTGCATCCGTTGCATGGCAATCCCTACTCACTCACATTGATATCTATTGATGGGCATCTCCATAGCCTGTTAATACGCCTAGTTGATGTGAGACTATCTCCTTCTTTTTTGTCTTCTCCACAACCACCATATTCTATTCCACCTATAGTGCTATGTCCATGGCTCACGCTCATGTATTGCGTGAAAGTTGAAAAGGTTTGAGAACACTAAATGTATGAAACAATTGCTTGGCTTGTCATCGGGGTTGTGCATGATTCAAATATTTTGTGTGATGAAGATGGAGCATAGCCAGACTATATGATTTTGTAGGGATAGCTTTCTTTGGCCATGTTATTTTGAGAAGACATAATTGCTTTATTAGTATGCTTGAAGTATTATTGTTTTTATGTCAATATTAAACTTTTGTTTTGAATCTTATGGATCTAAACATTCATGCCACAATAAAGAAGAATTACATGGATAAATATGTTAGGTAGCATTCCACATCAAAAATTCTGTTTTTATCATTTACCTACTTGAGGACGAGCAGGAATTAAGCTTGGGGATGCTTGATACATCTCCAACGTATCTATAATTTTTTATTGTTCCATGCTATTATATTATCTGTTTTGGATGTTTTATATGCATTAATATGCTATTTTATATTATTTTTGGGACTAACCTATTAACCTAGAGCCCAGTGCCAGTTTCTATTTTTTCCTTGTTTTTTAGCTTCGTGGGAAAGGAATACCAAACGGAGTCCAAATGGAATAAAACCTTCACGATGATTTTTCTTGGACCAGAAGACACCCAGGAGACTTGGAGATGAAGTCGGAGGAGCCACGAGGCGGCCACAAGGGTGGAGGGCGCGCCCCCTGCCTTGTGGGCCCCCTGTGACTCTCCTGAGCTAATTCTTTTGCCTATATATTCACATATGTTCCCAAACCACCAGAGGCATCCACGAAAAGATTTTTAAACCGCCGCAACCTTCTGTCCCCGTGAGATCCCATCTAGGGACCTTTTCCAGCACCCTGCCAGAGGGGGATTCGATCACGGAGGGCTTCTACATCAACTCTATTGCCCTTCCGATGAAGCGTGAGTAGTTTACCTCAGACCTACGGGTCCATAGATAGTAGCTAGATGGCTTCTTCTCTCTCTTTGATTCTCAATACCATGTTCTCCTTGATGTTCTTGGAGATCTATCCGATGTAATATTCTTTTGCGGTGTGTTTGTCAAGATCCGATGAATTGTGGATTTATGACCAGCTTATCTATGAATATTATTTGAATCTTCTCTGAATTCTTATATGCATGATTTGATATCTTTGTAATTCTCTTCGAACTATCGGTTTGGTTTGGCCAACTAGATTGGTTTTTCTTGCAATGGGAGAAGTGCTTAACTTTGGGTTCAATCTTGCGGTGTCCTTTCCCAGTGACAGTAGGGGCAGCAAGGCACGTATTGTATTGTTGCCATCGAGGATAAAAAGACGGGGTTTACATCATATTGCTTGAGTTTATTCCTCTACATCATGTCATCTTACTTAATGCGTTACTCTATTCTTCATGAACTTAATACTCTAGATGCAGGCAGGAGTCGGTCGATGTGTGGAGTAGTAGTAGTAGATGCAGAATCATTTCGGTCTACTTGACACGGACGTGATGCCTATATTTCATAATCATTGCCTTGGATATCGTCATAACTTTGTGCTTTTCTATCAATTGCTAGACAGTAATTTGTTCACCCACCGTATTATTTGCTATCTTGAGAGAAGCCTCTAGTGAAACCTATGGCCCCCAGGTCTATTTTCCATCATATTACTTTCTGATCTACTATTTTGAAATCTTTTATTTTCAGATCTATAAACCAAAAACCCTAAAAATATTTACTTTATCTTTTGTTTAGTTTTATCTATCTCTATCAGATTTCACTTTTGCAAGTAACCGTGAAGGGATTGACAACCCCTTTATCGCGTTGGGTGCAAGTTGTTTGATTGTTTGTGCAGGTGCTAGGTGATTTGTGAGTTGTCTCCTACTGGATTGATACCTTGGCTCTCTAACTGATGGAAATACTTATCTCTACTTTGCTGCATCACTCTTTCCTCTTCAAGGGAAAAACCAACGCAAGCTCAAGAAGTAGCACGCCGTTACCGGGGAGGTGAGTGCATGAAGGTATATCTTTAGATCTTGCAACTGAATCTTTTAGTTTCTTGTTTTATCACTAGTTTGGTTTATAAAAGAAAACTACAAAAAAATGGAATTGAGGTGGCCTCATATTATTCGTCTTCATCATGTCTTTCTTGAAAATGATGGATTGAAAAATTGTGCTCAATTGATAGAAGAAGAATTCAATAAAATGTTTGGCATAATATCTTTGAATGATGAGCATGACTTCAATGTTGTTAGTATGAATTCTTTGAATATCCATGATGTTAATGATATGCAAAGCTACAAGCTTGGGGATGCTATGTTTGATGAAGATGATACTTTTAGTCCCCCAAGTTTTAATGAGAATATTTATTATGATGATAGCATGCCTCCTATTTATGATGATTATAATTATGAAAGTGGATTTGGAGAGGTCATGCCTTTATTTAGTAATGAATCCACTATTTTGGAAGAGGTTTCAATTGACTATGATAACAAAGTTGCTATCTATGATGATTATGATGATGACATGTATGCTATAAACAATAATGATAACCATGAAACTTGTCATCATGATTTTGATTTTCAATTTGATTATGCCTCACATGATAGTTATTTTGTTGAGTTTGCTCCCACTACTATTCATGAGAATAAATTTGCTTATGTGGAGAGTAAGAAAATTTCTATGCTTGTGGATCATGAAAAGAATGCTTTATTTAATCGTTATATTGTTGAATTCATTCATGATGCTACTGAAAATTATTATGAGAGAGGAACATATGCTTTTACATATTGCAATAATATCAAGTTTCCTCTCTGTGTGTTGAAAATCTTGAAGTTTTGCTTGTGTTTGCCTTCCTATGCTAGTTGATTCTTGTTCCCATAAGTTATTTGCTCACCAAATCCCTATGAATAGGAAGTGGGTTATACTTAAATGTGCTAGTCATATGCTTCATGATGCTCTCTTTATGTTTCAATTCTTTACTTTTATGCGAGCATCATTGAAATCATCATGCCTAGATAAAAAGGCATTAAAGAAAGCGCTTGTTGGGAGTCAACCCAACATTTACCCCAACTGTTTTTGTGTTTTCACATGATTAGGCTACTGTAGTAACCATGTTTTATAGCTTTTATTTCAATAAAATGCCAAGTAAAGCCTTTGGGATAGTGTGGCTGATAGTTGACTTGATTATGTGCAAAAACAGAAACTTTTGCGCCCAGTAACAGAATTGTTTAAATTCACTGGAGCGTCGAAAAACTCTGAATTTTTGATAGTTGATGGGTTTACAAATTTTCTACGATTTCCTAAGTTTTCAGAACTTTTGGAGTTACAGAAGTATGACCTTAATTCAGATCTTTACAGAGTGTTCTGTTTTTAACAAATTATGTTTGCAATGCATAGTTTGCTTGTTTTATGGTTTCTATGGCTTATATTGTTTAATATAAATTGTGGAAATTTTATGGTACAGTAGGCATTGTGTGTGAACAATTATGAATCTTATCTTGACAGTACCAAAGTGAATGATTTATCTTTATCATACTAACCCATCTCATGAAGTTCCGTTAAGTTTTGTGTGATTGAAGTTTTCAAGTTTTGGGTGAGATATCGATATGAGGAGAATAAGGATTGACAAGACCCTAAGCTTGGGGATGACCAAGGCACCCCAAGGTAATATTCAAGGAATATCCAAGCAACTAAGCTCGGGGATGCCCAGGAAGTCATCCCCTCTTTTGTCTCCGACATTATCAGTAACCTCACTTGGAGCTATATTTTTATTCGTCACATGATATGTGTTTTGCTTGGAGCGTCATTTTCCTTTATTTGTATTTGATTTCTTCTATTTATAATAATGTTTTTCACCTGTCAATTCAATAAAAGTGGCAAGGATAGCCTTTACCATGCTTATTTTGCAAGTCTACACACTAATAGAAAATAGGGTACTAGTCCCGGTTCCAGAGGGCCTTTAGTCCCGGTTCTGGAACCGGGACAAAACTATCGGGACTAATGCCCAAAACCTTTAGTCCCGGTTTGCTTACGAACCGGGACCAAAGGAGCTCCACGTGGCCGCTGTTGGGCACCCAGGGAGGAGGACCTTTAGTCACGGTTGGTAACATCGACCGGGACTAAAAGGCAGCCACGTTGTAGCAGCTCCCAGGCGCTGGGGTTTTTTTTAAAGGGGGGTTAGGGGTTTTGGAGGGTTAATTTAGGTGTTTCATATTGTGTTAGCTATAGCTACTACATATAGAGAGAAGTGACCTGCCTTTCTCCGTGCTTAGTCGAGGGTAGCTACTACATACAAAGAGAACTCGACGCTAGCTAGTAAGCAAATGAAGGAACCTTTAATTACACAACATCGTGATCATGAACATATAGAGAGAGAAGTGACCTCTCTTTCTTCATGCTTGGTCGAACAACAAGTTTTCGTATATCTATCCGACGCTACTACATACATACAATATAACATCTCTTACGATCCCTGACATCATCTACCGAAAATCAGCTTGAATTTCCACATGGTATTCTCCGTCTTTTTGTATGATGTGGTCAAGAAAGAATCCCGTCAATTCCTCTTGAATTGCTCATATGCGATCATGTGGTAGGAGTTCATCCTGCATCTGCCACATCTAATTTAAAGAAGGGGGTCAATACATATATATGAATGAAACTCAACACAATTGATGGTAATAAAATAAAATTGTCAATATTGTTTACGTACTTCAAATTGTTTGTCAGAGTAGCCCTGCTTAGAGGCCGAGTGGTGCATGAACTCGCAAACGTAGTGTCCACAGGAATCAGTCCCGGGTGCCTGCAACAAGCACTTTACGAGAATAGAGTTCAATCAAACTGATAATCAAGCATGACAATGGTATTGATGAATCTAGAATCAATGAGAGATGCGTGGAACTTGCTAGTACTACTTACTTTGGGGTGTGTAAATCGCAGCTCGTTCCTCAGACCCGGAACCATTCCGGTGAACTTTTTCCAAACCCTGCCAGGCAAAGAAAATGATTACTTGATATCAGGAAATGAATGAAAGTTGCCGATATGGTGCGATAATGATTGAACTTACTTCTGGAGCATTGCAATCATGTCCTCATAATCCTTGGGATCTTTACGTCTCGAGTCTAAGAAGTTACTACTGCTCCGTCAAGCTTAACCTCGAGTAGAATAAAGTGGAAGCTGCGCACGCATAACTCATCAATTACATTACTTAACCTCGAGTAAGTGAAACCAAATATGCACAAGACAGTAACACTCACTTGAAGTTGTAAGGAAAGAGTATTTTCCCTTTGTTTTGATGTCGAAGGAACGATTGTAGCAAGTTTTCCTCAGTATCTTTGACTCTGTTTTTTACCGACCATTCATTTATGGTATTTGGGCTAATGAACCCAATGTCATAGATTTGTCTTTTCTTGCATTCGATGATCTTCAATCTGCATAATATAGTGAGGATAATTATATATACATACAATGAACGAGCTGAGCTAGAGACTTAATTACAGAAGTAATACTTACAGACAGTAGCAAGTCATGAGTTGTTTGTCGAGGGCTTGTTGATTGAATAACAGGCATCACCTCAACTCCAATGAGGTCGTGCTCATCTTTAATTCTCAGCATCAAACTATCGGTCCCATTCTTCCTGCAGCTTTCCAAGTACCACTCGTGCAATCTTCGCATCATCATTGTTAGAGGAGGATGATTAGGTTTGACGAGAGGCTTCCCGTGCTCGTATCTAAATTGCTCTACTACCTCAGCCGTTTCAAACTGTACATCATCACCCACGTAATCATCGAGATTGGTACGGGCAGTAGCCCCAGATGATTAGCGACGATATCGCTAGACACCTTGAGCGGGGGCCACGATTGCTTCTCCTGTTCGCTGAGCTGGGGAATTTGTTCCCACTTCTTCATTTTGCTAGCCTTGCAGCACTGGTAGTACTTCCCGACCGCCGCGCTTCACCATATGTTATTCCAATACAGCTATCAGAGTTGGATTGCGGCGGAGACGGTGGTGGTCGCTTAAGGGCATCCAGAGTGCGCTTCGCTTTCACCGGATCTACCGTTTCCTTTGGAGGTGGAGGTTTCCGTTCAAAATGGGCCTGCACTTGGGCTGTCACGATGTCATCGGTTTCCTCGTCAGTCCTCTCATATGGTAACTTTGGAAGAGCCTTGAGGCTTGGATCAGATTTGAATTTCTTACCGCCTCTTGTATTGCTAGCAGCCGGAGCGGCGGCGTCTCTCTTCCACCGTTGTTGAGGCGGCGGAGTCCGCTGATGCGCCGGAGGAGGCGGAGTGCGCTGACGCGCTGGAGGAGGCTGAGTCCGCTGACGCGCCAGAGACAGCTCATGCGCCGAAGACGACTCAGGCACCTGATCAGACGACTGAGCTGGACTTTGAGGAGTCTGCTGAGGGGCCTCAACCGGCCGAGTCTGCTGAGGTGTCCAGTTTGGAAGCTTGATGTACTCCTTTTTCCATAGACAGGTACTCCTTAAAGCATTTTCCAGATGAATATCCCCTTCACCTGTAAAGTAGTTAAGCTCCAGCTCCTCAAATCCCTCCATTATTTCATCCACCATCACAATAGCATAGCCATGTGGAATAGCACGGCAATGGAAAGTTCCCTCAGCTCGAGGAGGTACAACAGAGCCGACCGCCGCCTTCAAGGTCAGGTTCTGGCATTTCGTCATTAGCACACAATTTCAGCCTCCGTGATACTATCCATGGGGTAGCGAGGAGCCGTGAAATCAGGCTGAACGAGCTCCGTGGAAGCCACGCTGCTTCTCCGCTGTGATGGTGGGGTAGCTTCTGGGGCAGCATCGAAGGAAGGATCTTCGTGTCGCTGAGATGGTTGGCCGGTAGCTCGCTGGCTCTCAAGTTCCTCTAGTTTTGCTAATCTTGCACTAAGCTTCTGCATTTCGGTTGCTTCCTCTTTCTTCTTTCTCTCTCGGCTTCTATAACCATTGCTGTCGGGAAACCCATGCACCCACGAAACGAAGCCTGATGTGCCTCATGTTCGTCCAGGGTGTTCAGGATTCCCGAGGGCCTCTGTCAGCTCGTCCTTCTCTCTGTCGGGAATGAACGTCCCTTCCTGCGCTGCCTTGATTGCTGTCTCAAGCTTCTTGATGGGTATTGCAAGTTGATCATTTGTCCAACGACACTTCCCTGATTCTGGGTCCAAAGTTCCCCCAACCCCAAAGAACCAAGTCCTTGCCCGATCTGGCCAGTGCAATGTCGCTGGTTGGACCCCTTTAGCAAGCAGGTCTTGCTCAACTTTGTCCCACAACGGCCGGGCTTTGTTGTAGCCACCTGACCCCGTGGTATGGTGATACAGCTTCTTTGCAGCATTTTGCTTGTTTGTCACTGACCTTTGCATACCCTTGTCCAATTTCTTGTAGGCCACAAATGCGGGCCAGTGATCTCTTATCTTCTCATATCGACCGATGAATTCCGGAGTCTCATTTTTCTCGACAAACTTTTTGTTCAACTCTTTCTTCTAGTTGTTGAATAGTGCTGCCATCTTCTTAAGAGCAAACGCCTTGACCTTTCGCTCTATAACAGGGTTATTCGGGTCCTCCTATGGCGGTAGGCTGAAATTTGTCATCAGCGAGGTCCAAAGATCATCTTTCAGTCTATCCTGGACATAAGAAACTTCAGGGTCCTTCTTCTTATTCCATTGTTGGATGCTGATCGGGACGCTGTCCCTAACAACAACTCCGCACTGATGTACAAATGTGTCCTTGGTCTGCTTGGGAGCAATCGGTTGGCCATCTTTCGCGACTTCTGTGATCGTGAACCTTTCATCCTGGCGCAACCTTTTCTTCGGGCCTCGTCTCCTTACGGAAGTTTGGCTTGATCCGGAGGGCTAAAAGAAGAAAGAAGCGTTAATATATGTACATACCAAAACAATTAATGCATCAAGTCGGCACAGGATTAATTAATATATATATACCTCGCCAGACTTTGCAGCAGTTAAGGCTCCCTCCTCCGTTCGGTCACCGAAGCCATGATCATGATCTCCTTCCTCGGCCGTTCGGTCACCGGAGCCGTCATAATCTCCTTCCTCCTCCATTGTTGGATCACCGGAGCCATCATCCTCTCCTTCCTGACCATCAGTTTCATTGAGAAACGGCAAGGGATCACCTCCGTCACGGATTATGTCCCCCAACAACTCTTCTTGTTCCAAGTCTCTGTCCATAGTTTCTGCAAATATTACAACATGGCAATATACAAACATGAGAGATGGATTAGTGGCAAACATGGACTTAGTATCACAACAAGGAATCATATGCATATGAGCAATGGATTCGTGGCAAACATCATCGAGGACTCCTCCCCCCTTATCGGGGTTATGTTTTAATGACCCCCCCTCATGTCGAAGTTATCGGGGTTATGTTTTAACGACCCCCGCCCCACCCCCCTCATGTCGAAGTTATCGGGGTTATATTTTAACGACCCTCCCCCCCTCATGTCGAAGTTATCGGGGTTATGTTTTAATGACCCCAGGCGCCCCCTCATGTCGTAGTTATCGTGGTTATGTTTTAACGACCCCCCCCCCTCATGTCGAAGTTATCGGGGTTATGTTTTAACGACCCCCCCCCCCTCATGTCGAAGTTATCGGGGTTATGTTTTAACGACCCCCGCCCCCCCCCCCCTCATGTCGAAGTTATCGGGGTTATGTTTTAACGACCCCCCCCCCCTCATGTCGAAGTTATCGGGGTTATGTTTTAACGACCCCCCCCCCATGTCGAAGTTATCGGGGTTATGTTTTTGACAGACGAACAGAGGGCATATTCGGATTCGTCATATTTTTCTGATCGATTTTTATATATAAATTATTTTCATCAGAGTTACGGTTAATTTTCTACAAATTTTCTATATACATACATCCATCGATATCCATCCATCCATACATATACATCTACATTATATATGAACAAAAAAATTCATCATATCAATATTTACATATACATACACATACATACATACACATGATTAATAAACACTAAGCATCTACATATACATTATATATGAACAAAAAAATTCATCATATCAATATTTACATATACATACACATACATACATACGCATGATTAATAAACACTAAGCATCTACATATACATTATATATGAACACAAAAAATCATCATATAAAAAAAAGGCACAGCGGGCCGGGGCGGCGAGGGCTCCGGGGGAGGGAGACGACGGTGACGGCGACGACGGGGCAGGGGCACAGCGACGGCGACGGCGACGACGGGGGCGGGCCGGGGCAGGGGCGCGAGCTCGGGGGCGACGACGGGGCAGGGGCGCAGTGACGCAGACGGCGGGGGCGGCGGACGGTGTCGGGACAGTCTGGCGGCGTCGATGTGCTCGGCGTCTTCGGGGGAAACTGCGGATGAACTATGAAAATTTCCTAAGTGTGGGCTTATATACCCCAACATTTAGTCCCGGTTGGTGACACCAACCGGGAATGAAAGGCCCCCTTTCGTCCCGGTTGGAGCCACCAACCGGGACTAAAGGTCAATTTCAGCAGCCCAAAGGGCGGGGAGCAGAGACCTTTAGTCCCGGTTGGTGGCTCGAACCGGGACGAAAGGGGGGCATTGGTCCCGGTTGGTGGCTCAAACGGGGACCAAAGGCACCCTTTCGTCCCGGTTCGAGCCACCAACCGGGACCAATAGCCTGGCACAGCGGTGTGGTGGGAGTTTAGTCCCACCTCGCTAGTTGAGAGAGGGCAGGACTGGTTTAGCTTTCGAGCTCCTCTCTAATGCAGGCAGTACTTGCCTAAAATTTGTCACTGCAATGTTGGGCCCGCGGGCCTGCATCCTGGCCCATGTACAGATGGGTTTCTAGTCGTATGCAGGCCGTGGTGGCCCAGTAGGCGGCATTTTTTTTATTTTTTATGTCATTTTAGTTTGCAATTAAAGTTTTTAACATAAAATACTTTATGAAAATTCTTTTTGCTAATAAAGTTTTTAACAAAAAATACTTGGATAACTTTATTTGCATAAATTTTATATAATTTTAAGGTAATATTATTTTGATAATTTTTTTATTTTTCATGTCATTTTAGTTTGCTATTAAAGTTTTTAACATAAAATACTTTATGAAAATTCTTTTTGCTATTAAAGTTTTTAACAAAAAATACTTTGATAATTTAGTTGCATAAATTTTATATAATTTTTTTGTTAATATTATTTTGATAATAACTAGAGGTTTATAAAAGCTTTTTAGTTGATTCTTTTTGCTATTGAAGAATATTATAGTTTTGTTTTAGTTGATCATATCAAAATATTTTAATTGATTCCTTTTAGTTCATTCTTTGTGCTATTAGAGTTTTATAGAAGCTTTTTAGTTCATTCTTTTTGCAATTAGAGTTTTATAAAAGCTTTTTAGTTCATTCTTTTGAAAAGCACTACAAATGAACTCTGAAAAGGTTGAAAGTTGGCATGGTATCATCATTTCACCCACATAGCAAGTGCTAAAAAAGTTGAGAGGGTTACGGCAAAAACTGGATGCACTTCATGTACAAAATGGACAATCTCTTTTGAAGTATCAGGGTTTCGGAAGAAAACTCATCTGTTACAAAAGGATTTCATTTTTTCGAACTTATTTCAACTCCAAACTTTTTGTGCGTTCATCATGCACCATTCAAAGCCACATCATCAATTTTCAACCCTTTCTGACTTCATTTGGTATTTTTCATGCATTTACAGATTTTTTTAGCTAAATGACCCTAAAATTGAAAAGCACTACAAATGAACTCTGAAAAGGTTGAAAGTTGGCATGGTATCATCATTTCACCCACATAGCATGTGCTAAAAAGTTGAGAGGGTTACGGAAAAAGCTGGATGCACTTCCTGTACAAAATGGACAATCTCTTTCGAAGTATCAGGGTTTCGAACGAAAACTCATCTGTTACAAAAGGGATTTCATTTCTTGACATGTAACTGCAGTGATATTCTAGATAAAAGCCATCATCAGAATAGTTCTGGAGACAAAGTCTTCACTTTTTCTTCGCGTGTGTCCCTTGCTTATTGCGCCGTAACCATGGATAATCTTCATCGTTTAACAGGGTGCTTGGGTCAGCCTTCACTTTGAAGGGAGGAATTTCATGAAACTTTTCATAATCTTCAGACATGTCTATCTTGCCCTCCACTCCCATGATGTCTCTTTTCCCTGACAGAACTATGTGCCGCTTTGGCTCATCGTATGATGTATTTGCTTCCTTATCTTTTCTTTTTCTCGGTTTGGTAGACATGTCCTTCACATAGAAAACCTGCGCCACATCATTGGCTAGGACGAATGGTTCGTCTGTGTACCCAAGATTGTTGAGATCCACTGTTGTCATTCCGTACTGCGGGTCTACCTGTACCCCGCCTCCTGACAGATTGACCCATTTGCACCGAAACAAATGGACCTTAAAATCATGTCCATAGTCAAGTTCCCATATTTCCACTATGTAACCATAATATGTGTCCTTTCCCCTGTTGATTGCTGCATCAAAGCGGACACCACTATTTTGGTTGGTGCTCTTTTGATCTTGGGCGATCGTGTAAAACGTATTCCCATTTATCTCATATCCTTTGTAAGTCAATACAGTCGAAGATGGTCCCCTGGCCAACGAGTACAGCTCATCTCCAACAATCTTGTCACCCATGAGATGTGTTTGCAACCAACTGCCGAAAGTCCTGATGTGTTCACATGTAATCCAATCGTCACACTGCTCCGAGTGTTCAGAGCGCAGAATATTCTTGTGTTCATTGACATACGGGGTCACCAAGGTAGAATTCTGTAGACCTGTGTAGTGTGCTTGACCCCAAGAATGCTCGTCCCTACATATTATTGAGTCCGTTCCTAGCATGCCTTTTCCAGTCAGTCTCCCCTCATACCGCGATTGAGGGAGACCAATCAGCTTAAGGTTAGGAATGAAGTCAACACAAAACCCAATGACCTCCTTTGTTTGATGGCCCGTGGAGATGCTTCCTTCTGGCATAGCACGGTTACGAACATATTTCGTTAAGACTCCCATGAACCTCTCAAAGGGGGAACATATTGTGTAGAAATACAGGGCCCAGAATGGAAATCTCGTCGACTAGATGAACCAGGACGTGCGTCATGATATTGAAGAAGGATGGTGGGAACACCAGCTCAAAACTTGCAAGACATTGCACCAAACCATTCTTTAACCTTGGTAGGATTTCTGGATCGATTACCTTCTGAGAGATTGCATTGAGGAATGCACATAGCTTCACAATGGCTAATCGAACGTTTTCCGGTAGAAGCCCCCTCAATGCAACCGGAAGCAGTTGTGTCATAATCATGTGGCAGTCATGAGACTTTAGGTTCTGGACCTTTTTCTCTGGGATATTTATTATTCCCTTTATATTGGACGAGAAGCCAGATGGGACCTTCATACTGAGCAGGCATTCAAAGAAGATTTCATTCTCTTCTTTGGTAAGAGTGTAGCTGGCAGGACCTTGATACGGCTTTGGATGCATGCCATCTTTTTCGTGCACACGTTGCTGGTCCTCCCGTGCCTCCGGTGTATCTTTTGTCTTCCCATACACGCCCAAGAAGCCTAGCAGGTTCACGCAAAGATTCTTCGTCACGTGCATCACGTCGATTGCAGAGCGGACCTATAGGTCTTTCCAATAGGGTAGGTCCCAAAATATAGATTTCTTCTTCCACATGGGTGCGCGTCCCTCAGCGTCATTCGGAACAGATAGTCCGCCAGGACCCTTTCCAAAGATTACTTGTAAATCATTGACCATATCACGTATGTGATCACCAGTACGGAGGGCGGGCTTCTTCCGGTGATCTGCCTCACCTTTGAAATGCTTGCCTTTCTTTCGACATTGATGGTTGGTTGGAAGAAATCGACGATGTCCCAGGTACACATTCTTCCTGCATTTGTCCAAATATATACTTTCGGTGTCATCTAAATAGTGCGTGCATGCGTGGTATCCCTTGTTTGTCTGTCCTGAAAGGTTACTGAGAGCAAGCCAATCATTGATGGTTACAAACAGCAAAGCATCTAGGTCAAATTTCTGCTGTTTGTGCTCATCCCACACACGTACACCTTTTCCATTCCACAGCTTTAAAAGTTCTTCAACTAATGACCTTAGGTACATGATACGTCTCCGTTGTATCTACTTTTCCTAAAGCTTTTCCTCTTGTTTTGGACTCTAATTTGCACGATTTGAATGAAACTAACCCGGACTGACGCTGTTTTTAATAGAACTACCATGGTGTTGTTTTTGTGTAGAAATAAAAGTTCTCGGATTGGAACGAAACTTCACGAGGATTTTTTATATAATAAAAGAGAATTTCTGGAGCCAAGAACCACAGGAGGGGGGCACCTGGGTGGGCACAACCCACCAGGGCGCGCCCCCCCTCCAGGCGCGCCCAGGTGGGTTGTCCCCACCTGGTGGCCCTGCAGACTCCAACCTTGATGCAATAAAGTCATATTTTCGGAGAAAAAAATCAGGGAGAAAGAATTATCGCGTTTCACGAGACAGAGCCGCCGCCACCTACTGTTCTTCATCGGGAGGCCAGATCTGGAGTCCGTTTGGGGCTCTGGAGAGGGGGATCTTCGATCTTCGTCATCACCAACCCTTCTCCATCGCCAATTCCATGATGCTCTCCACCGGGAGTGAGTAATTCCATCATAGGCTCGCTGGTCGGTGCGGAGTTGGATGAGGTTCATCATGTAATCGAGTCAGTTTTGTTAGGGCTTGATCCCTAGTATCCATTATGTTCTGAGATTGATGTTGCTATGACTTTGCCATGCTTAATGCTTGTCACTTTGGGCCTGGGTGCCATGATTTCAAATCTGAACCATTTATGTTATCACCATTATATCTATGTTCTAGATCTGATCTTGCAAGTTATAGTCACCTACTACGTGTTATGATCCGGCAACCCCAGAGTGACAATAGTCGGGACAGTTCCCGGTGATGACCGTAGTTTGAGGAGTTCATGTATTCACTATGTGTTAATTCTTTGTTCGGGTTCTCTATTAAAAGGAGGCCTTAATATCCCTTAGTTTCCAATAGGACCCCGCTGCCACGGGAGGGTAGGACAAAAGATGTCATGCAAGTTCTTTCCATAAGCACGTATGACTATTTACGGAATACATGCCTACATTATATTTATGAACTGGAGCTAGTGTTGTATCGCCCTAGGTTATGACTGTTATATGATGAATATCATCCAATGAATTCACCGATCCAATGCCTATGAATTTCTCTCATATTGTTCTTGCTAAGTTACTACTGCTGTTGTTACTATTGCACTTGCTACAAAATCATTGCTATCACTGTTACAGCTACTATTGCTGTTGCTACTACTATCAGAACTATCATACTACTTTGCTACTGATCGCTTTGTTGTAGATAATTAATCTCCAGGTGTGGTTGAATTGACAACTCAACTGCTAATACTTGCAAATATTCTTTGGCTCCCCTTGTGTCGAATCAATAAATTTGGGTTGAATACTCTACCCTCGAAAACTATTGCGATCCCCTATACTTGTGGGTTATCATGACCTTTTTCTGGCGCCGTTGCTAGGAAGCATAGCTATATTTGTTGAGTCACTTGGGATTATTATCAAATTATCACTATGAAGAATCTGAAGGATGCTAAGACTAAGATTTTTCCCTCTAAGACGAGGGGAGGTAAGGAACTGCCATCCAGCTCCGCTTTAGATTCACCTTCTGTTATAAGTAGACTTGCAACACCACCACATGTTATCAATTCTCATATGTCGCAAGTTATTGATGGTGCTACTTCTGCTATGAATGCTACTCATGATGATGCTAGTACCTTGCTTGATGATAATGTGCCACTAGGTGAATTTCTTGATGAACAACTTGCTAGAACTAAAGCTTTTGAGAATGCTGAAACTGATGAAATTGTTGAAACTGATGAAGAGCTTGAAACTGAAAATCTTGAAACACCTATTAGACCTAGTTCTCCTAGATATGAATTGCCTAAGATACCGGAAGGTTATGTTATGGATGAGGAGACAACTAGAGATTTTCTTACTTGCAAAGATAGGGATGATCTGAAGAAGTTATTATGCAAACTGAAAGAGAAATCTTTGAATGCTAGAATGAAATATGATCCTAAGTTTGCTACTTCACCTATCTTTGTTGATGATAAGGATTATGAATTCTCTGTCGACCCAGAGTTGATTACTTTGGTTCAATCTGATCCTTTCCATGGTTATGAAACTGAAACTGTTGTGGCACATCTTACTAAGTTGAATGACATAGCCACCCTATTTGCTCATCATGAGAAAAATCGCTACTATTATATTCTCAAATTATTTCCATTCTCATTAAAGGGTGATGCTAAGGCTTGGTATAATACTCTTGCTCCTGGTTGTGTGCGTAGTCCCCAGGATATGATTTATTACTTCTCTGAAAAATATTTTCCTGCTCATAAGAAACAAGCTGCCTTACAGGAAATATTTAACTTTGCGCAAATTGAAGAAGAGAGTCTCCCACAAGCTTGGGGGAGGCTTCTCCAATTGCTTAATGCTTTGCCTGATCATCCTCTTAAGAAAAATGAAATACTTGATATCTCCTATAATGGACTAACCAATGCTTCTAGGGATTTCCTAGACAGTTGTGCTGGTTGTGTTTTCAGGAAGTGAACTATTGAACAAGCTAAAGAATTATTGAATAACATATTGAAAAATTATGATGATTGGACTCTTCCCGAACCACCACTCAAACCTACTCCGAAGAAGAGGGGTATCTTATATCTCAGTCCTGAAGACATGCAAGAGGCAAAGAAATCTATGAAGGAAAAAGGTATTAAAGCTGAGGATGTCAAAAATTTACCACCTATCGAAGAAATACATGGGCTTGAAACACCACCATCACCTAAGGTGGTAGAGGTAAATTCTTTACTAAAGTTCGATGAAGGTGATATTCCTTATAATAAACATCCTAGTCAATGCCTTTATGAGTTTGATAATTACATTAGAAAACAAGATCACTTCAATGCAAATGTTATGAAACAATTGAAATACAATTCTGATATGATTGCTTGCTTAAGTGACTTGTTATTTAGAATCTCAAATGATGTTAGAGGTGTGGGAAAACATGCCTCTATGGTTCAAAATCAATTAGAACAAGTTGCTAAATCTCAAAGAGAGTTGCTTGATGAAATGAATAATAATATCAATGATCATGCTGTTAGAGTAATGACTAGAGGAGGTAGAATGACTCAGGAACCACTTTATCCTGAGGGACACCCAAAATGAATTGAACAAGACTCTCAAAGAGTTGACACTGATGTACCTAGTCCTTCTAAAAATAAAAAGAAGAAGAAAAATGATAGGACTTTGCATGCCTCTAGTGAACCTAAAGTTGAAAAACCTCCTGATAATGATAATGAAGTCTCTATCTCTGATGCTGAATCTCAATCTGGTAATGACCACTCACCTTCTGAAAATCAAAAAGACAATGATGAGGTTCATGAAGACACTCAAATAAATAATAAAGAACCAGGTAATGATGTTGAGATAGAACCACCAGTTGATCTTGATAACCCACAACCCAAGAATAAAAGATATGATAAAAGAGACTTTGTTGCTAGAAACATGGTAAGGAAAGAGAACCGTGGGTTCAAAACCCTATGCCCTTTCCACCTAAGTCAACCAAAAAGAAAGATGATGAAGAATTCGAACGCTTTGCGGAAATGCTGAGGCCAGTCTTTTTGCGTACTCGCTTGACTGATATCTTAAAAATGCCTCCTTATGCAAAGTACATGAAAGACATCATCACCAATAAGAGAAAAATACCGAAAGCTGAAATCTCCACCATGCTTGCTAATTATACTGTTAAGGATGGAGTACCTAAAAAACTTGGAGATCCGGGAATACAAACTATACCTTGCTCCATTAAAAGAAACTATGTGAAAACCGCTTTATCTGATTTAGGAGCTGGTGTTAGTGTTATGCCTTTCTCTTTATATAAAAGACTTGATTTGAATAAACTCACACCTACTGAAATATCTTTGCAAATGGCTGATAAAGCAACTGCCATACCTATCGGTATTTGTGAGGATGTGCCCGTTGTTGTCGCTAATGTTACTATCTTGACTGACTTTGTTATACTTGAGATGCCCGAGGATGACAACATGTCGATTATTCTTGGTAGACCCTTCTTGAATACTGCAGGGGCTGTTATTGATTGCAATAAAAGCAAGGTCACTTTTCATATCAATGGTAATGAGCATACGGTGCACTTTCCGAAGAAGCAATTCCAAGTGAATGGTATTAATGTTATTGAAAAATCTCCGACAATCACTATTGGAAGTTTTCAACTACCCCTACCTACTGTTAAAAAGAAATATGAAATGCTTATTGTTGGGGACATTCACATCCCCATTGAGGTAACTTAGTGTTTTACGAAAGTTCTTCGGTTTCATGCTAATCGGAAGTGGTTGTTAATAAGACTTGATCAACCTTATTAATGAATCATTTTTGAGAGGTATGAAGTTGATGAATTTAGTGAGCACTACCTTCTGTCCCTACCTTTTGTTTTCTGTTTTTATTAGTTAAATAAAATAAAATGCCATGCCTTGCCTGTTTTCTGAGTTTTCCGTGCAATAAAAAATGACCCAAAAATAAAAGTTCTCATAATACTCTGAAAATTTAATACGATTTTTTCTGAATATTTAAGAATATTTAGTGTAAATAACATCAGAGGGAGGTGCTCCAGGTGGGCACAACCCACCTGGGTACGCCAGCACCCCCAGGCGCGCCCTGGTGGGTTGTGGTCCCCATGTGGGCCCTCTCACTTATCTTTTCACTCCATATCATCACCTACCTCCAGAAAAAATTCACCATTGCTCTCTCTCTCGTGTTCTTGCTCTCAAACCCGCGAATTTCGATCTCTTTGCTCGAAGCTCCATTTCCGAAACTGTTTTGGGGGATTGTTGCTTGGTATGTGCCTCCTCCATTGATCCAATTAGTTTTTTCTTTAGTGGTTTATATTTTGAATAATTAGTTGCTCTTGGTGCTGCTATAGATGAGCTTGCATGTTGAATTCTTAGAGTTCTAAGTAGTTTGAATGCTTGATATGGCCTCTATGCATCCCTATGAGTAGTTGCTATCAATCTTGTAAAGTTTTGTTGATAAAAATTTGTGACCCAAAAATTTTCAGAAAATTGTACGCGAATATGATGAACCTATTTGGAAGGAGTTCTTCGAGGCGGAGGTCCTCGGAGGTATCTTCTAGTAGCAGCTCCGTTTGCCAGGCTTATGTTGAACCAAGTGAAAATTCCATTCGAGATGCCGCCACCAAATCATGTTTATGGCCATGCAACGATTATATGGTGCGTGTGGGCATTAAAGAAGAATTTGAGCAATATGTTCACAATGCCGAGCTCGGTCCCTACATTGCAGATAAGTGCAACCAACACCTCAGCCTCACTGAATCATTTACCAAATAATTTAAATTCCACCATCATGAGTCTAGAGTGTTGTTTAAACTATATGACTATCCTTTCACTCTATCCTTAGAGGCATTTTCTAACCACTGCAAAATTCCATTTTGGGTTTCATTGGACGAGCCACCAAGGTCGGAGTTTGAGATATTCTTGACTAGCCTTTGCTATGGTGAGACTAGAGGAGTGACTCAAGGTAGAATAAAGAGCATTCATTTTCCCTCAATCCAATACTTTGCACTATTGAATGGAAAATGCATTGTAGGCAAACAGGAATGTAGTACACTTTGTGCCCCAGACTTGAGCCTTATCCGTACCGCTCTCACCGGTGACAAAAGTTATAACCTTGGAGCGATAGTGGCACGTAGATTACAACACAACGCTGGTAGTGGATATTTTTATGGTGGGATTTACGCCACATGCTTAGCAAGAGAGCTAGGTGTTTCACCTTGGCCTTATGACCCCATCTTACCAACGCAATACCTTGACTTTGATGCTATGAAACGTCATAAGATCCTTAGTGGTGAACCCCATAATTTTACTTATAACCTGTTTTTAATAAAAGTTCCGTTGTGGACATGTTTTTGCATGCATCTGCTCTCTTTGATGTTCATAGCAAGGAAAGATATTATGTTCTTGAGAGCGAGGCCCGAGCACATAACGCGGCAGTTGTGGCTGCACGACGGGCTGAGACATCTGCACCTAGAGCCTCCATGAGCTATCACTCCGACCATTATGCAGGCTACTGATGGAGATTACCAAGTTAGGCCAAAAGCCTAAGCTTGGGGGAGTACGTATTTCCACCAACATTACTTTCATGTTCACACATTTCATTCCAGTTGTCGGTGTCCACACTTTTTCGTTGTATTATCCATGCTAGATTTATTTTCTCGCCTTCTTCTTGTGTGTTTAAAAAAACTTTGAGAAAATACAAAAATATTTCCTGCTTCTTTTTTATTTTTCTTTCTAGTATAGTTAGTTGTAGTATTTAAAAAGAAAACCCAAAAAGATTTCCTTGTTCTTCTTTTGCTTGTTGGGAGCTCTCCCGTGTAAATAGTTTTTCTCGTTTTTGTTTTCCTTTCTTAAATTTGCTTTCTTTTAGAAAAACCAAAAACTCCAAAAATATTTCAGTATGTTTCTCTGAATTTCTTTTTATTGAGTCGTACCGAGGAGAAGACCACGATGAAAATGTTGAGTCGCTCTCATATGCATTGTTGTTGATCTAACAGGGAGCCCATATTACCTTGTTTTCTTCTTTTTGAATAATATGTTTGCAGATTCCAGCTTAGTCCACGGCACTCTTGCACTATTATTATTTTCATATCGTTCGGTCGTGCAAGTGAAAGGCAATAATGATGATATTTGATGAGCTGGCTGTGGCAGAGAGAAACGGGTCTGAACTCAACTTGTTCTGTTTTTGTAGATACGTTTAACCTAGTATCCATGATTCAGCTCATTATGATCAAACATGTTTGCAATGACCCTTAGAGATTATAGTTTCTCATGCCATGCTTAAGTAGCTAGGAGTGGATAATGATTTATCTTGGATGTCAACATTGCGTTAAAATAATTGTGATGTAGTATGATGATATGGTATCCTCCTCTGAATGTTCGAGTGGCTTGACTTGGCACATGTTCATGCATGTAGTTGATTCAAAACCAACATAGCCTCTATGATATTTATGTTCATGGTCTTCATATCCTACTCATGCTAGTATCCAATGTTACTTATGCATAATGCATGTTCATGACCATTTTCGCTCTCTAGCTGGCCGCTTCTTAACCTAATTGCTAGCCTTCGCCTGTACTAAGTGGGAATTTTGCTTGTGCATCAAAACCCTGAAACCCAAGTTATTCCAGATGAGTCGACCATACCTACCTATATGCGGTATTACCCTGCCGTCCTAAGTAAATTTGCATGTGCCACCTCTAAAACCTTCAAATAAATATCCTTTTTTGTGTGCCTGGATTGTTCATAGAGCGACAGGAGGTAGTCAGTATCTTCCATGCTAAGCAGGTTATTCTCATGATGAGGGTTTATTCACTCGTCCTTGCACGAAAGGGGCGGTAATAGGGATTCCCAGTCTCGAATTCAAATTGCAAATAATTAAACAAAACTCCCCCAGGACTGTTGTTGGTATGGACGGCACCCATTATTTCGGACAAGCCATGGAGTGTGATTGTTGGTGGAGGGGGAGTAAACCTTTACTTTTATCGCTTGGGAACCGCCACTAAAGTGTTTAGAATGGAAGATACCGATAACTAATGGTCGCGAAGTAAATAAGAAGGGTGCATTTCTCAAAATTTCATTTACCTCTGTTTTAAAACTTGAGCTCTGGCACCTCTGCAAATCACTACTTCCCTCTGCGAAGGGACTATCTATTTACTTTTATGTTGTGTCATCACCTTCTCAAATAAGCGCCAGAACCTGAGAGCACTATTGTCATCCTCATGCATTGTGTATAGCTAATGTTGGGTGCATCATGACTGGATCTTTTCTACCATGAATTACAATGTTTAGTCGCTGCTCGGACTTTGGAGGTGCTCTGCATTTATGTTTTGCAGTCTCAGAAAGGGCTAGCGAGATACCACTATTGTCATATTATATCATGGTTGCTTTGACAAAGTGTTGTTGTTTGAGATATCTTATTATTGCTCGCTAGTTGATTATGCCATTGATATGAGTTAATATAATTTTTAAGAGTTATTGTCGACATGGTTAGTTATAACCTTTGCTGAAAACCTGGGTGCTACTTAAGCTTATTTATGAAAACAAGAGCAAAAGAGTTCGTAAAAGTTTTTCTTTTTCCCTTTCAGTTTATCAACTGAATTGCTTGAGGACAAGCAAAGGTTTAAGCTTGGGGGAGTTGATACGTCTCCGTCGTATCTACTTTTCCTAACGCTTTTCCTCTTGTTTTGGACTCTAATTTGCATGATTTGAATGAAACTAACCCGGACTGAGGCTGTTTTCAGTAGAACTACCATGGTGTTGTTTTTGTGCAGAAATAAAAGTTCTCGGATTGGAACGAAACTTCGCGAGGATTTTTTATATAATAAAAGAGAATTTCTGGAGCCAAGAACCACAGGAGGGGGGCACTTGGGTGGGCACAACCCACCAGGGCGCGCCCCCCTCCAGGCACGCACAGGTGGGTTGTCCCCACCTGGTGGCCCTGCAGACTCCAACCCTGATGCTATAAAGTCATATTTTCGGAGAAAAAAATCAGGGAGAAAGAATTATCGCATTTCACGAGATGGAGCCGCCGCCACCTCCTGTTCTTCATCGGGAGGCCAGATCTGGAGTCCGTTTGGGGCTTCGGAGAGGGGGATCTTCGATCTTCGTCATTACCAACCCTTCTCCATCGCCAATTCCATGATGCTCCCCACTGGGAGTGAGTAATTACTTCGTAGGCTCGCTGGTTGGTGAGGAGTTGGATGAGATTCATCATGTAATCGAGTTTGTTTTCTTAGGGCTTGATCCCTAGTATCCATTATGTTCTGAGATTGATGTTGCTATGACTTTGCCATGCTTAATGCTTGTCACTTTGGGCCCAGGTGCCATGATCTCATATCTGAACCGTTTATGTTATCACCATTATATCTATGTTCTAGATCCAATCTTGCAAGTTATAGTCACCTACTACGTGTTATGATCCGGCAACCCCGGAGTGACAATAGTCGGGACACTTCCCGATGATGACCGTAGTTTGAGGAGTTCATGTATTCACTATGTGTTAATGCTTTGTTCCAGTTCTCTATTAAAAGGAGTCCTTAATATCCCTTAGTTTCCAATAGGACCCCGCTGCCACGGGAGGGTAGGACAAAAGATGTCATGCAAGTTCTTTCCATAAGCACGTATGACTATTTACGGAATACATGCCTACATTATATTTATGAACTGGAGCTAGTGCTGTATCGCCCTAGGTTATGACTGTTATATGATGAATATCATCCAACGAATTCACCGATCCAATGCCTATGAATTTCTCTCATATTGTTCTTGCTAAGTTACTACTGCTGCTGTTACTATTGCACTTGCTACAAAATCATTGCTATCATTGTTACCGCTACTATTGCTGTTGCTACTACTATCAAAACTATCATACTACTTTGCTACTGATCGCTTTGCTGCAGATAATTAATCTCCAGGTGTGGTTGAATTGACAACTCAGCTGCTAATACTTGCAAATATTCTTTGGCTCCCCTTGTGTCGAATCAATAAATTTGGGTTGAATACTCTACCCTCAAAAACTGTTGCGATCCCCTATACTTGTGGGTTATCAGTACACATCAATGTTGTTGCTGGGTTGCTTAGGGCCTTGGATGAGCACCAGCATCATAATGAACCTCTGCTTCATGCACAACCAAGGAGGAAGGTTATAGATACATAGAGTCACGGGCCAGGTGCTATGATTGCTGCTCTGCTCCCCAAAAGGATTAATGCCGTCTGCACTTAAACCAAACCATACGTTCCTTGCGTCACCTGCAAAGTCCCCCCGCCTTCTCTCGATTTTTCTCCATTGCGACCCGTCAGCGGGTGCTCTCCACTTCCCGTCTTTGTTACGGTCCTCTTTGTGCCATCGCATCAACTTGGCATGCTCTTTCTTTCTGAACAGACGTTTCAACCGTGGTATTATAGGAGCATACCACATCTCCTTGGTAGGAACCCTCTTCCTGGGGCACTCGCCCTCAACATCACCAGGGTTATCTCGTCTGATCTTATACCGCAATGCACCGCATACCGGGCATGCGTTCAATTCCTCATACTCACCGCGGTAGAGGATGCAGTCATTAGGGCATGCATGTATCTTCTGCACCTCCAATCCTAGAGGGCATATAACCTTCTTTGCTTCGTACGTACTGTCAGGCAATTCGTTATCCTTTGGAAGCTTCTTCTTCAAAAAATTTAGTAGCTTCCCAAATCCGTTGTTAGATACACCATTGTCTGCCTTCCATTGCAGCAATTCCAGTGTGGTACCGAGCTTTGTGTTGTCATCTTCGCAATTTGGGTACAACCCTTTTTTGTGATCCTCTAACATGTGATCGAACTTCAACTTCTCCCTTTCACTTTGGCATTGTCTCTTTGCATCAACAATGACCCGGCGAAGATCATCATCGGGCACATCATCTGGTTCCTCTTGATCTTCAGCTTCCCCTGTTGCAGTATAACCGTATTCAGGGGGCGGATAGTTTTCATCATCCTCTTCTTCTTCGTTATCTTCCATCATAACCCCTCTTTCTCCGTGCTTGGTCCAAACATTATAGTGTGGCATGAAACCCTTCTCAAGCAGGTGGACGTGAAGGGTTTTTGAGTCAGAGTAATCCTTCGTATTCCCACAGATGAGGCATGGACACTACATAAAACCATTATGCTTGTTTGCCTCAGCCACTTCAAGAAAATTATGCAGGCCCTCAATGTACTCGGAGGTGCGTCTATCACCGTACATCCATTGCCGGTTCATCTGCGTGCATTATATAATTAAGTGTATCAAAAACCATTACAGAACATCATGAATAGAGAAGTGACCAAATTAATACAAGTTCATCATCACATTAAAACCAAAGTACAGTAGAGATCAAATGTTATTACTGAAAAAATAAATACATAAAGTTCATACATAGTTCTCATTGAACAACATATAGCTCTCTAGAGCATCTAATTAAAACATACATTGAAACTATGTAAAACATTTCAATGCAACAACAAATGCGATCATAATTGCAACTAAGGTAACAATTGATCCAACGGCATAATGATACCAAGCCTCAGTATCAATGGCATATTTTTTAATCTTTCTAATCTTCCAGCGCATTTCATCCATCTTGATCTTGTGATCATCGACGACATCCGCAACATGCAACTCCAATTCCATCTTCTCCTCCTCAATTCTTTTCACTTTTTTTTCAAGTAATTGTTTTCTTTTTCAACTAAATTTAACCTCTCGACAAGAGGGTCGATTGGAATTTCCGGTTCACATACCTCCTAGATAAAAACATCTATGTCACGTTGGTCGGCATAACTGTCATAAACACTAAATGAATCAAATAGTTATAAAAGATAATATACCACATCTGAATCATAGACAGGACAAGGGCCGACGGGGCGGATACCAAAACCATGGCACTATATAATAACAAACAGTAATAAAAGTAAGAAAATTATACAAGTATCAATCTAAATCATACAAGTAAGAATTTTTTTTCTTTTAGAAAGAAGATAAGAACAAGAGGCTCACCACGGTGATGCCGGCGACGAGATCGGCGCGGGCGATCGACGGCGGTGAGGACGGGGACGGGACGGGATGGACCGCCAAACCTAGACAAATCTTGAGGAAAATGGAGCTTGGAGGTCAAGTTTGGAGAGGAGAAAGCTTAAGTGTGGCTCGGGCATTTCATCGAACACCTCATGTGCATGCATAGAAGTGAGACACAGCAGCGCATGCACACACCTCCCACACGGCCAAAAAACAGAGGAGTGAGCGGGCAGGGGCGAGGGTATATATAGGCATCTCTTTAGTCCTGGTTGGTGGCTAGAACCAGGACAGAAGCCTGCTCTTTAGTCCCGGTTCCAGCCACCAACCGGGACTAAAGGGCAGCGCCAGGAGCGAGGCCCTTTGGTCCCGGTTCGTGTCTGGAACCGGGACCAAAGGGGTCAGACGAACCGGGACCAATGGCCCGGGAGGCCCGGCCGGCGCCCTGGCCTCACGAACCAAGACCGATGCACCCATTGGTCCCGGTTCGTAGGAGGACCAGGATTAATGCCCTTTTCTGGCCTAAACCAAAGCCCTATTTTCTACTAGTGACATGTTGCTCTTTCAAAACAGAAATTTTATCACTGTTGCAAAAATTCCCGAGAAAAGTCAGAATGTGATAAAATGTTGAAACTTTTTTCACAATAAGCTATGATAAATGTTCTACAATGTGGTAAATTTTTAGAATTTTTGGAGTTAAAAAAGTATTGATATTCTTGCATCCTTTACAGACTGTCCTGTTTTGGCAGATTGCTGTTATGTTTGTATTGTTTGCTTGTTTAATGATTCTATTTGAGGATAGGACTATTAAATATGCAGAGGCATTTAGTATGCAATGTTAAATAATATTTTTAGTGATTTTCTATAGTAGAGAATGATAAGGTTATGCATTGATTTATACTAACGTATCTCACGAGTTCTTGTTGAGTTTTGTGTGGATGAAGTTTTTAAGATTTAGGGAAACCGTGATATAAAAGGAATTAAGGAGACACAAAAGCTCAAGCTTGGGCATCCCAAGATAATATTTCAAGAAGTCTCAAGCATCTAAGCTTGGGGATGCCCCGGTAGGCATCCCACCTTTCTTCATCAACAATTATCGGTTAGTATCGGTTGAGCCTATGTTTTTGCTTCTTCTCATGAGTTGTGCTATTCTTGGAATATCATTTAATTTTTGTTTTGCTTGCAGTTTTAATAAAATACTTATATCTGAAAGTTCTTAAATAAGAGAGAGTCCTCAAATAGCTACCCATTTACTTAACTACTCGCTTGATCTTCACTTTTATCTTTTTGGAGTAGCTTATCATTTACTCTTGTGCTTCACTTATATCCTATGAGTAAATTGTTGAATGAATTGAATTTCATGAAGTTGAAATTATATGTTCATATCATGCCTAGTGGTAGCTTCACATTGGGTTTAGGACGTGAAATCTTTTGAAGCTTGACAATCACAATATTGGTCATACAAGCAATTCATGAATGATTAGTATAAGGAAGAGAACTTTCACATACAAATATATTATCTTGTACATCTTCTATGATTGTGAATACCCATTAATTATTTTCAAACTTCAACAAATTAG
Organism: Thinopyrum elongatum; assembly: GCA_011799875.1. Classification (NCBI taxonomy): domain Eukaryota; kingdom Viridiplantae; phylum Streptophyta; class Magnoliopsida; order Poales; family Poaceae; genus Thinopyrum; species Thinopyrum elongatum. The sequence continues at coordinate 580,061,060 of CM022300.1, read as the reverse complement.
TTGAAGTTGGGCAAGGAAGACAACATCATGAGTTATGGTTGTGTATATTTGCATAGAAGTTATATTGTTATGGATCCTCCAGCATGTGGTGTTTGCCTAGGATCTTTTGCTAGCCAAAAATTCGTACTAAGTAGAGATACTACTTGTGCATCCAAAAACCCTTAAACCCAGTTTTTTGCCATGAGTGTCCACCATACCTACCTATGGATTGAATAAGATCTATCAAGTAAGTTGTCATCGGTGCATAAAGCAATAAAAATTGCTCCTAAATATGTTTGATCTTTTATTGTAAGGGAAAATTGAGCGTTGTACGAACTTGTGATGGCAAAGTAATAAAAGCGACGGACTGCATAATAAAGGTTGCTATCATAAGGGGCAATATAACATGACGTTCCTTTGCATTAAGAGCTTGGGCATCCAAATAAAAAGCTCATGACATCCTCTCATTCCCTCTGCGAAGGGCCTCTCTTTTACTTTTCAGTATTTACTTTTATGCAAAGAGTCAATAGTATGAAATCTCATTTCAACCTCAACTATTCGCTAGTTGGCAAGCATCATGTGGTGGGGAAAGATCTAGGCACATATGACCAGTCAAATATATTTGATCATGATTTATTATTGTTGATAATTATCTCTATGATAAATGAGTTATGAGGCGAAATATTAAGCCCCTATCTTTCTCTGTGTTCGATGGATGCCATTTGTTCTAAGAATATGCTTTGAGTACTAGCAATCATAGAAGACTATATGATGATTGAGTATGTTGAGCTCTTACTTATATTTTGTTGAATAAGTTGAATTGCAATTGTTTGGTGACTGACAACATAGGTTGTTGAGTTTCAAGAGAAGTCATTGTTTGAACCTTAACATGTGAATTGGTTGCTACTATAACATGAGAAGTTTTACGAGAGAGAATTGCTATTATGATGCTAGGAAAAGTGATTGAAATTATCATTGATCAAACTTATGCACTTTGCTAGCATTCACACTTCATAAATTATTTCTTTTATCATTTACCTACTCGAGGACGAGTAGGAATTAAGCTTGGGGATGCTGATACGTCTACAGTGTATCTATAATTTATGAAGTATTCATGCTGTTATACTATCATTCTTGTATGTTTTACAATCATTTAATAGCAACTTTATATCATTTTTTGGGACTAACCTATTGACATAGTGCCCAGTGCTAGTTGTTGTTTTTTGCTTGTTTTTTACATCGCAGAAAATCAATATCAAACGGAGTCCAAACACAACGAAAAATTTTGGAGAATTTTTTTGGACCAGAAGACACAGGATGGGCTAAAAAAGTACCAGAGGGGAGGCCCGAGGTAGGCACAACCCACCTGGGCGCGCCCAGGGGGGTTGTGCCCCCTCGGTGACCTCCCGCACTGCCTCTTTGCCCTATAAATTGCCAAATATTCAAAAATCCTCGGGGTAACCCTAGATCAGAAGTTCCGCTGCCGCAAGCCTCTATAGCCATGAAAACCAATCTAGACCCTGTTCCAGCACTCCGCTAGAGGGGGAAATCATCACCAGTGGCCATCTTCATCATCCCGGCGGCCACCATGATGAGGAGGGAGTAGTCCACCCTCGGGGCTGAGGGTTTGCGCCAGTAGCTATGTGTTTAATCTCTCTCTCTCTCGTGTTCTTGAGATGTCACGATCTTGATGTATCGCGGGCTTTGTTAATATAGTCGGATCATATGGTGTTTTCCCCTCTCTATCTTGTGATGAATTGAGTTTTTCCTTTGAGATTTCATTTTATCGGATTGAATACTTTTATGGATTTGAGAACACTTGATGTATGTCTTGCTATGAATACCCGTGGTGACAATGGGGTATCATATTGATTCACTTGATATGTGTTTTGGCACTCAACTTGCGGATTCCCGAGGTGACATTGGGATAATCTATGCATAGGGGTTGATGCACGTTCTCGTCTTTGTTTCTCCGGTAGAAATCTTGGGGCACTCTTTGAGGTTCTTTGTGTTGGATTGAGTATTATGAATCTGAAATTGTTTGATGCATATCGTATAATCAACTCACGGATACTCGCAGTGACATTGGAGTATCTAGGTGACATTAGAGTTGGTTGATGTGTATCATATGGTGTTATTTTAGTACGAACTCTTGGTTAGATCAATCGGAAAGAATAGCTTGGTGTTATTTTAGTACAAACTCTAGGATAGATTGATCGGAAATAATAGCTTTGAGGTGGTTTCGTACCCTACAAACAATTTCGTCTTATGTTCTCCGCTAGATAGGAACTTTGGAGTGATTCTTCATCGCACGTTGAGGGAAGGTTATATGATCCAATTATATTAGCATTGTTGAGAGATTGCACTAGCGAAAGTACGGACCCTAGGCCTCATTTTCAATCATTGCAATACCGTTTGTGCTCCGGTTTATCAATTGCTACCTTGCTGTTTTTTATTGTTCCTATTACAAAAATCAATATATACTATCATTACTACGCTTGTATCACCATCTCTTCGCCGAACTAGTGCACCTATACAAATTTCCATTGTATTTGGTGTGTTGGGGACACAAGAGACTTTCTGTTATTTGGTTGCAGGGTTGTTTGAGAGAGACCATCTTCATCCTACGCCTCCCACGGATTGATAAACCTTAGGTCATCCACTTGAGGGAAAATTGGTACTGTCCTACAAAACTCTGCGCTTGGAGGCCTAACATGAGTCTACAAGAACAAGTTGTGCAGTAGACATCAAGGCGCTACTACTACACCTCCCTAGCAGTAGCGCCTGGTGGGCTACCCGCGCTATTGGTAAAGTTTGCTGTTTTTTTCTCTACTGCATATTGTCGCTGTACTGGTTTTATATAGTAGTCTCATCATATGATTTTATGATCGTGATGAGTTATTATTTCAGTGGGTGAAAGAGACATGGATTAGATTCAAGTGGAGGCAACATGGTGCAGATCCAAAGTACTACTAATCCAAACTTGATCACTTTAGTTTGGATTAGTATGATCAAGATTGGATTAGTAGTACTTTCGATCTGCACCATGTGTTGCCTCCACTTGATTCTAATCCATGTTTATTTCACCCACTGATATATATATATAATAACTGATCATGCTCATAATGATATAACAACTAAGCATCATCATCATTAATAATAACTCATCATCGTTATCATAATAACAAGTCATACTCATCATCATCATAGTCATCTAACAACTTCTACTCATTATCATAATAACAAGTCATACTCATCATCATCATAGTCATCTAACAACTACTACTCCTTATCATAATAACAAGTCATACTCATCATCATCATAGTCATCTAACCAACCCTAGTTAATTGTTCTTAGCACATGATCATGAGTATTAGCTAGGACCTACTACCCTTTCTAAGGTAAAATTACATAAAACAAGATAGCCCCTGACTCTCCATTATGAAGAATGAAGATTATCCTGTCTCCAATTCGTGCGCTTCGCACAATGTTGCTTCCAACTAGCTCCCTATGATTCTTCATACATTTTTCCAATCTTTGATTGTCATGTCTTCATCGGTTTGAGAAATCTTGTATGAACAGCGGCGAAGCCTAGGCGGACTTGGCCGTAAGCTAATAACATCAAGGCGACCTTTCGGAAACATCAGATGAGGCATGCAATCCTTCGGGATTTTCTGTTCAAAAACATAATAATAACGTAGTAGTTAGCAATGTAGTTTAGCTTTAGAAGAATGTATTCAAAAGATGCACTGATGTCGTAATAGTAAAAAATCTTACCATGCCATCTCCATGGATGTTACCATAGTTCAACACGTGCACTAGTGGCACGTATTGACCATAATGTGCAGGAGTTCCAAAATTGATATTGTAATTCTCAACATCAATAATAAATGAGATAAGATGATCTTTCTCCTCATAAGTTAATTCAGAACCCTCAGTGTAGTAGGTTCTATTTACTATCTTCCGTACATTTTTTAAAGAATGGAAATAAGTTGTCAATGGAAATAAGCTGTCAACTATTTTGAAATAAACAATATACATTACTTAATAAATATGTTTGAGAAACTCACATAGAGGTAGAAGTGGAGGCGTATCAACATCGACCCAAATGTTGATATTATCTTCGTCGATACTATCTTCGTCGATATTATCTTCGTCAGTGTCATCTTCAAGATCACCAAGATCGAAGGTGACATGCATACCCTCCTGAAAACCATACGCTTTGCATAGTGCTTCCCAATTCGAGCAACCGAAATGGGAGTAGGTCACCGCATTGTATAGCTTTACGCAGCATAACCATGATGGGTCATGAGGTTAACTCTCTTTGTCTCCATATTCTCGTGATCTTCAAAATTCAGCTTCTCCAAAACATAACCTCTTGCATGGCAGGAGATGCACTAGTCGAATTGTAAAAAAGTGGAATAACACGTTGATGAAGCGCAGAAGGCATGCTTAATTACGAAAAAAGACTTATCGTTGTTGCGTACCGTACAAACATCGAAGGTCTCGTCGAGCTTAACAGTGAAGCACCGACCGTCTTCCAGGTGAGGCAGCCTGTCGCACAGATCCCGGTCGTCACCGTAGTAGCCGCACTTAGGTATCCTTTCGTCGTCAGACATTTCCTATGTTCATAATTAAAGGATTAAACTTCTGAATTTCAATATATGTACTACCAAAACTAAATTCGATCATTAATATTCATCACAAGTTGACTTTCGGTCTGTCGAGTCTTCCTTGAAAACTCTCATCTTATGTGGTGTATATGGTGGGCACTCCCTCTCTGGTATATTCGACCGTCAGTGATGGTAGCTCCTCCCTTCATTCCTGAGTGCATTACACCAAATTGTCTAGCACACGGGAATGAAGGAGAAGCAACCCCCACAACAACAGTCGGGATTCTTCATCTCTCACATTTGCGACCGTCGGTGATGGTCGTTCTTCTCTTCCTTCCCGTGCATTACCAAAAGGTCTATCACGAGAAAGAAGAGGAAGAACGACCCCCACGACAACAGTCGACATTCTTCTTCTCTCATATATGGTGGACACTCCCTCACTATTTTTTGACTGTCATGTATAGAGCCCCAACAGACTTAAAGTCATCCCAAAATGTCGTTTAATGCTCTTTCCGGCAAATTCAAGGCACTCGATATTTCCTACATTCTAGCACAAGTCATGCTGAAATCCACGGAAAATTCCGGCATGACCTTTGCTAAAACAGGACATATCGAGCGCCTGAAATTTGCCGGAACAGAAATTAATCAACACTCCAACAAAACATAGGCCACTCGGAGGTGTTCCCTGCAAACATAGGCCACTTGGGCAAGCACATATCCTATTTGAGCAACACTAGATATACAAGTTTATATCTACATCATATTTGAGCGACACTAGCTAGTACACAACACAAGATATACATGTTTACTCACTATAGACGATGGCTGTCGAGGATGCGGGTGTCATCGGTGATCTTCTGGGCGTCGTCGACTGGCTCGTCGTTGATATACCCTGCACCACACATGAGCATTTATATAGAAAATTTCAAACTTGGTATGCTCATTGCATTTCAGTGGTTTAATTTTGACAGGAAGCATAACATTTCATTTTTTGCGAAAACATTTCATTTCATTAGGTCTCTCTTTCTCTCTCTCTCTCTCTCTCTCTCAAAGTTCACTAGGCATCAACTATATCCAAACCTATGAAGAAAATTAGTAAACTTTTTAAACTTTATATAGCTAAATTAGTACTAAATGTTTTTTATAATGAAACTGCTTACATTTTCATTAACAACACTTTTTATAACTAAAAATTTGTCTAACATTTCTATAGCACAGAGGAAAGGTGGGAGGACGGAGGAGTGAGGAGGAGGAGGGAGGAGAGAGGAGGAGGATGGAGGAGGACGAAGGAGGAGGAGGAGGAGGGCTGCCTGAGGAGGAAGTGGCTGGAGGAGAAGGAGGAGGAGGAGGGCGCGGCTGAAGGAGGAGGAGGAGGAGGGTGCAGCCGGAGGAGGAGAGAGGAGGGCGGTGGAAGGAGGGAGGAGGGTGGAGGGGCATACCGAGGAAGGAGGACGGCGGCGGCAATGCGGCGACGACGGTGGTGGGAGGGAGTCTGGAGTGAGCACCGAGGAGTGATGGGAGGGAGAAGGGTCGGGCGCGGGGATAAGGTGGCATTAGCCGTGGCGTGGGAAAGAAAAATGCGCTGCTGTTAAAAGAGTAGCAATAGCGCGTTCCAGGATTACGCGCTACTGCTAAGTGGGGCCAGCCATGTGGCAAAGTTCCTGGCTGCGCTTTAGTAGCAGTAGCATCATGACCTAAAACTCGCTACTACTATATACTTAGCCGTAGCGTGTGTTTTGGAAGGGCGCTACTACTATACCTCTGCTGTTGGCAACAGTGTGGCAGTTATAGTAGCAGCGCATTTTCTTGGGGCCGCACTACTGCTATTTATATAGCAGTAGTGCCCTTTGTGTCCCCGCACTACTGTTAAATAGCAGTAGCGCCTCATTTTAACCAACGCTACTGATAGTCCTTTGTGTATAAGGTTTTCTCTAGTAGTGGGTGCGGCCCTAGGCCTTTGGATCCCTCATCCATCCCCTGGTCCAGCTCCGGTGCTCCATGGGTCTCTTCTGGTCTATAAAAAATCACCGTCAATTTTTAGCCCATTCCAAGAACTTTTATTTCTGCACCAAAAACAACACCACGGTAGTTCTTCTGAAAACAGCGTCAGTCCGGGTTAGTTCCATTCAAATCATACCAAAACCATATAAAATTGATGTAAACATGGCATGAATACTTCATAAATTATAGATACTTTGGAGACGTATCACGCCCTGATGCCTTATGGGCCACACGTGCTTCCGTCTAATCCAATTCCACTTCTATATATTCTCAAATATTGGGAACCCCCCAGAGAGCCAGCAGAAACAATTTTTCCGCTGCCGCAAGCTTCTGTTCTTCCGTGATCCCATCTAGAGGCCTTTTCCGGTACTCTATCAAAGGGGGAATGGATCATGGAGGGCTTCTACATCAACCTTGCTGCCCTTCTGATGATGTGTGAGTAGTTCACCACAGACCTACGGGTCCATAGCTAGTAGCTAGATGACTTCTTTTCTCTCTTTGAACTTCAATACAATGTTCTCCTCGATCTTCTTGGAGTTCTATCCGATGTAATCTTCTTTTGCATTGTGTTTGTTGGGATCCGATGAATTGTGGGTTTATGATCAGGTTATTCATCAAAAGCAATTGAGTCTTTTCTGAACTTTATTATGCATGATTATTATAGCTTTGTATTTCTCTCCGATCTACCGTTTGGTTTGGCTAATTAGATTGATTTATCTTCAGTGGGAGAGGTGCTTTGTAATGGGTTCAATCTTGCGATGTCGTCACCCAGTGACAGAAAGGGTAGTGAGGCACTATTTCCATGAGCATGAACACAAGTGTTCAAGGTCAACCCTCACTTCTCCAATGCATAACCTTCCAATCACTTCTCTTTTTGAAAAAAAATTACGTTCCCCTCTATTTTTTGTTTTTAAATATCTAAATTGCACACATAATAAAGTTTTTATTACACAAAATAAGAAAAATACTCTCTAAAACTTCCTGGTAGTCTCCCAGGGAGCGCTTTCTTTAAAGCCATTAAGCTAGGCATAAGAGGCACGTAATTTTTTTTGTATTTTGCATTTTTCAATTTTTTTTGTTTCACCCACAACTAAAGAAAGAAAACAGGAAAGCAAAAACAAAAGGAAAAACAAAATCTAGTTAGTGAAGAAAGCAAACAAGCATACACGAAAATATTAACCCCACGCTATTGCTCCCCAGCAACGGCGCCAGAAAAGAGCTTGATAGTCCCCAAGTGCAAGGAATCATCGTAGCAATTTCCAAAGATGGAAGTGATAAGTATGAAGTGTTGAACCCACAAGGAGCTAAAGGTAAGATCAATATTCTCTCAAGTCCTATCTGCCACTGATACAACTCTATGTACACCGGTGTTTGCTTTCATCTAGAACCGAGAAATAAAACTATGTTGTGGGTATAAAGAGGATAGTTTTGCATGATATCGGAGAGCTAAAGATGTATCCCGAAGTTCACACCCTTGCGGATGCTAATCTCGGTTTGGAGCGGTGTGGAGGCACAATGCTCCCCAAGAAGCCACTACGGCCACCATAATCTCCTCACGCCCTCGCACAATGCAAGATGCCGTGAATCCCCTAAGGGACCCTTGAGGGTGGTCACCGAACCCGTACAAATGGAAACCCTTGGGGGCGGTCACTGGTACCCGTACAAATTGCTCGAGGCACTCTCCACAACTTAATTGGAGTCTCCTGAAGCTTGTTCGAAGCTTTACATCACAATGATTGAGCTTCGACAACACTAACCGTCCAGGGCACCAAAGCACCCAAGAGGAACAAGCTCTAGGGTGCCCAAACACCCAAGAGTAATAAGTTTCTCACCTTCACTTCCACGTATCACCGTGGAGAACACAAACCGATGCACCAAATGCAATGGCAAGGGCACACGGAGTGCCCAATTTTGTCACTCTCAAATCCCACCACAACAACAAAAACTATGGAGGAATGTGAGAGGAAGAACAAGGAGAACACAAAGAACTCCAAGATCTAGATCCAAGGGGTTCCCCTCACTTAGAGGAGAAAGTGATTGGTGGAAATGTAGATCTAGATCTCCTCTCTCTTTTCCCTCAAGAACTAGCAAGAATCATTGGAGGGATTGAGAGATAGCAAGCTCAAAGAAGGTCAACAATGGGGGCAAAACATGAGCTCAATGGATAAGGACCATTAGGGAAGAGGGGGCCCTTAAATAGCCCCCCCCCCCCCCCCGAATCCAACGGTTATGCCCTCAAGTCGTGCTCAAGCGGTACTACTGCTCGGGGGAGCGGTACTACCGCTTAGCATGGTCAAAACAGCCCAACGAGACAGAAAAAGTTCTACCAGAGAGGTACTACCGCTTATAAGAGATACTACCGCTTGGGGAGGTACTACCGCTTATAAGAGGTACTACTGCGAAATTCGTGACGAGTTCAAGAAGCATAAATATGAGCGGAAGTAGCCGGTCGGTAGTACTACTTATAAGCAGTAGTACCGCTCTACTACCGCTTACAAGAGCTAGTACCGCTCAGAGAGTAGTACTACCGCTTAGAGCTGAAAACTGTCCAAGCAAAACAGAAGGATGCTCCAATACTGAAACAATTATAACTACTGCAAATGGACTCCGAAATCAGCAAACTCAAGCTTGTTCGACAGAAGACGACAAGTACTATCCAAAACATCATAGAAGATGCATATGAACTCCGTTTTCGATGAACTCGAGCTTGTCATGAAGATGACTATAAGCTCTAAAACTCACCAAGAGGAACACCAAATAAGAACCAAGAAAGATGATGCAAGGATGCAATGGTTTGATCCCTCTACGAACGATACGATCAAGCTATGGTATGGCAATCGATCCTATAACCCGGTCTCCCAACTACCACCATAAGACCGGTAAAATAGAAAACCTATCAAGGGCAAACATTTGCGTTGCACATAGTCCACTTGAGCTAGATGATTACAATCTTGATTTCTTCAAATTGGACCACCTTTCTTGATTGCGTTGGCTCGGTGAAGACTAGTTGATTGCTCCCCCATACTTCACTATGGGTGGGCCACTCTTTGGCACATCTTCACAAGTCCATTGTCACCACAATGGACGGCAAGCTTCAAGCATGATCTCTTCGTGATGCTCCACTTGAACTTGCACACTGCAATCTTGATGACGATCACAACTTGATGTCATCCTCCATGGGTTGTATAAGATCTTCCTCTTGACGCAAGCACATGGAAACATACCTAACCCCACATAAAACTCTCACGTAGACCATGGGTTAGTACACAAAGCGTAATGGACAATCCTTACCATACCATGGGATCACTTGATCCCTCTCGGTATATCTTATACGCTTTGTGTGTTGATCTACTTGATTCACTCTTTGACTTAGTCTTGATCAACCTTGTATCATGTCTTCTATATGACCACTCTTTGGGTAATTCCCTGAATAGCACCTTGGTCAACACATAAATTCCTTTAAACCAACAAATGGACTTTGACAAAAGCCTATGGACAAACCCTTCAAATATAACTCAAGTAAACCATTTGTCCATAGAGATTGTCATCAATTACCAAAACCAAACATGGGGGCACCATGCTCTTTCAGCAAGTTTGCACGTTCTACATGGTCAGTCATCCAAATAGCCTCAAATTTGTATCCACCCACAAGTGTTACCAATATTTTTGGTCATTGGTTGGATCGCTAGGGCTATGTAGAAATGATTTGGTTTTTAATGACAAAAATGCTTCTCCTCTACAGGTTATTTTCTAGTGTACGCACTCGCTTCGTACGTGGTCTACGCTACAGGGAGCGGAGTACCAACCGTTGTTCAAGGCGGTGTGTACGCGGTTGGAGCAGGTGGCTACGGAGGTTTTTTCCCAACATGGGTTGCGGCATAACCTTCGGATTAACCCACCACCACTTTCGACATAGGCATCATGTCGGTCTATAGGACTCTATTATTGCCGTTTTGTCGGTTTTGTTTCTTTTCTTTCTGTCAAACTTCTCGGAACTCACTGTGTGCATCCTAATTATGTAGAGGTCAGGCGTTACTCATAATGCTTTGTATCCGCTTGATGCTACATTTTTTGGATAATAAAAACGCCCTTTATAAAAAAAAAGGCGTCTAAACAATCGAGGATATATTTTCATGAAAAAAACAGCGAGACCTTTAATTTAGACTTTGTGCTCCGTGTAATGAAAATCGCTTCAAGTACCACACAAAGACGGGATGCGGCGATTTGGCTCGTCGGCTAAGATGAGCCCGGGCATTAACTGTAAAATTGCTAAAAAATAGTAAAAAAACAAATATAAAAATACCATTTTTCCAAGCAAGAGCTCAAATGCGTGATCTCCGTGCAAAACTTGATGAAAATTGGACATTCCAGGAGATCATGGCAAAAAACAAATTTCAAGTGCTTGAGAAACTTTAAAAAAATGCACTATTCATGTTTGATTTTGTTTTTTTGCCACGCGCTCCTTGAATTTCAAGCTTCACGAAACTTTGCACGGAGTTCATGCACAGGAGCATCTTGCACCACAAAAAATATTGGATTTTTCTGAATTTTGCTTCTATTTCTCGACAAAGACGGAACTAGAATATGTGTGCACGTGGATTTTTTCTGAGAAGTTCCTAATAGTAATACACAAACCGTGCGCTTTTTATTAAAGGCACAAACAGTGTGCTTGCTGTGACATTGATACGTGCTTAGGCCAACTCCAATGCACGATCACAAACGGTCCGGCCGAGTCTATTTGGTGCTAAATGGACAGAATAGGCCGCCCAACGCGCGAGAGCAAACGGACCAATGCCCGTTTTTGGTCCGCTTTCGACCCATTTTCAGCCTAACTTTGGGCCGCGTTTGCGGCAAAACGGACACGTGCGGACGGGCACGGCGCGCCCCCTAATCCCCCCTGGCCCGCCCGTCGGGGACACAGCCATTTTCCTCTCCCCTTGCTCTTCCCTCCGCCCTCCGCCCCCGCCATCGCCGCCACCACCCATGTTCCCGGCCGCGTCGCCTTCCATCTAGGTCGTCCGCCCCACAACCACTCCATGTCATAGCCAGCCCACGCTTGCGTTTCGGTAGAGTTGTTTGCCGGCGTTCGTGGTTCCTCGTTGCCGGTGGGAGAGAAGCTACGGCCGCCGGTGCCGACCGTCAACCCCAACAACTTCCGGCAGGCGCTGCATTGTCGCAGGGCGCCCAACCGACCAACACCAACCTTGCTTCGCTTCATCGACTTGCTCTTTCCGGCCGCGTCTCCACCACGACCGCAAGGTGTTTGACGCTTTGCTCACAAGGTATCATGGATAGCGGGGATGGGTATTTCTTTCATAACTTCATTTGTTCATCAGATGATTCATTCTCGGATGATGAAGAGCTTGTGGCGGCTGCATTGGTCATCCACGACCACATTAGTAGGAAGCGGCCTCGGTTCAGGGGATCAATCCCCGGCCATGCTCCAACCTTGAACCGCAATAGGGAGAGAGGCCACACCCTTCTCTATGCCGATTAATTTGAGAATAGCTCACTCTTCAAACCACGCAAATTTCGACGCCGCTTCCGTATGACGAGACATGTGTTCAATCGTATTCGGGAGGGAGTGGTAGCATATGACCCATACTTTGAGTGCAAAGAGGATGCCCTTGGCAAGCTTGGCTTCTCTTCTTACCAGAAATGCACTGCGGCCATTCGCATGCTTGCATATTGAATTCCCGATGATCTTGTGGATGAGTATGTGTGCATGAGTGAGTCCACATGTCTCCTCTCAATGTATAGTTTCTCAAGGCCATGGTGGCAGTGTTCGGCCCTGGGTACCTGAGAGAGCCAACTGCCGCAGATACAGAGAGGTTGTTGGCGATCAATGCCGAGAGGGGCTTTCCGGGCATGCTTGGTAGTATCAATTGTATGCACTTGAAGTGGAAGAACTGTCCATTTGCTTGGCAGGGCAGTACAAGGGGCATGTGAAAGGTGACACTATCATACTTGAAGCGGTGGCTTCACAAGATCTTTGGATATGGCATTCTTTCTCCGGCATGGCTGGTTCTCACAATGATATCAGTGTTCTTCAGCGTTCTCCAGTGTTTGCAAGGCTTGCAGAAGGCTACTCCCCGAAGGTCAACTTTGAGGTCAATGGCCACCAGTACAACAAGGGATATTACCTAGCTAATGGTATCTATCCTCAGTGGTCCACTCTTGTGAAGACCATACCCAATCCGCAAGGAGAGAAGAGACAGATGTTTGCCCAAATGCAGGAGAGTGCTAGGAAGGATGTGGAGCGTGCTTTCGGTGTGCTTCAGTCTCGATGGGGTATCGTTCGAAACCCTACATTGACATGGAGCACTCAGAAGCTTTGGGAGGTGATGACTACTTATGTGATCATACACAACATGATCGTGGAGGATGAGTGTGATGATAGCATCTACAACCAAGGGTTTGATTTCCAGGGTGAAAATGTTGAGCCTGAGCAGCCACCTCCTGCAACCTTCGAACAGTTTGTCCATTTTCATCGTGAAATGCGTGATTTGGCATACTCATGTCCAGCTCCAGGATGACTTGGTTGAGCACATGTGGACTCACATTGGCAACCAGTAGATCTATCGGTTTAATGTCTTTTCATGCAAACAAATTTTGATTGGGTTGTAAGACTATTTGATATTGTGTTTATTTCGATTGGGTTGTAAGACTATTTCGGATGTTGAACTATTTGCTATATTTGATTTGAACTATTTGCTATGCTTCATTTTAGTATGTTTGTTGATCTCGAACGGACGTGATGCGGCCGAAATACGGTCGTGCGTTGGGTGCACGGCCGGCGCATCCAGAAATCCGGGCGGACGTGGCCCCGTTGCCACCCCCAAGCGGATGAAACGGACATCTGTTTGGGGTCATGCGTTGGGCCAACTCCAAAGCGCGACCCCAAAAGGCCAACTCCAAAGCGCGACCCCAAAAGGCCAACTCCAACGCAAGACCCTAAACAGACGTCTGTTTGGTCTAGATTTGGTTCGTTTGGCGTGGTAAAATGGACACCCATGTCCGGTTTGGGTCGGTCTAATGTCGAGCCACCCAACGCGCGGCCGCGTCTCCAACTTGTCTGTGCTGAACTTAAAAAAATCAAACAAGGCATGGAAAGACTTAAAAGGCAAAGAACATTTAAAAAAAGGCATTGTAGAATAGCTTAAAACGTAAATAACTTAAATAAACAGTCCACCATCGTCACGGGCGATGCACAGTACATAAGATGCAATTAAAAAACATAAAAAGATAATGTGGTCGTCCCGCGCGCCGCAGAAGTCGTCTCCGCCGATGCCGACGCCGTCGCAGCCGCCGTCTTCAGGCGCCACCATCCTCGTCGTCGCTCGTCGGGTCGATGTAGGGTGGGGGCGTCCAAAGGTGGGGCGGCGGCCCCCAAAATGGGTCGGGTGTGTGCTATGCGGGCTGCGGCGGCGGCGATGGTGGTGGTGGTGACCACGGCGCCCATGCACGCTCCTCCGCGGGCTCCTCCTTCACCTCATGCTTGACGTCCAGCTTCGGCACGTACACGTCTCCGGAGGCCGACAGCTCGAGCATCTCCTGCAGGCCCTCCCACCCCTCCTCCTGTTGGCGCCTGTACTCCCGCTCGTGGTCCTCCATGACGGCCTGCAGGAGCCGCTCCTCCTCCTCGGCCGTCATGGAGGGAGGCTGCGGGGGTGGCGGCGACGGGGAGAGAGACAGCATCGGCGTCAGGCCACACACCGGCGTGCGGCCGCGCACTCTTGGCGGGCTCGCTGCGCGCACGGCGGGCGCACTCTGGGACACACGGGGCGGGCTACGACCACGGGCGGGGAAAAAAGTTTGCCGACGCATGTCGTGCTCGTCCTGGAACCATGTGTCCCACTGGGGCGAGTCGACGTCGTACCTGCGGTCGGCGAGCAGCTGGCGCGACGACGGGCGATCTCCTGGAGGCAGGCACGGCCGCTCGCCGGTACGGGGGGAATGGTCACCCGATCCGGGCTCAGATGCCACCCATTGGGGAGGTGGGCATCTGGCCACAACAGCGGGGTGCCAGTCTCCCAGTACCGGCGGCAGACTTCGACCTTCACGTACAGCTTGTAGCGTGGCGCAACCGCCGGAGGGGAGATAGAGAAAGACACCGGCGGGGTAGAGTGGCTGGCCGCACTTTCAGACGAGGCGGATGACGACCCCGCGTCGTGGTCGTACTTGGTATTCTTGCCGAGTGGCACTTCCAGAAGCCCATGGCCAATGGGGAGCGAGGTGGACGACGGTTAGGGTTTGGTGTCTTCGATGGAGGGGGCAATGGTGGGGAAGTGGCAGTGGCAGTGAAAGTCCACGGCTTCCCCATAAAAAAGGACGTGGTTGGGGGCCGTCTGGATGGCTGACTTGCGGACCCTACCATCCGTGTGCATTGACTAGGGTCGATGGGAGGTGGTTGGACGGCCGACACGGGGGCCCGAGGCGGACGTCGAGACGCCGCGTGCCCGTCCCTTCGTTGTCCGTGACCGCAAAGCTCGCTCAACTATGCGCCTGTAATGGGTTGAGCCGGACAAAAAATGACACAATTTAAGGACGGGGATGCGTGTTGGGCCGGCTTATCTGTCTGTTTAGGCCCAAACGAACGTGGCCGGACCATTTGGGGTCTGCGTTGGAGTTGGCCTTACTTCCCTAAAAAAAGGATACGTGCTTACTAAACTTTGGGCAGGTCTCCATCACGTTATGGCCTTCTCTGCCGCCACCTCCACATGCAAGTCCCCTGAGAACAAATCCCAAAACGTGCTTAAATCGCCTCATTTCTCCACATGCATACGGTACGTAATATGCATGTTCACACACACACACACACAATGTGCCTGGCATATATAATGGTGTGTATAAACTCTATGAGCATGCTTAGTCAAAGAAAGCTGCTGCATGAAAAAGAAAGGCAATGAGGGCGCATGCATCGCTTTTTCACACACGGCACGTTCAACCGGACGTGGACCGAGAGCAACGCCGTGTGTAGGGCGTGCTCAATCATGCATGGGCCGATGGCTGCATTCGAGCGTCTCATATCCCGTCCCCTCCCACGCGTAGTACGTACGAGCGATTTTTGGCAGTCGATGACACAGAGATGATATTGGGAGAGGAATTATTGATTTGCAGGTACTCCATGCATTAGTTAACCTGTAAAGCGCAAAGGTCGTGATCTCGACAACTACGTGTACAGTAGGGGTAATGTATGCTGTATGTGTATGGATCTGAACGGCAGAACAAAAAAAGCCTCCATGCCTCCGCACTGTTCATGGCTTGCTCATTGACGGGTACACACACCCACTGTGGCCTGTGTGGGGGACAGGGACACCGTTGGAAAGAGGGTTTTAACTGGTGTCTGAGGCAACTGGATCATCCATAGTGTTGTCATGTGACGGAGAACTGTTCATTGATCAAAGTATATATATATATATATAGGCCCAACTAGTCAAATATTTTTCCCGAACAGATGATCAAATGTTTAGTATCCTAGCTAGGTGTGTGCCGCCTCTTTCGGAGGGTCCAAGATGCAAGTTGAGTGAACCCTAAATTTATGTCTGACATAGGTAGATATTTTAGTTTCTGGATTTGATTCTTACTTGTTGTCAGTAGGATAGCTGCTGTATGTTATTACATAGTTAGATATATATACCTGAAATAAGAAGGAAAAAATGATAAAATACACCTGGGCATCTCAATCGCAGTTCTTTTCTATTCTTGCTGCCGCTAGGTGAATACGGAATTTTCCAAAGCTCACATAGTATCACCGTGGTCACCACATGCCTAATGGGAAGCAAAGAAGTTTAAGTGTCCCTTCCCAAGTTCTACAAGTTTCAAAAGGCTTATTCGCAAAAACAAAAAAGAAGTTTAACAAGGCAAAAAATAATAATTTTTGAAAACATATGCAACATTCATCTTGTTTCAAAAATTTGGTTGTAACAATGATGGGAGTCAAACGGTTTCAAATGGGACATTCGGTCCAAATATATGACCCTTTTCTTGTTTGAAAAAAAAAGTAAACAGACACATTTATTGGTGGGAGTGTGAGATAATGAATGTGGAATAAAAGGACTATTTCGCAAATGTGCCAACTATCCATCTTAAGCTAGATCATCTCCCTAGGTTTTCTAGGCAATGGCTCATTTATCACGGGCGCATCGGGTGCATGAACTCGGCCGGTGCACCAAATGCGTTATCCTAGTACACAGGCCATGGATGCAAGAACAGGTGAGTACAGGCGCAGCTATTCTGAGCCCCGGTGTGAGCAGCGAAATCATTTGAAACGGCAAACGAAAAACTGAATTTTTTTTTTGTGGTGCCCATGCAAAAATTGGTGAAGTTTGGACATTCGAGTAGCTCACAGCAGAAAAGAAAATTTTCGGGTGTCTGAGAAACTTTTATTTATTTTAAAAGTCGGAGTTTTTGAAAAACAAATTGCTATTTTTTATCTATTTTACTGTTCACCGAGTGTAGGTGAGTCTGTGCATCGAATTGAATTATTGATACATGTCGACAATGAGGGTGAATGCCTGCAATAACACACAACTGAACCACCTTTTCGTCCAATTTTGCAACGACTAGTTTAATTTGCGATTCTCTAGAACTCATGTACCGATCACTATGGCTGATGCGAATCAGAGAAGCGTAAGCACCATATTGTGAGTTCTGGCTTGGATCTCTTGCAGTGGCGGAGCTTCACCCAAATTGCTGGGTGGGCCGGTGGGGCGTAGCTGAAGAAAATTACTACCATGTTGTTATTCGATGACCTAATAATAGGTAAACATTACACAAATTTGCATTGGCTGGGCGGGCCAGGGCACAGGTTGGCCCAGCCGTAGCTCCGCCACTGATCTCCTGGAACAAGTGGTAACTAACCGAACACGCACCATGAAAATTTTCAAGCGGGACCTCAATTGTCCGTGGACAAGTCGTGAAAATAACTCGCTTCCACATACTATTATCTTTTCTTTTTTACAGTTTTTCTCACAAAAATTCACACTGTGTCACTCCTCAACGGTAGTACCACGGGAGAGAGAACAGAGCAGGTACACAAGCCATGAAAGCCTCTGGACGCACGAACAGCGGAGCAACTGTGGTGTCCCCGCAGCGAAATTCTGAGGGTCCCACTCTGGGGCCGACCTGACAGGAGGCGTGGCCTTGGCAGCGGCAGGCAACGTGGCAGTGTCGGCGCAGGCTCTCTCTCATTCCCTGCTATTAATTCCTCTGGCCTTAATGTTGCTAGGCACACCGCCAGCCGGGCCACCACACTGTGGAGCCGGAATGCCAGTGACTGACTGGTGGGTAAGGAAGCGAGTGCACGTAAGCCTATACTCAGGACAAAACTGCACGCCGCGGGCCGGGCCAGCTGTGCGTGCAGGCCTGCCGCCGCGCCGGATGTATCTTCCGCCGCGAGCGCGCACCATGTCACTCGCTGCGACGCGGGCCCAGGTCTGCTCGGCGACCACCTGTCAGCCAGCGCACAGTGACTGCGCTCGCGCGTTCCCCAAGAAGCTACTAGTAGAGGATTATTATGCACTAATCCAAACCCCTTGGCTTATCCTACGCTGCCCAGGCCAGCCATTGTGTTTTGGAGCAAGGCGAAGGTGGCCGCAGCCCGCATGCAGGTGATCCTCCTGAATATTGAGCCGCTGCATGCATGCAGGCCAAGCATTTTTTGTATAGAAAAATACACGCAGGTTAAGAATGGTGGCTAGAGACAGTGGCGGAGCCAGGAATATAGTATGAAGAGGGCCAAGTGTAGTAAATCCTTGCTAGGGAGGGCCAGCTCATAAGAATACACCATTTTTGCAACCATTGTACATCTATTAGCATGCATATTAGGCTTAATACAACAATGTTAGGGGGGGCCAGGGCCCCTGCTGGTCCCCCCCCCCCCCCCCCCCCCCCCCCCCCCCCCCCCTGTCTCCGCCAGTGGCTAGAGATCGTGGAGTAAGATGCCTCAATCGGTCATGGGATGTCGGCGAGGAGGTCGGGACATCCTCATGGGTTAGTTTACCTTGTGCCGCGTGCTTCACATCTATCAAAATCCAGTTGTTTTTCTCCACAACTATGGAATGACTGTTACATCAAAACCCAGTTATTCACTCTACAAGAATGAAATGCTTGCTAAGTTTAATTTACTTAGTTTAACATGTATTGGTTTGATTATGTATTTTTAACCGGCTAGTTTCTCTTTGCCATGCCCAATGCTTCTGCTATTTCCAATCCATTGTTCTGTTGCAATATCCGGACTTAGAAGAAGGGTTTGACTCGAATATCCAGTAAATCAGTGATTTACTCCCAAGAAAGGAAGAGCAATTTGGATTTTGTTGGAGAAACCCAAATTCAAACAATGTACGCACAAAAGCCATGAACCGGTCATTTTTTTAGCAAGGTGACCACACCCCTAAAATTAACCTAGTACTCCCTCCGGTCCTTTTTAGTTCGCATATAAGATTTGTCTGAAGTAAAGCCTCGTAAAGTTCGACCAACTTTATAGAAAAAAAATATCAACATTCACAATGTGAAATCAATATTAGTAGATGCGTCATGACTTAATTTTTCATAGATATTGATATTTTTTCATATAAATATGGTCAAACTTTATGAAGTTTGACTTCAGATAATTCTTATACGGAGAGTAAAAAGGACCGGAGGGAGCATTGGCCAGCTCAACCGAAACCTGCGTGCTACGAACTACGAAGCCAGCAACTTTAGATATGTAGGGAGTAGCTTGGCCGGCTGACGGCTTTCCTGGCTAAGCATGCATGGTGTGTGCATGTCTGTCTTTGTAGTCGCAAAACAGGCTACGCTAGAGCGCGCATGCATGCACGGCCAGACAAAGAAGGTCGGTCAGTCAGGCCTGCCGCAACTGCAAGCAAAGTAAAGCAAAGCAAATCAGAGAGCAAAGGTGCGGACGCGTCACCTGGATGGGACGGCCATCTACTATTCTATCCTAGCAGTCTATCTAGGATTGTCCATGGATAGATAGCTCTGGCTAGGCTCCGTGCAATTACTCGATGGGATCCGGCCGAATCCTTCCCTGCTGATAGTCGTCCATTGGTCCCGACGGCCGAGTCTTTACTCTTTACTCACAGCGACGCGACATCGAAAAGACAGGAACGACCAAACAACCAGCAAAAGGCAGAAAGAGATGAAGAAGCTCACGACATCTCCCGATGGATGAGCAAATCGGGTGGAAACGGCGGCCGGCTAGCAGGGAACTCCAGAACCTTAGCAGTACATCGCTTCGTCTGCTAGCGTGCGTCCGCTTGCAGATGCGGATCTCCAAGTGTCCGAAATGCAGATCGATCGATCGATCCACCGATCACCACCAGTCCGGACTCCAGAGATGGACGGATGATTCGATCGGCTGGTGGATGGGGGAAATCCAGCGTGTTGTGCGAGTGGTGTTAGGCGGCCGCGTCTGGTCAAAAAGATGCCGTCGACGGCGACGCTACGAGAAACTACCCAAAAGCGGCGGGCGCAGGGCCTCCACACACGGCGCTTTCCGTGTCAATTTTCAGGCCGCGCCCCACCACCCCCAGGACAGGCTCGGGAGGAGCACAGCACATCTGCCGTTCGTTCGTTCGTTCGATCGACTTCCATCAGGCAGATAGAAGATAGTACATGTCTCCGTGTCATCAACATCCCAGCATTATATCTATCTAATATTCTAATATCGTCCACACGGCTGGCCGATGCGAGTATGCGACGCGGCCTTGCGTATGGCTGGTGTCCATGTACTACGTGCTACGTACAATACGTGGTGGCTAGATCGATCGAGATCACAAGAGGAAGACGCAGCTGACTTGCTACTGCTTCTTGCAGCATATTGCCTGCAGATGATGGGGCGATTTGCCCGATCCGTCGACTTGGACAGTCACCTTTATACATGTCCAAACCGTGCATGCCATGCGATGCCATACTTTTTCTTCTGGTCCAGATAGCAACCCTGCACTGCACACACTTGAGATGCTTCCTGACTCGACTGTCTACTTGACACGTACCGTACGTCCATATCCAGCTTGGCTTTTCTTTGCGCCCTTCCACAGTCGCGGCCGGCCGGCCTCCACCGACCATGCGTTCCAGGTTGCGTAGCTGAATCCAATTGCCAAAGAGTAAGAAACAGCAGCAGCTGGGTATCCATCTATAGCTACGAAAAGCGACGCCGCTGAGGATCGAGGTGACACTCCACCGGCTGCACGCGGTCGATCGGGGAGACGCCATGACGAATTATGTGCCCACCGGCTGCACAGTAACATCATGGAACATTATGGCTGAGCGGTTACTGTGCTGCTGCACGCTGCACCATGCCGATCGATCGATGCTGTAGAGCTATAGCTGCATGGACCAGTGGTGGTGCGCACAGCCTTTTTCCCATGTAGGAGTGCATGCCATGCTCAACCGGCGGCACGGCCTGCATGCTGCATGCCCGGTCGAGTGGATTAGGTAGGAACAAGAGATTTATATTTTTTCCAATTTTTCTTTGGCTGTGCAATGCCTGCCTGAGTCCGTCCATACCTTGGTGTCTAGCTGTGATATGATTGTCTGTGCCCTGGCCCTGCTGTTCTGTTCCATGGAATGGCAGCAATTACGGTATGGAGGCGACGCTATTCTGAGGCCAGTGGTGGAGCTTGAAAGAAAAAGTTGGATGGGCCAGACTAAACAAGAGCACAATTTCCGCTTGACAGTGGACACTCAACAGGAATCTGTACAGGTGGAGTTTCATATGGATAAAATATGTTTCTTATCAACACTGGACACTGAAATTCAACGAGTAGATGTAAAGAACTGGACAAAAATTATAAAATGGGGAATTACATTTCGATGTTGCCTGTTGGAGAAGAGTAGGAGACTAAGAGAGCAGATGCAGGCACGCAGAGCCGCACGAGTAGTTCTGCGCACAAGGGTGGTTCATCCCGTCATTCGCTCATGCGCCTGTCGCCAGGAGTAGTCCGACAAGCGGCAACATACAACGTGGCCGTGCCCGAGCGGTGTCGTCGCCGATTGTTCGTTGGAGGTGGAGGGAGGAGGAGGGCAAGGGGCTGGCACATGGCTGCGTGATCCGTGAGATTCCAACGAGAGAGGAGAGACACCGTCAGGCGGTTGGCGGCGGCAGCTTGCTCGCGTGCCCCCTACTCGAGATGGGACAAAAGGAGAGGCTGGGAATCGATGATGCACAGCGCTGCCTGCCTCTCTGCGTCTAAGCGAGAGGATGCACGGGGTTTGGCTTGCAAGATGCCTAGGTCATAAAAATTGGTCAAAATCCTGGGCAGGCCATGGCCCAGTTTGGCCCATACAATGCTTCGCGTGTGCTGAAGGCACAACCACGATAGAAGGAACACGACAATAATAAATACTACAATCTTTAAATCAGTAAAGCGGGCATGTAGCCCAATCCTTAATTAGGCCAAGTGTTGCTATTACATATATCGGCCGTTGAAATATGGCAAATTATATTCTACGTTTATGGCGCCGAATACTTCGTTGCTGGTAGAGCTATTATTCCCCAACCTGTGTGGGGGAAAGCGAGCAAACGTGTACCCCCCCCCTACTCCCACCAGCACACTGTGCCAGCCCAGTGCAGGGCCGCAGAGGGGGGTCATTTTTTGTTTCTCTTTTTTGATCTTTTCCCTTTTTTATGAAAATTCAGAGAAATGCTCACAAATTTTAAAAATAGTGTTGAATACAGAAATGTTAATGAATTCATAAAAAATCATGAATTCACAAAAAATTGTCATTCCAAAACACTGGTAAAAAAATGGTAAAATATTGAAGGACTCAAATATGTTCGTGAATTCGAAAAACGTACCAAAATTTTAAAATGTTAATAAATTTCAAAAAGGATGTTCGTGAATAAATATTTGTGAATTTTAAGAACCCGAAAGAAAACTAGAAAGAAAAAACAAGAACCACATGAAAAACAAAAGAAAACCTGTGAGAGCCGAACTGCAAATGCGCTGGCCCATATAACTTTGCTAGGGAAAAGGAGGTGCACATTACGTCACTATCCACCGAGGTACACGGTAAATGGGAGGTCCTATTTGGCTACCCGTGCACCGATGACGCGGGAACGAGCACCCCCGTAACCCCGCACGTGCCCTGTCTGGCCGGCCCATGGAGAAAAAAAGAAAAAAGAAAACCAAAAAAAGAAAAACAAAAACAAAAAACCCCCCCCCGAAAACAACCCCAATTTTTTCCCGTCTTCGTTTTCACTTTTCCATTTTTATTTTTATTTTCTGTTTTTGTTTTAATCTATATTAAAATAATCCGGTATAGGTTCTAAAATTTCATAAAGTTGTGAATTCTAAATTTCCAAAACAAGTTATTTAATTAAAAATGTTCACAATTTCAAAAGGATGAAGATTTGTTTAATTATAATGAATATTTTTTAGTTTGATGAAGAATTTTTTATGAGAATTTTATAATAATGATGAACATTTTTGTTATTTGATAAACAAATTTAAATTTGATGAACTTTTTTTGAACTTGATGAACAAAATTTGTATTCAAGAATATTTAAAAAAAATGTATGAACAAATTTTTAATTTGATGAACATTTTTAGAAATGCTGAAAAAAATTCGAATTTGATGAGCATTTTTTATTTGATGAACAAATTTTGAATTTTTATTCAATTTTTTTAAATCAGATGAACTAAAAAATGAAGTTGATGAACATTTTTTGAATTGTTGAACATGTTTTTACATTGATCAACATTTTCTGAATTTGATGAACAAAAAATTGTCTGCAATTTGAAAAAAGAAATTCACAAAAAAGGTTAAAAAGTAAAGAGGAAAAAAGAGAAAAGAAAAAAAAAGGGGAAACAAAAAACCAAAAAAGAAAAGGAAAGAAAAAATGATAGGAAAAACGACAAATGGGTGGGCCCATACGAATGGCCAGCATGCGAGGGGGTGCATGCAAAGTTGCTCGCATGCGACCTGCACGCCGAATAGGAAACCCCAAGGTAAATGGGAATAGTCGTAGTTAGCGGGAGCTCCTATTGGGCGCTTTAAGCGCCAACTAGCGCTGTTGACACCCAGTAGACCGAGCTCACTTGGTTGTTTCCTAAAAGGAAAACCATGCTATTTGATCAGTATAATTATTTCAAAAAGAAAAACATAAGCTACAAAAATAATTCACAAAAAAGTTGAAAGAACCACAAATTTGAATAAGGTTCGTACGAGTTTAGAAAAGTTGGCGAATTTGAGAATAAAAATCATAAATTTGAAAAAGTTCGTAGAAAGTTGTAAAAAGTTTATGAATTTCAAAAAAGTTCATTGATTTTAAAAAGTTCATCTATTTTTAAAAAATTCCATTGAGTTTGCAAAAAGTTCATCCATGATAAAACAAATTCATCCGTTTTTGAAAAAAGTTCAATGATTTTGACAAATGGTTCATCATTTTTTAAAAAGTTCATCATATTTGAAAACAGTCATCAATTTTCCAAAAAAATAATCTTTTTTTAAAACAAGTTCAAATTTTTTGAAAAAAGTTCATCAAATTTGAATTTTTTCATCCAAATTTAGAAAAGTTCATCAATTTTCACAAAAAATATAGAATTTGAAAAAAGTTCATCAAATTTGAGAAAAGTTCATCGAATTGAAAAAGTTTATCGCAACTGAACAAAAATTCTGCAAATGTTTTTTAAAAAAATATTGATTTTGAAAAAAGGCAAATTTGAAAAATGTTCATCGAAAATGAAAAAAGTTCGTCAATTTTTAAAAAATCATCGATTTGAAAAAAAGAGTTCGCGAATTTAAGAAAATGAAAATGACACAGGAAACAAAAAAAGAAAGGAAAAAAGAAAACATAGGTTGGCCTTTCCCATACGTTAAATGAAGCAAAGAAGAAGTTTTTTTTTGGACAAGAAGAAGTTAGTATACATAAGCGGTAAGATGGCACACTAGTCAGTGCGATTGAGACCCTGCGAGGAGATCATGGGTTCGAACCCGTTGTCGCCCGCATTTCGGAACATTTTTTGAGTTATGCTAAAAAGCTAGCACCTACAGATTCCAGTTTCCACGCATGTGTCTTTATGGGCCATTTCATGTAAGGTTCCAGCTAGCTCCTGTATGGCAGATCAGACAACTCATCAACTAGGGCATTTCGGTTTTGGGAAGCTTCTAGATGTTTTCCGTCTGATTTCATATTTTTCTTTTTTTATTTTAAGGTTTATACTCGGTTTAAATTTTTATGAAAAATTTTAAATTCATGATTTTTTAATATCACGTACGTTTTTACAAACTCCCAAACTTTTTTCAAATTCATGAATTTTTACGTTCACAGACCTTTTTGAAATTCATGAATTCCTTTGATATTCATGATTCTTTTTCAAATTCATATTTTTTTAAAAAATTATGATTTTTTTTCATATTCATGAGATTTTTTCAGAATCGTGGACTTCTTAAAATTCTTGAGCTTTTTTTAGATTCATGAACATTTTCCAAATTCGTCAAAACTTTTCAAATTCATGAAAATGAATGAAATTTTGTGGTTTATATTGAAACTCATGAACTTTGTTCAATGCACAAGTGTTCAGAGCATTTTCAATTTCACAAATATATTTTGAAATTCGCAAACAATTCTTAAAATCGTATGAACACTTTCTTATTTCTTCAAAAATTTCAAAAAAAAAAGAAATCATCAACCAACAGGAGAGGAAGGAGCAGGAAAAAAACCAGTCGATCGTCTGGACATGGCAATAGGAGAGGAAAGATCACTAAGTTGTACCCTTTGCAAAGGTAATTCTCACATTCTCATGCGTTGACAAGTGGCGCACTGCATGCCCGTCACTTGACACAACCTGGGAGTTTTCCTTTTTTGTAGATTCGATTATTCAAGACGTTATGTCTTTTAAACTGTGCGTCCAAATCCAGAACCATTTTCACTGTTGAATTTCTCGCATCGAGATTTTCGAAACTAGATCCCATGTTAATTGGTTTCGCCGAACTTTTTTTCATATAAAAAGGAAAAACCAGAAGAAATTACCCACGTTTTTTTTGCTCTTCGAGAGGCATAGCTGTGTGTTTAGCAGAAGAAAACTGTGCCTCCACGAGAAGCAAATCTGTGTCTCTCGCGAAGCAAAAAAAAAACAGATTTTTTTTCATTTTCAAGGGGCACGGTTGTGCCTCTCGCGGAAGCAAATCTGTCCCTACACGAGAAGCAAATGCCTCTCATGGAAGAAAAAAAGCATGTTTTTTTCTTTGCCAGGAGGCACAACTGTGACTTTCGTGGAAGCAAATCTATGCCTCCACGAGAAGCAAACATCCGCCTCTCACGGAAGCAAAAAAGAAACATATTTTTTTCTTTTTCCTAGAGGCATAGATATGCCTCTCATGGAAACAAATCTGTGCCTCCATGAGAAGTAAATCTATGTCTCTCTTCGAAGCAAAAATATTTTTTTTTTCCTTTTTCGAGAGACAGAGCTGTGGCTCTCATGGAAGCAAATCTGTGCCTCCATGAGAAGCAAACCTGTGCCTCCACGAGAAGCAAAAGAAAAAGAGAAACGTGTTTTTTCGAAGAAAAAAACTCCAAAACCAGGCGAAAATTGAAAAGCCGAAAACCCCAGAAAAACCATCTAAACCCCAAAAACGATTATTGCATATGCTGGGATCATGCTATATACCAAAAAGGCTTTCGCCCCACTTTACAGATAAAGCAACCTCCAAACATAGATATTAGATCGTACAATGACAACACAAACGACAAAGATAGTAGCCCGTTGCCAAGTGAATACCCTGATTCTTCAACTCCCAACATGCCAACACTGCTGGCACACCATCCGTCTCCGCCTCCGAAGAAGACCCCATGCCTTCTCGTTCTGGATTGCGTTGTTTGTAAGCATTGCAATGCCATTTGTGCTCACTTTTGTTACTTGCTACCTTGATATTTTTATTATTTCAGATTACAAAAACCTATATCTACTATCCATACTACACTTGTATCACCATCTCTTCGGCGAAAGTGCACCTATACAATTTATCATTGTATGAGGTATGTTGGGGACACAAGAGATTGCTTGTATTTGATTGCAGGGTTGTTTGAGAGAGACCATCTTCATCCTATACCTCCACGGGTTGATAAACCTTAGGTCATCCACTTGAGGGAAATTTGCTGCTGTCCAACAAAACTCTACGCTTGGAGGCCCAACAGAGTCTACAAGAAATAAAGTTGCGTACTAGACATCAGCCCCCATGGTTGGTTTTGGTAATTGATGACAATCCCTATGGACTAATGGTTGCCTTAAGTTATATTTGAAGGGTTTGTCCATAGGCTTTGCTTGAGGACCATTTATTGGTTTCACTACTGCAGGATGCTACTAACATGACACTACAATCAGAGACCCTTCGATAAAACTGTGTGTGATGCATTAATCGCAAATGGTGTTGTAAGAAAACCGTCAAAAAATGATACGAACTATTTGCGATGGCGCAGACATCAAACATGATTCAGATTAGAGTTGCGTGTGTGATACGTGGCATACAGTTCACTCGAACAAACTTTTGCGATGAGCATAACAACAGAAACGGTCAGCCAGACGAAGTTGTGTACGATATACGACATACAGTTCACCCGGATGAACTGTTTGTCATTAGGCAACACAACAGAAACGGTCGGGCAAATCAAGGTGTTTGCGACAGACGGCATACAGTTTACTCGGATGAACTATTTGCGATGAGCCAAGACAACAGAAACGGTTTGACTTAACAAGATGTGTGTGATACGCGGCAAACAGGCAAGTCGGATGAACTATTTGCGATGATAAACAATAACACAAACGTTTACAAGTGACAATATGTGTGTGATACCAGGCAAACATGTCATTCGGGTGAACTGTTTGCAATGATAAAAAACAACACAAATGATTCGGTGTAATAAGATGTGTGTGATAGCCGGCAAATAGGTCAGTATAGGAGATAGTTTGTAGCCGTTTTGAGAAATAAGAGTGGCGAACCCAACGAGGAGCTAAAGGTAGTATTAATATTCTCTCAAGTTCTGCCGACCACCGATACAACTCTACGCACACTAACGTTTGGTTTACCTAGAACAAGAGTAAAACTACTTTGCGAGAATAAAATTAGAAGTACTTTGCGGGAATAAAAGTTAGTTGTTCTTTTAGTAGATAGTTTTTTTAGAACAATGAGAAAGATTGTCCCTAGGCAATTGAATATGACACGTGTGATACTCATCATACTTATGAGGGAGAGGAATAAGCCAACATACTTTCCATACTTGGATCACATGCACTTATGGTTGGAACTCTAGCAAGCATCCGCAACTACTAAAGATCATTAAGGTAAATCTCAACCATAACATTAAGTGTAAAGTCCCCTTATGCAACAACTCCCTTACTCGGGTTTAAGCTTTTTTCACTCTCGCAACCCACTAGCTTTAAGCGAATCATGAACATACTGCAACACTCTACAGCGGTAATCCCACATGTTTGCGTGGAACATAGGGCATGAGAGAACAACCCCATAATAACATACAACTCATATCAATCACACCGTACCTTTTCCATTTGTTTTGATATAGCTTACCACTCATGCCAAGTGGTAATCACACCATACCACAATTAGCCCGTAGGACAAAACGAATCTACTCAAATATCATGAAGTGCAACACATCATTGGATAATAATATATAACATTGAGCACCATGTTCAATTAGAGATTAGAGCAGGAAAAGTGTGGTTACACCACTGTAAAGAGGGAGAGAAAGTTGGTCTTGGCGGCAGCGAAGTTGTTGATGTAGATCATCGTCATGATGATTCTCCCAGCGGTGCTCCGGCGCCACCGTAAGAGAGGGGGACATATCCCCCTCCTTCTTCTTCTTCCTTGGCCTCCCCCTATATGGGAGAATGATTCCCCCTGTATTCCTTGGCCTCCATGGTCCCCGAGGGATGGGAGCCCCTCCGAGATTGGATCTCTCTCTCTCTCTCTCTCTCTCTCTCTAGGTTTTCTTCTCTGTTTTCGGGAAAGTTTCCCTGGCCGAGCATCGTTTCTTAAATATCTGAAGATCTGTAACTCCGATTGGGTTAAAATTTCTACACAATTGTTTTGCCGATATTAGCTTCCGTGCGCTAGAAGGAAAGCTCAAACCAACTTACTGGTGCCCATAAGGCAAGCTGGGCACCCCGACGGCCCCATGAGTCCCATCTTGCATTGATTCTTGTGCCCAAAATTCAGATATATTTCATAAAAAATCCACGTAAATTTTTAGGTCATTCCAGCTCCGTGAATTATTCACTAAAAACCCCCCAAAACGATAGAAAACAGGAACTCGCCTTTGGCACTAGGTTAACAGGTTAGTCAAAATAAAAATGATATAAATTGTTGCCAAAAATATGTGGAAGTAGTAAGATAATGGCATGAAACAATAAAAAATTATAGATACTTCGAAGACGTACCAGCATCCCCAAGCTTAATTCCTGCTCGTCCTTGAGTAGGTAAATGATAAAACAAAGATAATTTTTTATGTAGAATGCTACCTAGCGCAATCTTAATCATGTAATATAATCATGGCATGAATATTAGGATATGAATGATTGAGGACAATAGTCTATGAATTTGACAAAAAAGACATCAATACTCAGGTATACTAACAAACAATCATGCCCTTCAAAATAAAGAATGATATTTCTACTCATTTAATCATGTAGGCATGGCATAGCTCGGTCTTCCTAACATACAGTATAAGTCATGAGCACCCCCGGGGCCAAATCAAGCAATTGTATCATACTTTCTCTCGCTTCATCTTTTTCAACTACACTCAATACATGAGCGTGAGCCATGGACTTAGCACTTTGTATGGCAAAGAGAATCATGATGGGGGTTTATAACAAGACAAAAAGTGGTGAAAGTCTCTCATCAACGCGATTGCTCGTTAGGCAATAGAGAGGTCTTATGATCGATGTTAATGTGAGGAGTATGGATTGTCATACAACGAATGCACTAGAACTATAAGTCTATGAAAGCTCTTCTAATGCAGCTAAGTGTGTCGGGGGGATGTCCCCCGGGCAGGCAACGGAGCCCGGATCTCTTTCAAAAACTTCAGGGCTGGCACAACCCCTAAATCCAACTTGCCCCTGGCCGGCTCCCCAGCATGAGCTGGCCGGGTGCCGCGACCCGGCCAGCCGGCTAGCACATGCCGGCCGTCCATGAGAAGTCAACCCCGGCGACAAGCAAGCATGGCTACAGTGCTCCCTCCTTTACGCCGGCCCCAGCGGGAGCGGCAACGGCGCTCCCACACCCCCGCCCGGGGCGGGCGGTGTCCTAGGGGCACGGCCCTGTAGCAGGGCGGCGCTGACCACCCCACAACGCCTGGCGAGGCGTGCCACAGTACCTAGCAGCCGGCCGTACCCGCGCGCGGCGGCCCTGGTACGGCCCGCACCCGGCGGACCCGGCGACACCCACACCCGGCGGACCTGGCAGACCCGGCGGCCCCCACTGCCGGCTCCTAGACACTGACACCAGGGCCCCGCGCCCATGTAACATTACCATTGTAACCCTGGGGGGTCAACCTATAAGACCCCCTAGGAGCCCTCCATGTACGCGGGCAGCCAACAGGCGATCATCAGTAGAACTCATACACACACACGGAGAGGGAACGGCCTATGCACCGGCCTGTCTTCCTTCCTCCCCAGAACAGCTCTAGGAGCAAGCCTGTATCCTCCTCATATAAACCACACTCGGCAGGACTAGGGGTGTTATCTCTCCGGAGAGCCCCGAACCTAGGTACCTCTCGTGTCACACACTTGCTCATGCCAACCTCGCCTCTGCAGCCCACCGGTGCCCTTGTGTCTGTCCTTTCTTTTAGCCATCCCATGGCATCTGCCGTGAGATCACCACGACAGTTGGCACCCACTATGGGGCAGCTCGAGGCACCGGCCGGAGTCAAGTTCCAGACGAGGCCCTTCACCGACTCCGGCGAGCGCATCATGCGTGGCCCGGTCCCCGTGCTCGGCGCGGCGCCGGCCGGCTTCACCGGCTCGTCCATCATCCCCTTCGGCGCGCCACGCGTCCCCGTCGCGGTCGCCCCCGATGATTACCCCGGCGAGGTGCTCGACGTCACCGACTCGCCCGTCCCCGTTGGCAGCGACATCTCCAGCGACGTGGCGGATCTCTGCACCCGCGTGGAGGTGCTCACCACCGGCTCCGCTTCCTCTTCATCTAGCGCCACGAAGAAGGCCGCCGCGGCCAAGGCCGCAGCCGCTCGCGCCAGCATGGCCGACCCGCTGCGCGCAACGGTTCAGAACCTCAGCATCTCCATCGCCACCGACATCTAAGCCACCCAGGCCAGGGCCCGGCTCGACGATGAGCGCGTGCGTCTGCTGGGTGAGGCCACGGCGCTTGCTGCTATGCAGCGCCGGCTGGAGTCCACCCAGCGGGAGGGCGACGCCGCGTACGGCTTCACACCGGCCGCGGCAGAGCCTAGCCGGGTCGCCGAGGTGCGGACCCGTGGCGGCGCTATCGGCTGCGCGCTGGACGTGGTCCCGCCCGTCTACGAGACCCCCGTCAAGAACATGCGCGCCGCGGAGGCGGCCGCTGTGGGCCTGGAGCTTCTGCAGGGCAAGGAGTTGCAAGAGCGCCTGCAGTGCACGCGTGAGCTGCTCGCCGCGGCGAACACGCAGCAGAATGATGTCTACTACACAACTTGTTCTTGTAGACTCGTGTTGGGCCTCCAAGCGCAGAGTTTTGTAGGACAGTAGCAATTTTTCCTCAAGTGGATGACCTAAGGTTTATCAATCCGTGGGAGGCGTAGGATGAAATGGTCTCCCTCAAACAAACCTGCAACCAAATAACAAAAAATCTCTTGTGTCCCCAACACACCAAATACAATGGTAATTTGTATAGGTGCACTAGTTCGACGAAGAGATGGTGATACAAGCGTAGTAATGATAATAGATATTGATTTTTGTAATAGGAACAATAAAAAACAGCAAGGTAGCAATTGATAAAACGGAGCACAAACAGTATTGAAATGCTTGAAAATGATGCCTAGGTCCGTACTTTCGCTAGTGCAATCTCTCAACAATGCTAATATAATTGGATCATATAACCTTCCCTCAACGTGCGACGAAGAATCACCCCAAAGTTCCTATCTAGCGGAGAACATAAGAAGAAATTGTTTGTAGGGTACGAAACCACCTCAAAGCTATTCTTTTCGATCAATCTATCCTAGAGTTCGTACTAAAATAACACCAAGCTATTCTTTCCGATCGATCTAACCAAGAGTTCGTACTAAAATAACACCATATGATACACATCAACCAACTCTAATGTCACCTAGATCTCCAATGTCACCGCGAATATCCGTGAGTTGATTATACGATATGCATCAAACAATTTAAGATTCATAATGCTCAATCCAACACAAAGAACCTCAAAGAGTGCCCCAAGATTTCTACCGGAGAAACAAGGACAAAAACGTGCATCAACCCCTATGCATAGATTACCCCAATGTCACCTCGGGAATCCGCGAGTTGAGTGCCAAGACATAGATCAAGTGCTCTCAAATCCATAAAAGTATTCAATCCGATAAAAACGAAATCTCAAAGGAAAAACTCAATTCATCACAACAAGATAGAGAGGGGAAAACACCATATGATCCAATTATATTAACAAAGCCCACGATGCATCAAGATCATGCCATCTCAAGAACACGAGAGAGAGAGAGAGAGAGAGAGAGAGAGATTAAACACATAGCTACTGGTACAAACCCTCGGCCCCGAGGGTGGACTACTCCCTCCTCATCATGGTGGCCATAGGAATGATGAAGATGGCCTCTGGTGATGATCTTCCCCTCCAGCAGGGTGCCAGAACGGGGTCTAGATTGGTTTTTCGTGGCTACAGAGGCTTGCGACGGCAGAAATTCTGATCTAGGGTTATTTCTGGAGGTTTCTGTATATATAGGATTTTCAGCGTTGGAATCACGCGAAGATGGGCCTCGAGGTGGGCACAACCCACCTGAGCGCGCCTGGGCCTCCTGGCCCGCCCAGGTGTCTTGTGCTCACCTCCTTCACCTTCTAGTCCTCCCTCAAAGCTTCTAGTGCCTCTTTTGTTCCAAAAAAAATCATCAAAAAGTTTCGTTGCATTTTGAGAACTTTTATTTCTTCACAAAAAACAACACCATAGTAGTTCTGCTGAAAACAACGTCAGTCCGGGTTAGTTCCATGAAAATCATACCAAAACCATATAAAATTGTTGTAAACATGGCATGAATACTTCATAAATTATAGATACGTTGGAGACGTATCAGCATCCCCAAGCTTAATTCTTGCTCGTCCTCGAGTAGGTAAATGATAAAAGAAATAATTTATGAAGTGTGAATGCTAGCATAGTGCATAAGTTTGATCAATGATAATTTCAATCACTTTTCCTAGCATCATAACAGCAACTCTTTCTCATAAAACTCATCATGATAAAGTAGCAATTGAAAGCGGAATTTTTGTTGTGGAATGCTACCTATCATATTCATCATATACTCTTTCTTTTGTAGTATGGACATTTGGACTTGAATGATTCAAAGCAATAGTCTATAATTTGACATGAAGACATCAATACTCAAGCATACTAACAAGCAACCATGTCTTTCAAAATATCAACGCTAAAGAAAGCTATCTCTAGCCCATTATGCTCAATCATTGATCCATTCATGAAACACACTCAAATATTAGCTACATCCAATGCACAAGTATGACAATAGTGCTCCCTAGTTGGTGCTTTATAAGAGAAGATGGAGACTCAAATAAAAATAAAAATTGCATAAAGTAAATAGATAGGCCCTTCGCAGAGGGGAGCAGAGATTTGTAGAGGTGCCAGAGCTCAAAACTTAAATTGAGAGATAAAATATTTTGAGAGGCATACTTTCCCGTCAACGAAAACGATCGAGAATTCCCAACACTTTCCATGCTAGATACATCATAGGCGGTTCCCAAACAGAAAATAAAGTTTATTCCTTTTTCCACCATTCTTTCACAATCAATGGCTAGCCGTATCCACGGGTGCCTTCCATACCAACAGTTTTCAAAAAAATTATTATTGAACAACATGAATAATATTTTTTTTTTGCATTTCAGGACTGGGCATCCCTATTACCTTTGCCACACTCTCGTGCAATGACAAGTGAATAAACACTCATCTTGAGAGTAACGCATCTAGCATGAAAAATATTGGCCACCCCCTGCTGCTTCATGAGCGGTACAGGCACACAAAAAGGAAATTCCTTTTGAAAATTAGAGTTGGCACATATAAATTTACTTGGAACGGCATGGAAATACCGCATATAGGTAGGTATGGTGGACTCATTTGGCACAACTTGGTTTAAGGAGTTTGGATGCACAAGCAGTATTCCCGCTTAGTACAAATGAAGGCTAGCAAATAGATTGAGAAGCGACCAACCAAGAAACAAAAATGATCATAAACGAGCATTAAACATAACTAACACCGAATAATGCACCACAAGTAGGATGTAATTTCATTGCATAACTATTGACTTTCGTGCTTGCATAGGGAATCACAAACCTTAACACCAATATTCTTACTAAAGCATAATTACTCACCAACATGACTCACTTATTATTATCTCCATATCGCAAAACTATTGCAAGGAATCAAACTTATCATATCCAATGATCTACATGAGAGTTCTTAGTATATCCTTCTTGAATATCCATCATTTTGGGACCAATTTCATAGCTTGTGCAAATTGTCATCACTATTATCAACTCTCAAAATAATATAAGTGAAGCATGAGAGTGTTCGACAAACTACTCAAAAAGATATAAGTGAAGATCAAATGAGTAGTTAAATAAATAGGTAGCTATGTGAGGACTCTCTCTCATTTTTTTTTCCAGATCTAAGTATTTTATTAAAACAGCAAGCAAAACAAAATAAAATGACATTCTAAAAATAGCACACATCATGTGAAGAAGCAAAAACTTAGGCTCAGCCGATAATAACCGATAATTCTTGATGAAGAAAGGTGGGATGCCTACCGGGGCATCCCAAGCTTAGATGCTTGAGACTTCTTGAAATATTATCTTGGGATGCCTTGGGCATCCCCAAGCTTGAGCTTTTGTGTCTCCTTAGTTCTTTTTATATCACGGTTTCCCTAAATCTTAAAAACTTCATCCACACAAAACTCAACAAGAACTCGTGAGAAAAGTTAGTATAAATCAATGCAAAAACCTTATCATTCTCTACTGTAGCAAATCACTAAAATTATTATTTAACATTGCATACTAAATGCCTCTACATATTTAATACTCCTATCCTCAAATAGAATCATTAAACAAGAAAACATATGCAAACAATGTAAAGATAACAGCAATCTATCTAAACAGAACAGTCTGTAAAGAGTGCAATTATACTCATACTTACCTAACTCCAAAATTCTGAAAACTTACAAAACTGTAGAAAATTTATCATAGCTTATTGTGCAAAAAAATTCAACATTTTATCACATTCTTACTTTTCTCAAGAATTCACGCACTAGCGTGCAACTTTCTGTTTTCAAACAGCAACATATAGACTTGCAAAAGAAGCATGACAAATGCTATACTTGACACTTTTATTGAAATAAAAAGATGAAAAACATTATATAAATAACAGAAAGAAAATCCTAACAAAATAAAATGACGCTCCAAGCAAAACACATATCATGTGACGAATGAAAATATAGCTCCAAGTGAGGTTACCGATAATGTTGGAGACAAAAGAGGGGATGCCTTCCGGGGCATCCCCAAGCTTAGTTGCTTGGATCTTTCTTGAGTATTACCTTGGGGGTGCCTTGGGCATCCCCAAGCTTAGCTTCTTGTCACTCCTTATTCTCCTCATATCGATATCTCACCCAAAACTTGAAAACTTCAATCACACAAAACTTAACGGAACTTCGTGAGATGGGTTAGTATGATAAAGATAAATCATTCACTTTGGTACTGTCAAGATAAGATTCATAATTGTTCACACACAATGCCTACTGTACCATACAATTTCCACAATTTATATTAAACAATAGAGAGGAAACAAAACAGCATAGAGAGGAAACTTGATATTATTGCAATATGTAAAAGCATATGTTCCCCTCTCATAATAATATTCAGTAGCATCATGAATGAATTCAACAATATAGCTATCACATAAATCATTCTTTTCATGATCCACAAGCATAAAAAATTTATTACTCTCCACATAAGCAAATTTATTCTCATGAATAGTGGTGGGAGCAAACTCAACAAAATAACTATCATGTGATTGGAAATTAAAATCATGATGACAAGTTTCATGGTTATAATTATTCAATACAGCATACATGTCATCACCATAATCATCATAGATAGGAACTTTGTTTTCATAATCAATTGGAACTTCTTCCAAAATAGTGGATTCATCACTAAATAAAGTCATGACCTCTCCAAATCCACTTTCATCAATATAACCATCATAGATAGGAGGCATGATTTCATCATAATAAATTTTCTCATCAAAACTTGGGGGACTAAAAATATCATCTTCATCAAACATAGCATCCCCAAGCTTATGGCTTTGCATATCATTAGCATCATGGATATTCAAAGAATTCATACCAACAACATTGCAATCATGCTCATCATTCAAAGATTTTATGCCAAACATTTTATTGAATTCTTCTTCTATCAATTGAGCACAATCTTCCTTTCCATCATTTTCAAGAAAGACATGATAAAGACGAATAATATGAGGCCACCTCAATTCCATTTTTTTGTAGTTTTCTTTTACGAACCAAACTAGTGATAAAACAAGAAACTAAAAGATTCAATTGCAAGATCTAAAGATATACCTTCACGCACTCACCTCCCCGGCAATGGCGCCAGAAAAGAGCTTGATGTCTACTACACAACTTGTTCTTGTAGACTCGTGTTGGGCCTCCAAGCGCAGAGTTTTGTAGGACAGTAGCAATTTTCCCTCAAGTGGATGACCTAAGGTTTATCAATCTGTGGGAGGCGTAGGATGAAGATGGTCTCTCTGAAACAACCCTGCAACCAAATAACAAAAAGTATCTTATGTCCCCAACACACCAAATACAATGGTAATTTGTATAGGTGCACTAGTTCGGCGAAGAGATGGTGATACAAGCGTAGTAATGATAGTAGATATTGATTTTTGTACTAGGAATAATAAAAAACAGCAACGTAGCAATTGATAAAACGGAGCACAACCGGTATTGCATTGCTTAAAAATGAGGCCTAGGGTCCGTACTTTCGCTAGTGCAATCTCTCAACAATGCTAATATAATTGGATCATATAACCTTCCCTCAACGTGCGATGAAGAATCACTCCAAAGTTCCTATCTAGCGGAGAACATAAGAATAAATTGTTTGTAGGGTACGAAACCACCTCAAAGCTATTCTTTCCGATCAATCTATCCTAGAGTTCATACTAAAATAACACCAAGATATTCTTTCCGATCGATCTAACCAAGAGTTCGTACTAAAATAACACCATATGATACACATCAACCAACTCTCTAATGTCACCTAGATACTCCAATGTCACTGCAAGTATCCGTGAGTTGATTATACGATATGCATCAAAAAATTTCAGATTCATAATATTCAATCCAACACAAAGAACCTCAAAGAGTGCTTCAAGATTTCTACCAGAGAAACAAGGACGAAAACGTGCATCAATCCCTATGCATAGATTACCCCAATGTCACCTCGGGAATTTGTGAGTTGAGTGCCAAGACATAGATCAATTTCTCTCAAATCCATAAAATTATTCAATCCGATAAAAACGAAATCTCAAAGGAAAAACTCGGGGGCTACACCCAGTGGGTGCGCTAGCGCGCCCCCACTGAAAGCACGTGGATCGTACCTTGGGCCAAGTGGATTGCCTCCTCCTTATCGGCAAGCTGTGCCTTGGCCGTGCGGTACTTCTCCAGAAGCCAGTTGTGCGTGCCGACTCGCAGGCCGTCCAGATGCTGCAAGAAGCAAGTGTTATCAAAAGTCAAAAAAACGCGTATAAGACCCGACCAGGCTGCTCAGCAGCTAGCCTGGGCCTCGGGGGCTACACCCAGTGGGTGCACTGGCACGCCCCCACTAACCAGCCGCAAAATCAAGACAAAGAAAAAGCCTTACCACAACGACGCGCTCCAAGTCCCGCGTCCGCTCAACCTCGCCCTGGACGAAGGCCTGCAGACGGCCCTCGCGCCCCTGAAGCTGCTGGCGCACAGCGTACATCGCCGCTTCCTCCTGGGCGTGTGGTCCGAAGGCGACTTCGCCGGATCTGGCTCGGGGCTGCTGCGACCTGGCAGCAAGGCCGCTCCCCGACGCCCGCTCCGGGTTCACGGCAATCTACGGCAGCACGATCACCAAGGCGTGCTCGCCTCCCGCCGGCTCCTCCGCAGCTGGCGGCGATCCCGGCGCTCCAACCGGCGTCACCAGCGACGCTCCGTCCAGGGCGGCGTCCTCCGCCTGCTCGACCACGTCGTTCTGGGGCGGGGTGTCCACGGCCATCTCCTCGACCTCCGGGCCGTCGGCGGCCGCCTCCACCCGCTCGTCCGGGTCGCGCCCCTCGTCCGTCTGCGGCTCAAAGATGGTGTCGGCCGGCGCCGCGCCCTCCGCCCACTCCCGCCAGGCCGGGTCCGTGGCGGCCTACTCCCCCACCTCGGCGGCCCTCACCCACGCCTGGGCCGAGGCTTTCCTCGCCGCCTCGGCGGCCGCCGCCAACTCCTCCTCGGCCTTGTTTCGGTCCCACCAGGCGAGACGCTCCGTGTCTGCCGGGTCCAAGCCAAGGCCCTCCTCGGGCGAGCTCTCCACCTGGTCGATGGCGCTGCTTCGGGTCTTTCGGAAGACGAAGTCGCTCCTGGACGCGGCCGCCGTAGCCGCCAGCGCCAGGTCAAGGGGCGTCCTGCGCGCCGCGAAGACAACATGAGAAGAATGCAACCAAGTAGCAAACAGAAATCTGCAAAGGATACTTACCCGATCACCGTCGGGATGGCCCGTATCGGCGGCGCGGCCGGGGTGGCTCGGCGCACCATCTTGGCGGCCGTCTTGCCGCGCACAGGCAGCGGCTCCGCCGCGCGCTTTGGTGCCGGCTTCGGCACCACCGTGTCCTTCCCATGCGGCCGGCGCGCTGCCGCCGGCTCGCGGGAC
The DNA here is from genome assembly GCA_011799875.1 of Thinopyrum elongatum. Lineage (NCBI taxonomy): Eukaryota > Viridiplantae > Streptophyta > Magnoliopsida > Poales > Poaceae > Thinopyrum > Thinopyrum elongatum. Next base: position 580,022,337 of record CM022300.1, on the reverse strand, counting down.
GACACCGGCTTCTTTGGCCGTCTCGGGGGGTCGACGCTGCCGTCTCCTCCCATCGTCGGCACTGCACCGCCAGTGACTATCAGGGCCTCCTCGTCGTCATCCGGCCAATCTCGCAGGAGTTCTGGGTGCGGAGACTTACCCGCGTGGCGTGCCGCGCCGGCCGGCTGCGCTTCGGCCGGCTCCAAGTTCTCGGCGATGGACTCGCCCCCATCCGAGCCGGCGTGCTCAGCCGCCAAGACCTACGTCTTCGGCCCGTCACGGATTTGTTGGACCACGAGCAGCAACCTCTCTCTCGTCGCGTCAGGACGGAGGAAAAGTTGCGACATAGCGAAAAATGGAGACCAGGGACTCACCGCTGGCGCCGGGCGCTCCTTGTTGTAGGGCGCCTTCCCGAAGCGCCACCCGGCGACCATCCCGGCCTTGGAGATGGCGTTCACCCGGTCGGTGACTTGCGCCGACGCTAGCTCTTGGGTCGACATCCGGCAGGGGTCCTGCCGGTCCCCCATCTCGGCGAGGAGGTGAACCCGGTGTTGCAGCGGCAGCACCCGGCGAGCGATGAAGGCGGTGATCATTTCTGTCCTAGTGAGCCCCTCATGCGCCGTTATCTCGGCGATCCGGCTGCACTAGTTCAGCACCGCCTGCGGCGGGTTCTTGGGGTAGTAGCTCCAATTCATCTTGGCGAGCGGTGGCTCGTCGACGAACGGAGGCAAGTTTATGCGGTCCTCGCCAACGGTGCTCACGTAGAAGAATGAGTTCTGCCATTTCTTGGTAGAATCCTCCAAGGGCATCTTGGGGAACGGCCTGTGCGGCCGACCAGAGATGACAGTGGCTCCGCAATCGGACATGGTGCCGGCCGTTGGCCCCTCCTGCTTGAGGAAGAACAGGCAGGCCCACAGATCTATGTCCGGTTCCACGCCCAAGTAGCCCTCGCAGAGCATAGTGAAGCCGGTGAGCTGCAGCACGGTATTGGCACCTAGATGGTGCGGCTGCAGCCCGAAGAAGCTGAGGAAGGCGCGGAAGAAATCGCTCGCAGGGAGGCCAAACACGCGCTTGAAGTGGCTGAGGAAGACCACACGCTCGCCCTCCTGCGGGTGTGGCTCCGTCTCCTCGCCCGCCACGCACGTGGCCACCTTCGTTGCCGGCGGCAGCCGCCTGGTGTCGCGGAAATACTGAAGATCGTCCTCGCTGGTCTCGGGCCCCTCCCAGGATTCCTTTAGCCGTGCCATTGGTAGAGCTCTACCGAGGTACGAGACGTGGCGGCAAGGAGAAGATTGGAGCGATCTTTGGTTGCTAGAGCAAGGGCGTGCTCGAGGTTTGGAGAAGAAGAAGAGAAGGAAGATGAGGGGAGTGCGAGGGGAGCGTGCGAGAACGTTTCCGCCACGCCCCTCCCTCCGTTTTATAACCACGACGGGACGTGGGGGAGTGGGATCGGTTGTGCCCACGATTCCGCTTCCCCGCGTTGTGCGGGCACGTTTCCCCCCCACGACTTAACTACATGGAGAAGCGCAACCACCCGCGGCGGCCACAATAAATCACCCATGCGCGGGCCGAGGGCACGGCGTGGCGGGGCCCAGCCCGTTGTTGCATCCCATCGTGCGCGTGGCCTGGCAGGGCCTCATCGGCCGCTGTTCACCATGTGGCGGCGCCTCGGGCCGCGGAAGGCGCATCCTTTCACTTCAAGACTCGACTGGCGTCTCGGTTTCCCGCCCATGCCGGGGTGCCGCGATCCAGCTTCCAGAAGTCGGCACACAGCGGGTGTTGCCGGGACCCGGCGGCCGCCAGCTTCATCAACCCAACCGCCTCCTCAGGGGGGTAAAACTGCGAAGGCCCTACTGCTTGGAGCCGGCGAGCCTTCACAGCTTCGGGGACTACTGTCGGGGGGATGGCCCCCGGGTAGGTAACCTCAATCCAGCTTGCCCCTGGCCGGCTCCCCAGGGTGAGCCGGTCGGGTGCCGCCACCCGGCTAGCCGGCTAGCGCATGCCGGCCGTCCATGAGAAGTCAACCCCGGCGAGAAGCAAGCATGGCTATAGTGCTCCCTCCTTTACGCCGGCCCCGGCGGGCGTGGCAGCGGCGCTCCCACACCCCCGCCCGGGGCGGGCGGTGTCCTGGGGGCACGGCCCTGTAGCAGGGTGGCGCTGACCGCCCCACGACGCCTGGCGAGGCGTGCCACAATACCCAGCAGCCGACCGTACCTGCGCCCGGCGGATCCGGTGACACCCCGACCCGGCGGCCCCCACTGTCGGCTCCTAGACACTAACACCAGGGCCCGCGCCCATGTAACATTACCATTGTAACCCTGGGGGGTCAGCCTATAAGACCCCCCAGGAGCCCTCCATGTACGCGGGCAGCCAACAGGTGATCATCAGTAGAACTCACACACACACACACACGAAGAGGGAACGGCCTATGCACTGGCCTGTCTTCCTTCCTCCCCAGAACAGTTCTAGGAGCAAAGCCTGTATCCTCCTCATATAAACCACACTTGGCAGGACTAGGGGTGTTATCTCTCCGGAGAGCCCCGAACCTGGGTACGTCTCGTGTCACGCACTTGCTCGTGCCAAGCTCGCCTCTGGAGCCCACCGGTGCCCTTGTGTCTGTCCCCTCTTTTAGCCATCCCATGGCATCTGCCGTGAGATCACCACGACAAAGTGGGTATGCATCCAACTTGCTTGCTCATGAATACCTCGCACATTTGAGGAAGTTCGTCATCGAATATACAAGCCAAGTTATATAATGGAAGAACCCCACTAGTATGAAAGTGACAAATCACAGGGACCTATAAAAAATGAGACAAAAACCAAAATGTGAAAAAACCAAAAACAAAACATCCAAAATCCAAAACCGTGTATGAATAGATTAAAATAAACGAAATCCAGAGGAAACGCCCAGCACGCGACATGTGCCGACGGTTGGGCGCACTCCTAGACCCAAAAAAGTTACCCTTGCGTGAGCCTTGCAAGGTGTAACCCTTAGGTTTTTTTAGGCAATGTAACCCTTAGTTAGTTGCTCCCTGTGTGGACGGGTCAAGTGCGAGTTTGCCTAATCAATGGGCCGGCCCAAGAGACTTCCTGCCTCTGATGCTGTTTCGTTCGCTTCAATTTTATTGCTGTTTGTTTTCATATCTATTTACATTTAAATATTTATGTCCTGTTTAAAAAAATTTAGATAGTGTTACAAAAATAGTCCACGTAACTCTTAGAAAATGTTGACATCATTCATAAAATGTACAATTAAAAATGTTCATGTGTTTCAACAGGAATGTTCGTTAATTGTTTTCAATAATATTGATACAATGTAAAAAATGTTCACATAATTGAAAATATATGATCTGTACCATTCACAAAATGTATGGGACAATTTAAAAGTATGTTCGTGACATTTAAAAAAATATAATGTAATAAAATTTGATCGTAGTTTAAAAAATATATCATGCCACTAAAAATATTCAATGTGAAGTTTCTTATCATGTATTTGAAAATTTGTACATCTTGTATCTGAAAAATGTTCAATGTGTACCAAAAAATATTTCATGTATATATATGAAAAATGTACAATATGTATAAAGAAAAAAGTTGACATGTGTTAAAATAATAAAAAGTAAAAAAGAACAATGAAGAAACACATAAAAATGGAGGAAACCGGTGGAAAAAAAAAACACACACAACAAAAAAGAATCGAGAAACAAAGGAAAGGAAAAAGGAAAAGAAAAAGGAAAGCCCAAAAAAACACTATACCATCATACTCCCTCTGTCTGAAAATATTTGTCAGAGAAACGGATAAAAATGAATGTATTTAGAACCAAAATATGTCTAGATACATCCATTTGTCCGACAAATATTTTTGGACGGAGGGAGTATTTGGCACAAAAAGTAACTTCACAAAAAAATTATGGCTACGCCGATGAAACAAAACGAAGGGGCTACAATACTATGTCGATCATCACATACAAAAGTATACACCAGGTAAAGGAAACGGGTGGTACAATACTACTAGTGCAGTATATAACAACACACAATCCACTGGATAGGAAGAAGAACCGTTGCTCGGGTAACATGAGTTTGTACGACAAGCACAACATTTAGTTACCCCGAGCAACATATTTAGTCCTCCCAGGCGCTTGTATTGCATCTCACATACATATAAACCCAATAAAAAACAAGAGTAGAATGTTACGCTATCTCAAGCAGTCTGAACATGTATAAATATTTGTCTATCTTATAGCTCACACGAAGAAACCTAGAGCGTTCCTCGATCCCTGGTGTGATGAGGTTACACTCCAACGCAATGTGTATACAAAACCGTATCGCGAGCTGCAAGAGATGCTCGAAATTAGCATAAGTGAAAATATTGCTACTACAGATAAAACAGAACATGGGTGGGGGACAATACTATGTCGATCATAACATAAAAAAGTATACGCTTGATAAAAGGATCAGGGGTACAATACTACTAGTAGTACATAACATCACACAATCCACAAGTAATAAATAAAACAAAAGGTACAATACACTATCAAATCACCACACAGAAAAGCCAGGTCACTCCAAGGCAGGGATGGCTTTATTTAATACGGCTAACTAATGCATGCATCTTCACATCAGATGGGCTCTTGTGTGGCTTCAAATTGGAAATTATAGTTGTTCATGCTAGTGAACAAGCCGTCGTCCATTTTGTAGGTAACGACCTCTCCTGTGGTCAGAATATCCCTCTGAGTGTAGGAGAACGGGACGTCAACGGAACCCTGCGTCACAGCCGCTCTGACTGTCACCTTGGTCATCGGAGGCACCACAGCCTGGTAGGAGGCCTCTTGTGACGTCATTGTCTGAATGGATGATCCCCATTGGTATTCTGAGCTGAATTCAGTGGATACCTCAACTTGCCCATCTGCTATGATCGGGATCCCGGCTCTCAAATTGGTCTCGACGCCGATCTTGAGGCTAACAGTCGAGCTCCAGGTCTTGGTCTGCGTCTCCTCGTATTTCAGGGCTAGCGTCTTGGTGTGTGTTTCGTTAGTGCCATTGGTTGATGTCACGCTGGGAAAGGTAAGAGGCGTCTTGCCGTAGATCCTAGCTTCGGAGAGCTTGAATTCTACGCCGTAGATCTCTCGCCAAAGGACGGCCTCTTCCACCCGTAACCTCGCCTCCAGTGTGATGGTATCGACGGCGGCGTTGAGGCAGCTCGTCTTCCTGTCGGCGGTTAGCCTCTTGCAGTACCTGGAGTTTCCCAGGTTCTGGAGACCGATGTAGTCGGGCAACAAGACCACCGTGAAGAGCGTGTAGCGGTCTCTGCTGCTGTTGTCGGCCGAGTCAGCCTAGATCCAGTTCGGGTTAAGCTTCCAAAACCTATTGAAATGGTTAGATTTTATGCGCACGTCCCCATTAGCGTAATTAGGGAAAATAGTGTTGACCACAGTTGAATCTGCGATATCAGATGATGAGAATTCCAGGTAATTGTGCTTCTGGATGATCCTCGCGCGGAGGTACATGTCGTTGTCTCCTTTGAAAGCAACATATTTGGGCAATACCAGTTGCCGTGACAGATCAATGGCAGAGAAGTCATGAAGAGATTTCACTTGGTTAACAGCTTTTTCATGCCCTCCGGTTCCGAGACACAGGTGGGCTTCTTCGGTCTCCTCCTTTTCCTTGGTCATATCAGATTCAGAGTTTGTTGTCTGCTGGGGACAGAAGAACCTGAATGCATGCATTGCCAGCCTATTAGAATATGGACTACTAAACCGAGCAGCTATCGGTGTTGATCTTTTTTCTTTTCCCTCCAAGACATTAGTCTCACCGTTTCATAATATAAGATTATTTTTTACACTACTGCATGGGATAAAGGGGTAATTATTAATTGATTCTATGTGGAGGCTGTTAGACTTAATCTTGATTCCATGTATTTGCATGTAGTTTAGTCTAGGTTATCAAGTGTCCGGTGAAGCTTCAGTTGTGCGCGCGAAGTAGGCGAGATGCCGGCCTGTTGTGCGATGCGGCCAGCACGGTGAGATGCCAATGGTGCCGTGCGATACGGCGATGCCGTGAGAAGCGGCAAGGCACGACGAAAGCTGAAGTGTGACGGGCTAAAGTATGATCAAGTCGAGTCAGGCGATGTGGCAAGTTCTGGTCACGTTGCCGTGCATGGATGGGTTCGCCGCATGTTATGGTTGGTTAGCTAGCTTCATGTGAGTTTGTTAGCACAAGAATAGGAGTGGATGGCAACGTGCATGTAGATAGAGTTAGTTGTGATTAGTGGCCTAGCGCATGGCTTAGGGGCTGTTTGGTTCTAGGCCCAGGAATGCCACATTTTGCCACACTTGCCTAAGGTTAGTTCTTCAAAATGAGAGCCACAAGTTGGCAAGCCTAAGGGAATCTTGCCACACTTTTTGAGTGTATGTCATGTGGGACCCTAGTGTGGCAAAAAGTATATTACCTAAGGCAAGGCTTGAACCAAACACCCTCCTAAGTTGGTCATAGTTGCCTAACCTTAGGTGTGGCAACCATAGTCAGGAACCAAACAACACCTTAGTGGGCGTTAGCGGCCGCGAGAGTGGCGGCTGGCTAATGCGTGGGTCGGTCTTGTACTTAGCTATTTAAGTTGAAGAAGATGAATGAGAATAGCGGCCAAGAGGGCTGAGGAAAATATGTAGCCTGTGTGTTCGCCAAGGAGAAGAGCCTATGGCAAAGCATTTGTGCTCCTTCTTGGTCCATACGTGTGTGTGTGTTTGAGTTTCTCCCATGTGTGTGTTCTTGTGTTCTTGAGAGAAGAAGATAGAGAGAAACCACAAGAGAGTTGTGTGAGGCAACGAGAGGAAGAAGAAGAGCGGCACTGCGAAGAGAGGCGGCGCCAACAATTGGTATCAGAGCCCGGCCACAAACCTTGTTGGTGTAAATCTTGTTACAAAGGCAGGTTCAGATATTGCATTAGTTATTAGCTTCATGCATTAGTTGAGAAGGTTAGCTCGTACATGCACGTGACTGCAACGTGTAGATTGATACGCGCTAAGTAGTTGATTCTTAGCTGAATAATAGGGCCATGCAACGTGAGTTTGTTCACGACTTGGCATAGTATACTTGGACTTTCTATTAGATAGCTAGGCCACCGCAAGCGGATCGTGGGATGGCACGACTGCATGTTTGCGTGATGGCAACACCACGACGATTGGATGGACGTGGGACGGCACGGCCGACTTACCCGTTCTGAGCTGGTTTTACGTTTCAGTTCTGTTAGCGTATAATAAGAGAAGAAATAAAGAAAAGGGGCAAGCAGTTGCGCCTTGCAAAATACTGGTGTCTTCTTCTTCCTCTCTCTCGCTCGTCTCCATCGTGTCCGCGTGTGTACTCCGGCCTGTGATCCAACACTTGGTATTCAGAGCCTGGTTGTGGCCGGAGGCGAATCGGCGGCAGTGTGTAGCGATGGGAGATCAGTCACCGACGAAGGGCGACGCTGGTGGCGGCGGAAAGTACACGCCGCCGAGCAAGAGGATCGGAGCCAGCGGCTCCGGCGATGGGACGGTCGTCGTGGCTGCGCCGGCGAGGAGCGTCGGAGTGCCGATTCAGTACCCGCAGCTGACTGAAAGCAATTATCAGTTGTGGGCGGCGAAGATGAAGATCATCCTCAAGCCAATGGGCGTGTGGTCGGCGATCACCGGAGAAGACGTGGATGAGGCCAAGGACCAGGGAGCCATGGCTACTATCTCGCAGTCGGTTCCCGACGACGTGATGATGTCGATCGTGGAATACGAGTTGGCAAAGGAGGCTTGGGAGGCCTTTCGTACCATGCGCATCGGCGATGAGCGCGTTGTGCAGGCACGCATCAGCCACCTCACAAGGCGTTTTGAGCGCCTGACCATGGAAGGCGGTGAAGACGTTGGTGTGGGCGCCGACTCACCGCGCTCGTCGGAGAAATTCGAGCGCTTAGCGAGAACTTGCAGGAGCACGCCGTTGTCAAGCGGCTGTTCGTGGGGGTCCCGGATCGCTTCCTGCCCATAATCAGGACAATTGAGCAATGGGGCGACGTCAAGAAGATGTCAGTCGCCGAGGCCATTGGGCGGTTGCGGTCGTTCGAGGTTCGAGGAGAACGAGTCCGGACGGCGCCAAGACCGCAGTGACGACGGCGAGAAGTTGATGCTGGTCTCACGCGGGCAGCTGGAGGCACTGGTCCAGGAAGAAAAGAAGAAAGGAGAGTGTTCCAGCAGCGGCAGCAAGAACGGCGATGGGCGCGGCGACAAGAAAAAGACCCACGGCAAGTTCGACAAGTCGAAGATTACCTACTTCGAGTGCGGGGAGAAAGGGCACTTTAAGTCCGAGTGTGAGGCGTGGAAGAAAGAGCAGGCGCTTCTTGCTGCTGCCGACGTCGACGACAAGCCGGCGCTGCTGATGGCCGTCGCATGTGAGCTTGCACCGGTGGCCGAGGACACTAGTAGAAAAAGGGCCATTTGTCCCGGTTCATAAGGCCCATTTGTCCCGGTTCGGGAACCGGGACTAAAGGGTCGGGACTAAAGCCCAACACCTTTAGTCCCGATTCTTATACGAACCGGGACAGATGGGGCTCCACGTGGCCGCCTGCTGGAGCTCGGGCTGGAGGACCTTTAGTCCCGGTTGGTAACACCAACCGGAACTAAAGGAATTTTTTGAAAAAAAAATTGATTTTTTTTAAAATTTTTTATTTTTTTCTGATTTTCAAATATTTGAATTATTTGACAATTTAATCTCTAATCAGCCCTCCCTCCTCACTGCTTTAGAATTTAATCTCTAATCTCTAATCAGCACTCATTCCAAATCGTCTAACTTCCCGGCCGGTCACCCATCCTCTCACTACTCCAGCCTGAGCACGCTTAACTTTCAAGTTCTATTCCCCCTAGTTTCCAAGTCTGCACTTGTTGTTTTACTGACAATACTAAGCTGTCAATCCTATTAACCCTTAGGAGTTGAACTTGAGCATTAAGCACCGTTTGAGTTTGAAACTATTATTCTAAAAAACAATAATTATTTAGTAACACTAATATTTCTTGAATAAATAGTTTGACCATAGTTTGACCACGGTTTGACCTGATTTGACCATAGTTTGACCTGATTTGACCATAGTTTGACCACAGTTTGACCAAAATTCAAAAAAACTAAAATAATTATTTAATAACACTAATATTTCTTGAATAAGTAGTTTGACCATAGTTTGACCACAGTTTGACCAGATTTAACCAAAATTCAAAAAAAACTGAAATTTGGGCATAACTTTTTTTCCTTTAAGAATTTGAGGATTCTAAAATTTGCAAAACCGCCTTTGGCATCGGAATCGGATGCGGATTTTCGTGCTGATTTTTTTGATATATTATCCGTTTTTTTTCGACATCGTATGCAAAAGATATGGCCGTTTTACTTTTTCATAACACTTTTATGCAAAATATGTCCAAATTTAAGTTTTTTAATTTTTCTAACTAGTAGATGTAGTAACATAACTACATCTCGAAGGATTTTAATTTTTGAAGTTTTTATCATTTTCTTTTGTTTTTTACAAAACTGAAAATTACGATTACACGCGGGGGGGGGGGGGGGGGGGGGGTATGAGCTGTGTCTCACGATACGCGCGGGTGACGTGCAGCTTGTGCGTTGCCGGATCGTAGACCCGATATGCCTTGCTGCCCTCGTACCCCACGAACACCATTGGCGCCGCTCTGTCCGAGAGCTTTGTGACGCCCGGCCCAACCTTCTTCACGAATGCGGTGCAGCCGAATGTGCGCAGGTAGGAGACGTCCGGCTTCCGTCCATGCCATGCCTCGTACGGTGTGACACCGCAGAGCGCACGCGTCGGCGCCCGGTTCAGAATGTGCACGGCAGTCTTCACCACCTCGCCCCAGAAGCGCGTCGGAACCTGCATAGACTTGAGTAGGCTTCTCGCCATCTCCACCACCGTCTGGTTGCAGCGCTCTACCACTCCGTTTTGCTGCGGAGAGTAGGGAGCCGTCGTGTACCGCTTGATGCCGTTCTCGTCACAGTAGCTTTTGAACTCCAGCGAGTTGAACCCGCCGCCGCGATCACTCCGGAACGCCCTCAGCTTCACTTGGTGCTCTGTCTTGGCGAGCGCCTTGATCTTGCGGAAGAAGCGAAAGGCCTCGTCCTTGGTGCGCAGCATCTCGACCCACATAAAACGGCTGTAGTCGTCGACGATCAGCAAGAAGAACCGATTCCCGCTCGGTGTCGCCGGCGAGATGGGGCCACACAAGTCTCCGTGGACAAGCTCTAGCCCCTGCTCCGTGCGATATGAGGATGCGCGCGGGAACGGAGCCCTGTGCATCTTGGTGATGGCGCACCCGTCGCACATTCTGAACCGGGCGCCGACGCGTGCGCTCTGCGGTGTCACACCGTACGAGGCATGGCATGGACGGAAGCCGGACGTCTCCTACCTGCGCACATTCGGCTGCACCGCATTCGTGAAGAAGGTCGGGCCGGGCGTCACAAAGCTCTCGGACAGAGCGGCGCCAATGGTGTTCGTGGGGTACGAGGACGGCAGCAAGGCATATCGGGTCTACGATCCGGCAACGCACAAGCTGCACGTCATCAGCGACGTCGTCGTCGACGTGAAAGGAGCAAGCCACGACTGAGGGGGTGATTTGTTAGCATTCATTCGTGTCATAGACAGTTTAGGTGCATGTTTTTTTTTAGAGATTTTAGGAGAAGGATAAGGCCATGGATTAGTTAGTTAGTGGCTTAGTGCATGCACGAGTTGGTTAGCTGCAGGGCTGGGCCGTGTGGCCGTTGAGAGGACGTGCATGAAGGTAGTGCCGTTAGTGGTGAGTATGGTGGCCGGGTAATGTGTGCGTGCGTGTGCATGGGATATGCATCAGGCCGTTAGCTCCTGGTCATGTGTATATATATTTCACATTGATTAATGAAAGAGGTAGTGAGGGCTGGTGAAAAGATGTAGCACTTATGGTTGCCAAGCAAGAGTACCTCAAACACACAAGAACACCCACGCACACAGACACAAGCACGAAGGAAGAACACATGGCTTTGCCAGTAGACACCTTCCTGATGCACACCCGTGGCTACATTGTTTCCTCAGCCCTCTCGGCCTTTATTCTCATTCATCTTCTTCAACTTAAATAGCTAAGTACAAGACTGACCCACGCATTAGCCAGCCGCCACTCTAGTGGCCGCTAACGCCCACTAGCCCATGCGCTAGGCCACTAATCACAACTAACTCTATCTACATGCACGTTGCCATCCACTCCTATTCTTGTGCTAACAAACTCACATGAAGCTAGCTAACCAACCATAACATGCGGCGAACCCATCCATGCACGGCAACGTGACCAGAACTTGCCACATCGCCTGACTCGACCTGATCATACTTTAGCCCGTCACACTTCAGCTTTCGTCGCGCCTTGCCGCTTCTCACGGCATCGCCGTATCGCATGGCACCATTGGCGTCTCACCGTGCTCGCCGCATCGCACAACAGGCCGGCATCTCGCCTACTTCGCACGCACAACTGAAGCTTCACCGGACACTTGATAACCTAGACTAAACTACATGCAAATACATGGAATCAAGATTAAGTCTAACATTCTCCCCCTAAACTTGATTCTCCAATCTTCAACGCGGATCACCCACAGCCACTTGCCGCATGAAGTGACTTCTCCTTGTCGAGGACGACGCCATCGCAGCGCCGATCACTGCGCACCCTCTTGTCGTAGACGACGCCATCGCAGCGCCAGTCACCATCATCATCTTCTTGCGGCATCGCACCGCAACCGGCCACTCGCCACCACCGACACCGTCGCAGCGCCGGTCACCATGGACCATCTTCTCGTGGATGACGTCCTCGCGTGGCTGATCCTCATGACGGCTTCGCGCCGCCGTCCCTCCCAACGGCATCACACCGTTATCTTCTTGTGGCAGCTTCGCACCGCCATCTCCAAGCCCACTCACACCACTAACCAACTAACCATTCCCTGGAATCACTCCACGAGGTGGATGACTCGGCCAACTACTCACTTATCCTAAGCCATGCACCTACCATGTAGCTAGCAAACTAACAGACAGCTGATTCCACGCCTCAGCTTTGAGCCTCCAACTGGTTCGTCCAGCGCTCCAGCCCCTTGTGCGTCCGGCCAATTATCACGACCATGCTGCATCGCACAGCACCGCGGCTTCATCCCGGCAACGGCGCCAGAAATTCTTCCTGCTACTTCTTGAGCTTGCGTTGGTTTTTCCCATGAAGAGAAAAAGGTGATGCAGCAAAGTAGAGATAAGTATTTCCCTCAATTAAAGAACCAAGGTATCAATCCAGTAGGAGACAATGCACAAATCACCTAGCACCTGCACAAACAATCAAACAACTTGCACCCAACGCGATAAAGGGGTTGTCAATCCCTTCACAGTTACTTGCAAAAGTGAGATCTGATAGAGATAGGTAAAACTAAACAAAAGATAAAGTAAATATTTTTTGGTTCTTGGTTTATAAATCTGAAAATAAAAGATTGCAAAATAGTAGATCGAAAAGTAATATGATGGAAAATAGACCCGGGGGCCATAGGTTTCACTAGAGGCTTCTCTCAAGATAGCAAATAATACGGTGGGTGAACAAATTACTGTCGAGCAATTGATAGAAAAGCGCAAAATTATGACGATATCCAAGGCAATGATTATGAAATATAGGCATCACGTCCGTGTCAAGTAGACCAAAACGATTCTGCATCTACTACTATTACTCCACACATCGACCGACTTCTGCCTGCATCTAGAGTATTAAGTTCATGAAGAACAGAGTAACACATTAAGTAAGATGACATGATGTAGAGGAATAAACTCAAGCAATATGATGTAAACCCCATCTTTTTATCCTCGATGGCAACAATACAATACGTGCCTTGCTGCCCCTACTGACACTGGGAAAGGACACTGCAAGATTGAACCCAAAGCTAAGCACTTCTCCCATTGCAAGAAAAACCAATCTAGTTGGCCAAACCAAACCGATAATTCGAAGAGAATTACAAAGATATCAAATCATGCATATAAGAATTCAGAGAAGATTCAAATAATATTCATAGATAAGCTGATCATAAATCCACAATTCATCGGATCTCGACAAACACACCGCAAAAGAATATTACATTGGATAGATCTCCAAGAATAACAAGGAGAACATGGTATTGAGAATCAAAGAGAGAGAAGAAGTCATCTAGCTACTAGCTATGGACCCGTAGGTCTGAGGTAAACTACTCATGCTTCATCGGAAGGGCAATAGAGTTGATGTAGAAGCCCTCCGTGATCGAATCCCCCTCCGGCAGGGTGCCGGAAAAGGTCCCTAGATGGGATCTCACGGGTACAAAAGGTTGCGGCGGTGGAAAAGTCTTTTCGTGGATGCCTCTGATGGTTTGGGAACATATGTGAATATATAGGCGAAAGAATTAGGTCAGGGGAGTCACGGGGGGCCCACAAGGCAGGGGGCGCGCCCTACCCCCCCCTTGGCACGCCCTCCACCCTTGTGGCCGCCTCGTGGCTCCTCCGACTTCATCTTCAAGTCTCCTGGGTGTCTTCTGGTCCAAGAAAAATCATCGCGAAGGTTTTATTCCGTTTGGACTCCGTTTGGTATTCCTTTCCCACGAAGCTTAAAAACAAGGAAAAAACAGAAACTGGCACTGGGCTCTAGGTTAATAGGTTAGTCCCAAAAATAATATAAAATAGCATATTAATGCATATAAAACATCCAAAACAGATAATATAATAGCATGGAATAATAAAAAATTATAGATAAGTTGGAGACGTATCAAACATCCCCAAGCTTAATTCCTACTCGTCCTCAAGTAGGTAAATGATAAAAACAGAATTTTTGATGTGGAATGCTACCTAATATATTTATTCATGTAATTTTTTTATTGTGGCATGAATGTTCAGATCCATAAGATTCAAAACAAAAGTTTAATATTGACATAAAAAAATAATACTTCAGGCATACTAACAAGGCAATTATGTCTTCTCAAAATAACATGGCCAAACAAAATTTATCCCTATAAAATCATATAGTCTGGCTATGCTCCATCTTCATCATACAAAATATTCAAATCATGCACAACCCCGATGACAAGCCAAGCAATTGTTTCATACTTTTAGTGTTCTCAAATTTTTTTAATTTTCACGCAATACATGAGCGTGAGCCATGGACATAGCACTATAGGTGGAATTGAATATGGTGGTTGTGGAGAAGACAAAAAAGATGGAGATAGTCTCACATCAACTAGGCGTATTAACGGGCTATGAAGATGCCCATCAACAGATATCAATGTGAGTGAGTAGGGATTGCCATGCAACGGATGCACTAGAGCTATAGGTGTATGAAAGCTCAAAAGAAAACTAAGTGGGTGTGCATCCAACTTGCTTGCTCATGAAGACCTAGGGCAATTTGAGAAAGCCCATCGTTGGCATATACAAGCCAAGTTCTATAATGAAAATTTCCCACTAGTATATGAAAATGACAAAATAGGAGACTCTCTATCATGAAGATCATGGTGCTACTTTGAAGCACAAGTGTGGAAAAAGGATAGTAGCATTGCCCCTTCTCTCTTTTTCTCTTATTTTTTTCTTTTCTCCTTTTTTTTGGCTTGGCTTCTTTTTTTTATTTCCTCACATGGGACAATACTCTAATAATGAAGATCATCACACTTTTATTTACTTAAAACTCAAGAATTACAACTCGATACTTAGAACAAAATATGACTCTATATGAATGCCTCCGGCGGTGTATCGGGATGTGCAATGAATCAAGAGTGACATGTATGAAAGAATTATGAAAGGTGGCTTTGCCACAAATACGATGTCAACTACATGATCATGCAAAGCAATATGACAATGATGAAGCGTGTCATAATAAAACGGAACGGTGAAAAGTTGCATGGCAATATATCTCGGAATGGCTATGGAAATGCCATAATAGGTAGGTATGGTGGCTGTTTTAAGGAAGGTATATGGTGGGTGTATTGTACCGGCGAAAGTTGCGCGGCACTAGAGAGGCTAGCAAAGGTGGAAGGGTGAGAGTGCGTATAATCCATGGACTCAACATTAGTCATAAAGAACTCACATACTTATTGCAAAAATCTATTAATCATCGAAACAAAGTACTACGCGCATGCTCCTAGGGGGATAGATTGGTAGGAAAAGACAATCGCTCGTCCCCGACCGCCACTCATAAGGAAGACAATCAAAAAATATCTCATGCTCCAACTTCGTTACATAACGGTTCACCATACGTGCATGCTACGGAACTCACAAACCTTAACACAAGTATTTCTCCAATTCATAATTACTCACTAGCATGACTCTAATATCACCATCTTTATATCTCAAAACAATCATAAGGAATCAAACTTCTCATAGTATTCAATGCACTTTATATGAAAGTTTTTATTATATCCCTCTTGGATGTCTATCATATTAGGACTAAATTCATAACCAAAGCAAGTTACCATGTTGTTTAGATACTCTCAAAATAATATAAGTGAATCATGAGAGTTCAATAATTTCTATAAAATAAAACCACCGCCGTGCTCTAAAAAGATATAAGTGAAGCACTAGAGCAAAATTGCCTAGCTCAAAAGATATAAGTGAAGCACATAGAGTATTCTAATAAATCACGATTCATGCGTTTCCCTCTCAAAATGTGTGTACAGCAAGGATGATTGTGGCAAACTAAAAATCAAAGACTCAAATCATACAAGACACTCCAAGTAAAATACATATCATGTGGTGAATAAAAATATAGACTCAAGTAAAGTTACCGATAGACGAAGACGAAAGAGGGGATGCCTTCCGGGGCATCCCCAAGCTTAGGCTCTTGGTTGTCCTTGAATATTACCTTGGGGTGCCTTGGGCATCCCCAAGCTTAGGCTCTTGCCACTTCTTATTCCATAGTCCATCAAATCCTTATCCAAAACTTGAAAATTTCACAACACAAAACTCAACAGAAAATCTCATAAGCTCGATTAGTATAAGAAAATAAATCACCACTTTTGGTACAGTTGTTAACTCATTCTTTATTTATATTAGTGTAATATCTACTGTATTCCAACTTCTTCATGGTTTATACCCCCCGATACTACTCATAGATTCATCAAAATAAGCAAGCAACACAAGGAAAACAGAATCTGTCAAAAACAGAACAGTCTGAGAAAATCCGAATTGTTCTAATACTTATTTAACTCCAAAAATTATGAAAAATTAAGAAAACAGAGACAATTTGTATATCAGTCTCTTGTAAAACATTCAGGGTTTTTCAACAGTCCAGTGAATTGTTAAAATTCTGTGACTAGACGCAAAAGTTTCTATTTTTCAGCAAGATCAAATCAACTATCACCGTAAGCCATCCCAAAGGTTTTACTTGGCACAAACACTAATTAAAACACAAAACCACATCTAAACAGAGGCTAGATGAATTATTCAAAGCAAAACAGGAACAAAAAGAAATAACAAAAATAAAATTGGGTTGCCTCCCAACACGCGCTATTGTTTAACGCCCTTAGCTAGGCATAAAAACACAAATAGATCTAGGTATTGTCATAATAATGATAAGGTAAATCTCGAAAATTCATCTCATACTCCCTTCATTCAGCAGCAAGTTTTCTTTGCGGTAAGCAAAAGTAATCAAAAGGACTAAATTTAATGGGGTAAAGATCCCCAAGATCAAGCTCGGGAGGAATTTATTCCTCCTTTGGCCCCTCATATTGTATGACCAACTCATCATTGTAAGCATTCTTTTGGCAAAAAGTCATGAGCTTGTGTCCAAGAGAGAAACCCAGTCCGTTGTTTTGTATAGCAAAATTATCATTAAGTTCAGAAATCTTATCAACTAAAACATCGGTAGGGACCCTCTTTCTTAATTTTTTATTGCAAGCAACATGATTTAGAGATCGTAAACGCATTATGTCTTCTTGGTTAAAGAGAATTCCTTCTATGGGAGGACGACCACCGTCTACTTTATAATGCGCAAAAATTTCACTAGCTTCTTTCATAATAAATCTAAACTCATGGGCTAGAAATATAGTAGCGGCGCGCTTAACAGAAGAACGCTCAATATTAGAAAACTCTAGAAAAATTCTTTGTATTGATGGATGCATATGAACGAATTTTCTCTCAAGTTCAACCACAAGCAAAGATATAGCATCCGCAAGACTACTAGTTTTATGAAGAATAGATCCACCTAAAGTGGGTAGTGCACCAGCACAAGTAAAAAAATCTTGAATAACCCCTTTTCCAATAATATTGCCGCTACCTATGCGAAGTTTTTTAGTGTGCAAGATAGTAGATTCTTCATGAGGATTAGTATTAGCAAAAGCATCAAAGTTTCCCCCATCGTTACTACTATCCTTTTCAGCGATAACCTCCCCAATTTCAGACATTGTGGCAACAAACCTATCTAGCAAATGAGCAAACCGAAAGCGAACGGAGAAAACGAACTGAAGAGAGGCAAAGAGAAGGGGCTCGAACTCCCGCGCTAGAGACTGCGCCTTGGCCGCGCGCACCCGGTCACCGCTGATGCGCATGGTGGCGATCGCGTCCCACGCCGCCTTCACCGTCGGCTTGACGGCCAGCGTTCCGAGCATCTCGGGCGGCACCGCTCCAAGGATGGCCTCCAGCGCCATGCGGTCCTCGTGGAAGTCGACGTCGCCGTGCTCGACGGTGTCCCAGTAGCCACGCGCCTCTAGCTTCACTTTCATGAGCAGAGACTAGTCGTTGTAGTTTGTCTTCGTGAGCATCGGCCAACTTGCAGATCCGGACTCCCGGAACACCTTCTGCACCACAGGCGCCGAGCGCCGCTGCGAGGAGAGGTGGCGCCAACAATTGGTATCAGAGCCTCGTCGATCCGGCGACGGCGGCGCGGTGGACTCCACGTGAGGTGGAGGACGCTGGCGTCAGGTGATGGCCGGCGGCGGCGCAATGCCGCCGGTGGGACGTTGCGGTGCGATGCCGCGAGGTGATGATGGTGTGGTGATCGGTGTCGCGATGACGTCGTCCACTTCAAGAGGTGGCCGCTGCGTGCTGCACGACATCATGGTGACCGGCGCTGCGATGGTGACGGCGTCCATGGCAAGAGGGTGCGCGATGATCAGCGCTGCGATGGCGTCATCCTCGACAAGGAGAACTCACTTCATGCGGCAAGTGGCTGTGGGTGATCCGCGTTGAAGATTGGAGAATCAGGTTTAGGGGGAGAAAGTTAGACTTTATCTTGATTCCATGTATTTGCATGTAGTTTAGTCTAGGTTATCAAGTGTCCGGTGAAGCTTCAGTTGTGCGCGTGAAGTAGGCGAGATGCCGGCCTGTTGTGCGATGCGGCGAGCACGGTGAGATGCCAATGGTGTCGTGCGATACGGCGATGCCGTGAGAAGCGGCAAGGCGCGACGAAAGCTGAAGTGTGACGGGCTAAAGTATGATCAAGTCGAGTCAGGCAATGTGGCAAGTTCTGGTCACGTTGCCGTGCATGGATGGGTTCGCCGCATGTTATTGTTGGTTAGCTAGCTTCATGTGAGTTTGTTAGCACAAGAATAGGAGCGGATGGCAATGTGCATGTAGATAGAGTTAGTTGTGATTAGTGGCCTAGCGCATGTGTGTGTGACTATTTGCGTGGTGCATAGTAGCTATCAAACACAATGAGGGTCGCGTAAATGGCGCTCGCTGGGGTGATCCACCTGCCGATTTTACTGTGCCGCGATTTACCATACCGAACGAAGAGAAAAACAGCAGCGAGCCAGCGGCCTTTCCTCCCTCGCGTGCGCCCCTCCTCCCGCAACTAGGGTTACCACCACTGCCACCGCCGCCCTCCCCGCGCTCATGCCCTCTCGATCTCCCCCGGAGCTCCATCTCATCCAACCCGTGCTTGTGCTCTATCCCTTCCTCCTCGTTGGCGCTCTGTGACGCCCCCGGCTCAATGGTGCACTAATCATACACGCAAATGCACACGATCAAGCCTAAGGACTCACGGGAAGATATCACAACACAACTCTAAAACATAAATAAAGTCAT
The DNA here is from genome assembly GCA_011799875.1 of Thinopyrum elongatum. Lineage (NCBI taxonomy): Eukaryota > Viridiplantae > Streptophyta > Magnoliopsida > Poales > Poaceae > Thinopyrum > Thinopyrum elongatum. The sequence continues at coordinate 580,003,331 of CM022300.1, read as the reverse complement.
ACAAGCTTTATATTACAAGCCAGGGGCCTCGAGGGCTCGAATACATAAGCTTGCGTACAAGCGTCAGCGGAAGCATCAGATATCTGAATACAGATATGAAACTGAAACAGATAAGCCTTTAGAAAGGCGGGGCAAAATAAAACACTACGATCGAAAGGCGCAGGCCTCCTGCCTGGGACCCTCCGAACCTACTCCTGGTCGTCCATCAACTCGTAGTAGTATCCACCCTCGGGGTAGTAGTAGCGATCGTCGGCGGGGGCAGCTGTCTCAGGGGCTCCGTCATCTGGTCGCATCAAATGGATATGGGGGAAAAAGAAAGCAAAGCAACCATAAGTACTCATCCGAAGTACTCAGCAAGTAAGGATCTACACTACATATGCAACATTATCAAAGGAAGGCTGTATATGTGGACTGGGCTGCAGAAATGCCAGAATAGAGGGGAAAGCCTAGTCCTATCGAAGACTAGCATCTTCAGCGGTCTTGCAGCAATAGAAGAGAGTAGAACAGTACAATATAATGTAGCAGTATCATTAAGTCTCAATCTCACCCAGAGATCCTTTCTCGACTCCCTTCGACTCCCTTCGAGAAAGCAATCCCAGAGCCATACAGTCATCAACCTCGTCCTGAGATCCCTTCTCGACTCCCTGCGACAAGCAATACCAGAGCCATAGTATCCAATTCTAATTGTATCAATGGGATACAAATCCGAGTGTCCGTTACCGAGGATCCGGCTATGCATAGATTAGTTCTTCCCTGCAGGGGTGCACCAACTTACCCACCACGCTCGCTTAACTCCGGCCGGACACACTTTTCCGGGTCATGCCCGGCCTCGGCCAAATGACACACCGCAACCCTACCTAGAGCTCAGTAGAGAGGTCCCCGCCGGTCTACAACTTAAGCGCCCAGGGGTCTTGGGCCATCGCCCTGTGCACTCCGGGTCATTGTGTGCAGGGTGGATACCAGCACCGCCTCGGATGGTCGGTACGATCCGACCGTGCCACAATGCTGAACTGGACGTCTGACAGAACTTTCGGCTGATGCCACGATGCAGAGTGCCCATAACTTTTCCCGCGTGATGGTTAGTGCTATCGGGCCAGAGGCCCACTCGAATCAAATATCCAAATCGTTAGTACCTTGGGGGTGCAGTAACGAGCAGAGACTCACGATCGATGTGACCCCGTCGCCCCATCTCAAGGACTTGCGGCAAGGGCCAAGAATGCCCGGCCATGCGTCGTATTCTCACTCGGGCACCATCCAGGCAACCCGTCTTCACATCACACGCGGGTACCCCTCAGGGTCGACCCGCCTTTCCAAGTAACAATAGTACCATCCAAGTATCCATGTGTCCATAACATCAGGGGAATCCGAGGTATCACCCTCATTGGATTCCTACTCGATATATCCGTCAAGGTGAACTCGGAGGAATCACCCTCGCTGGGTTCACACTTGAGGCGTTGTACGACGACGTCGTTATCGGAAACGGTGAAGGAGGAATCACCCTCGATGACCACGACCGAATAGCTACTCAACAGAGTTAACATCAGAAGTGCTACAAGAGGTTTCACCCTCGGCACTCAATAGTAACGCTGCAGTGTCGTTACAACTAAGGGGGGGTTGATGTGCGGTGCCGGGACCTGGTCTTCAATCCTGTTGATCGGGTCTTCTGATAATCCAGCGGGGCAGTCGGGACAAGTGGGGTCACTGATAGGTCTCTACCCAGCCTATACTAAGCAGTTTAGGATAAGCAGGTAAGGTTTCGATAGCAGGTTACAATAATCGGGTTATGCATCAGAATAGGTAAAGCAGTAGCAGTAGCAATTCTAATGCAAGCATGAGAGAGAAAGAATAGGCGATATCGGTATGCTCAAAAGGGGGGTGCTTGCCTGATTGCTCGGCGGCAAGGGCAAGGTCGTCAACGGTGGCGTCGGGCTCCGAAGCTGCGTCGGTACCGGGAACTGCGCCGGGGTCTAACGAGAGAGAAGAGGGGGAGGAAACAATAAATATAAGCAAACAGATGCAACACGATGCATGTCATGGCAATACGCAGTGCTAGGGGTAGTCTAACGCAGTACTACACGTAACAGACGGAGCGGGAGAATATCTGACGATATTTCCCGGGTCTTTGGATTTATCGGACAGACGATCCGGAGAGGGAAGTTCCATGTTCATCATGCTAGGAGCATGTGACAGATGAAAGGAGGGCATATTCGGATTCGTGGGATTTTTCTGATCAACTTTCATATATAAATTATTTCCATCGGAGTTACGGATTAAAAGATATGATTTTCTAAAGTTTTTATTAATTTCTAGAATTTCTGGATTTAATTAAATCAACATTATCCAGAACAGTACAGGGCGATGTCAGCATGACGCATTGATGACGTCAGCAGTCAACAGGGGGCCGGCCAGGTCAAACCTGACCAGTGGGGCCCACATGTCATAGACACAGGGCTAAACCAGGATTTAAATTTAACTAAAACTAATTAACAGGGGTGTGGCCCCACCTGTCAGTGAGTAATTAGTGATTAATTAATTAACATATTTTTATTTATTTTAAAAATGTTTTTAAGGGGGTGGGGCCCGCGTGTCAGTGACACGGGTTGCCCAGTCAGTAGTGCTGACTAGTCAATGGACCCCACGGGGCCCAGTGGCAGTGGCACCGGGGTAGGGCCCGGCCATCCACGTCAGCGCCGACCGGCGACTCGACGCCGGCGATCGAAACCAACGGCGGCGCGCGTCGGGAGGGCTCGGGTTTCACGCACAGGGCACGGGGAGGAGCGTGGCTAGGCTCTTTCGAACGGCAAGACCACGACGAAGCGTTTGGTGGCGGTGGCGGAGGCTGCCGTGGCCGGAGATGAGCGCTACAACGGTGACGGCGGACGACGGCGTTCGGGTGGCGAAGAAGACGCAGCAGCAGCATGCGCGCGAGCAAGCTAGCTACGCCGCGAGGCCCTACGCGAAGCGGGGAAGTTAGTGGACACGGCCACGGGACCAATTGGTCACCGATGACACGTCGGCGACGAGCTCCGTGGCGTCAAGCACGGCCATGGGTGGAGCGGCAGCTACGGCGAGGGGAAGAGCGCAGGGGAAGAGGGAGAGGGAGGAGGGGCTCACGTAGAGCCTGCAGATGTGCTAAGGTGGGCCTGGGGAGGACGGACGGCGACGAATCGAGGCGGCGATCACCGGCGGCCGAAGGTTGAAGATGACGGCGTCGTGGGCGTAGCGGTGGCTCCCGGCTCCAACGCGTCGGTGTAGATGGCGTAGCCGAGGCCGGCGAAGCTCATGGGCACGGAGAGGCGACTAGAGGGGCACGGTGGCCGTGGCTACGCCGGAGCCATGGCGGCGGTGGCGCTCGGGTGAGATGGGGAGGCGAGGGAGAGCAAGAGAGAGTGAGCGAGGGAGAGCAAGAGAGAGTGAGCGAGGGAGAGCCAGGGGGGTGCGGGAGAAGCTCTTTATCCTCCCTGGCGAGCGCGACGCGCTGTCGACCGCTCGGAGGGGGGGGGGCCTGGCGGCGCGCGTCAGGTGCTCGACAGCGCGCGACATGAGCAGTGCGGGAGGAGGGAGGCGGCGCTGCGCGGGCTGGGCCGGGCACTGTGGCCACTTAGGCCCAGTGCTGTGGGCCTTTTCTTTTCTTTATTTCTCTTTCTCTGTTTTTCTTTTCTTTTCTGTTTTGTCTTTTATTTTTACTCCAAATGACTTTGGTAAAATATGGCACTTGCCCATATAACATCAGTGCAATATCCAACCCTGGTAGAAAATGGTTTTGGGGCCAAATGTTTTCATATGGATTTTATTTAAATAAAAAGGTACTAACCAACTCTGTTTTCCTACTGTTAGAGTCACTTAGTTAATTTATTAATTGTTGATTATAATTTTATAACAGTCTCTGGAATATTTGCTATTTATTGAACATTTTAGTTTCTATGTTAAGCAACTTTTATTTTCCACTTTCATTTAAATTTGAATTTTGACTTAGGAGTTGAAATGCAATATGATGCTAATGATAATCATGCACTGTTAAACATGCTGACTTGTCATTATCAAAAGTGATTACTGTGGCGTAACCTCTGGGGGTGTTACACGCTCAACCAGGTCGGGGTGGCTGGGTGGGACTGGGAGGGGGTGGGAGGCGTCGGGAGCATGGCGCCGCCGGGGAGGTACAGGCCCGCACCCTCAAGGCGTCCGAGGACGCCTGCAGCCGTGCCGGCCTTGGTGCCTCCGATGACGGGGGTTGTGCTTGTGCTGCTCATGTACGGGAACCCCTCTCCCCTCGTCCAGCCGTCGAGCTCGTGGTCGGTGACGGGGACGATGAACGGGTTGCACCGGTTCGTGATCCAGAGCACCTCCGGGGACACCGACGTCTGAGCCCTCTTCGAGCTCACAGACGGCAGCCTGCAGCAGCAGCCACACCTTCCCTGCCCTTGTTGTGGTCTCTCCCCCACTCGGCGCCCGCGTCGAGATTTTGCATAGCCGCCACAGCGGATCCTGCACCTGCAGGTGGTGGAGCAGGCCTACTTGCACATGGAGGTTGGAGGAGGCCTTGGAGAATGGGGATGGTGACCCAGCAGCGGTGGCGCTGCCCATCCCGGACGGGAAGATCTCCTGCTCTGGTAATACTTTGTTTTCTGTACACCTGCCTTTTGATTTTGGTAAGATTTCAAACATACTCAACTTGTGCAGTTTTTTATGTCGTGAATGCAGAGTTTCATGAAGAGAGAGAAGTAGTGCCTAGTGGGATAAGGTGGGTTCCCCTGTGCTCCTTTAATTAATGCTTCATTTGTTGTCAAATCTACGGCTGCTCAGCTCTATATGTGTGAGCTGATGACACTATCTGCTTGCTTCTGCAGAATGGTCACAGGAGCTATCAGCCTATCACTGCTCTATGATGACACTACGGCTGCCGCTGCTGGTTCTGTGCTTCATGGTAATCCTATTTGCGGTTTATAATATGGAAAGCTACCAACATAGACAAACAGCGGTAATGCTCGATCGTTTCTAAAATTCCTTGTTATATTCTGCTCGAGAGACGATGCTCATCTGATTATGCGTTGTTACAGTTGGATGAAGACTCCCCCGTCCGATACGATGATGGTATGTGAACCCATTGTCTCCATCAAAAGGATCAATTTGGTTAGTTTGCTGCGGTAGTCTTGAAGCAGATAGTAATTTTTTGCTGAGCCGTTGACTGTGGCTCCATTGTACATATCAGGAGTCTGGCAGGGCTGCTGTTAAGGTATCTGGGAATATGATTGTTCATATGCAGAGGAATTGGTAAAAGAGAACAAGCGGCTTGATGCTGCATTTTCTCAGGTGTAGAGGTTTGCCCATCGAGCAATGGTAGCCGTAGAAACGTAGTTCTTACTCACAAGAGTGAAACACTATAAGTTGAACTCTGATAACCGCAATCGCGATTACCTTTTGTGCACTTTAATTAGTTTATTAAGCAAAAAATATGTTTCTTGCTGCTAGATAATAGTTGCTATATTATAATCACTTAATGAAAATGGTGCTATAGAAACTAAATAGTTGTAGAACTTCTGTGGGGAAATCATGCTGCTAGATAAAACATGATTTTTAACAAACTATTGCTTTCGGTAACTTTATATTTCTTATTGTATTTTGTTCGTGCCGATTTGGGTAATCATGCATCATACAATTCAAATTTTATTTGCAGTCACTCTCCTCATTGACGCTCGCGAAACAATGGCCTCTTGCTGAAGCAGCCGCATAGCCATATGCCCCGTGCTGATTCTCCTGGTCGTCATCTTGCGAGAAGCCTCCGCCGTCACGCCGGCCGGCCAACAATGTGAAGGACCAGACGATCGTCGATAAGTCTGCACTGCTTCTGCTTACAACTATTGATTTATTGCATTGAGGTGTTACCTCTTCGGTACATCTGTGTTAGCTCTTTCTGTTACTATTCATTCTATGTGCTCTATATGTATTTGTTTTTTGGAAATTCAGTTTGCCTTCTTTCACACAGGATTTAGTGGGAGTTAAATCTACAACAGTTAGTTCTGGTGAAATTGCAAAGGATTTTGTGGTTTCAAAGGATCCTGACGAGGAAGGTTTGTTAGTTACCCATAACATGCAATAGTAATTTCAGTTTAGTCTACCTGGCCGCTTTTGGGTTCATTTTGTCAAGTTGATCTCTCCTGATCAACTTCTGCATGCTATTTATCATCCTTACTGTTGCATGAACTGTTAGGATTTTCATACTGAAGAGACAACAATTTCCAGTAAGCTTGTGTTGTGGTGTGTCTATAAATAAAAGACAGGTTCAGACTTATCTTCTGTTGGACATACTTAAAAGAGTCTTGTGTTTACCCAGGGGCAGTTTTATGTTTCAGACTGCCATGTCTCGTGTGACGGCGAGAAAATCACTAATGTATCTATTTTACTTGGCCCACATTTTGGTTTTCATATAGTGTTGCCTCGCCATTTGATATTTGTACTTTTTTTTGCTTAGTAATATAATGTGTCTATTTTCTAGATCTAGGCCTACTTGTGTTTAAGGTTCAGTTGTGTACATATATCATGGATTATGTGCTTGTCTACTAATGGTGATGTTGACATGGTATACTGTCTATTCTCCCTACTCAGTTGGCTTTGCTCATATCAATGTAGGCTAACTAAAGAGTTTAAGATGCTCATATATGTGGATTTGAAGCTAACTAAATTTTTTTAGATGTTCATATGTGGTGTCCGTTTGATGAAAAAATATAAATATAATAGACAGCAAGACATGTGTTGTTGCTTTATATAATTTGGCAAAAAAAGGTTTACGAAGGTGAAATAGTTGGCTGATGGGTGTGGCTTTCATAGTAGTTACTTTTTATAAACTGTTAAATAGGCACCAAATGTTCTGATCCACCCGCTTACCCACGAAAAGGCTCTCCAGCCATAGAGCTCTGTAATAAAACAAGAAAAGGCCCACCAGCCTTGCTGTTTTCTGAAATTTGATTGTGCCCAAGGATACATTGATTTGCATGCTATTCTTCAAACTATTGTAGACCAAGGATAAAATTGATGAAAATCTTCAGAAAACAACAAGACATGCTTTTTGAAAAAAGAAGTTAAGAAGATTAATCACTGCCGCAACATGTGTTCAGCAAAATAGAACTTCGCTGACACCTGTTGTCTATAAAAAAGAGCTCGCCATGGTTAATTCCTTTCTTTCAAGTAGATAGTCTGTTCAAAAATATGATTCAACATATAAAATCATAGTTGTACTATTCCGTTGCTTTCCTTTTTTGTATGATACGGTAGCTTGTTAATTTGGGTCTTGCTCATACACATTATCTTGTTCCCTCTCTCTGATATCTAATTTTGACATTGTTACTTTTCCTTTTCCACAGGTAATACAAAAGCATTGTATTTGCTAGCTCCAGTATGTCAGCCTACCTCGGTCACTTCCTTTCTAAACACTCAAATTTGGTAACTGAAACTTGGATGTGCAAAACATACTGCTTTGTTTACATATAGGCATAACCTTGCTGTCTATGCTACCTTTACTGGTGGTTCACAGCACCAATCCTGACATATGCTCCTGCACACAACTGTTCTAACTGAAAATGCTATTCAGGATTTCTTCTTCACGCCTGCCCAGCTAGCAGGCTCCCTATTTTGGTTTCACTTATGATGTTGTTTATTTACATCTAGGAGCTCATTTCTTATGATCTCATCTCTCTATACCCTTAATCAGCCAATTGATTGCACTTCCTTTTATTGCTCAGATAAGGCCGCATGGCGCCGCCACACCCGCTCAATGGGACTGTGGCCAGGTATTGAGCCGCCGACACTGGTCTTTTATTCCTTATGTGATCGTGGTTCTCTGTCCCGAGGTCGCCCGGGTTCGATGTGCCGAAAAGGACAGCAAGGGGACAGCAGCGCCTCCTTCCCCTCTTCACCCAGGTAATTAACCTCACCCGTCTCTCTTCACTTTTGTAACGGGCAGCCGTTGTTGCAGCATGGAGCTCTAGATTCAACTAGAGTTGCAAGTGTACCATTGTTCAGTATAGCTACCTTTCGGATAGATTCTAGACTTCCTATCTTGTGTTAGTTTATGGGCTGGCTAACTTTTGCTTCTTGTCATATTTGCAATCCAGTGTTATTTATCTGACTAGAAATTTATCTTATTATATTTTTTTCAAAACCAAAGACCCTGGGCAGGAGCCATTTTCTTTCAACATTGGCCAGGGTTTAATGATCAAAGGTAATCTCATATCATAGAGATATTCTATTTATGCTAGATCATCTGACATGTTCATTGTAGGTTCATATGTTTAGTTTGGACGGTTGTTGATGGCTCAAAAAACACAAGCTCAATATTCTTCCTTTATTCAAATGTTAAAATGGTTCTTAGATTAGCTGCTAGGTTAGCTATGAATAATTGACTTTCACCCTGGTAGTACTACAACATTTTCTATTGCAGATGATTTTCTTTGCTCGTGGGCGCGTAATGGGAGCGCGGCGCACAACCTCCGCCTGCTCTAAGACACTGCATGCGGCACAGTCGCGTTGGCCTCGGTGGCAGGCACAACGGCTTGCTGCACCACGAGTGGGAATTTTCCATCATTGAGATGCTAGCTTTCTGGTTCCGCACCCCCTCCATCTGTGTGCTCCAGTTTATGCCCTGCATCGTGCCCTTCGTCCCGCAAACCCCTGGCGTCTACGACAATGACCGATACTTCTTTGCCCGCGGCATGGGATGCGTTGAGGACTACTACGATGGCGAATGAGCAACTGCTCAAGCAGGCGATGATGAAGGTGAGCGTCGGCTCGTTGGGGGCAACGGAGAGCGGTGAGGATGCTAAGGCGGATGCCGGCATGATAAGAGGAGTATCTTGTAGAGACATAATGTTAAGATTGCTTGTTTATTTGTTGAGTTTGATTATCAGTTGTATATGCACCTGTCCTATCAACTGCAAAAAAAGCCGCCGAAAGGGGCACTTCCTTACCTTGCCTTTTTATACAGAAGAAGTTGCAAAAGAAAAAAAAAAGTGTGGCCACTTATCTGGCACCGCCCAGGAACGACTCAGGCGGCGCACCAGGGGTACGCCACAACCACTAGTATATACTGATGCGGTGCTGCCGCTCAACGTAGACAGGCTCCAATCACAGCTAACGAAACATATCCTCGAGTTCTCATCCTCGAGTAGTATAGTACGAGTGCCAAAGTGATTTGGAGCGGCTCAGCAGGCGCGGCGAGCCAAGAGCAAATGACAGCGCATGGAGCAAGTCGACAGGCCGGCCGTATTTTTTTATTCTTTTCTCTCGTTGGTCCTCCCTCTCTCCGCTCTCACTACAAACACGTTGCAAGCATGCCTTTCGTAGGTGGTTGGAGAGTTTATCGGGGTAGGTTGTTCACTAGTACAATCTCTCATAGCACCGGTAACAGCATATGTATTATATATCTTCTGAGTGTGTTTATTGTCTTATGTATTTTCTTGATGCTTCATTTTCATTTTGAGCAAATAAATTGGGGCTGCATGCATCACTCTAATGCAGAGGCTAGGGGTAATCCTCCTTTTCTAAAAAAAATGAGCAAATAAATATAAGCATACCTATGGAGAGGAAACTGTATCGGGGTCATAGGTGGTTCACTAGTAGGATCTCTCATAGCAGCGGCAAAACATGAATATAAGCAAACCTATGTGTAATGATCAATCAAACATTCATGACAAAACATAGCTTATGTTGGGATCACATCATATAGGCAATACATCCTTTATTCCATTACCATTAGACAACCTACCATTGCATCTAATGGTTAATACTTCATCGAAGCCGTCCGAAACCCTCCCGCCTGCCTGTTGGCCACACGAATCTAAGTGATCTTCCAGTCAACTATCCACCCGGTCAAGTGCAAAAAGCGCAATGGAAACACCCAACGCACACCGCTGGTGTGTTTCCTGGCCAAGAGGAAAGAAGAGCGACAAGGTACATATTTGAATGTTTGTAGAATGGGAGTAATTTTTGATAAAAAAAGAGTAAATTCACCTCACATATTAAATAATAAAATAGCGCATTGTAATAGCATCATCCATAAGTCATTATCGGGATAACAAGTCAACTATATTTTATCCTTACTGAGGCGAATCTGACTAAGTTTTTCACTCTCTCATTGTCACCAAGAGTACTTCACAAATAGGGATTTACTCCATCTAATATACACCACTTCCTATACATATCTTTCATCTAAACTGGCCAATGAATAGACTAATTAATGAAGCATAGAGCAATATACAACTATTAATTATCCGACAACTGGTACTCCAAGGATTGTCGCATGGTACGTAGGTTTTAGACCACTGAATGCAAGGGTTTGTACCTTGGGTAACTTTCCGCACAATTAAGAAACCAAGTTATTAATCCGTAGGCAACATCGCATGGCACCAACTGTTCTAACGAGGTTTTCAATCTCACTAGTTTTGCTAGTTGTAATAATTTATGATCGTACAATGTGTTTGGAAGTGAAATAATTAATTGCAGAAAAAATGCTTGTAAATATAAGTTGGAGATGCACTTATGTATGATAATTGGACCAAAGTTCATAGGTTCACTAGTAGCATCTATCAAAGCAACAATGACAAGTAAGTAGAAGCGTTGGTATGTGTAGTAATCAACCAAACATTAATGAAATATTTTTGCATATGTTGGAATCATGCTATATACCAAAAAGGCTTTCGCCCCACTTTACAGATAAAGCAACCTCCAAACATAGAACCAACAGGATACAGCTCAAAAAGACAAAGGAAAAAATGACAACACAAACGACAAAGATAATAGATGCTAAAGAATAGCTAACATGATCTACAAACAGCAAGAACAACTTCAGGAATTGCGGCCCTCGACGAACACCAGATCATTCCAACGAAGTGATAATGGTAGGGGAGTAGCCCCCTGCCAGGCGAACACCCTTCTTCGACAACTCCCAACATGCCAACACTGTTGGCACACCATCCGTCTCCACCTCCGAAGAAGACCCCCTGCCTTCTCATCCTGGATCGCATTGTTTCTAAGCATTGCAATGCCATTTGTGCTCACTTTTGTTACTTGCTACCTTGATATTTTTATTATTTCAGATTACAAAAATCTATATCTACTATCCATACTACACTTGTATCACCATCTCTTCGCCAAACTAGTGCACCTATACAATTTACCATTGTATAGGGTATGTTGGGGATACAAGAGATTGCTTGTATTTGATTGCAGGGTTGTTTGAGAGAGACCATCTTCATCCTATTCCTCCCACGGGTTGATAAACCTTAGATCATCCACTTGAGGGAAATTTGCTGCTGTTCAACAAAACTCTACACTTGGAGGCCCAACAGAATCTACAAGAAATAAAGTTGTGTACTAGACATCAGCCCCCACAGTTGATTTTGGTAATTGATGACAATCCCTATGGACTAATGGTTGCCTTAAGTTATATTTGAAGGGTTTGTCCACAGGCTTTGCTTGAGGACCATTTATTGGTTTCACTACTGCAAGATGCTGCTAACGTGGCACTACAATCAGAGCCCTTCGACAAAACTATGTGTGATGCATTAATCGCAAATGGTGTAGTAAGAAAACCGTAAAAAATGATACGAACTGTTTGCGATGGCGGAGACATCCAACACGATTCAGATTCACTAGTAGAAAACAGGGCACTTGTCCCGGTTCAAGAGGGCCTTTAGTCCCGGTTCTGCAACCGGGACAAAACGATCGGGACTAAAGCCCCTCACTTTTAGTCCCGGTTGGCTTACAAACCGGGACTAAAGGAGCTCCACGTGGCCGCTGTGGGGCGCCCAGGCAGGAGGACCTTTAGTCCCGGTTGCTAGCTGATGTTTGCTTGAACTACGTCGGTATTTCCCCAAAGAGGAAGGGATGATGCAGCACAGCAACGGTAGGTATTTCCCTCAGTGATGAGACCAAGGTTATCGAACCAGTAGGAGAACCAAGCAACACTACGTAAACAGCACCTGCACACAAAGAACAAATACTTGCAACCCGACATGTTAAAGGGGTTGTCAATCCCTTTCGGGTAACGGCTCCAGAAATTGGCAAGTGGACGGGAGATAAATTGTAGTAGATTGGATAAATAGATCGTGAATAAAATAAAGTGCAGCAAAATATTTTTGGGTTTTTAGAAATATAGATCTGAAAATAAAAGTGGCAAATAAATAAAAAGGCAATTAGCAAAATAGATCTAAAAATATATGATGAGAAAATAGATCCGGGGGCCGTAGATTTCACTAGTGGCTTCTCTCGAGAAAAATAGCATACGGTGGGTAAACAAATTACTGTTGGGCAATTGATAGAACTTCAAATAATTATGACGATATCTAGGCAATGATCATTATATAGGCATCAGGTCCAAGATTAGTAGACCGACTCCTGCCTGCATCTACTACTATTACTCCACACATCGACCGCTATCCAGCATGCATCTAGTGTATTAAGTTCATGGAGAAACGGAGTAATGCAATAAGAACGATGACATGATGTAGACAAGATCTATTTATGTAGAAATATGCCCCATCTTGTTATCCTTAATAGCAATGATACATACGTGTCGGTTCCCCTTCTGTCACTGGGATCAAGCAACGTAAGATCGAACCCATCACAAAGCACCTCTTCCCATGGCAAGAAAAATCGATCTAGTTGGCCTAACTAAACCAAAGATTCGAAGAAGAAATACGAGGCTATAAGTAATCATGCATATAAGAGATCAAAAATACTCAAATAACTTTCATGGATAAAAACATAGATCTGATCATAAACTCAAAGTTCATCGGATCCCAACAAACACACCGCAAAAAGAGTTACATCAAATAGATCTCCAAGAGACCATTGTACTGAGAATTAAAAAAGAGAAAGGAAGCCATCTAGCTACTACCTATGGACCCATAGGTCTACAATGAACTACTCACACATCATCGGAGAGGCACCAATGAGGATGATGAACCCCTCCGTGATGGTGTCTAGATTGGATCTGTGGTTTCTGGAACTTGCGGCGGCTGGAATTGATTTTCGTCGACTCCCCTAGGTTTTCTGGAATATTGGGGTATTTATAGAGCAAAGAGGCGGTGCAGGAGATGGCCGAGGTGGGCACAACCCACCTGGGCGCGCCTGGGGGCCCCAGGCGCGCCCTGGTGGGTTGTGCTCCCCTCGGAGCCCCCCTCAGGTACTTTCTTGGCCCAACTTGTGTCTTCTGGTCCAGAAAAAATCACCAAAAAGTTTCGCTGCGTTTGGACTCCGTTTGGTATTGATTTCCTGCGAAGTAAAAAACAATCAAAAAACAGCAACTGGCACTGGGCACTATGTCAATATGTTAGTCCCAAAAAATGATATAAAGTTGCTATAAAATGATTGTAAAACATCCAAGAATGATAATATAACAGCATGGAACACCGACCGGGAATAAAAGGCAGCCACGCGTCAGCAGCTCCCAGGTGCTGGGGTTTTTGTATTTTTTAAGGGGAGGGGTTTTGGGGTTTTGGAGGGTTTAGGGGTTTCATATTGTGTTAGCTAGCTACTACATATAGAGAGAAGTGACCTCTTTTTCTCCGTGCTTGGTCGATGCTAGCTACTACATATAGAGAGAACTCGACGCTAGCTAGTAAGCAAATAAAGGAACCATTAATTACACAAGATCGTCATGAACATATATAGAGAGAGGTGACCTCTCTTTCTCCATGCTTGGTCGAACAACAAGTTTTTGTATATCTATCCGAAGCTACTACATATATACAATATAACATCTCTTACGATCCTTGACATCATCTACCGAAAATCCATTTGAATTTCCGTATGGTATTCTCCCTTTTCATGTATGACGTGGTCAAGAAAGAATCCCGCCAATTCCTCTTGAATTGTCCGTATGCGATCATGTGGTAGGAGTTCTTCCCGCATCTGCCACATCTAATTTAAAGAAGAGGGTCAATACATATATATGAATGAAACTCAACACAATTGATGGTAATAAAATAAAATTGTGAATATTGTTTACGTACTTCAAATTGTTGGTCAGATAAGCCCCGCTCAGAGGTCGAGTGGCGAATGAACTCGCAAACGTAGTATCCACATAAATTATCCCCGCCTGCCTGCCACAAGCACTTTACGAGAATAGAGTTCAATCAAACTGATAATCAAGCATGATAATGGTATTGATGAAACTAGAATTAATGAGAGATGCGTAGAACTAGCTAGTACTACTTACTTTGGGGTGTGTGAATTGCAGCTCCTTCTTCAGACCGGAACCATTCCGGTGAACTTTTTCCAAACCCTGCCCGACAAAGAAAATGATTACTTGATATCAGGAAATGAATGAAAGTTGCCGATATGGTGCGATAATGATTGAACTTACTTCTGGAGCATTGCACTCATGTCCGCATAATCCTTAGGATCTTTACGTCGCAAGTCTAAGACAGTTACTACTCCCCCGTCAAGCTTAATGGATAACAGAATAAAGTGGAACCTGCGCACGCATAACTCATCAATTACAGTACTTAACCTCGAGTAAGCGAAACCGAATATGCACAAGACAGTAACTCTCACTTGAAGTTGTAAGGAAAGAGTATTTCCCTTTTGTTTTGATGTCGAAGTAACGCTTTTAGCAAGTTTTCCTCAGTATCTTCAACTCTGTTTTCTACCGTCCATTCATTTACGGTATTTGGGCTAATGAACCCAATGTCATAGAGTTGTCCTCTTTTGCATTCGACAATCTTCAATCTGCATAATATAATGAGGATAATTATATATACATGCAATGAACGAGCTGAGCTCGAGACTTAATTACAGAAGTAATACTTACAGACAATAGCAAGTCATGAGTTGTTTGTCGATGGCGTCTTGATTGAATAACTGAAATAATTCCACAAATTCAACAGGCATCAGGTCGACTCCAATGAGTCATGCTCATCTTTAATTCCCACCATCATACTGTCGGTCCCATCCTTGCTGCAGGTTTCCAAGTACCAGTCATGCAATCTTCGCATCATCGTTGGTAGATGCGGGAGCTGATCAGGTTTGACGAGAGGCTTCCCGTGCTCGTATCTAAAGGTCTCTACTACCTCAGCCATTTCAAACTATACATCATCGCCCACATAATCACCAAGAGTGGTACCGAGCGCTAGCCCCAGATGATTAGCGATATCGCTAGACACCTTGAGCAGGGGGCACGATTGCTTCTCCTGTTCGCCGAGCTGGGGAATTTGTTTCCACTTCGTCTTGCAGCACTGGTAGTACTTCCCGACTGCCGCACTTTATCATATGTCTTTTCAATACAGCGGTCATAATTGGATTGCAGCGTAGGCGGTGGTGGTCGCTTAAGGGCATCCAGAGTGCACTTCGCTTTCACCGGATCTATTATTTTCTTCGGAGGTGGACGTTTCCGTTCAAAATGGGCCCGCACATCGGCATCCATGATGTCCTTGTTTTCCTCGTCAGTCCTCTCATATGGTAACTTTGGAGGAGCCCTGAGGCTTGGACCAGCTCTGAATTTCTTGCCTGTTGTGCTGCTAGCCGTCGGAGCGACAGCACCTCTCTTCCGCTGTTGCTGTGGCGACGGAGTCCGCTGACGCGCCGGAGCCCACTGACGCGCCGAAGACGGCTGCGGCGGCGGAGACGGCGGACGCGCCGGAGACAGCTGAGGCGGAGGAAGATTCTGCTGAGGGGCCTCCTCCGTTAGAGTCCACTGAGCCGGCGGAGACGGCTGACGCGCCGGAGACGACTCAGGTAGCGGAGATAGCAGAGCTGGACTATGAGGAGGAGTCTGCTAAGTATCCGGCCAAGTCTGCTGAGGTGGCGTCCAATTTGGAAGCTTGATGTTCTTCTTTCTCCATAGACAGGTACTCCTTAAGGCATTTTCCAGAAGAATCTCCCTTCACCTGTAGGGTACTCAACCTCCAGCCCCTCAAATCCCTCCATTATTTCATCCACCCCGACAATAGCAAAGCCATGTGGAATCGGACGACAATGGAAAGTTCCCTCAGCTCGAGGAGGTAAGACAGAGTCGACTGCCACCTTCAAGGTCTGGTAAATTATGGCATTTCTCCATTAGCACATAATGTTCATTCTCCGTGATACTATCCACGGGGTAGCGAGGAGCCGTGATATAAGGCTGAACGAGCTCCGTGGAAGCCACGCTGCTTCTCCACTGAGATGGTGGGGTAGCTTCGGGGGCAGCGTCGAATGAAGGATCTTCGTGCCGCTGAGATAGTTGGCTGGTAGCTCACTGGCTCTCAAGTTCCTCTAGCTTCGCTAATCTTGCATTGATCTTCTGCATTTCGCTTGCTTCCTCTTTCTTCTTTCTCTCTCGGCTTCTATAACCACCGCTGTCAGGAAACCCATGCACCCACGGAACAGAGCGTGATGTGCCTCGTGTTCATCCAGGGTATTCAGGATTCCCGAGGGCCTCTGTCAGCTCGTCCTTCTCTCTGTCGGGATGGAACCTCCCTTCCTGCGCCGCCTGGATTGCTGCCTCAAGCTTCTTGACGAGTATTGCAAGTTGAGCTTTCGTCCAAGCACACTTCCCTCATTCTGGATCCAAAGTTCCCCCAACCCCGAAGAACCAAGTCCTTGACCGATCTAGCCAGTGCAATGTCACTGGTTAGACCCCTTTAGCAAGCAGGTCTTGCTCAGGTTTGTCCCCGATGAACCACAAGTATAGGGGATCTATCGTAGTCCTTTCGATAAGTAAGAGTGTCGAACCCAACGAGGAGCAGACGGAAATGACAAGCGGTTTTCAGCAAGGTATTCTCTGCAAGCACTGAAATTATCGGTGACAGATAGTTGTATGATGAGATAATTCGTAACGGGTAACAAGTAACAAAAGTAAACAAGGTGCAGCAAGGTGGCCCAATCCTTTTTGTAGCAAAGGACAAGCCTGGACGAACTCTTATATAAAGCAAAGCGCTCCCGAGGACACATGGGAATTATTGTCAAGTTGGTTTTCATCATGCTCATATGATTCGCATTCGTTACTTTGATAATTTGATATGTGGGTGGACCGGTGCTTGGGTGCTGCCCTTCCTTGGACAGGCCTCCCACTTAGGATTAACCCCTCTCGCAAGCATCCGCAACTACGAAAGAAGAATTAAGGTAATCCTAACCATAGCATGAAACATATGGATCCAAATCAGCCCCTTACGAAGGAACGCATAAACTAGGGTTTAAGCTTCTGTCACTCTAGCAACCCATCATCTACTTATTACTTACCAATGCCTTCCCCTAGGCCCAAATCATGGTGAAGTGTTATGTACGTTCACATAACACCACTAGAGGAAAGACAACATACATCTTATCAAAATATCGAACGAATACCAAATTCACATGATTACTTATAACAAGACTTCTCCCATGTCCTCAGGAACAAACGTAACTAGTCACAAAGCATATTCATGTTCATAATCATAGGAGTATTAATTATCATTAAGGATCTGAACATATGATCTTCCACCGAATAAACCAACAAGCATCAACTACAAGGAGTAATCAACACTACTAGCAACCCACAGGTACCAATCTAAGGTTTTGAGACAAAGATCGGATACAAGAGATGAACTAGGGTTTGAGAGGAGATGGTGCTGGTGAAGATGTTGATGGAGATTGACCCCCTCTCGATGAGAGGATCGATGGTGATGACGATGGCGACGATTTCCCCCTCCCGGAGGGATGTTTCCCCGGCAGAACAGCTCCGCCCGAGCCCTAGATTGGTTCTGCCCAGATTCCGCCTCGAGACGGCGGCGCTTCGTCCCGAAAACTTCCTTCTGGTTTTTTCCAGGGTAAAAGACACCATATAGCAGAAGATGGGCGTCGGAGGCCTGCCAGGGGGCCCACAAGGACGGGGGGCGCGCCCTCCACCCTTGTGGCTGGCTGGTGGCCCCCTCTGGTGCTTTCTTCGCCCAATATTTTTTATTAATTCTAAAATGACTCTCCGTGAAGTTTCAGGACTTTTGGAGTTGTGCAGAATAGGTCTCTAATATTTGCTCCTTTTCCAGCCCAGAATTCCAGCTGCCGGCATTCTCCCTCTTCATGTAAACCTTGTAAAATAAGAGAGAAAAGGCATAAGTATTGTGCCATAATGTGTAATAACAGCCCACAATGCAATAAATATTGATATAAAAGCATGATGCAAAATGGACGTATCAACTCCCCCAAGCTTAGACCTCACTTGTCCTCAAGCGAAAGCCGCTATCGAAAAATATATCCGCATGTTTAGAGATAGAGGTGTCGATAAAATAGAATACGGACATGAGGGCATCATGATCATCTTTAGAACAGCAACATATTATGCCATATAATTTCTTATGTCAAAGTAATAATTCGTTTACAAGGTAAAGTATGAATCAGAAACTTTATTGAAAACTAACAAACTATGGTCTCAGTCATTGAAGCAATTGCAATTTATCATAACATTGGAAAGAGTCAATATAAGAGCTTTTCAGCAAGTCCACATACTCAACTATCATTTAGTCTTTCACAATTGCTAACACTCACGCGATACTTATAGGTTCAAAGTTTCCATCGGACACAGAGAAAGATAGGGGCTTATAGTTTCGCCTCCCAACCTTTTACCTCAAGGGTAATGTCAACAATAATACTTTATGATAACCTACATCCGAGTGGATATATATATCTGGATCTTTCTCCAACACATAGTGCTTGCCAAAAGGAAAAAGTGTAAAAAGGAAAGGTGAAGATCACCATGACTCTTGTATAAGGGTAGAAGATAAAAGTAAAAGATAGGCCCTTCACAGAGAGAAGCAGAGGTTGTCATGCGCTTTTATGGTTGGATGCACAAAATCTTAGTGCAAAAGAACGTCACTTTATATTGCCGCTTGTGATAAGGACCTTTATTATGCAGTCCGTCGCTTTTATTTCTTCCATATCACAAGTTCATATAAAGCTTATTTTCTTCACACTAATAGATCATACATATTTAGAGAGCAATTTTTACTGCTTGCACCAATGACAACTTACTTGAAGGATCTTACTCAATCCATAGGTAGGTATGGTGGACTCTCATGGTAAAACTGGGTTTAGGGATGTTTGGAAGCACAAGTAGTATTTCTACTTGGTGCAAAGAATTTTGGCTAGCATGAGAGGGAAAGGCAAGCTCAACATGTTGGAGGATCCATGACAACAAAACTTCTATTCAGATATAAGAAAACATAACCCATTACGTTGTCTTCCTTGTCCAACATCAACCTTTTAGCATGTCATATTTTAATGAGTGCTCACAATTACAAAAGATGTCCAAGATAGTATATTTATATGTGAGGCCTCTCTTTCTTTATTACTTCCTATTAATTGCAACGATGACCAAAACTATGTTTGTCAACTCCCAACAAATTTTATTCATCATACTCTTTATATGTGAAGTCATTACTCTCCATAAGATCAATATATGATCTTTTTATTTATTTTTATTATGTTATTCCCTCAAGATCATAGCAAGAAAACAAAGCCCTCAACTCAAAAATACTCTTTATTATATAACTCACGGACTCGATTACATATATAGAGATCAAAACAAAACTCAAAGCTAGATCATACTAAAACTTTATTCTACTAGATCAAGATATAACCAAAAGGATCGAACTAAGAAAAATGATAAAAGTAAAGGTGTGATGGTGATACGATACCGGGGCACCTCCCCCAAGCTTGGCAGTTGCCAAGGGGAGTGCCCATACCCATGTATTTAGATCTCTTTCTTCGGAGGTGGTGATGGCGGAGTAGTTGATGATGAAATTTTATCCTCCGTCTTCCAAGGCATAGGTTCACCATCGTAAAAAGATGAACGAGTCTCCGGGATCCTCAAATCTGTAGCCAAACTCATCCTCTTAAATCTATATTCATACTCACAGTTCTGGTTTTGCAGGTCATAGATCTGGGCTTGGAGATGCTCGATTTTCTCATGAAGCTTGAAGATGGCCTCCTCAATGTTCTTGGCATCCAGCTTGTGACCACTAGTAAATTCAGCGATCATCATGTGGTTGGCGTTGAGTCCGCGTTCCATCATCCCTTGGCACTTGAAAACTTGTTGCTCCATTGCTTCGAGTCTTGTCTCCACGCTTCCGGTCTTCTTCGGTCCCTCAACATCGCGGATGTGCAGCACCCCCTCACGCATCTCAATGGTTTGAGGGTGTTGCAGCACCTCCGCGAGGTAAGGGTTGATGACCTTTTCGAAAAACTTGTCCTTGGGGCGCTTGGAGACGTCATGGTGATCTAGATCTGTCAGAAAACAGCTCGAAACAAAAACAGGAGATTTTGCCGTGGTACGGTGGTCAAAACCTTCGGGAGATTATATAATGAATTTTTATCGACCAAAAGAAGTATTGTGCAAGAAAACGGAGTCCGGAGGGCACATGAGGTGTCCACAAGGTCGGGGGGCGCGCCCTCCACCCTTGTGGACGCCTCGTGTCTCTTTCGGACTACTTTTAATTTTCCTAATTTTTTAAATATTCCAAAACAGAGAAAAATTATCATTGGAAACGTTTTGGAGTCGGTTTACTTACCGTACCACATACCTATTCCTTTTCGGAGTCTGAAACGTTCTGGAAAGTGTCCCTTATGTACTCCTCCGGTGTTACAGTATCAATTATATTGGTCTCTACATTTATGGGAGTACGTGAGATATAATGTTTGATTCTTTGACCGTTTACCACCTTCGGATTTGTGCCTTCGGCGTTGTTGATTTTGATGGCACCGGAACGATAGACCTCCTCGATAATGTAAGGAACTTCCCATTTAGAGAGAAGTTTTCCTGCAAAAATCCTTAAACGAGAGTTGTATAGCAAAACATGATCACCTACATTAAACTCACGCTTTTGTATCCTTTTGTCATGCCATCTTTTAACTTTTTCTTTAAACAACTTGGCAATCTCATAGGCTTGGGGTCTCCATTCATCAAGCGAGCTTATGTCAAATAACCTCTTCTCACCGGCAAGTTTGAAATCATAGTTGAGCTCTTTAATTGCCCAATAAGCTTTATGTTCTAATTCGAGAGGTAAGTGACAAGCCTTTCCATAAACCATTTTATATGGAGACATACCCATAGGGTTTTTATAAGCAGTTCTATAAGCCCATAATGCATCATCAAGTTTCTTAGACCAATTCTTTCTAGATCTATTAACAGTCTTTTGCAAAATCAATTTAATCTCTCTATTGCTCAATTCTACTTGACCACTAGACTGAGGATGATATGGGGATGCAATTCTATGGTTAACATCATACTTAGCAAGCACTTTACGGAAAGCACCATGAATAAAAATGTGAACCACCATCAGTCATTAAATATCTAGGGACTCCAAACCTCAGAAAAATAACTTCTTTAAGCATCTTAATAGAGGTGTTATGATCGGCACTACTAGTTGGAATAGCTTCTACCCACTTAGTAACGTAATCAACAGCAACTAAAATATGTGTATACCCATTAGAGGAAGGAAAAGGTCCCATATAATCAAAGCCCCAAACACCAAATGGTTCAATAACAAGTGAATAATTCATAGGCATTTCCTGACGTCTACTAATATTACCAATTCTCTGGCATTCATCACAAGACAAGACAAACTTACGAGCATCCTTAAAGAGAGTAGGCCAATAAAAACCAGATTGCAATACCTTATGTGCAGTTCTATCTCCAGCGTGGTGTCCTCTGTAAGACTCGGAGTGGCACTTGCGTAGGATCTGTTCCTGTTCATGCTCAAGTACACAACGTCTAATAACACCATCTACTCCTTCTTTATAAAAGTGTGGGTCATCCCAAAAGTAATGTCTTAAATCATAGAAAAACTTTTTCTTTTGCTGGTATGTAAAACTAGGTGGTATAAATTTAGCAACAATGTAATTAGCATAATTAGCATACCATGGAGTATTACGAGAAGCATTTATGACAGCTAATTGCTCATCAGGAAAGCTATGATCAATAGGCAATGGGTCATCAAGAACATTTTCTAACCTAGACAAGTTGTCTGCAACGGGGTTCTCAGCTCCCTTTCTATGAATAATATGCAAATCAAATTCTTGTAGCAAGAGAACCCATCTAATAAGTCTAGGTTTAGCATCTTTTTTTTCCATAAGATATTTAATAGCAGCATGATCAGTGTGAACAGTTACTTTGGAATCAACAATATAGGATCTGAACTTATCACAAGCAAAGACAACTGCTAGAAATTCTTTTTCAGTAGTAGCATAATTTCTCTGAGCACTGTCTAGAGTTTTACTAGCATAATGAATAACATTCAATTTCTTATCAACTCTTTGTCCTAGAACAGCCCCAACAGCATAATCACTAGCATCACACATAATTTCAAAGGGTAAATTCCAATCAGGTGGCTGAACAATAGGTGCAGAAATCAAGGTCTTTTTAAGTATTTCAAATGCTTCTACACAATCATCATCAAAAACAAAAGGAACATCTTTTTGCAAGAGATTAGTGAGAGGCCTAGAAATTTTAGAGAAGTCTTTAACAAACCTCCTATAGAAACCAGCATGACCAAGGAAACTTCTTATACCTTTGATATCTTTAGGACACGACATCTTTTCAATAGCATCTACTTTAGCTTTATCAACTTCAATACCTCATTCAGAAATTTTATGCCCCAAGACAATACCTTCATTAACCATAAAGTGGCACTTCTCCCAATTCAAGACAAGATTAGTTTCTTCACATCTCTGCAAAACTCGATCAAGGTTGCTTAAGCAATCATCAAAAGAAGTTCCGTAAACGGAGAAATCATCCATGAAAACCTCAACAATCTTTTCACAAAAATCAGAGAATATAGTAGTCATACATCTTTGAAAGGTAGCAGGTACATTGCATAAACCAAAAGGCATACATCTATAAGCAAAGGTACCAAAAGGGCAAGTAAAAGTGGTCTTTTCCTGATCATCCTTTGACACAGGTATTTGAGAAAAACCAGAATAACCATCTAGAAAGCAAAAATGTGTATGTTTAGATAATCTTTCTAGCATTTGATCAATAAAAGCTAGAGGGTAATGATCTTTTCTAGTAGCTTTATTTAATTTGCGAAAATCAATTACCATTCTATAACCTGTAACAATTCTTTGTGGGATCAATTCATTCTTATCATTAGCAACAATAGTAATACCTCCCTTCTTAGGGACACAATGAACATGACTTACCCACTGACTATCAGCAATAGGATAAATTATACCTGCTTCCAGAAGCTTTAGTATTTCATTTCTTACCACTTCTTTCATCTTAGGATTTAACCGTCGTTGGTGATCAACAACTGGTTTAGCATCTTTCTCCAATTTAATTTTGTGCTGACATAGAGTGGGACTAATGCCCTTAAGGTCATCAAGAGTATATCCAATAGCAGCACGGTGCTTCTTCAGAGTTTTCAACAATCTCTTTTCTTCATGCTCTGAAAGGTTAGCACTAATAATAACAGGATATATCTTCTTTTCATCAAGATAAGCATATTTCAAAGTATCCGGTAATTGTTTAAGCTCAAACACGGGATCACCCTTAGGTGGAGGAGGATCCCCAAGGATTTCAACAGGCAAATTGTGTTTCAAAATAGGCCCTTGATTAAAGATTATTTCATCTATTTCCCTTCTTTCATTCATAGACAGATCATTTTCATGGTCTAGCAAATATTGTTCTAAAGGATCAGTAGGAGGCACGGCAATAGAAGCAAGACCAATAATTTCGTCCTTACTAGGCAATTCTTTGTCATGGGGTTGTCTACGAAATTTAGAGAAATTAAAATCATGAGACATATCCCCTAAACCAACAGTAACAATATCTTTCTCGCAGTCTATCTTAGCATTAACAGTATTCAAGAAGGGTCTACCAAATATAATGGGACAAAAGTTATCTTGTGGGGAGCCAAGAACAAGAAAATCGGCAGGATATTTTATTTTCCCACACAAGACTTCAACATCTCTAACAATTCCAATTGGTGAAATAGTATCTCTATTAGCAAGCTTAATAGTAACATCAATATCTTCTATCTCAGCAGGTGCAATATCATTCATAATTTCTTTATATAAGGAAAAAGGAATTGCACTCACACTAGCACCCATATCACATAAGCCATGATAACAATGATCTCCTATTTTAACTGAAACAACAGGCATGCCAACAATGGGTCTATGTTTATCTTTACCATCGGGTTTAGCAATTCTAGCAGCTTCATCACAGAAATAAATAACATTCCCATCAATATTATCAACCAAGAGATCTTTAACCATAGAAATACTAGGTTCAACCTTAATTTGCTCAGGGGTGTAGGTGTTCTGGTATAACTCTTACGAACCACAGTTGAAGCTTTAGCATGATCCTTTATTCTAACAGGAAAAGGTGGTTTCTCAATATAAGCAGTAGGAATAATAGGATCAACATTATAAGTAATAGTTTCTTCTTCAACTTTAATAGGTTCAACTACTTTAACTTCAAAGGGAGGATGATATTTAAACCACTTCTCCTTAGGGAGATCAACATGAGTAGCAAAAGATTCACGGAAAGAAGCTACTATCACAGAGTCAAGTCCATATTTAGTGCTAAAATCATGAAAAACATCGGTATCCATAAAAGATTTAACACAATCAAACTTAAGGTTTATACCTGACTCCTTACCTTCATCGAGTTCCCAATCTTCAGAGTTGCGTTTAATTCTTTCCAATAAATCCCATTTTAATTCAATAGTCTTCTTCATAAAAGAACCAGTACAAGAAGTATCGAGCATGGATTGATCATTATGAGAAAGCCGAGCATAAAAATTTTGAATAATAATTTCTCTTGGGATCTCATGATTGGGGCATGAATATAACATTGACTTAAGCCTCCCCCAAGCTTGAGCGATACTTTCTCCTTCACGAGGCCAAAAATTATATATATAATTCCGATCACGATGAACCAGATGCATAGGATAAAACTTCTGATGAAATTCCAATTTCAATCGGTTGTAGTTCCATGATCCCATATCATCACATGGCCTATACCATGTCAATGCCTTCTCCTTCAAAGATAAAGGGAAGACCTTCTTCTTGACTTCATCCTCGGGCAAACCTGTAAGCTTAAATAATCCACAAACTTCATCCACATAGATTAGATGCATATCAGGATGTAATGTTCCATCTCCTGTGTAAGGATGAGCTAGCAGTTTCTCTACCATACCCGAAGGAATTTCATAATAAATATTTTCAGTAGGTGGAGTAGGTTGAGGAGCAACTCTTTGCTCTTCTGTTCGAGGTGAAGATACCCTGAACAAACCCCTCAAAAGATTACTTTCTATAGTAACAAGTGACAGTAAATTTCAGCACACTATATAAATGTTTCCTTACCAAATTCCACTCACCAAAGGCGCTTCACTCCCCGGCAACGGCGCCATAAAAGAGTCTTGATGACCCACAAGTATAGGGGATCTATCGTAGTCCTTTCGATAAGTAAGAGTGTCGAACCCAACGAGGAGCAGAAGGAAATGGCAAGCGGTTTTTAGCAAGGCATTCTCTGCAAGCACTGAAATTATCGGTGACAGATAGTTGTATGATGAGATAATTCGTAACGGGTAACAAGTAACAAAAGTAAACAAGGTGTAGCAAGGTGGCCCAATCCTTTTTGTAGCAAAGGACAAGCCTGGACGAACTCTTATATAAAGCAAAGCGCTCCCGAGGACACATGGGAATTATTGTCAAGTTGGTTTTCATCATGCTCATATGATTCGCGTTCGTTACTTTGATAATTTGATATGTGGGTGGACCGGTGCTTGGGTGCTGCCCTTTCTTGGACAAGCCTCCCACTTAGGATTAAACCCTCTCGCAAGCATCTGCAACTACGAAAGAAGAATTAAGGTAAACCTAACCATAGCATGAAACATATGGATCCAAATCAGCCCCTTACGAAGGAACACATAAACTAGGGTTTAAGCTTCTGTCACTCTAGCAACCCATCATCTACTTATTACTTCCCAATGCCTTCCCCTAGGCCCAAATCATGGTGAAGTGTTATGTAGTCGACGTTCACATAACACCACTAGAGGAAAGACAACATACATCTTATCAAAATATCGAACGAATACCAAATTCACATGATTACTTATAACAAGACTTCTCCCATGTCCTCAGGAACAAACATAACTACTCACAAAGCATATTCATGTTCATAATCAAAGGAGTATTAATTATCATTAAGGATCTGAACATATGATCTTCCACCGAATAAACCAACTAGCATCAACTACAAGGAGTAATCAACACTACTAGCAACCCACAGGTACCAATCTGAGGTTTTGAGACAAAGATCAGATACAAGAGATGAACTAGGGTTTGAGAGGAGATGGTGCTGGTGAAGATGTTGATGGAGATTGACCCCCTCTCGATGAGAGGATCGATGGTGACGACGATGGCGACGATTTCCCCCTCCCGGAGGGATGTTTCCCCAGCAGAACAGCTCCGCCGGAGCCCTAGATTGGTTCTACCTAGGTTCCGCCTCGAGACGGCGGCGCTTCGTCCCGAAAACTTCCTTCTGATTTTTTCCAGGGTAAAAGACACCAGATAGCAGAAGATGGGTGTCGGAGACCTGCCAGGGGACCCACAAGGACGGGGCGTGCCCAGGGGGGTAGGCCGCGCCCTCCACCCTTGTGGCTAGCTGGTGGCCCCCCTCTGGTGCTTTCTTCGCCCAATATTTTTTATTAATTCCAAAATGACTCTCCGTGAAGTTTCAGGACTTTTGGAGTTGTGCAGAATAGGTCTCTAATATTTGCTCCTTTTCCAGCCCAGAATTCCAGCTGCCGGCATTCTCCCTCTTCATGTAAACCTTGTAAAATAAGATAGAAAAGGCATAAGTATTGTGCCATAATGTGTAATAATAGCCCACAATGCAATAAATATTGATATAAAAGCATGATACAAATGGACGTATGAGTCCCACGTAGGCCGGGCTTTGCTGTAGCCACCTGACCCTGTAACATGGTGATACTGCTTCTTTGCAGCATTTTGCTTATTTGTCAGTGACCTTTGCTTAGCCTTCTCCGATTTCTTGTAGACCACAAATGCGGGCCAGTGATCTCTTATCTTCTCATATTGACCGGTGAATTCTGGAGTCTCGTCTTTGTCGACAAACTTTTTCTTCAAATCTTTCTTCCAGTTCTTGAATAGTTCTGCCATCTTCTTAAGAGCAAATGCCTTGACCTTTCGCTATATAACTGGGTTATTCGGATCCTCCTCTGGTGGTAGGCTGGAATTTCTCATCTGCGAATTCCAAAGATCATCGTTCAGTCTATCTTGGACATAAGAAACTTCAGGGTCCTTCTTCTTATTCAATTCTTGGATGCTGATCGGGACACTGTCCCTAACAACAACTCCGCACTGATGTACAAATGTGTCCTTGATCCGCTTGGGAGCAATCGGTTGGCCATCTCGAGCGATTTCTTCGATCGTGAACCTTTCATCCTGGCCCAACCTTTTCTTCGGGCCTCGTCTCCTTACCGAAGTTTGGCTCGATCCGGAGGGCTAAAAGAAGAAAGAAGCGTCAATATATGTACATACAAAAAAATTAATGCATCTAGTCAGCAGAGGTTTAATTAATATATATATATATATATATATACCTTGCCGGACTTTGCAACAGTTAAGGCTCCCTTCTCCATTGGATCACCGGAGCCGTCATGATCTCCTTCCTCCTCCATTCGATCACCGGAGCCGTCATGATCTCCTTCCTCCTCCATTGGACCACTGGAGCCGTCATCCTCTCTTTCCTCACCATCGGTGTCGTTGAGAAACGACAAGGTGATATCACCTCCGTCGCGGATTATATCCACCAACAACTCTTCTTTTTCTAAGTCTCTATCCATAGTTTCTGCAAACATTACAACATGGCAATATACAACCATGAGAGATGGATTAGTGGCAAACATAGACTTAATAACAACAAGGAATCATATGCATATATATGAGCAATGGATTAGTGGCAAACATCATGCAAAGTTCACAAGTTTTATAACAGTCAGTTTCAGACGATCGTCGAGGACTCCTCCCCCCTCATGTCTGATGAGTCATCCTATCTTTCGAGAGAGGATACTTTAATTGTGGACCGCCCTCCCTGGCATGGGGGTTTTTTTTTTTTTTCCGCTTCCCCCCCCCCCCCCCCCCTCATGTCGAAGTTATCAGGGATATGTTTCGAGAGAAAATACAACGCTTGACATGGCAAAAAACATTTTTTTATGAAGAAGAAAATAGATCGGGGTTATGTTTTAATGACCCCCACCCCCCCATGGATGTCGAAGTTATACCGAAATTATCGGGGTCAATTATCCAATATAGGGTTTAGGGTGGCAGAAAACGGAGGATACTTTCGGGAGAGGATACTTTGCACGCCGGCCGCCGCCACCTTCGACAAATGGGTAGGGCAGGAGGGGCCGGGGTAGGAGATCGACAACGCTCTTTCTTCTAGGGTTTGGGTGGGCCGGGGTAGTAAATTTCATTATCATCATGCCCATTTAACTTGTCCACATTATCTCATCAATCTTGAGCAGAGTAGAGTATATATATATGCTAAGTATAACTAAGCAAAAATTCAGCATTCTTAATATATGTTTGTGGCATCACTAAAGAAATTTGTATATGCTAAGTATAACTAATGAACATATATATATGCTAAGTATAACTAATGAACATATATATCTCCTAATAATACTTCATATGAACAGAAATTTGTATGAACAAAAAATAGACTTTTTTGTGAGCAACAATCACTTTCTACAATATCACCATAGACTTGTATGAACAAAAACATATCTCCATCACTTTGTATGAACAAAAACAGAAATTTTTGTATGAACGAGGGGAGCGCGCGGCGGCGGCAAGCAGAGCACGCAGTGGAGGAGCTCACTGGAGGGCCGGCCGGCGATGAGGGGAGCGCGCGGGGGAGGCGTCGGGGCAGGGGCGCGCGGTGACGGCGATCTCGGGGCAGGGCTCGGGGAGGCGACAGCGAGGGCGACGTCGGGGCAGGGGCGCGCCGATGGCGTCGGGGCAGGGCGTGGCGAGGGGAGCGGGGTGAGGAGGCGTCGAGGCAGGGGCGCGGCGACGGCGACGTCGGGGCAGGGCTCAGGGAGGCGACAGCGACGGCGGGGCAGGGGCGCGGCAACGGCGTCGGGGCAGGGCACGGCGAGGGGAGTGGGGGACGGCGTCAGGGCAGCCTGGCGGCGTCGAGGTGGTCATCGGCGCCGTCGGAGGAGAGGAGAAACTGTAGAGATGGCTGGAAAATTTCCTAAGTGAGGCTTATATGTAGGAGATATGCCCTAGAGGCAATAATAAATGTTATTATTTATCTCCTTGCTCATAATTATGTTTATGTTCCATGCTATAACTGCTGTGGTTCCCGAGCCTGTATATCCATAAAGGCTCTGGGGAAAACCCATGTGCACGTGTGGAATAATAAACGGTAAAAAGTATTCCTAGTCATGCCTCTAAGACTAGCTCAAGTGTTGCATGATGATTATGTTTTCCCAATCATGGGCATGTCTATGCCAGCAGCTTTGAGGGCACAATGTTAGAAGAACATTTGTGTTGAATCGACCCGATTGATGTTATGCTATGAGATTCATTCGTCACAAGTTAATGGTTGATAACACAGAGATGGTTAACGTTTGCATGATTCCTCAGACCATGAGAGTATCGAGTTTCTTCATGCTTGATTCATGAACTTTGGGGTTTGTTAAACGTCATCCGTAACTGGATGGCTATTACGGCGGCTTACGGGTTCATGGGAAAGTATGTTAAGTAACTTGATAGCTCAAGATTGGGATTTGCTCCTCCGACGATGGAGAGATATCTCTGGGCCCTCTTGGTGTTAAGGTATCCATCATCGTCTGGCCAGACACTTTGTGATTTGATCACAGGGATGCCGGAACACGGTAACGAGAAAAGAGAACAATACCGGTAACGAGGTAACTAGCATAGTGGACAAGTTGTTGATCCACGGGAATGCCAACATGTCTCGCCTCGGGTATTTGTAACATATCGCGAAGCAACAGGAATAGCACACGGCAACTGGAGGTTCACTCGAATATTCATTCGTGTGGGTATAGGGGTCAATATGGGTGTCCACGGCTCCGATGTTGATCATTGATCGGAAGGGGTTCCGTGTCATGTCTATACTTCACCGAACCTATAGGGTCACACGCTTAAGGGTCATCTATCTGCTGAATACTAGACAGGGAGTCTGAGAGAAAATCACCGAAAAAGTTTCGGACACCGAAAAGTTTCGGACAGCGGAAAAGTTCCGCAGAGAGAGGTCACCGGATGAGTTCCGGTGAAACTGAAAAGTTGTTTCAGGGGATACCATTAAGTCAAAATGGTTTCGGCACATGCCTGATAATTCTTGGAGGATACCAGAATCATTCTGGAAACTTCTGGGAATTTTCTGGAAGAAAAACCGGAAATGTTCCGGGGCTGCCGGAACCGCTTCATATGCTTTTCGCAGATGAAATCACTAAACTGGAATTGTTCCAGAACGCATTGAAAATTATTTTAGTGGGTACTGGAAATGTTCTAAGCCCACATAAATATTTTCAGTTCGAACGGACGCTGAAAAATGTCGTCGTGAATAGTGAAAGTGCTTTTTGGGAATTTTATGGAAAGCACCTTTTGGGAATTTCCCAAAAGGCTTCTAGAATGCCTTAGGCACTAAGGAAGCCCCCTTGGGGGGTCCCCCAAGGGTGTGGCCGGCCAAGCATGGTGGAGCTCCTTGGAGCTCCACATGGCACCCCTTTTATCTTTATTCTTTTGTGAAAAGGCATAAAGTGGGGGTACTTTGGGGTTTTTTTTGTATGACATCTTTACCCCTTGGCTATCCTATAAATAGAGGTGGAGGGGCAGCCCTCCACACTCATCCCTTCTCACATACATGCCATTGCAATGATCTGGCTTCTCTCTCCCTCCCACGAAAAGAGTTTCGTAGAGCCGAAAGGCTGTCTGGGTTCCGGTGGGAACTAGTTCTGGACGGCGAAGCCCTGCCGGATAGATGACACCGTATGTGTGCAACTCTGTAGAGAGGTCATAGTTTCGATCTTAGTGCCCGAGGGGCTGTTCGAGAGTGCCTCCTGAAGGGCTGTCCAAGTGACGGTCCGAGTTCTGTGAGTCCTCCCGAAGGGCTGTCCGAGTGACCGTTCGAGTTTCGAAGGTCCTCCCGAAGGGCTGTCCGCGACATCGTCTGGGGGACTGTTCGACAGCCTCCCGGAGGGCTGTCCGAAGGGAAGACGAGGGTATACATCCTCGCGGTTGGGAGGTTGTAAATCCTACCTGCGGGGATCTGCACCGCCGATCGTCATCGACTCTACTTCCGCTGCGCTACGAGTCGGTAACGAAAATGATCAAACCTTGTATGCAGTCTCCATAGTGGTCCTGGGCTGGTGCGTAGGTCAGAAAATTTTTGTTTTCTGCTGCGTTACCCTACATTATATACCCCACCCTTTAGTCCTGGTTGGTGGCTCCAACCAGGACTAAAGGCCCCCCTTTCGTCCCGGTTCGAGCCATCAACAGGGACTAAAGGGCTTGTGCTGGCACTGGCATGATGCGGTGGAAGTTTAGTCCCACCTCGCCAACCGAAGAGCGCTCGGACCTGTTTATAAGCCCCGCTACGTTATCCCACTCGAGCTCCTCTCTAAAGCAGGCCTGTTGGGCCTACCGTTCTTCTGTGCCTTGTTGGGCCTACTTGCCCTGCGGGCTTGCATCCTGGCCCATGTACAGATGGGTTTCTAGTCGTATGCAGGCCGTGGTGGCTTAGTAGGCGGCATTTTTTATGTTACTTTAGTTTGCTATTAAAGTTTTTAACAAAAAATACTTGGTGAAAATTCTTTTTTCTATTAAAGTTTTCAACAAAAAATACTTTGATAATTTTAGTTGCAATTTTTTTATATAATTTTAAGTTAATATTATTTTGTTAATAACTAGAGGTTTATAAAAGCTTTTTAGTTGATTCTTTTTGCTTTTGAAGAATATTATAGTTTTGTTTTAGTTGATCATAACAAAATATTTTAATTGATTCTTTTTAGTTCATTCTTTTTGCTATTAGAGTTTTATAAAAGCTTTTTAGTTCATTCTTTTTGCTATTAGTTCATTCTTTGAGCTAAATGACCCTGAAATTGAAAAGCACTACAAATGAACTCTGAAAAGTTTGAAAGTTGGCATGGTATCATCACTTCACCCACATAGCATGTGCTAAAATGTTGAGAGGGTTACGGCAAAAACTAGATGCACTTCATGTACAACATGGACAATCTCTTTCGAAGTATCACGGTTTCGGACGAAAACTCATCTATTACAAAGGCATTTCATTTTTTAAACTTATTTCAACTCCGGACTTTTTGTGCGTTCAACATGCACCATTCAAAACCACATCATCAATTTTCAACCCTTTCTGACTTCATTTGGTATTTTTCATGCATTTACTGATTTTTTTTAGCTAAATGACCCTGAAATTGAAAAGCACTACAAATGAACTCTAAAAAGGTTGAAAGTTGGCATGGTATCATCATTTCACCCACATAGCATATGCTAAATAGTTGAGAGGGTTACGGCAAAAACTGGATGCACTTCGTGTACAAAATGGACAATCTCTTTCGAAGTATCAGGGTTTCGGACAAAAACTCATCTACTACAAAGGGATTTTATTTTTTCTTCGCGTAATCAAAGCCATCATCAGAATAGTTGTGGAGAGAAAGTCTTCACTTTTTCTTCGCGTGTGTCCCTTGCTTATTGCGCCGTAACCATGGATAATCTTCATCGTTTAACACGGTGCTTGGGTCAGCCTTCACTTTGAAGGGAGAAATTTCATGAAACTTTTCATAATCTTCAGACATGTCTGTCTTGCCCTCCACTCCCATGATGTCTTTTTTCCCTGAAAGAACTATGTGGCGCTTTGGCTCATCGTATGATGTATTCGCTTCCTTATCTTTTCTTTTTCTCGGTTTGGTAGACATGTCTCACATAGAAAACCTGCGCCACATCATTGGCTAGCACGAATGGTTCGTCTGTGTACCCAAGATTGTTCAGATCCAGTGTTGTCATTCCGTACTGCGGGTCTACCCGTACCCCGCCTCCTGATAGATTGACCCATTTGCACCGAAACAAAGGGACCTTAAAATCATGTCCATAGTCAAGTTCCCATATGTCCACTATGTAACCATAATATGTGTCCTTTCCCCCCACTGGTTGCTCCATCAAAGCGGACACCACTGTTTTGGTTGGTGCTCTTTTGATCTTGGGCGATCGTGTAAAATGTATTTCCATTTATCTCGTATCCTTTGTAAGTCAATACAGTCGAAGATGGTGTCCTGGCCAACGAGTACAACTCATCTCCAACAATGTTGTCACCCATGAGATGTGTTTGCAAAAAACTGCCAAAAGTCCTGATGTGTTCACATGTAATCCAGTCGTCACACTGCTCCGGGTGTTTGGAGCGCAGAATATTCTTGTGTACATTGACATACGGGGTCACCAAGATAGAATTCTGTAGAATTATGTAGTGTGCTTGAGCCCAAGAATGTCTGTCCCTACATATTATTGAGTCCGCTCCTAGCGTGCCTTTTCCAGTCAGTCTCCCCTCATACAGCGATCGAGGGACACCAATCGGCTTAAGGTCAGGAATGAAGTCAACACAAAACCCAATGACCTCCTCTGTTTGCCGGCCCATGGAGATGCTTCCTTCTGGCCTAGCACGGTTATGAATATATTTCTTTAAGACTCCCATGAACCTCTCAAAGGGGAACATATTGTGTAGAAATACAGGACCCAGAATGGCAATCTCGTCGACTAAATGAACTAGGACGTGTGTCATGATATTGAAGAAGGATGGTGGGAACACCAGCTCGAAACTGACAAGACATTGCACCAAATCATTCTTTAACCTTGGTAGGATTTCTGGATCGATTACCTTCTGAGAGATTGCATTGAGGAATGCACATAGCTTCACATTGGATAATCAAACGTTTTCTGGTAGAAGCCCCCTCAATGCAACCGGAAGCAGTTGCGTCATAATCACGTGGCAGTCATGAGACTTTAGGTTCTGGAACTTTTTCTCTGGGATATTTATTATTCCCTTTATATTGGACGAGAAGCCAGACGAGACCTTGATACTGAGCAGGCATTCAAAGATGATTTCCTTCTCTTCTTTGGTAAGAGCATAGCTGGCAGGACCTTGATACTGCTTTGGATGCATGCCATCTTTTTCGTACACACGTTGTTGGTCCTCCCGTGCCTCCAGTGTATCTTTTGTCTTCCCATACACGCCCAAGAAGCCTCGTAGGTTCACGCAAAGATTCTTTGTCACGTGCATCACGTCGATTGCAGAGCGGACCTCTAGGTCTTTCCAATAGGGTAGGTCCCAAAATATAGATTTCTTCTTCCACATGGGTGCACGTCCCTCGGCGTTATTTGGAACAGATTGTCCGCCAGGACCCTTTTCATAGATTACTTGTAAATCCATGACCATATCAAGTCTGGCATCACCAGTACGGAGGACGGACTTCTTCCAGAAATCTACCTCACCTTTGACATGCTTGCCTTTCTTTCTTAAGAGATGGTTGGTCGGAAGAAATCGACGATGTCCCAGGTACACATTCTTCCTGCATTTGTCCAAATATATACTTTCGGTATCATCTAAACAGTGTGTGCATGCGTGGTATACCTTGTTTGTCTGTCCTGAAAGGTTACTGAGAGCAGGCCAATCATTGATGGTTACAAACAGCAATGCATGTAGGTCAAATTCCTCCTGTTTGTGCTCATCCCACACACGTACACCTTTTCCATTCCACAGCTGTAAAAGTTCTTCAACTAATGGCCTTAGGTACACATCAATGTCGTTGCCGGGTTGCTTAGGGCCTTGGATGAGCACTGGCATCATAATGAACTTCTGCTTCATGCACAACCAAGGAGGAAGGTTATAGATATATAGAGTCACGGGCCAGGTGCTATGATTGCTACTCTGCTCCCCAAAAGGATTAATGCCATCTGCCCTTAAACCAAACCATACATTCCTTGCGTCACCTGCAAAGTCCCCCACCTTCTCTCGAATTTTCTCCACTGTGACCCGTCAGTGGGTGCTCTCAACTTCTCGTCTTTCTTACGGTCTTCTTTGTGACATCGCATAAACTTGGCATGCTCTTTGTTTCTGAACAGACGTTTCAACCGTGGTATTATAGGAGCATACCACATCACCTTGGCAGGAACCCTCTTCCTGGGGCGATCGCCCTCAACATCACCAGGGTCATCTCGTCTGATCTTATACCGCAATGCACCGCATACCGGGCATGCGTTCAAATCCTCGTACTCACCGCGGTAGAGGATGCAGTCATTAGCGCATGCATGTATCTTCTGCACCTCCAATCCTAGAGGGCATAGAACCTTCTTTCCTTCATACGTACTGTCGGGCAATTTTTTATCCTTTGTAAGCTTCTTCTTCATTATTTTCAGTAGCTTCCCAAATCCGTTGTCAGATACACCATTGTCTGCCTTCCATTGCAGCAATTCCAGTGTGGTACCGAGCTTTGTGTTGTCATCTTCGCAATTTGGGTACAACCCTTTTTTGTGATCCTCTAACATGCGATCGAACTTCAACTTCTCCCTTTCACTTTGGCATTGTCTCTTTGCATCAATAATGGCCTTGCGAAGATCATCATCGGGCACATCGTCTGGTTCCTCTTGATGTTCAGCTTCCCCCGTTGTAGTATCATCGTATTCAGGGGGATAGTTGTCATCATAACCCCTCTTTCTCCGTGCTTAGTCAAAACATTATAGTGTGGCATGAAACCCTTCTCAAGCAGGTGCAAGTGAAGGGTTTTTGAGTCAGAGTAATCCTTCGTATTCCCACAGACAGTACATGGACAATACATAAAACCATTCTGCTTGTTTGCCTCAGCCACTTCGAGAAAATTATGCATGCCATCAATGTACTCGGAGGTGCGTTGGTCACAGTACATCCATTGCCGGTTCATCTGTGTGCATTATATAATTAAGTTTATCAAAAACCATTACAGAACATCATGAATAGAGAAGTGACCAAATTAATACAAGTTCGTCTTCACATTAATACCAAAGTACTATAGTGATCAAATGTTATTACTGAAAAAATAAGTACATAAAGTTCATACATAGTTCTCATAGAACAACTTATAGCTCTCTAGAGCATCTAATTAAAACATACATTGAAACTAACATACAACTATGTAAAACATTTAAATGCAACAACAAATGCGATCATAATCGCAACTAAGGTAACAATTGATCCAACAGCATAATGATACCAAGCCTCATTATCAATGGCATATTTTCTAATCTTTCTAATCTTCAAGCGCATTGCATCCATCTGGATCTTGTGATCATCGACGACATCGGCAACATGCAACTCCAATTCCATCTTCTCTTCCTCAATTCTTTTCAATTTTTTCTTCAAGTAATTGTTTTATTTTTTAGCTAAATTTAACCTCTCGACAAGAGGGTCAGTTGGAATTTCTGGGTCACATACCTCCTAGATAAAAACATCTATGTCACGTTGGTCGGCATAATTGTCATAAACACTAAATGAAACAAATAGTAATAAAAGATAATATACCACATCCGAATCATAGACAGGACGAGGGCCGACGGGGGCGGATACCAAAACCATGGCACTATATAATAACAAACAATAATAAAAGTAAGAAAATTATACAAGTATCTACCTAAATCATACAAATGAGATTTTTTTTCTTTTAAAAAGAAGATAACAACAAGAGGCTCACCACGGTGGTGCCGTCGACGAGATCGGCGCGGGCGATCGACGGCGGTGAGGACCGGGATGGGGACGGCACCCTACACATGTGCAGACTCTAAGAAGTTAATTTCAGCTCAAATTGTGCATCTAAATCAAAAGAACTCCCACATACACTCCTCCACTAAAACCCACAAACCACTCTACTTCTACAGCATTTGAAATGAGCTAAACTAGTAGTGAGACATGAAACGATGAAGTTGCTAACCTTTTAGAACACTTGTGCAGTTGGTGCATGATACGTCTCCAACGTATCTATAATTTATGAAGTATTTTCATGCCATGTTTACAACAATTCTATATGATTTTGGTATGATTTGATTAGAACTAACCCGGACTGAGGCTGTTTTCAGCAGAACTACTGTGGTGTCATTTTTTTGTGCAGAAATAAAAGTTCTCGGAATGAGCTGAAAATTTACGGAGAATATTTTTGGAAAATATAAAAAATACTGGAGCGAAAAGATACCAGAGAGGAGTCCCGAGGCAACCACAAAGGTGGAGGGCGCGCCCCCCTGCCTTGCCGCCGCCTCGTGGACCCCCTTGACTTTTCCCCGACGCCAAAACCTCCTATAAATAGAGAAATCTCCAGAAATAAACCTAGATCGGAAGTTCCGCCACCGTAAGCCTCTGTAGCCACAAAAAACCAATCGGGAGCTCGTTCCGGCACCCTGCCGGAGGGGAAAACCATCACTGGTGGCCATCTTCATGATCCCGGCGGTCTCCATGACGAGGAGGGAGTAGTTCACCCTCGGGGCTGAGGGTATGTACCAGTAGCTATGTGTTTGATTTCTCTCTCTCTCATGTTCTTGATTTGGCACGATCTTGATGTACCGCGAGCTTTGTTATTATAGTTGGATCATATGGTGTTTCTTCCCTCTCTATCTCTTTTTGTGATGAATTGAGTCTTGCTCTTTGAGGTTTCGTTATGTTGGATTGAGTATTGGATTTGAGAACACTTGATGGATGTCTTGCAATGGGATATCTGTGGTGACAATGGGATGTTCTATTGATTCACTTGATGTATGTTTTGGCACTCAACTAGCGGATTCCCGAGGTGACATTGGGGTAATCTATGCATAGGGGTTGATGCACGTTTTCGTCCTATGTTCTCCGATAGAAACTTTGGAGTAATTCTTTGTTGCACGTTGAGGGATTGTTATGTGATCCAATTATGTTATCATTGTTGAGAGAACTTGCACTAGTGAAAGTATGAACCCTAGGCCTTGTTTTCAAGCATTGCAATACCGTTTTTGCTCACTTTTGTTACTAGTTACCTTGCTGTTTTTATATTTTCAGATTACAAAAACCTATATCTACCATCCATATTACACTTGTATCACCATCTCTTCGCCGAACTAGTGCACCTATACAATTTACCATTGTATTGGGTGTGTTGGGGACACAAGAGACTCTTTGTTATTTGGTTGCAGGGTTATTTGAGAGAGACCATCTTCATCCTACGCCTCCCACGGATTGATAAACCTTAGGTCATCCACTTGAGGGAAATTTGCTACTATCCCACAAAACTCTGCACTTGGAGGCCCAACACGAGTCTACAAGAAGAAGGTTGCGTAGTAGACATCAAGCTCTTTTCTGGCGCCGTTGCCGGGGAGGTGAGTGCTTGAAGGTATATCTTTAGATCTTGCAATCGAATCTTTTAGTTTCTTGTTTTATCACTAGTTTAGTTTATAAAAGAAAACTATAAAAAAATGGAATTGAGGTTGCCTCATATGCTTCATCTTTTTAATGTCTTTCCTGAAAATGATGGAAAGGAAAATTGTGCTCAAGTGTTAGGAGAAGAAGTCTATAAATTGTTTGGCACTAAATCTCTGAATGATGAGCATGATTGCAATGTTGTTGGTATGAATTCTTTGAATATCCATGATGCTAATGATATGCAAAGCCATAAGCTTGGGGATGCTATGTTTGATGAAGATGATATTTTTAGTCCCCCAAGTTTTGATGAGAATATTTATTATGATGATAGCATGCCTCCTATTTATGATGATTATATTGATGAAAGTGGGTTTGCAAGAGTGTCAACTCTAGGTAGTATTGATCCCACTATTTTGCAGGGTGTTGAATCTTATTACAATATTGATAAAAGTGGATTTGGAGAGGTCATGACTTTATTTAGTGATGAATCCACTATTTCGGAAGAGGTTCCAATTGATTATGAGAACAAAGTTGCTATCTATGATGATTATTGTGATGACACGTATGCTATAAAGAATAATGATAACCATGGAACTTGTCATCATGATTTTAATTTTCAATTGGATTATACCTCATATGATAGTTATGTTGTTGAGTTTTCTCCCACTACTATTCATGAGAATAAATTTGCTTGTGTGGAGAGTAATAAAATTTCTATGTTTGTGGATCATGAAAAGAATGCTTTATGTGATAGTTATATTGTTGAATACATTCATGATGCCACTGAAAATTACTATGAGAGAGGAACATATGCTTTTACATATTGCAATAATATCAAGTTTCCTTTCTATGTGTTGAAAATCTTGAAGTTATGCTTGTTTTATCTTCCTATGCTAGTTGATTCATGTTACCATAATTTTTTTGCTCACAAAATCCCTATGCATAGGAAGTGGGTTAGACTTAAATGTGCTAGTAATATCCTTCATGATGCTCCCATTGTGTTTCAATTCTTACCTTTTATGTGAGCATCATTGAAATCATCATGCCTAGCTAAAAAGGCATTAAAGAAAAGCGCTTGTTGGGAGACAACCCAATATTTACCCCTACTGTTTTTGTGAGTTAACATGATTATGCTACTGTAGTAATCATGTTTTATATGTTTTGTTTCAATAAAGTGCCAAATAAAGCCTTTGGGATAGTGTGGTTGATAGTTGATTTTATTCTGTGCAAAAACAGAAACGTTTGCATCCAGTACAGAAATTCCTGTCTTTCACTGGAACGTGGAAATATTATGAATTTTTTACAGTTAATTTGTATAAAAATTATCTACGTTTTGCTAATTTTTCATAATTGTTGGAGTTACATAACTATTATCTTAATTCAGATCTTTACAGATTGTTCTGTTTTTGACAGATTCTGTTTTCGATGCATAGTTTGCTTGTTTTCTAGTTTCTATGGCTTATATTGCTCAATATAAATTGTAGATATGATAGGGTACAGTAGGTATCATGTGATAA
This sequence comes from Thinopyrum elongatum, assembly GCA_011799875.1. Taxonomy (NCBI): domain Eukaryota; kingdom Viridiplantae; phylum Streptophyta; class Magnoliopsida; order Poales; family Poaceae; genus Thinopyrum; species Thinopyrum elongatum. The sequence goes on along the minus strand of CM022300.1, from coordinate 579,963,386 downwards.
AAACTTTGAATCTTGTCTTGACAGTACCAAAGTGAATGATTTGTTTTATCATACTAACCCATCTCACGAAGTTCCGTGAAGTTTTGTGTGATTGAAGTTTTCAAGTTTTGGGTGAGATATCGATATGAGGAGAATATGGAGTGACAAGACCCTAAGATTTGGGATGTCCAAGGCACTCCAAGGTAATATTCAAGGAAGATTCAAGCAACTAAGCTTGGGGATGCCCCGGAAGGCATCCCCTCTTTTGTCTCCAACATTATCGGTAACCTCATTTGGAGCTATATTTTTATTCGTCACATGATATGAGTTTTGCTTGGAGCGTCATTTTATTTTATTAGTATTTTCTTGCTGTTATTTATAATAATTTTTTGTATCTTTTATTTCAATAAAAAGTGTCAAGTATAGCCTTTACCATGCTTATTTTGCAAGTCTATATGTTGCTGTTTTGAACACAGAAAGTTTTCTATAGTTTTCTGAATTCTTATGGAAAGTCAGAAGATGATAAAATCTTGAAATTTTTACACAGTGATTAAAAACAAAATTTATACAGTGTGGTAATTTTTTAGAATTTTTGGAGTTAGGTAAGTATGAGTACAATTGCACTCTTTACAGACTGTCCTGTTTAGACAGATTGCTGTTATGTTTGCATTGTTTGCTTGTTTAATGATTCTATTTGAGGATAAGAGTATTAAATATGCAGAGGCATTTAGTATGCAATGTTAAATAATAATTTTAGTGATTTGCTGCAGTAGAGAATGATAAGGTTTTGCATTTGATTTATACTAACTTTTCTCACGAGTTCTTGTTGAGTTTTGTGTGGATGAAGTTTTTAAGATTTAGGGAAACCGTGATATAAAAGGAATTAAGGAGACATAAAAGCTCAAGCTTGGGGATGCCCAAGGCATTCCTAGTTAATATTTCTAGAAGTCTCAAGCATCTAAGCTTGGGGATGCCCCGGATGGCATCCCACCTTTCTTCATCAAGAATTATCGGTTAGTATCGGTTGAGCCTAAGTTTTTGCTTCTTCACATGATGTGTGCTATTTTTAGAATGTCAATTTATTTTGTTTTGCTTGCTATTTTAATAAAATACTTAAGATCTGAAATTCTTAGATGAGAGAGTCTTCACCCAGCTACTTAATTATTTGACTACTCATTGATCTTCACTTATATCTTTTTGGAGTAGTTTGTCATTTACTCATGTGCTTCACTTATATCCTATGAGTAAATGGTTGAATGAATTGAATATCATAAATCTGAATTTATATATGTTTCATATGCTTATCCCATGGGGAGTAATGACTTCACATATAAGAAGTATAGGTGGTAAATTTATTGAAAGTAAGCAAACATAGTATTGGTCACTTGAACAATTCATGAAAGAATATTGAAGGAAGAGAGATTTCACATATAAATATACTATCTTGGACATCTTCTATGATTGTGAGGCCCATTAATTATTTTCAAACTTGAGCAAATAAGTTGAAGTTGGACAAGGAAGACAATATAATGAGTTATGCTTGGGTATATTTGTATAGAAGTTATATTGTTATGGATCCTCCAACATGTGGTGCTTGCTATTTAGAATCTTTTGCTAGCCAAAATTTCTGTATTAAGCGGGAATACTGCTTGTGCATCCAAAATACTTTAACCAAGTTTCTTCCCTGAGTGTCCACCAAATCTACCTATATGCGGTATTTACCTGCCGTTCCAAGTAAATTTGCATGTGCCAAACTCTAAACCTTCAAATAATAATCTGTTTTGTATGCCCGAATCGCTCATGTAGCGACTAGGGGCTGTCAGTATCTTCCATGCTAGGTGGGTTATTCTCACGATGAGTGTTGATTCACTTGTCATTCACGAGAAAGTGGCTGGTAATCGGGATGCCCAGTCCCGTGACGAGGAGGGAGTAGTTCATCCTCGGGGCTGAGGGTATGTACTAGTAGCTATGTGTTTGATCTCTCTCTCTCTCTCGTGTTCTTGATTTGGCACGATCTTGATGTACCGCGAGCTTTGTTATTATAGTTGGATCATATGGTGTTTCTTCCCTCTCTATCTCTTGTTGTGATGAATTGAGTCTTGCTCTTTGAGGTTTTGTTATGTTGGATTGAGTATTGGATTTGAGAACACTTGATGTATGTCTTGCAATGGGATATCTGTGGTGACAATGGGATGTTCTATTGATTCACTTGATGTATGTTTTGGCACTCAACTAGAGGATTCCCGAGGTGACATTGGGGTAATCTATGCATAGGGGTTGATGCACATTTTCGTCCTATGTTCTCCGATAGAAACTTTGGAGTCATTCTTTGTTGCATGTTGAGGGATTGTTATGTGATCCAATTATGTTATCATTGTTGAGAGAACTTGCACTAGTGAAAGTATGAACCCTAGGCCTTGTTTTCAAGCATTGCAATACCGTTTTTGCTCACTTTTGTTACTAGTTACCTTGCTGTTTTTATATTTTCAGATTACAAAAACCTATATCTACCATCCATATTACACTTGTATCACCATCTCTTCGCCGAACTAGTGCACCTATACAATTTACCATTGTATTGGGTGTGTTGGGGACACAAGAGACTCTTTGTTATTTGGTTGCAGGGTTGCTTGAGAGAGACCATCTTCATCCTACGCATCCCACGGATTGATAAACCTTAGGTCATCCACTTGAGGGAAATTTGCTACTGTCCTACAAAACTCTGCGCTTGGAGGCCCAACACGAGTCTACAAGAAGAAGGTTGCGTAGTAGACATCAGTGCACCGCCAAACCTAGACAAATCTTGGGGAAAATGTAGCTTGGAGGTCGAGCTTGGAGAGGAGAAAGCTTAAGTGTGGCTCGGGCATTTCATCAAACACCTCATGTGCATAGGAGGTGAGAACAGAGTAGCACAAACCTCCCACCCTTCCATGGCCAAAAAACAGAGGAGATGGGGGCGTGGATATATATAGGTAAAACTTTAGCCCCGGTTTGTGTCTAAAACCGGGACTAAAGGCCAACCTTTAGTCCCGGTTCCAGCCACCAACCGGGACTAAAGGGGATGCGCCATGAGCGAGGCCCTTTAGTCCCGGTTCGTGTCTGGAACCAGGACCAAAGGGGTCAGATGAACCGGGACTGGTTCCTGCCGAGGCCCGGCCGGCGCCCTGGCCGCTCGAACCGGGACTGATGCACCCATTGGTCCCGGTTCGTAAAAGAACCAGGGCTAATGCTCTGATCTGGCCTGGACCAAAGCACTGTTTTCTACTAGTGATTAGAGTTGCGTGTGTGATACGTGGCATACAGTTCACTCGAAAGAACTATTTGAGATGAGCATAACAACAGAAACGGTCAGGCAGATGAAGGTGTGTGCGATATACGGCATATAGTTCACTCGGTCGGGCAGATCAAGGTGTTTGTGATAGACGGCATAAAATTCACTCAGATGAACTGTTTGCGATGAGCCAGGACAACAGAAACGGTTCAACTTAACAAGATGTGTGTGATACGTGGCAAACAGGCAACTCGGATGAACTATTTTGCGATGATAAACAATAACAAAAACGTTTACAAGTGACAATATGTGTGTGATACAAGGCAAACAGGTCATTCGGGTGAATTGTTTGCAATGATAAAAAATAACACAAACGATTCGGCGTAAGAAGATATGTGTGATAGCCGGAGAATAGGTCAGTATAGGAGATCGTTTGTAGCCGTTTCGATAAATAAGAGTGTCGAACCCAACGAGGAGCTAAATGTAGTATTAAAATTCTCTCAAGTTCTGCCGACCACCGATACAACTCTACGCACACTAACGTTCGGTTTACCTAGAACAAGAGTAAAACTACTTTGCGAGAATAAAATTAGAAGTACTTTGCGGGTATAAAAGTTAGTTGTTGTTTTAGTAGATAGCTTTTTTAGAACAATGAGAAAGATTGTCCCTAGGCAATTGAATATGACACGTGTGATACTCATCATACTTATGAGGGAGAGGAGTAAGCCAACATACTTTCCATACTTGGATCACACGCACTTATGATTGGAACTTTAGCAAGCATCCGCAACTACTAAAGATCATTAAGGTAAATCCCAACCATAGCATTAAGTGTAAAGTCCCCTTATGCAACAACTCCCTTACTCGGGTTTAAGCTTTTGTCACTCTCGCAACCCACTAGCTTTAAGCGAATCATGAACATATTGCAACACTCTACAGCGGTAATCCCACACGTTTGCGTGGAACATAGGGCACAAGAGGACAGCCCCATAATAACATACAACTCATATCAATCACGCCGTACCTTTTTTTCATTTGTTTTGATATAGCTTACCACTCATGCCAAGTGGTAATCATGCCATACCACAATTAACCCGTAGGACAAAATGAATATACTCAAATATCATGAAGTGCAACACATCATTGGATAATAATATATAGCATTGAGCACCATATTCAATTAGAGATTACAGCGGGAAAAGAGTGGTTACACCACTGTAAAGAGGGGGAGAAAGTTGGTGTTGACGGCGGCGAAGTTGTTGATGTAGATCGTTGTCATGATGATTCTCCCGACGGTGCTCCGGCGCCATCGAAAGAGAGGAGGACACAGCCCCCTCCTTCTTCTTCTTCTTTCTTGGCCTCCCCCTATATGGGAGAATGATTCCCCCTCTATTCCTTGGCCTCCATGGTCCCCGAGGGATGGGAGTCCCTCCGAGATTGGATCTCTCTCTCTCTCTCTCTCTCTCTCTCTCTCTCTCTCTCTCTCTCTCTCTCTCTCTCTCTCTCTCTCTCTCTCTCCTTCTCCTTCTCTTTCTCCTTCTCCTTCTCCTTCTCCTTCTTCTTCTTCTTCTTCTTCTTCTTCTTCTTCTTCTTCTTCTTCTTCTGCTTCTTCTTCTTCTTCTCTATTTTCGGGACAGTTTCCCTGGCCGAGCACCGTTTGTTAAATATTCGAATATCCGTAACTCCGATTGGGTTAAAATTTCTACACGATTGTTTTGCCGATATTAGCTTCCGTGCGCGGGAAGGAAAGCTCAAACCAACTTACTGGTGCCCATAAGGCAAGTTGGGCACGCTGCCAGCCCCATGAGGCCCATCTTGCATTGATTCTTGTGCCAAAAATTCAGATATATTTCATAAAAAATCCACGTAAATTTTCAGGTCATTCCAACTCCGTGAATTTTTCACTAAAAACCCCCCCAAAACGATAGAAAACGGGAACTCACCTTTGACACTAGGTTAATAGGTTAGTTAAAATAAAAAGGATATATATTGTTGCCAAAAATATGTGGAATTAGTAAGATAATGGCATGAAACAATAAAAAACTATAGATACTTCGGAGACGTACCAGCATCCCCAAGCTTAATTCCTGCTCGTCCTCGAGTAGGTAAATGATAAAACAAAAATAATTTTTTATGTGGAATGCTACCTAGCACAATCCTGATCATGTAATATAATCATGGCATGAATATTAGGATATGAATGATTCAGGATAATAGTCTATGAATTTGAGATAAAAGACATCAATACTCAGGTATACTAACAAACAATCATGCCCTTCAAAAATAAAGAATGATATTTCTACTCATTTAATCATGTAGGCATGGCATAGCTCGGTCTTCCTAACATAAAGTATAAGTCATGAGCACCCCCGGTGCCAAATCAAGCAATTGTATCATACTTTCTCTCGCTTCATCTTTTTCAACTACACTCAATACATGAGCGTGACCCATGGACTTAGCACTTTGTATGGCAAAGAGAATGATGATGGGGGTTTATAACAATACAAAAAGTGGTGAAAGTCTCGCATCAACGCGGCTGATCGTTACGCAATAGAGAGGTCTTATGAGCAATGTTAATGTGAGGAGTATGGATTGTCATACAACGAATGCACTAAAACTATAAGTGTATGAAAGCTCTTATAATGCAGCTAAGTGGGTATGCATCCAACTTGCTTGCTCATGAATACCTCGCGCATTTGAGGAAGCTCGTCATCGGAATATGCTAGCCAAGTTATATAATGGAAAAATCCCACTAGTATCAAAGTGACAAATCATGGGGACCTATAAAAACGAGACAAAAACCAAAATGTGAAAAAGCCAAAAACAAAACATCCAAAATCCAAAACCGTGTATAAATAGATTAAAATAAACAAAATCCAGAGGAAACGCCCAGGACGCGACATGTGCCGACGGTTGGGCGCACTCCTAGACCCAAAAAAGTTACCCTTGCGTGAGCCTTGCAAGGTGTAACCCTTAGTTAGTTGCTCCCTTTGTGGACGGGTCAAGTTCGAGTTTGCCTAGTCAATGGGCCGGCCCAAGAGACGTTCATGCCTCTGATGTTGTTTCGTTCGCTTCGATTCTATCGTTGTTTGTTTTGATATCTATTTACATTTAAATATTTATGTCCTGTTTAAAAATGTTTATATAGTGTTAAAAAAAGTCCACGTAACTCTTAGAAAATGTTGACATCATTCATAAAATGTACAATTAAAAATGTTCATGTGCTTCAACAAGAATGTTCGTGAATTGTTTTCAATAATATTGATACAATGTAAAAAAAGTTCACATAATTGAAAATATATGATCTGTACCATTCACAAAATGTATGGGACAATTTAAAAGTATGTTCGTGACATTTAAAAAAATAATTATATATTGTAATAAAATTTGATCGTAGTTTAAAAAATATATCATGCCACTAAAATAATCAATGTGAAATTAGTTATCATGTATTTGAAAATTTGTACATCTTGTATCTGAAAAATGTTCTACGTGTACCAAAAAATATTTCATGTATATAGATGAAAAATGTACAATATGTATAAAGAAAAAGTTGACATGTGTTAAAATAATAAAGTAAAACAGAACAATGAAGAAACACATAAAAATGGAGGAAACCAGTGAAAAAATAAAAAAACACACAACAAAAAAGAATCGAGAAAGGAAGGAAAAGGAAAAAAGGAAAAGAAAAAGGGAAACCCAAAAAAACACTATACCATCATACTCGCTCTGTCCGGAAATATTTGTCAGAGAAACGGATAAAAATGGATGTATCTAGAACCAAAATATGTTAAGATACATCCATTTCTCCGACAAGTATTTTTGGACGGAGGGATTATTTGGCACAAAAAGTAACTTCACAAAAAAATTATGGCTACGCCGATAAAACAAAACGGAGGGGCTACAATACTATGTCGATCATCACATAGAAAAGTATACACCGGGTAAAGGAAACGGGTGGTACAATACTACTAGTGCAGTATATAACAACACACAATCCACTGGATAGGAAGAAGAACCGTTGCTCGGGTAACATGAGTTTGTACGACAAGCACAACATTTAGTTACCCCGAGCAACATATTTAGTCCTCCCAGGCACTTGTATTGCATCTCACATACATATAAACCCAATCAAAAACAAGAGTAGAATGTTATGCTATCTCAAGCGGTCTGAGCATGTATAAATCTTTGTCTATCTTATAGCTCACACGAAGAAACCTAGAGCGTTCCTCGATCCCTGTTGTGTTGAGGTTACAGTCCGACGCATGGTGTATACAAAACCGTATCGCGAGCTGCAAGAGATGCTCGAAATTAGCATAAGTGAAAATATTGCTACTACAGATAAAACAGAACATGGGTGGGGGACAATACTATGTCGATCATAACATAAAAAAGTATACGCTTGATAAAAGGATCAGGGGTACAATACTACTAGTAGTACATAACATCACACAATCCACAAGTAATAAATAAAACAAAAGGTACAATACAACATCGAATCACCACACAAAAAAGCTGGGCCACTCCAAGACTGGGATGACTTTATTTAATATGGCTAACAATTGCATGCATCTTCACATCAGATGGGCTCTTGTGTGGCTTCAAATTGGAAATTATAGTTGTTCATAGCAGTGAACAAGCCGTCGTCCATTTTGTAGGTAACGACATCTCCTGTGGTCAGAATATCCCTCCACGTGTAGGAGAATGGGACGTCAACGGAACCCTGCGTGTATTATTTATCATGGTAAGTTTTCCTTTCCACAGCAATTTAGTTTCTTAAGGGACAATGGCAATTTTTTAAAAAGAAGACATGGCAAATTTATTTTAATACCAACGCATTTTTATTTTTCATACCCATGGCTATTTTAGTTTGTTCCCAGTTTTTCATGTACCCATGGCAAATTTATTTTCATAATCATGGCAACAAAATTGACAACATTTTTTTGTCTTTTTTTTATAGTGTTTTGGCAATTTTGTTTGTTGGGCCAGTTAGTCAGTCAGAAAAGGCCCATCAAAACAAGATGCAGGCTGCTGTACTTCACGTTCGGTCTAGGAGCATTCCCCATCGAATGTTTCTGTTCGGGCGGAGGAACCCTCCAAGCGAACGAATCATTCGCGCAGAGCTGCTCCGTACCTGACGTGCGGCCAATATCGCCGTCCAAGATTAATGGTACTTCTGGAAATTTGATTGGTGGACTCACAACTCCCCAAAGACAAGTTTCTCTCTATTTGGGTCGCTTACAATACAACTCTCCACCCCTGTGGATATTGCTACATCACAGTGATGTTCGAGACAAATATGGAGGGTGTCTATATTTAAAGAAAATAGATGAGTTGATGGAGGCCTGTTTTGCCATATCCTCATCCAAAACGTGTATACGCGACTGTATCACGAGCTGCTAGAGATGCTCTAAATTAGCATAAGTGAAAATATTGGTACGCCAGATAAAACAAAACATGAGTGGGGGGACAATACTATGTCGATCATAACATAAAAAAGTATAAGCTTGATAAATGGATCAGGGGTACAATACTACTAGTAGTACATAACATCACACAATCCACAAGTAGTAAATAAAAAAAGGTACAATACACCATCAAATCACCACACAGAAAAGCCGGGCCACTCCAAGGCAGGATGGCTTTATTTAATACGGCTAACTAATGCATGCATCTTCACATCAGATGGGCTCTTGTGTGGCTTCAAATTGGAAATTATAGTTGTTCATGCCAGTGAACAAGCCGTCGTCCATTTTGTAGGTAACGACCTCTCCTGTGGTCAGAATATCCCTCTGCGTGTAGGAGAACGGGACGTCAACGGAACCCTGCGTCACAGCCGCTCTGACTGTCACCTTGGTCATCGGAGGCACCACAGCCTGGTAGGAGGCCTCTTGTGACGTCATTGTCTGAATGGATGATCCCCATTGGTATTCTGAGCTGAATTCAGTGGATACCTCAACTTGCCCATCTGCTATGATCGGGATCCCGGCTCTCAAATTGGTCTTGACGCCGATCTTGAGGCTAACAGTCGAGCTCCAGGTCTTGGTCTGCGTCTCCTCGTATTTCAGGGCCAGCGTCTTGGCATGTGTTTCGTTGGTGTCGTTGGTTGATGTCACGCTGGGAAAGGTAAGAGGCGTCTCGCCGTAGATCCTAGCTTCGGAGAGCTTGAATTCTACGCCGTAGATCTCTCGCGAAAGGACGGCCTCTTCCACCCGTAACCTTGCCTCCAGTGTGATGGTATCGACGGCGGCGTTGAGGCAGCTCGTCTTCCTGTCGGCGGTTAGCCTCTTGCAGTACCTGGAGTTTCCCAGGTTCTGGAGACCGATGTAGTCGGGCAACAAGACCACCCTGAAGAGCGTGTCACGGTCTCTGCTGCTATTGTCGGCTGAGTCAGCCCAGATCCAGTTCGGGCTGAGCTTCCAAAACCTATTAAAATGGTTAGATTTTATGCGCACGTTCCCATTAGCATAGTTGGGGAAAATAGTGTTGACCACAGTTGAATCTGCGATATCTGATGATGAGAACTCTAGGTAATTGTGTTTCTGGATGATCCTTGCGCGGAGGTACATGTCGTTGTCTCCTTTGAAAGCAACATATTTGGGCAATACCAGTTGCCGTGACAGATCAATGGCAGAAAAGTCATGAAGAGATTTCACTTGGTTAACTGCTTTTTCATGCCCTCCGGTTCCCAGACGCAGGTGGGCTTCTTCGGTTGTCTCCTTTTCCTTGGTCATATCAGATTCAGAGCTTGTTGTCTGCTGGGGACGGAAGAACCTGCATGCATGCATTCCCAGCCTATTAGAATAAGGACTACTAAATCAAGCAGCTAACAGTGTTGATCTTTTTTCTTTTTTCTTTTCCCTCCAAGACACTAGTCCCACCTTTTCATAATATAAGATTATTTTTGACACTACTGCATGGGATAAAGGGGTAATTATTAATTGATTCTACATGGAGGCTTCCTCTAGTACTACAATTTTAACAAAAAATAATAATGCTCCAGCACTGCAGTCGATAGAGTGAGTAGTAGACATAGAATGATTGGTCAATTAATGTGTAGATAGAAGAGATAGATGATACTATACGTACCTGATGGATAGATTATTGTCCGTGTCCGTGAGAGGGACGGGCACAAAAAGCGTGCATGACGGCCTGGACAGGTCGTCGTCCGGTTCATTGACGATGCCAATGATCCAGTGGTCGCTGCCTTCACCGCCATGTTTGGCCACCCAGTACTTGTTGTTGTGGCAGCACCTGACGTGCAGTAGCCCGTCGTGCTCCTTGGAGGGCTCCAGGTAGAATCTAGTGTACGGACTTGCAAGGACATCGACGTCGTCGGCGCCGTCGCTCAGCTCCTCGAAGAACCTGCCTCGGCCGGCGCTCTCCTCGCTCCCTGCATGCACGCTCCCTAGGTACTTGCGGGTATGCTTTGATCGGAAAGCAACGCATTTCGGCGAACCCGTCAGTGGAAACATCTCTTCAACTGCGTGTGTGTGTGTGTGTGTGTGTGTGTGTGTGTGTGTGTGTCGTGTGTGTTTGTGTGTGACTATTTGCGTTGTGCATAGTAGCTATATATACTGATGTGGTGCTGCCGCTCAACGTATACAGGCTCCAATCACAGCTAACGAAACCGAGCAACACGTGCGAGAAAATGACAGGTTCTAGGAATCCACGATATATACCAACCTCATCCTTCCAGATCTCACCTAATAATTCATTTTCTTGGTCACGGACCATTTGGCAGAAATTATTGCCATTCATGCGAGCAGTTTCCTCGTTTTCTGCATGCTCCACAAAAAAATGTATCACTGAGCTTATCCAGTTTCTCATCCTCGAGTAGTATAGTACGAGTGCCAAAGTGATTTGGAGCGGCTCAGCTGGCGCGGCGAGCCAAGAGCAAATGACAGCGCATGGAGCAAGACGACACGCCAGCCGTATTTTTTATTCTTTTCTCTCGTTGGTCCTCCTGACGACGAAATGTATCTAGGTTAGGGTCGCCCGACCTAGACCCCTAGCCAAGGACACTGCTTTAGAGTCAGAGACATTTAAAATGCAACGGAAGAAACCGACTGGGTTCATCTTGGAGTGTAATCCACTCGACCAGTTATGTTACTCGGATACCCCAATTTCACTCGACCAAGATGAAGTCACTCGACCGTACAAAAAACCACTCGGAGCACGGAAGACCTAAAGTCACACAAGATGGCAACGGTCAGGCGTTCACTCTGTAGTCTTAAAGATCATTTATAGCTCTTTATAGCTAGCGTTACCAGTAACGCCCTGTCTTAATGAACATTGAACCATGTGTAACGTGGGATGGCTGGGGTCCTGGCGCACTCTATATAAGCCACCCCCCTCCACTGGCACAAGGGTTCGGACCCCCTGTAACTTTCACGCATAATCCAGTCGACCAAGCCTCCGAGCACCGAGACGTAGGGCTGTTACTTCCTCCGAGAAGGGCCTGAACTCGTACATCTTGCGTGCACAACCTCACCGTAGCTAGGATCATGCCTCCTCCTACGTACCCCCTATTCTTACTGTCAGACTTACTCCCACGACAGTTGGCGCCCACCTTGGGGCGGCGTCTTAGCGACTTCCGGTGAGGTTGCAGTTTTTCCGATCTCCATCAACATGGTTTCTGGCAGTGGTTTGGCTGAGGGCCGCGAGATCCGTCTCGGCGCGCTCGTTCTCATCGCCGACGACTCCGCCTGGCTCCAGGAGGCCCCCCTCGACGTCGAGACGCTCCCCGTCCGCGGGGCGACGCACTTTCGCGCATGTGTTCGCGACGTCCTTCTGCGGCAGCCGTCGACCCAGTATCGGTCGGCTCCCGCGGCATCCTCACACCCCGCTGTTCGCCGCCGCAAGCGATCTGGTCGATCGCGGCTTCAGCGGTGGGTGAAGCATGCGGTAGCCCGCCAGTCGGCCACCCCACAAATCGCGGCAATTGAGCCCGACGAATCTCCCTATGGACTATTCGACCTGTCGACTGGTTCCGCCGAGACTCTGTCCGAGTGCGGAAGCAGTGACCCTGCGGCGGAGGTCCTGATGGTCGATACGCCGCGCGGCCCGCCTGGTTTCCGTCGCGGTGGCGGCGGCGATGGCGGCGGCGGCTCGTCGCATGGTCACGAAGAATATCGTCCTGAAGCCCTCACTTCGGAGCAGAGGGACGAGCTGCATCATCGCAATATGGAGGCCCTCCACACCCCCATCATGGGGGAGACCTCCGAGGCTCGGGCCTTGGAAGCTGCGCGTCTAGCCACCTTGGCTGAGCGCGCCCTACTGGAAAATCTCCAACATTCACTCGACGAGCGAGCCCGTCGGCAGATCCCCGAATCCAGTCGACGGCAACGACAGTTGTTTCCTCCTGAGCCCCAGGTATACCGCACTCCGATCTAGAATCTTACAGCTGCAGCCCGTATAGCAGAGTCGATTCAGCCGTCCCAATCAGAGGCTGGAAGAGGTTTGATGCAGATTTGAGCGCTGCTCCGGGCAGCAGGTGAGCAAAACTCTGCCGCTTCTCAGTCGCGCAACAGGATCCATAGCAGATCTGTGGTCGCAGACACTGTTTAGTCGGCTCACAGCCAAAGATCACCTCAGCAGCGCGAAGATCATGGGCACCGCCAGGACCAGTACCTGGGTCAAGGCCACAGACAGTACGATCATCGGTATGTCCGTGATGACGACCGTCGAGTGCCTACGCCCCCTCCGAGAGGCGGATCGTACGCGCCTCGGCGGCATGATGACAGGCGCTTGTATGGTGGTGAACGGAGAGCTCCGGTCGACCCAAGAGAGCCTGGGTTTGATGCAAGATCACTTCTCGTGCAAGGTTTGCTCGACAGAGGCCGAGCACACAGGGAAGGACAAGATAGGTATCATCCGAGTGGAAGCAGAGTTCACGTGTCTGGGCCTGAATGTTTCAGCAAAGCCATCAGAGCTGCTGAGATTCCACCCAACTTCAGGTTGGCGACAGGAGTTAGCAAGTTCACCGGTGAGTCGAAGCCAGACACTTGGCTAGAGGATTACCGAGTGGCTGTGCAGATTGGTGGCGGCAATGATGATGTAGCCATGAAGCACCTCCCCCTGATGCTGGAGGGCTCGGTCTCGTTCCCCGGCAACCTCCAAGATCCGTGGGCAATCAAGCCCGCTTCGACCAGGTCTTCCAAATCCTCCTGCTGGATCGTAGATTGAATCCAGTCTCCCTGGATCCAACCAGGCAGCAGACCGGACCTCGACGATGATCCCCGACTCGTCTTCTTGCCCTTTGCCGCCGCCGTCGCCTTTTTAGCGCGCTCCAGGGCCGCCGTCTTCTCCTTTCGCATCGCGGCGGATGGTGTACGGGCGGAACGGCGGCGTGGAGGAGGATGTAGTGGGGAAACAGAGGAAGAAGGGAGAGAATGAGGCGTATTGTGCAAACTCATCGGCCTCGACGGCCTTATATGGGCCTATTTCCGAGTGACTGACTCGTGGGCCCGAGCAATCCTATCAAATCCCGCAACAGTCACGCGCCCGATACGTGGCGAAAAAGGCGGCAGAAAAATCAAGGCGTCCCTATCTGATCACTCCAATTACTGCGGCACGCTCCGTCCTGCGCTCTTCCCCGAAATTTCGAATCCCGTGAGGTCCGGGGACTGCAGAGCAACCAATCGCACCGAAGACTTCGTTCCATGTCGACACTCGAAGATTGCCAGTATAGTTCACTCGACGACGGCCTCTGAATGGACCAAGGCGACTGAAACCAGATTGAAGCTTCAACATGATTCGCAGACCCTGATGAAATACATCCGAAGTATGGAATCGAGTCGGAGTCAGCTTCAACTCTTTCTTCACTCGGTCCTCAATCCATTCGGGGGCTAATGACGACATGTACCTAGGGTTGGGTCATAGGCCCGACCTAGACACCCTACCCAAGGACACTGCCCTAGAGTCAGAGACATTCAAAATGCAACAGAAGAAACCGACTGAGTTCACCTTCGAGTGTAATCCACTCGACCAGTTATGTCACTCGGATACCCCAATTCCACTCGACCAAGATGAAGTCACTCGACCGTACAAAAAACCACTCGGAGCACGAAAGACCTAAAGTCACACAGGATGGCAACGGTCATGCGTTCACTCTGTAGTCTTAAAGATCATTTATAGCTCTTTATAGCTAGCGTTACCAGTAACGCCCTGTCTTAATGAACATTGAACCCTATGTAACGTGGGACGGCTGGGGTCCTGGCGCACTCTGTATAAGCCACCCCCCTCCACTGGCACAAGGGTTCGGACCCCCTGTAACTTTCACGCATAATCCAGTCGACCAAGCCTCCGGGCACCGAGACGTAGGGCTGTTACTTCCTCCGAGAAGGGCCTGAACTCGTACATCTTGCGTGCACAACCTCACCGTAGCTAGGATCCTGCCTCCTTCTACGTACCCCCTATTCTTACTGGCAGACTTACTCCCACGATGTCCGAGTGCGGAAGCAGTGACCCTGCGGCGGAGGTCCTGATGGTCGATACGCCGCGCGGCCCGCCTGGTTTCCGTCGCGGTGGCGGCGGCGATGGCGGCGGCGGCTCGTCGCATGGTCACGAAGAATATCGTCCTGAAGCCCTCACTTCGGAGCAGAGGGACGAGCTGCATCATCGCAATATGGAGGCCCTCCACACCCCCATCATGGGGGAGACCTCCGAGGCTCGGGCCTTGGAAGCTGCGCGTCTAGCCACCTTGGCTGAGCGCGCCCGACTGAAAAATCTCCAACATTCACTCGGCGAGCGAGCCCGTCAGCTGATCCCCGAATCCAGTCGACGGCAATGATAGTTGTTTCCTCCTGAGCCCCAGGTATACCGCACTCCGATCCAGAATCTTACAGCTGTAGCCCATATAGCAGAGTCGATTCAGCCGTCCCAATCAGAGGCTGGAAGAGGTTTGATGCGGATTCGAGCGCTGCTCCGGGCAGCAGGTGAGCAAAACTCTGCCGCTTCTCAGTCGTGCAACAGGATCCATAGCAGATCTGTGGTCGCAGACACTGTTCAGTCGGCTCACAGCCCAAGATCACCTCAGCGGCGCGAAGATCGTGGGCACCGCCAGGACCAATACCTGGGTCGAGGCCACGGACAGTACGATCATCGGTACGGCCGTGATGACGACCGTCGAGTGCCTACGCCCCCTCCGAGAGGCGGATCATACGCGCCTCGGTGGCATGATGACATGCGCTTGTATGGTGGTGAGCGGAGAGCTCCGGTCGACCCAAGAGAGCCTGGGTTTGATGCAAGATCACTTCTCGTGCAAGGTTTGGTCGACAGAGGCCGAGCACATAGGGAAGGACAAGATAGGTATCATCCGAGTGGAAGCAGAGTTCACGTGTCTGGGCCTGAATGTTTTAGCAGAGCCATCAGAGCTACTGAGATTCCACCCAACTTCAGGTTGGCGACAGGAGTTAGCAAGTTCACCGGTGAGTCGAAGCCAAACACTTGGCTAGAGGATTACCGAGTGGCTGTGCGGATTGGTGGCGGCAATGATGATGTAGCCATGAAGCACCTCCCCCTGATGCTGGAGGGCTCGGCCAGAGCATGGTTGAATCAGTTGGCCCCTGGTAGTATTTTCTGTTGGGAAGATTTGGCCCGAGTGTTCGTCAGGACATTTGAGGGCACTTGCAAACGACCTGCAGGGTTGACTGAACTACAGCATTGTGTCCAAAAACTAAGTGAAACTTTGAGAGATTATATCCAGAGATGGACCACTCTTCATCATACCGTGGAGAATGTGTCAGAGCATCAGGCAGTTTGCGCCTTCAAGGAGGGCGTTCGGTACCGAGAACTTAACCTGAAATTCGGTCGGACAGGAGACATGTCCCTGGCTCGGATGATGGAAATAGCCACTCGGTACGCTAACGGCAAGGAAGAAGACAGACTCCGCAGTGGCAAGAATAAACCAGTCACCCAGGACGCCGGAGGAGGAAATTCCAGTCGGAAGCAGAAGCGCAAAGCCGAACCCGCAGGTCCTGGTGAACCGCAGTTTTGAACCAAGAGAAGTTCAAAGGAAAGCCTAAGGGGCCTTGGGTCCCCAAGAAAGTGAAAGATCAAGCGGGAAATGATGTGCTTGATTTACCGTGTCACATACACACCAAGAAAGATGAAGAGGGAAACCTGATTTACCCCAAGCATACCACTCGACAGTGTCGACTCCTGATTCAGAGCTTCCGAGAGGGTCAGCCCAGTGAAAAGGAAAAGGAATCTGATAAGGATGAAGACAAAGAAGAGGATGATGGTTACCCCAAGGTCAATGCCACTTTAGTGATTTTTGCTGACATTGAGAGCAAAAGTCGACTGAAGGTTATCAATCGCGAAGTGAATATGGTTGCTCTGGCAACTACGACATATTTAAAGTGGTCGCAGACTCCCATTACATTCGACCAGTCCGATCACCCAGCGCACGTTACTACCCCTGGGCGGCAAGCGCTGGTGGTCGACCCAGTCGTTGGGGGCACCCGACTGACCAAGGTTCTGATGGATGGTGGCAGTGGTTTGAACATTCTGTACGCTAAGACCCTCCGAGGGATGGGCATTCCGATGTCCAAGCTCAGCGAGAGCAACATGAGATTCCACGGAGTCATCCCAGGAAAGAAAGCCGATTCACTCGGTCAGATCACTCTTGATGTGGTTTTCGGTGATTCAAAGAATTACCGTAAGGAAAAGTTAACGTTCGAGGTGGTGGATTTCCACAGTGCTTATCATGCGATTCTGGGTCGGCCTGCATATGCTCATTTCATGGCTCGACCGTGTTACGTATACCTCAAGCTGAAGATGCCTGGCCCTAGAGGTGTGATCATAGTCACAGGGAATCGGCAAAGGGCAGAAGAGTGCCTCCAGAAGGGCTCAAAGATTGCTGATGAGCAAATGGCAGCAGTAGAAATGGAAGAATACAAAAAGAACGCAGATCCGAGTGATTTGTTGCGAGCAAAGAAGCCCGCTTCAGAGTCCGCATTTCAGTCGGCCGGTGCAACAAAGCCTATCCATATCCATCCGACCGATCCCGATGCTGCTCCGACTCTCATCTCAACAACACTCGACAGCAAATAGGAAGAAGCACTCATCCAGGTCCTCCGTGAGAACTGGGACATCTTCGCATGGAAACCATCTGACATGCCGGGTGTACCCAGGGGACTGGCTGAGCACCGTTTGCGAGTCGACCCAAAAGTAAAACCCGTCAAAGAGCATCTCCGTCGGTCCGCCGTGGAGAAGAGGAAGGCAATTGGCGAGGAGGTGGCTCGGCTTCTGGCAGCTGAGTTCATCCATGAGATATACCACTCAGAGTGGCTCGCCAATGTTGTCATGGTCCCCAAGAAAGACAAATCACTTCGTATGTGTATCGATTTCAAACATATCAATCGGGCCTGCCTGAAAGATCACTTCCCTCTGCCCCGCATCGACCAGATAGTCGACTCGACTGCGGGGTGTGAGCGATTGTCCTTCTTGGACGCATATTCCGAGTACCATCAGATCCGACTGTATGGACCCGACGAAATAAAGACAGCTTTCATCACCCCATTCGGGTGTTTTTGCTATATTACCATGCCCCTTGGCCTCAAGAATGCTGGTGCCACGTTCATGCGTATGATTCAGAAGTGCCTGCTCACTCAAATCAGTCGGAATGTGGAAGCTTACATGGATGACATCGTGGTCAAGTCACGCAAAGGTTCCGACCTACTGACTGACCTCGCTGAAACCTTTGCCAACTTAAGAAGATATGATATCAAGCTCAATCCGTCAAAGTGCACATTCGGAGTTCCAGGTGGAAAGTTACTCGGTTTCCTCGTTTCCGAACGAGGGATCGACGCAAACCCAGAAAAGGTTGGCACAATCCTCCGAATGAACCGCCCCGTGCGCGTGCACGATGTTCAGAAGCTTACTGGTTGTTTGGCTGCATTAAGTCGATTCATCTCATGTCTCGATGAAAAGGCATTACCTCTTTACCGACTGATGAAGAAGTCTGACAAGTTCGAGTGGAATCCTGAAGCTGAAGCAGCGTTTGAAGAGCTTAAAGCCCTGCTTTCCACCCAGCCGGTGCTTGCTGCTCTAGTCAGCAAAGAGCCTCTGTTGCTATATATTGCAGCCACTGGACAGGTTGTCAGCACAGTACTCATGGTCGAGCGGGAAGAAGAAGGCAAAGCCTACAAAGTTCAATGCCTAGTATACTATATTTCTGAAGTTTTAACTCCATCCAAGCAAAGATACCCGCATTATCAGAAGCTTGTCTATGGGATTTACTTGACCACGAAGAAAGTTGCACATTATTTTGCAGACCACTCGGTTTCAGTCGTCAGCGATGCCCCATTATCTGAAATTCTAAACAATCGAGATGCAACTGGTCGAGTGGCCAAGTGGGCGATTGAACTCCTTCCTTTGGATATCAAGTTTGAGGCAAAGAAAGCAATCAAGTCTCAGGCAATAGCAGATTTCCTCGCCGAGTGGATTGAGCAGGAGCAACCGACTCAGGTTCACTCGGAACATTGGACTATGTTCTTCGATGGGTCCAAAATGTTGAATGGTTCCGGCGCTGGAGTGGTTTTACTGTCCCCAAGAGGTGACAAGCTCAGCTATGTCCTCCAGATTCACTTTGATTCTTCAAACAATGAAGCTGAGTATGAGGCACTTTTGTATGGGTTACGTATGGCCATTTCACTCGGCGTCCGACGCCTGATGGTTTACGGCGACTCAGATTTAGTGGTCAATCAAGTGATGAAGGAGTGGGATATCAGAAGCCCAGCTATGACTGGTTATTGCAATGCAGTAAGAAAGTTGGAGAAGAAGTTTGAGGGGTTAGAGCTCCACCACATACCCCGAATCAAGAATCAAGCTGCTGATGATCTGGCGAAGATAGGTTCCACTCGGAAACCAATTCCCAGTAATGTGTTCTTGGAGCATCTCCACTCCCCGTCAGTTCAAGAAGATCCTTTTACAGAGGAGCCCCCACAACCGATAAGCTCAACCGATCCCACTGAGATTGAAGTCCCAGCAGTGGTCGACCTGATCATGGAGGTTTTGGTGATTATCCCCGATTGGACAGTGCCATATATTGCGTACCTGCTTAGACAAGAGCTCCCAGAAGATGAGGATGAGGCCCGCCAGATTGTTCGTCGATCCAAAGCCTTCACAGTTATTGGAGGGCGACTTTTCAGGGAAAGTGTCACAGGAGTTGCTCAGCGTTGCATCTCTCCGGAAGAAGGTCGAATGATCCTAAATGAGATCCACTCGGGAACCTGTGGCCACCACGCGTCCTCTCGGACCATTGTGGCCAAAGCATACCGAGCAGGATTTTACTGGCCGAGGGCAAATGAGATGGCAAAAGATATAGTCGACAAGTGCGAAGGCTGCCAGTTTTACTCAAACATGTCTCACAAACATGCATCTGCCTTGAAGACCATTCCACTCGTCTGGCCGTTTGCAGTCTGGGGGTTGGATATGGTTGGACCTTTCAAGACCGGCAGAAGTGGTTTCACTCATTTGCTTGTGGCAGTCGACAAATTCACAAAATGGATTGAGGCCAAGCCTATCAAGAATCTTGATTCAAGCACCGCCATCAGTTTTATCAGGGAGCTGATATTCAGATATGGAGTCCCTCACAGTATTATCACAGATAACGGCTCCAATTTTGATTCTGACGAGTTCAGAGCGTTTTGTGCTTCCCAAGGCACTCGGGTCAATTACACATCTGTTGCACACCCGCAGTCGAATGGACAGGCAGAAAGGGCAAATGGCTTAATCTTACAAGGACTGAAACCCCGACTGATGCGCGATCTCAAGCATGCCGCTGGAGCTTGGGTGACTGAATTGCCATCCGTCCTATGGGGACTGAGAACAACTCCCAACCGGTCGACTGACCAAACCCCCTTCTTCATGGTGTATGGTGCTGAAGCTGTGCTTCCGAGTGACTTACTGCACAACGCCCCCCGAGTGGAACTCTTCTCAGAAGCTGAAGCGGAACAAGCACACCAGGACGCAGTCGACCTCCTAGAGGAAGAACGAGAGATGCCTCTGATCCGGTCGACCATCTATCAACAAGATCTACGTCGATTCCACGCCAGAAACATCAGAGGTCGAGCGTTTCAAGAAGGAGACCTTGTGCTCCGAGTACACCAGAAGCGACCTCACAAGCTTGCTCCGGCCTGGGAAGGCCCCTTCATCATCACCAAGGTACTCCACAACGGGGCGTATCACCTCTACAACGTATCCAAGAAAGAAGACGAGCCATGCTCGTGGAATGCAAACCTGCTCCGCCGTTTTTATACCTAAGCACTCGGATCGACGAGTTGTAATAAGAATCCTTCAGTCTGCTTATCAAAGACAAGATTTTTGTAGTATCTTAGTGATTGTGCTCCCTTAAGCATATGTGTTCAAATCCCCCAGTGGATGGCTTAGCCGCGAACCCGATTCGCCTAAGTTTTAAAAAACACTCCGAGTGAAGAGCAACCCTCTCACTCGGGGGCTTAGCTGCGAACCCGATTCGCCTAAGTTCAAAAAACACTCCGAGTGAAGAGCAACCCTCTCACTCGGGGGCTTAGCTGTGAACCCGATTCGCCTAAGTTCAAAAAACACTCCGAGTGAAGAGCAACCCTCTCACTCGGGGGCTTAGCTGCGAACCCGATTCGCCTAAGTTCAAAAAACACTCCGAGTGAAGAGCAACCCTCTCACTCGGGGGCTTAGCTGCGAACCCGATTCGCCTAAATTCAAAAAACCCTCCAAGTGAAGAGCAACCCTCTCACTCGGTGGCTTAGCTGCGAACCTGATTCGCCTAAGTTCAAAAAACACTCCGAGTGAAGAGCAACCCTCTCACTCGGGGGCTTAGCTCCGAACCCGATTTGCCTAAGTTCAAAAAACACTCCGAGTGGAGAGCAATCCTCCCACCCGGGGACTTAGCTGCGACCCCGTACTCGCCTAAGTTACAAAACAAATTCCGAGTGAAGAGCAACCTCCTCACTCGGAAACTTGGCCACACGCTCCGAGCTGCGCCATAAATACAACGCACGGCCCTCTCGTCAGAGCTGCACCACAAGTACAACGTCTATTCCGAGTCAAGTTTCACTCGGAGTCAAGAGACTTGAAAGTGGTAAAGACAAAGCAACCATATTCAAAGAAAAACCAAGTTCGGATAAATCCAGCAAGGTTCAGAACCGCGAACGGAAGTGCTCTGGCCTCAGGCCCGAAAGAGTTTAACGGTTACAAAATCACTCGGCATTCCGAGGCAAATAAGATCAAGGCATAAAGTTTGTTCACTCCGCAGGAGGAGGGCTAGCTGGCTCGACGAACTCGTCCAGGTCGATTCCATCAGCAATACGAGTAGCAGCGTCGATGAAAGTCTCCATGAAGGACTGGAATTGAAGCTTCTTGGTATTGGCGACCTTGAGAGCTGCCAGCTTCTCTTCTTTAACTTCCTTGCAATGAACGCGGACCAGAGACAGAGCCACGTCAGCGCCGCACCGAGCAGATGACTTCTTCCACGCATGTACTCGACCGGGGATCTCATTAAGTCGAGTC
The DNA here is from genome assembly GCA_011799875.1 of Thinopyrum elongatum. Taxonomy (NCBI): domain Eukaryota; kingdom Viridiplantae; phylum Streptophyta; class Magnoliopsida; order Poales; family Poaceae; genus Thinopyrum; species Thinopyrum elongatum. The sequence continues at coordinate 579,941,623 of CM022300.1, read as the reverse complement.
ATCAGAGACTCGAGGTCATTCTGGAATGTCACACCTGGCCAGAGCTCTGTGTCAATCCGCGACGCCACCACCTTCAGTCGTGCAAGATAGTCCATAACGCCGGCGAGGCGAGTTTCCAGTCGCAGCACGTTCATCGCAGCTTCGTCTTTGACAGGGGAGTTAATGGGATCCAGATTCGTCTCAATCCGCCCAGTCTCTTCCTCGAATTTTTGACAGAACTCTGCACACACAGAGAAATGATGAGTCGCCAGTTGCATGATGAGTCGACAGTTGCAAATCAGTCGGAAAAGGGAAAGTACCTTCAAGCATAAGGAACATCTTCTTGGCAAGTCCTCCCAGATAGGTCTCCACTTCGTCCCTTCTCCGAGTGAGATCTTCAACTTTGTCGGTCAAGGCCACCTTGTCCTTCTTCAGTTGCACGACTTCTTTGTTGGCTTCGTCAATGGCAGTCTTCAGTTTGGTGTTTTCTTCTTCTAACTTGCCGACTGAAGCCAGCTTCTTGTCGGCAAGTTCAGTTTTCTCCCGCACCATCTTTTGTGCTGCTGCAAGGTCGAGGTCCTTCTGCTCCAGAGCCTGCTTCATTTTGTCTAAAGAAATAACATTCTTCAGACGAGCTTGGAGTTGTCTGTTTTCACTACGCACATCTGTTCGAGTGGAGTCACTCGGTTCAAAAGGCGAAAAGAAAAGGTGGCAAGGCAAACAGTCGGCAAGTTATTACCTCTCATGGCAGCCGCTTCATCCTTAGCCTTTTGCAAGTTCTCCTTGGCCAGCTCCAGGTCGAGATTGAGCTGGGTTTGTTTCTTCTGCAATTCAGCAAACTGGGCCCCAAACTCACAAGATTTCTGCAATCAACGAATAAGACACGTCAGTCGACAGGCACAAAGATTGATTGCTTCCGAGCGATAAGATACAAGTTCAAGTCATCATGGCAAAAAGAGTTCTAAGACCACTGCCGAATCAAACATTCGACAGTAGTCTCAGGGACTACACCCAGTGGGTGCACTTGGCGTGCCCCCACTGGTTCGACTTTCCACTCGACATGGTCCGTCCAGTCGAAGAAAAAAAACGGCAACATTTGTTCTCAGACCACCGCCGACTACCCGCAGTCGACCGCGGTCTAGGGGACTACGCCCAGTGGGTGCACTTGGCGTGCCCCCACTGGTCCGGATCCCACTCGGCACAGCCTGTCTGGACCGAGTGGAAGAACTATAAGAGTCATTTGACAAAGACCCCCGCCGAATCAAACATTCGACGGCGGTCTCGGGGACTACACCCACTGGGTGCACTCTGCGTGCCCCCACTGATTCAAGGATACACTCGACGCGACCTAGTCGACTCAAGCGGAAGAATTATTCAGCAAAAGTTAAAGCACCCAGTGGGTGAACGGAGGCAAGGTGCAGACTCATGATAGATGCACTTTAAAGGTCAAAACGCTCATCCACGGACATCTTACGAATAATAAAGCAGCAGTTTTCAAGTACCATATCCTAACAGAGCAAAGATCAAGCTGAAAAACTCAGTCGGAAATCAACTCACCTGGACATTGGTCTGAAGAGCAGAGATGGCATCATAGGCAGCCTTGCTATCTTCGTGCACCAACTTCATTTGTTCCATCATCAGGCCTGCTTGGCGTATAGCTTCCTTAGCAGCACTCATTGGGTCCTCTGGGACATGATGGGTAGCAAAGAGCGGAGTTGGTGGAACAGTCGAGGCAGCCAGGGGATCTGAAGCATGGAGTTGCACAGACGGAGCAGGGGCTTGGGCAGTCGACGCCGAAGGACGATCAGTCGACACAGGATTGGCAAAAGAAACAGAAGCCCGAATTGGATCTCCGGACTGCTGGATCACTGGTTCTGGCACTGATGTCGACTGAGGTGCCTTGCTGGCAGGCACCCTCCTGCTCGAAGTCCTGCCTTTTCTTCCTGTAGTCTTCTGAGGCACAGCTTCATGATCATCGTCGTCTGGAAGTTCAATGACATTTAGTGGTGCTGCAAAAGACTCGACCGTAAGAGTTCAGTCGACCGACAGTACAATTGACAAAATGAGGACAAGATGGTAGAGTTGTACCCGCTTTGGAAGTGGTCGCGTCTTCGGTCTCCTCGTCATCTTGATCCTTGTAAATGTCCATGGAGGTCCCAGAAGTAGCAGCACTGAAAGTTTCAGAATTCACTCGGTCAAGCAAGAGAACGAGTCGACAATAACGTAGAAGTTCCCAAGCAAACCGAAGAGAGAAAGCAAAACACTTACGCAGAAGTCACGGGAACATCCACCTTGATCTTGGGCAAAGCCTTCCGAGGCTTTGAAGGGATGACCTTGGCCTGCTTGGCGGCCTTTTCAGACGGCTCCGGAGTCAAAGTCCGAGTGCGTTTTTGTGTTTGTGTGCTTGGGGAGCTGCTTTGCCATGACCACTTGCAGGATCTTGGGACTGTTTGGATCGGCCTTCCAAGCGAGGTGGTGAGTCGGCTTCCTCACTATCGTCCGAGTCGTCACTGCCGTCTTCATTGTCGTCGGGGGATTGCCAGTCACCACTCTCGCCTCTGCTCTCCGTTCCCTCCAGGACTTGCTCTCCATTTGGCATCGAGTACATCTCAGTAAAAATCTACAAGGCAAGGAATCAAACAAGCATCAATCAGATCCAAAGACAGTTACAAATCGGAATAAAAAGTCACTCGGTAACAAAGGCCAGACCTTGTCCGGCTCATTGTCGGCGTCGAATGGCGCAACTCTTCTAGACCCCCTGGGGTTGTCTTTGTTTCCCGTGATGCTCTGCAGCCACTATGCCACCGTCTCCTCGGTGACCTCCTCTGGGTGGACCTGAGCGGTGTCGTTAGCGCCCGAGTACATCCACATTGGATGATCGCGGGCTTGGAGAGGCTGGATGCGTCGACTGAGAAACACCTCCAACAAATCCATGCCGGTCACACCATCACGGACCAATTGAACTACCCGGTCGACTAGCATGGACACCTCTACTTTCTCTGCTGGGGTCACGGTCAATGAAGAGGGTTGGCGGACTCGCTCCATGGTGAAGGTCGGAAGGCCAGTCGACTGATCAGGGGTCGGAATATCTCGGCAATAGAACCAGGTCGACTGTCACCCCCTAACTGACTCGGGAAGAGTCATAGAAGGAAAAGTACTCCTATCCCTCGTCTGAATCCCTAAACCCCCGCACATTTGGATCACGTGTGTTCTTGCGTCAGTCGGATTTGCCTTCTTCACTGTTTGGGAACGGCAAGTAAAGATGTGTTTGAATAAGCCCCAATGCGGTCGACAGCCCAAGAAGTTTTCACACAGAGAGACATACGCAACGAGATATGTGATGGTGTTGGGAGAGAAATGATGAAGTTGGGCACCAAAAAAGTTCAGGAAACCCCGGAAAAAAGGATGCGGAGGCAGAGTGAAACCGCGGTCAACATGAGTTGCGAGGAGGACGCACTCACCCTCCTGCAGCTGAGGCTCGGTCTCGTTCCCCGGCAACCTCCAAGATCCGTGGGCAATCAAGCCCACTTCGACCAGGTCTTCCAAATCCTCCTGCTGGATCGTAGATCGAATCCAGTCTCCCTGGATCCAACCAGGCGGCAGACCGGACCTCGACGATGATCCCCGACTCGTCTTCTTGCCCTTTGCCGCCGCCGCCGCCTTCTTAGCGCGCTCCAGGGCCGCCGTCTTCTCCTTTCCCATCGCGGCGGACGGCGTACGGGCGAAACGGCGGCGTGGAGGAGGATGCAGTGGGGAAACAGAGGAAGAAGGGAGAGAATGAGGCGCACTGTGCAAACTCATCGGCCTCGACGGCCTTATATGGGCCTATTTCTGAGTGACTGACTTGTGGGCCCGAGCAATTCTGTCAAATCCCGCAACAGTCGTGCGAGAAAATGACAGGTTCTAGGAATCCACGATATATACCAACCTCATCCTTCCGGATCTCACCTAATAATTCATTTTCTTGGTCACGGACCATTTGGCAGAAATTATTGCCATTCATGCGAGCAGTTTCCTCGTTTTCTGCATGCTCCACAAAAAAAATGTATCACTGAGCTGATCCAGTTTCTCATCCTCGAGTAGTGTAGTACGAGTGCCAAAGTGATTTGGAGCGGCTCAGCCGGCGCGGCGAGCCAAGAGCAAATGACAGCGCATGGAGCAAGACGACACGCCGGCCGTATTTTTTATTCTTTTCTCTCGTTGGTCCTCCCTCTCTCCGCTCTCACTACAAACACGTTGCAAGCATGCCTTTCGTAGGTGGTTGGAGAGTTTATCGGGGTCATAGGTTGTTCACTAGTACAATCTCTCGTAGCACCGGTAATAGCATATGTATTATGTATCTTCCGAGTGTGTGTTTATTATCTTATGTACCTTCTTGATGCTTCATTTTCATTTTGAGCAAATAAATTGAGGCTGTATGCATCACTCTAATGCAGAGACGGTGGGTAATCCTCCTTTTCTAAAAAAAAATAAGCAAATAAATATAAGCATACCAATACCTATGGAGAGGAAACAGTATCGGGGTCATAGGTGCTTCACTAGTAGCATCTCTCATAGCAGCGGCAAAACATGAATATAAGCAAACCTATGTGTAATGATCAATCAAACATTTATGACAAAATATAGCTTATGTTGGGATCACGTCATATAGGCAATACATCCTTTATTCCATTACCATTAGACAACCTACCATTGCATCTAATGGTTAATACTTCATCGAAGGTGCCTGAAACCCTCCCGCCTGCCTGTTGGCCACACGAATCTAAGTGATCTTCCAGTCAACTATCCATCCGGTCAAGTGCAAAAAGCGCAATGGAAACACCCAACGCACACCGCTGGTGTGTTTCCTGTCCACGAGGAAAGAAGAGCGACAAGGTTCATCTTTGAATGTTTGTAGAATGGGAGTAATCTTTTGTAAAAAAAAGAGTAAATTCACCTCACATATTAAGTAATAAAATAGAGCATTGTAATAGCATCATCCATAAGTCATTATCGGGATAACAAGTCAACTATATTTTATCCTTACTGAGGCGAATCCGACTAAGTTTTTCACTCTCTCATTGTCACCAATAGTACTTCACAAATAGGGATCTACTCCATCTAATATACACCACTTCCTATACATATCTTTCATCTAAACTGGCCAATGAATAGACTAATTAATGAAGCATAGAGCAATATACAACTGTTAATTATCCGACAACTGGTACTCCAAGGATTGTCGCATGGTATGTAGGTTTTAGACCACTGAATGCAAGGGTTTGTACCTTGGGTAACTTTCCGCACAATTAAGAAACCAAGTTATTAATCCGTAGGCAACATCGCATGGCACCAACTGTTCTACCGAGGTTTTCAATCTCACTAGTTTTGCTAGTTGTAATAATTTATGATCGTACAATGTGTTTGGAAGTGAAATAATTAATTGCAGAAAAAATGCATGTAAATATAAGTTGGAGATGCACTTATGTATGAAAATTGGACCAAAGTTCATAGGTTTGCTAGTAGCATCTATCAAAGCAACAATGACAAGTAAGTAGAAGCGTTGGTATGTGTAGTGATCAATCAAACATTCATGAAATATTATAGCATATGCTAGGATCATGGTATATACCAAAAAGGCTTTCGCCCCACTTTATAGATAAAGCAACCTCCAAACATAGAACCAACAGGATATAACTGAAAAAGACAAAGGAAAAATGACAACACAAACGACAAAGATATTAGATGCTAAAGAACAGCTAACAGGATCTACAAACACCAAGAATAACTTCGGGAATTGCGGCCCTTGACGAACACCAGATCATGCCAACGAAGTGACAATGGTAGGGGAGTAGCCCGCTACCAGAGGAACACCCTGCTTCGTCAACTCCCAACAACATGCCAACACTGCTAGCCCAGCATCCGTCTCCGCCTCCGAAGAAGACCCCCTACCTTCTCGTCCTGAATCGTAGGACGCCGCGCCGTCGGCAGGAAGAACTGCTCACCCCCGAGCTCATATGGACATGATGATCAGGTTGCCGGGGAGAGTACAACGGGCATGGCGAACTCACCTTGCAAAGCAAAACCTCAAACATTGCCAACGCATCTGGCACACACCATGACGCCCACCGCAAGCTGTCGAGCAGGAACACAACTGAAGAACCACCGACTATCCACCGCCCTTGTTGAATCCCCAACCACCACTCATTGTTTAACGCGACCTCTTCGGGAAGAAAACCAACGCCAGAGAGTCATCTCCACCCAATCCGAAGATTTTGGGCTTTCACCCCGACATCGACGTGGAGGACAGGAGATGGATCTCGATGCCATCTACCGGTAGAACAGCGACGCCCGGAGCGCCGCCACGATCGGGCCGGTCGCCGCTGGTTAAGGATTTCACCCGATCCAAAGCCCCTTGCCCCTTGCCCCATCGCCCAAACCAGCCACCGGATCTAGCCAACTAGGAGGTCGTCAGCATCCCAGGCCGGCAGGGAAGACCGAGGAACGAGGGAGAGGACCGCCATCTTCAGATCTGATCGAAGGGCCAATGCGGCAAACCAGGATCGAGCTCCACGCTCGCCGCTTGTCACCCTGCCCATGCAGCCGCGAACGATGTACTCCAACATCCGTGCCAGACCCCCGCCGCGGGGAAGGAGACGCTATGACATGGACGCCACCACGGATCCTCGAGTGGACTGCCACCACCACCACGTGGTCGTCGAAGCTCCACCATGCCGCTTGTCTGTCCACACACATTGTCGCCACAACGCCCCGCGCGAGTGTCATGACCCCAGCTAGCGATCGCACCCCGCGCAGCTTACCAACGTCCAGTGAGAACGAAGGCCCCCTGCCGCCGACCACCGCGAGGGGCTTTGCCTAGGCGGTTCTGGCTGACGGCGGTGGGAGAGGAGGGGAGAAGAGACGAGGTGATCACGCCGCCACCCGTGTCGCCCATGGGGGGCGATGCTGGGGCCTAGGGTTTTGCGGCCGCAGAAAACCTATAATGGCATATAAGCAATACATCTATAGCTTCAGTACGCCGACTACCGAACATTTAATTGCTAAATAATCCACCGAATGTGCTTGAAACACTCTGGAGTTCACCCCCGGCTATTAGCTAACTAGCTGGGCGGGGGCGTCGGTGGTTAGTTTATCGTGTTCCGATAAGTATTATATTTATCTTTTCTGTGGGCAGATATATTTACGGGAAGGACTATGCTTTTATGTGAGAACAATATACAGTTGATAAACGGTCAATATCTCACCTATGTGGCAAACATGCATGGATGAACGGATGGATTTTTCGTGAGTATTGTACAGTAGATAGTTTATTGAGTCAATCACATAGGTAGGATCTGTTGGAAATATGCCCTAGAGGCAATAATAAAGTGGTTATTATTATATTTCTTTGTTCATGATAATTGTCTATTGTTCATGCTATAATTGTGTTATCCGGAAATCGTAATGCATGTGTGAATACATAGACCACAACATGTCCCTAGTGAGCCTCTAGTTGACTAGCTCGTTGATCAATAGATGGTTACGGTTTCCTGACCATGGACATTGGATGTCGTTGATAACGGGATCACATCATTAGGAGAATGATGTGATGGACAAGACCCAATCCTAAGCATAGCACTAGACCGTGTAGTTCGTCTGCTAAAGCTTTTCTAATGTCAAGTATCATTTCCTTAGACCATGAGATTGTGCAACTCCCGGATACCGTAGGAATGCTTTGGGTGTATCAAACGTCACAACGTAACTGGGTGACCATAAAGGTGCACTACAGGTATCTCCGAAAGTGTCTGTTGGGTTGGCACGAATCGAGACTGGGATTTGTCACTCCGTATGACGGAGAAGTATCTCTGGGCCCACTCGGTAATGCATCATCATAATGAGCTCAATGTGACTAAAGAGTTAGCCACGGGATCATGCGTTACGGAACGAGTAAAGAGACTTGCCGGTAACGAGATTGAACAAGGTATAGGGATACCGACGATCGAATCTCGGGCAAGTATCATACCGGTAGACAAAGGGAATTGTATACGGGATTGATTGAATCCTTGACATCGTGGTTCATCCGATGAGATCATCGTGGAACATGTGGGAGCCAACATGGGTATCCAGATCCCGCTGTTGGTTATTGGCCGGAGAGATGTCTCGGTCATGTCTGCATGGTTCCCGAACCCGTAGGGTCTACACACTTAAGGTTCGGTGACTCTAGGGTTGTTATGGGAAATAGTATGTGAATACCGAATGTTGTTCGGAGTCCCGGATGAGATCCCGGACATCACGAGGAGTTCCGGAATGGTCCGGAGGTAAAGATTTATATATGGGAAGTTGTTATTGGGGTTCCGGAAAAAGTTCGGTTTTTTCGGTATTGTACCAGGAAGCTTTCGAAAGGTTCCGGAGGATTCCGGAGGGGTCCGGAAGTCCGGAAAGGGTTCCACCACGTCCAATACAGCAGCATGGGCTGTAAGGGGGCGCCCTAGCCTTAATGGGCTAGGGGCACCAGCCCCCCTAAGGCCCATGCGCATGGGAGAGGGGAAACCCTAAAGGGGGAGGGCCTCCACTTGACTTGGGAGGCACTCCTCCCCCCCCCCTTGGCCGCCGCCCCAACCCTAGATGGGATCTAGGGGGGCCGGCCCCCTCTCCCCCCCAGCCTATAAATAGTGGAGGGGTGGGAGGGAGGCCATAACCTCTCCCCTGGCGCAGCCCTCCCCCTCTCCAACACCTCCTCCTCCTCCGTTTGAGCTTGGCGAAGCCCTGCCGGAGAACTGCAAGTTCCACCACCACGCCGTCGTGCTGCTGGAGCTGTCTTCCCCAACCTCTCCCTCCTCCTTGCTGGATCAAGGCGCGGGAGACGTCACCGGGCTGCACGTGTGTTGAACGCGGAGGCACCGTTGTTCGGTGCTTAGATCGGAATCGACCGCGATCTGAATCGCTGCGTGTACGACTCCTCTAACCGCGTTCTTGCAACGCTTCCGCATCGCGATCTTCAAGGGTATGAAGATACACTCCTCTCTCTCTCGTTGCTAGTCTCTCCATAGATTGATCTTGGTGATGCGTAGGAAAATTTTTGATTTACTACTACGTTCCCCAACAGTGGCATCATGAGCTAGGTCTATGCGTAGTTTCTTGCACGAGTAGAACACAAGTTGTTGTGGGCGTCGATTTTGTCAATTTTCTTGCCGTTACTAGTCTTATCTTGATTTGGCGGCATCGTGGGATGAAGTGGCCCAGACCGACTTTACACGTACGCTTACGTGAGACAGGTTCCACCGACTGACATGCACTAGTTGCATAAGGTGGCTAGCGGGTGTCTGTCTCTCCCACTTTAGTCGGATCAGATTCGATGAAAAGGGTCCTTATGAAGGGTAAATAGAAATTGGCATATCACGTTGTGGTTGTGGCATAGGTAAGAAACGTTCTTGCTAGAAACCTATAGCAGCCACGTAAAAATATTTTGCAACAACAATTAGAGGACATCTAACTTGTTCTTGCAGCATGTGCTGTGTGATGTGATATGGCCAAAAGGATGTGATGAATGATATATGTGATGTATGAGATTGATCATGTTCTTGTAATAGGAATCACGACTTGCATGTCGATGAGTATGCAACCGGCAGGAGCCATAGGAGTTGTCTTAATTTATTGTATGACCTGCGTGTCAATGAAAAACACCATGTAATTACTTTACTTTATTGCTAACCGTTAGCCATAGTAGTAGAAGTAATAGTTGGCGAGGCAACTTCATGAAGACACGATGATGGAGATCATGATGATGGAGATCATGGTGTCATGCCGGTGACGATGATGATGGAGATCATGGTGCCCCGAAGATGGAGATCAAAAGGAGCAAAATGATATTGGCCATATCATGTCACTATTTGATTGCATGTGATGTTTATCATCTGTTTACATCTTATTTGCTTAGAACGACGGTAGCATAAATAAGATGATCCCTCGCTAAAATTTCAAGAAAGTGTTCCCCCTAACTATGCACCGTTGCGAAGGTTCGTTGTTTCGAAGCGCCACGTGATGATCGGGTGTGATAGATTCTAACGTTTGAATACAACGGGTGTAAGCCAGATTTACACATGCAAAACACTTAGGTTGACTTGACGAGCCTAGCATGTACAGACATGGCCTCGGAACACGGAAGACCGAAAGGTCGAACATGAGTCATATAGAAGATACGATCAACATGGAGATGTTCACCGTTGATGACTAGTCCGTCTCACGTGATGATCGGACACGGCCTAGTCGGTTCGGATCATGTATCACTTAGATGACTAGAGGGATGTCTATCTGAGTGGGAGTTCATTGAATAATTTGATTAGATGAACTTAATTATCATGAACTTAGTCTAAAATCTTTACAATATGTCTTGTAGATCAAATGGCCCACGCTAACGTTGCCCTCAACTTCAACGCGTTCCTAGAGAAAACCAAGCTGAAAGACGATGGTAGCAACTACACGGACTGGGTCCGTGACCTGAGCATTATCCTCATAGCTGCCAAGAAAGCATATGTCCTTGAAGCACCGCTAGGTGACGCACCTGTTTTCCCAGCAACTCAAGACGTTATGAACGCCTGGCAGTCGCGTAGTGATGATTACTCCCTGGTTCAGTGCGGCATGCTTTACAGCTTAGAACCGGGGCTCCAAAAGCGTTTTGAGCAACACGGAGCATATGAGATGTTCCAAGAGCTGAAAATGGTTTTCCAAGCTCATGCCCGGGTCGAGAGATATGAAGTCTCCGACAAGTTCTACAGTTGTAAGATGGAGGAGAATAGTTCTGTCAGCGAGCATATACTCAAAATGTCTGGGTTGCACAACCGCTTGTTTCAGCTGGGAGTTAATCTCCCGGATGACGCGGTCGTTGACAGAATCCTTCAGTCGCTTCCACCTAGCTACAAGAGCTTTGTGATGAACTTCAATATGCAGGGGATGGAGAAAACCATTCCTGAGATATATTCAATGCTGAAATCAGCGGAGGTGGAGATCAAAAAGGAACATCAAGTGTTGATGGTGAATAAAACCACTAAGTTCAAGAAAGGCAAGGGTAAAAAGAACTTCAAGAAGGACGGCAAGGGAGTTGCCGCGCCCGGTAAGCAAGCTACCGGGAAGAAGCCAAAGAATGGACCCAAGCCTGAGACTGAATGCTTTTATTGTATGGGAAACGGTCACTGGAAGCGGAACTGCCCCAAGTACTTAGCGGATAAGAAGGCCGGCAATACCAAAGGTATATGTGATATACATGTTATTGATGTGTACCTTACCAGCGCTCGTAGTAGCTCCTGGGTATTTGATACCGGTGCGGTTGCTCATATTTGTAACTCAAAACAGGAGCTGCGGAATAAGCGGAGACTGGCGAAGGACGAGGTGACGATGCGCGTCGGGAATGGTTCCAAGGTCGATGTGATCGCCGTCGGCACGCTACCTCTACATCTACCTTCGGGATTAGTTTTAAACCTCAATAATTGTTATTTAGTACCAGCTTTGAGCATGAACATTGTATAAGGATCTCGTTTGATGCGAAATGGCTACTCATTTAAATCCGAGAATAATGGTTGTTCTATTTATATGAGAGATATGTTTTATGGTCATGCCCCACTGGTCAATGGTTTATTCTTATTGAATCTCGAACGTGATGTTACACATATTCATAGTGTGAATGCCAAAAGATGTAAGGTTGATAATGATAGTCCCACATACTTGTGGCACTGCCGCCTTGGTCACATTGGTGTCAAACGCATGAAGAAACTCCATGCAGATGGACTTTTGGAGTCTCTTGATTATGAATCATTTGACACGTGCGAACCATGCCTCATGGGCAAAATGAACAAGACTCCGTTCTCCGGGACAATGGAGCGAGCAACCAACTTATTGGAAATCATACATACTGATGTGTGCGGTCCAATGAGCGTTGAGGCTCGCGGTGGTTATCGTTATGTTCTCACCCTCACTGATGACTTAAGTAGATATGGGTATATCTACTTAATGAAACACAAGTCTGAGACCTTCGAAAAATTCAAGGAATTTCAGAGTGAGATAGAGAATCAACGTGACAGGAAAATAAAGTTCTTACGATCAGATCGTGGAGGGGAATATTTGAGTCACGAGTTTGGCACGCACTTAAGGAAATGTGGAATTGTTTCACAACTCACGCCGCCTGGAACACCTCAGCGTAATGGTGTGTCTGAACGTCGTAATCGCACTCTATTGGATATGGTGCGATCTATGATGTCTCTTACCGATCTACCGCTATCATTTTGGGGTTATGCTTTAGAGACTGCCGCATTCACTTTAAATAGGGCTCCGTCGAAATCCGTTGAGACGACATCGTATGAATTATGGTTTGGGAAGAAACCTAAGCTGTCGTTTCTGAAAGTTTGGGGATGCGATGCTTATGTCAAGAAACTTCAACCTGAAAAGCTCGAACCCAAATTGGAAAAATGCGTCTTCATAGGATACCCTAAAGAAACTATTGGGTATACCTTCAACCTTAGATCCGAAGGCAAGATCTTTGTTGCCAAGAATGGATCCTTTCTGGAGAAAGAGTTTCTCTCGAAAGAAGTAAGTGGGAGGAAAGTAGAACTTGATGAGGTACCCCCTCTTGAACCGGAGAGTAGCGCAGCTCAGGAAGATGTTCCTGTGGTGCCTGCACCGACTAGAGAGGAAGTTAATGATGATGATCATGAAACTTTGGATCAAGTTGCTACTGAACTTCGTAGGTCCACGAGGACACGTTCCACACCAGAGTGGTACGGCAACCCTGTCTTGGAAGTCATGTTGTTAGACAACGGTGAACCTTCGAACTATGAAGAAGCGATGGCGGGCCCGGATTCCAACAAATGGCTGGAAGCCATGAAATCCGAGATAGGATCCATGTATGAAAACGAAGTATGGACTTTGACAGACTTGCCCGATGATCGGCAAGCCATAGAGAACAAATGGATCTTTAAGAAGAAGACAGACGCGGATGGTAATGTGACCATCTATAAGGCTCGACTTGTCGCTAAGGGTTATCGACAAGTTCAAGGGGTTGACTACGATGAGACCTTCTCACCCGTAGCGAAGCTGAAGTCCGTCAGAATCATGTTAGCAATTGCCGCATACTATGATTATGAGATATGGCAAATGGACGTCAAAACGGCATTCCTTAATGGTTTCCTTAAGGAAGAGTTGTATATGATGCAGCCGGAAGGTTTTGTCGATCCTAATAATGCTGACAAGGTATGCAAGCTCCAGCGCTCAATCTATGGGCTGGTGCAAGCATCTCGGAGTTGGAACATTTGCTTTGATGAGATGATCAAAGCGTTTGGGTTTACACAGACTTATGGAGAAGCCTGTGTTTACAAGAAAGTGAGTGGGAGCTCTGTAGCATTTCTCATATTATATGTAGATGACATACTATTAATGGGAAATGATATAGAATTCTTGGAAAGCATAAAGGCCTACTTAAACAAGTGTTTTTCAATGAAGGACCTTGGAGAAGCTGCTTACATATTAGGCATCAAGATCTATAGAGATAGATCGAGACGCCTCATTGGTCTTTCGCAAAGCACATACCTTGACAAGATATTGAAGAAGTTCAATATGGATCAGTCCAAGAAGGGGTTCTTGCCTGTATTACAAGGTGTGAGATTGAGCATGGCTCAATGCCCGACCTCGGCAGAAGATAGAGAAAAGATGAGCGTCATCCCCTATGCCTCAGCCATAGGGTCTATTATGTATGCCATGCTGTGTACCAGACCTGATGTGAACCTCGCCGTAAGTTTGGTAGGAAGGTACCAAAGTAATCCCGGCATGGAACACTGGACAGCGGTCAAGAACATCCTGAAGTACCTGAAAAGGACTAAGGATATGTTTCTCGTTTATGGAGGTGACGAAGAGCTCGCCGTAAAGGGTTACGTCGATGCTAGCTTCGACACAGATCTGGATGACTCTAAGTCACAAACCGGATACGTGTATATTTTGAATGGTGGGGCAGTCAGCTAGTGCAGTTGCAAGCAAAGCGTCGTGGCGGGATCTACATGTGAAGCGGAGTACATAGCAGCCTCGGAGGCAGCACAGGAAGCAGTCTGGATGAAGGAGTTCATCACCGACCTAGGAGTTATTCCCAATGTGTCGGGCCCAATGACTCTCTTCTGTGACAACACTGGAGCTATTGCCCTTGCCAAGGAGCCCAGGTTTCACAAGAAGACCAGACATATCAAGCGTCGCTTCAACTCCATTCGTGAACATGTTCAAGATGGAGACATAGATATTTGTAAAGTGCATACGGATCTGAATGTCGCAGATCCGTTGACTAAACCTCTTCCACGAGCAAAACATGATCAACACCAGAACTCTATGGGTGTTCGATTCATCATGTAACTAGATTATTGACTCTAGTGCAAGTGGGAGACTGTTGGAAATATGCCCTAGAGGCAATAATAAAGTGGTTATTATTATATTTCCTTGTTCATGATAATTGTCTATTGTTCATGCTATAATTGTGTTACCCGGAAATCGTAATGCATGTGTGAATACATAGACCACAACATGTCCCTAGTGAGCCTCTAGTTGACTAGCTCGTTGATCAGTAGATGGTTACGGTTTCCTGACCATGGACATTGGATGTCGTTGATAACGGGATCACATCATTAGGAGAATGATGTGATGGACAAGACCCAATCCTAAGCATAGCACTGGATCGTGTAGTTCGTCTGCTAAAGCTTTTCTAATGTCAAGTATCATTTCCTTAGACCATGAGATTGTGCAACTCCCGGATACCGTAGGAATGCTTTGGGTGTATCAAACGTCACAACGTAACTGGGTGACCATAAAGGTGCACTACAGGTATCTCCGAATGACGGAGAGGTATCTCTGGGCCCACTCGGTAATGCATCATCATAATGAGCTCAATGTGACTAAAGAGTTAGCCACGGGATCATGTGTTACGGAACGAGTAAAGAGACTTGCCGGTAACGAGATTGAACAAGGTATAGGGATACCGACGATCGAATCTCGGGCAAGTATCATACCGGTAGACAAAGGGAATTGTATACGGGATTGATTGAATCCTCGACATCATGGTTCATCCGATGAGATCATCGTGGAACATGTGGGAGCCAACATGGGTATCCAGATCCCGCTGTTGGTTATTGGCCGGAGAGATGTCTCGGTCATGTCTGCATGGTTCCCGAACCCGTAGGGTCTACACACTTAAGGTTCGGTGACTCTAGGGTTGTTATGGGAAATAGTATGTGAATACCGAATGTTGTTCGGAGTCCCGGATGAGATCCCGGACGTCACGAGGAGTTCCGGAATGGTCCGGAGGTAAAGATTTATATATAGGAAGTTGTTATTGGGGTTCCGGAAAAAGTTCGGTTTTTTCGGTATTGTACCGGGAAGCTTTCGAAAGGTTCCGGAGGATTCCGGAGGGGTCCGGAAGTCCGGAAAGGGTTCCACCACGTCCAATACAGCAGCATGGGCTGTAAGGGGGCGCCCTAGCCTTAATGGGCTAGGGGCACCAGCCCCCCTAAGGCCCATGCGCATGGGAGAGGGGAAACCCTAAAGGGGGAGGGCCTCCACTTGACTTGGGAGGCACTCGTCCCCCCCCCCTTGGCCGCCGCCCCAACCCTAGATGGGATCTAGGGGGGCCGGCCCCCTCTCCCCCCCAGCCTATAAATAGTGGAGGGTATGAAGATACACTCCTCTCTCTCTCTCGTTGCTAGTCTCTCCATAGATTGATCTTGGTGATGCGTAGGAAATTTTTTGATTTACTACTACGTTCCCCAACAGGATCACATAGGTAGGTGGATACATGTGCGGATGAAAAAAGAAATACAACAGGGCGGATAGGTTTATGATATTACATTACATATTTAGATGGCATACATACACGGATAAAGAGTAGAGACCCTAGTGAGGTACCCATTAGTTCCAAAATAATTGAGTTCTAGGATTGTCCAAAGGCAAACAAGTTGAAGTTTGACCAAGTCATATAAAATGTGCTAATATCTATAATATCAAATATATAAAATATAAAATATATTTCATAATGAGTCTAATAAAGAAAACCGTAGGCAACATCGCTACCCTCATTCGAGAAACACTTAGAAAGAAATTAAGAACCTACTCATGGTCCAACTGTTCTAACGAGGTTTTCAACCTCACTAGCTTTGCTAGTTGTAATAATTTGTGATCGTACAATGTGTTTGGAAGTATTTTAGTATTTTTAGAATAATTAATTGCAGAAAATAGGAATGCATGTAAATATAAGTTGAAGAAGCACTTATGTATGAAAATTGGACTGAAGTTAATATGTTCACTAGTAGCATCTCTCAAATCAACGATGACACATAAGTAGAAGCGTGGGTATGTGTAGTGATCAATCAAACATTCATGAAATATTATAGCATATGTTGGGACCATTGTAAATAAGCAGTAAATCCATAAATTCAATACGCTGACTACCGTCACATCTAATTGCTAAATAAGCCACCGAATGTTCTCGAAAAGCTCCTGAGTTCACCCCAACTATTAACTAATTAGTTGGGCAGAGGCGTGGAGCGCACGACCCGTTGTTGATTAGTTTGTAGCTTGAACTATTGTTGCTCGTGTCTATGTTAATAGTCTATCGTACTCCGATGAGTAAATTTTTATGTATTTTTTCAGTGGGCTGGCATATTTATGGGAAGGACTATGTTTTTATGTGAGAACAATATATAGTTGATAAACTGTCAATACCTTAGCTATGTAGGAAACATGCCTAGATGAACGGATGGATTTTCATGAGTATAGTACAGTGGGTAGTTTATTGAGTCAATTACATAGGTAGGCGGCATACATGTGTGGATGAACGAAGTACAACGGGGTGGAGACTGGCTTATGATATTACATTACATATCTAGATGGCATACATACACGGATAAAGAGTAGAGAGCCTAGTGAGGGACCCCTTCGTTCCAAAATAATTAAGTTCTAGGATTGTCCTAAGGCAAACAAGTTAAAGTTAGACCAAGTGCATAGAAAATATGCTAATATCTATAATATCAAATATATGAAATATAAAATATATTTTGTAATGAATCTAATAAACAAAACTTGGTGTAGATTGTCGCTGGAATTTCGCGGCAATACTCATGATTTGGGGATTTTGTTGAGGCAAGGCACACATGGAAGATCTAGGAACGGGAATTAACACGGTGGAGTTTTACTCAGGCATGGGCCCCCTATTCTAGTGGTAACACTCCTCCTACTTGGATGTTTTTCTGTTGTTTGAGCCAAGTGATTACAGAGAAATTGTCTCGCATGTAGACTTAAGTGACTATGTCTATGTCTCGCACCATTTTCACCTTATATACTATATATATGTTGAGAAGGTGGAGTTACAAGGGCTGTTAAGAGCCATGATGTAATAACGGCCATAATGGCGGCAATTACTAGTGGCATTACCACGTCGTCATAAGAGTCGCCTTGATGGCGCCGCAGGTAGCGTTTGTCTTGATTGATCACGTCTTGGTCCAGTCAGATGAGCTTCACGATGCGCTGTGGTTGTTGGTCATATTGGGCCGAACCCTTGTCATGGGCCTATCCCGGGTGATCTCGCTGCCAGTTGCCGCTGAGTCCTTCAAGTTCTTGGGGATGGCACCAGCTCCTCAGACGAGGAAGGTTGTCATGGGGAACCCGGCTGCAATCATTATCGGGTCGCCTGGAGACAGGCCTTGATGGACTTGAAACAGTACGTGTAAAGGTCAAAGATAGGCAGTTTGTAATAGAATTAGTGATATCCAATAGGCAGTTTGTAATAGACTTAGTGATATTCAATAGGCAATTTGTAATAGACTTAGTGATATCCAATACGCTCAGCGGGAAGCTTGGCGTGTGGCTTGTCTGAGAACGTGTCATGAATTCCAAGTGATCTTTGAGGAACGCCTAGCTTATCTGAGTGGGTCGTTGCCAGTCATGGACATGAGGAGGTGCGTTACTTCAAACTTCATCTTCAGAACTAAGCCAACGGACTTGGGCATTAGGTTAGGAAACCAACTTGTGTTGTTGAGGATGATGATTCCGTATTTTGTCGTGTCATTGTCGTGTGATCTGGAACTCATGAGAGTCGGTCATCGGCACCTTGTCTGCGAGGGTGATGATTTCCTGAGTGAATTGGTTTGGCGCGGAGCCAGAAAACATCATCGAACTACTTTCGTGGCATATAGATCCCCCACCTGGTTCTTCAACTGCGCATCTCACCGTCTAATCCAGGTCGAGCTTTTAATTGAAGCAACTCTCAGGTTACGCGACGGGTCACAACCGTCAGATGGAATCTTGACCATACACTAGTAGAAAACAGTGTTTTGGTCCAAGCCAGATAAGAGCATTAATCTCGGTTCTGTTACGAACCGGGACCAATGGGTGCATCAATCCCGGTTCGTGAGGCCAGGGCGCCGGCCGGGCCAGGGTCCCGGTTCGTCTGACCCCTTTGGTCCCAGTTCCAGACACGAACCGAGACTAAAGGGCCTCGCTCCTGGCGCAGCCCCTTTAGTCCCGGTTGGTGGCTGGAACCGGGACTAAAGGTTGTCCTTTAGTCCCGGTTTTAGACACAAACCGGGACTAAAGTTTTTCCTGTATATATCCAGCCCCCCCCCCCCCCCACATCTCCTCTGTTTTTTGGCCGTGGAAGGGTGGGAGGTGTGCTGCTCTCCTGTTTTCACCTCCTATGCACATGAGGTGTTCGATGAAATGCCGGAGCCACACTTAAGCTTTCTCCTCTCCAAGCTCCATTTTCCCCATGATTTGTCTAGGTTTGGCGGTGCATCAACTACACAAGTGTTCTAAAAGGTTAGCTACTTCATACTTTCATCTCTCACTGCTAGTTTAGCTCATTTCAAATGCTCTAGAAGTAGAGTGGTTTGTGGGTTTTAGTGTAGGAGTGTATGTGGGAGTTCTTTTGATTTAGATGCACAATTTGAGCTCAAATTAATTTCTTAGAGTCTGCACATGTGTAGGGTGCCGTCCCGTCCCCGTCCTCACCATCGTTGATCGCCCGCGCCGATCTCGTCGCCGGCACCACCGTGGTGAGCCTCTTGTTCTTATCTTCTTTTTAAAAGAAAAAATTCTTACTTGTATGATTTAGATAGATATACTTATATAAATTTCTTACTTTTATTATTGTTTGTTATTATATAGTGCCATGGTTTTGGTACCCCCCCCCCTGTCGACCCTCGTCCGGTCTATGATTCGGATGTGGTATATTATCTTTTATAACTATTTATTTCATTTAGTGTTTATGACAATTATGCCGACCAACGTGACAGAGATGTTTTTATCTAGGAGGTATGTGAACCGGAAATTCCAACCGACCCTCTTGTCGAGAGGTTAAATTTATTTGAAAAAGAAAATGAGTATTTGAAAGAAAAATTGAAAAGAATTGAGGAGGAGAAGATGAAATTGGAGTTGCATGTTGTCGATGTCGTCGATGATCACAAGATCAAGATGGATGCAATGCGCTTGAAGATTAGAAAGATAAAAAAATATGCCATTGATAACGAGGCTTGGTATCATTATGCTGTTGGATCAATTGTTACCTTAGTTGCGATTATGATCGCATTTGTTGTTGCATTTAAATGTTTTACATAGTTGTATGTTAGTTTCAATGTATGTTTTAATTAGATGCTCTAGAGAGTTGTATGTTGTTCTATGAGAACTATGTATGAACTTTATGTATTTATTTTTTCAGTAATAACATTTGATCACTACTGTACTTTGGTTTTAATGTGATGATGAACTTGTATTAATTTGGTCACTTCTCTATTCATCATTTTCTGTAATGGTTTTTGATAAACATAATTATATAATGCACGCGGATGAACCGGCAATGGATGTACGGTGACCGACGCACCTCCGAGTATATTGAGGGCCTGCATAAATTTCTCGAAGTGGCTGAGGCAAACAAGCAGAATGGTTTTATGTATTGTCCATGTACTGTCTGTGGGAATACGAAGGATCACTCTAAATTGAAAACCCTTCACATCCACCTGCTTGAGAAGGGTTTCATGCCACACTATAATATTTGGACCAAGCACGGAGAAAGAAGGGTTATGATGGAAGACAACGAAGAAGAAGAGGATGATGGCAACTATCCCCCTGAATATGGTGATACTGCAATGGGGGAACCTGAAGATCAAGAGGAACCAGACGATGTGCCCGATGATGATCTTCGCCAGGTCATTGTTGATGCACAGAGAGAATGCCAAAGTGAAAGGGAGAAGTTGAAGTTCGATCGCATGTTAGAGGATCACAAAAAAGGGTTGTACCCAAATTGCAAAGATGACAACACAAAGCTCGGTACCACACTGGAATTGCTGCAATGGAAGGCAGACAATGGTGTATCTGACAACGGATTTGGGAAGCTACTAAAAATAATGATGAAGAAGCTTCCAAAGGATAACGAATTGCCCGACAGTACGTACGAAGCAAAGAAGGTTCTATGCCCTATAGGATTGGAGGTGCAGAAGATACATGCATGCCCTAATGACTGCATCCTCTACCGTTGTGAGTACGAGGATTTGAACGCATGCCCGGTATGCGGTGCATTGCGGTATAAGATCAGACGAGATGACCCTGGTGATGTTGAGGGCGAGCGCCCGAGGAAGAGGGTTCCTGCCAAGGTGATGTGGTATGCTCCTATAATTCCATGGTTTAAATGTCTGTTCAGAAACAAAGAGCATGCCAAGTTGATGCGATGGCACAAAGAAGACTGTAAGAAAGACGGGATGTTGAGAGCACCCGCTGACGGGTCGCAATGGAGAAAAATCGAGAGAAGGTGGCGGGACTTTGCAGGTGACGCAAGGAACGTATGGTTTGGTTTAAGCGCCGATGGCATTAATCGTTTTGGGGAGCAAAGCAGCAATCATAGCACCTGGCCCGTGACTCTATGTATCTATAACCTTCCTCCTTGGTTGTGCATGAAGTGGAAGTTCATTATGATGCCAGTGCTCATCCAAGGCCCTAAGCAACCCGGCAACGACATTGATGTGTACCTAAGGCCATTAGTTGAAGAACTTTTACAGCTGTGGAATGGAAAAGGTGTACATGTGTGGGATGAGCACAAACAGGAGGAATTTGACCTACATGTGTTGCCGTTTGTAACCATCAATGATTGGTCTGCTCTTAGTAACCTTTCAGGACAGACAAACAAGGGATACCACGCATGCACACACTGTTTAGATGATACCGAAAGTATATATTTGGACAAATGCAGGAAGAATGTGTACCTGGGACATCGTCGATTTCTTCTGACCAACCATCTCTTAAGAAAGAAAGGCAAGCATGTCAAAGGTGAGGTAGATCACCGGAAGAAGTCCGTCCTCCGTACTGGTGATGCCATACTTGATATGGTCAAGGATTTACAAGTAATCTATGGAAAGGGTCCTGGCGGACAATCTATTCCAAACGACGCTAAGGGACGCGCACCCATGTGGAAGAAGAAATCTATATTTTGGGACCTACCCTATTGGAAAGACCTAGAGGTCCGCTCTGCAATCGACGTGATGCACGTGACGAAGAATCTTTGCGTGGACCTGCTAGGCTTCTTGGGCGTGTATGGGAAGACAAAAGATACACAGGAGGCACGGAAGGACCAACAACGTGTGCACGAAAAAGATGGCATGCATCCAAAGCAGTATCAAGGTCCTGCCAGCTACGCTCTTACCAAAGAAGAGAAGGAAATCTTCTTTGAATGCCTGCTCGGTATGAAGGTCACGTCTGGCTTCTCGTCCAATATAAAGGGAATAATAAATATCCCAGAGAAAAAGTTCCAGAACCTAAAGTCTCATGACTGCGACGTGACTATGACGCAACTGCTTCCGGTTACATTGAGGGGGCTTCTACCGGACAACGTTCGATTAGCCATTGTGAAGCTATGTGCATTCCTCAATGCAATCTCTCAAAAGGTAATCGATCCAGAAATCCTACCAAGGTTAAAGAATAATTTGGTGCAATGTCTTGTCAGTTTCGAGCTGGTGTTCCCACCATCCTTCTTCAATATCATGACGCACGTCCTAGTTCATCTAGTCGACGAGATTGCCATTCTGGGTCCTGTATTTCTACACAATATGTTCCCCTTTGAGAGGTTCATGGGAGTCTTAAATAAATATGTTCGTAACCGTGCTAGGCCAGAAGGAAGCATCTCCATGGGCCATCAAACAGAGGAGGTCATTGGGTTTTGTGTTGACTTTATTCCTGACCTTAAGCCGATTGGTCTCCCTCAATCGTGGTATGAGGGGAGACTAACTGAAAAAGGCACGCTAGGAGCGGATTCAATAATATGTAGGGACAGGCATTCTTGGGCTCAAGCACACTACAAAGTTCTATAGAATTCTACCCTGGTGACCCCGTATGTCAATGAACACAAGAATATTCTGTGCTCCAAACACCCGGAGCAGTCTGACGACTGGATTATATGTGAACACATCAGGACTTTCGGCAGTTGGTTGCACACACATCTCATGGGTAACAACATTATTGGAGATGAGCTATACTCGTTGGCTAGGACACCATCTTCGACTATATTGACTTATCAAGGGTACGAGATAAATGGGAACACATTTTACACGATCGCCCAAGATCAAAAGAGCACCAACCAAAACAGTGGTGTCCGCTTTGATGCAGCAACCAAGAGGGGAAAGGACACATATTATGGTTACATAGTGGACATATGGGAACTTGACTATTGACATGATTTTAAGGTCCCTTTGTTTCGGTGCAAATGGGTCAATCTGTCAGGAGGCGGGGTACAGGTAGACCCGCAGTACGGAATGACATCAGTGGATCTCACAATCTTGGGTACACAGACGAACCATTCGTCCTAGCCAATGATGTCGTGCAGGTTTTCTATGTGAAGGACATGTCTACCAAACCGAGAAAAAGAAAAGATAAGGAAGCGAATACAGCATACGATGAGCCAAAGCGCCACATAGTTCTTTCAAGGAAAAGAGACATCGTGGGAGTGGAGGGCAAGACAGACATGTCTGAAGATTATGAAAAGTTTCATGAAATTCCTCCCTTCAAAGTGAAGGCTAACCCAAGCATCCTGTTAAACAATGAAGATTATCCATGGTTACGGCGCAATAAGCAAGGGACACACGCGAAGAAAAAGTGAAGCCCTGATACTTCGAAAGAGATTGTCCATTTTGTACACGAAGTGCATCCAGTTTTTACCATAACCCTCTCAACTTTTTAGCACATGCTATGTGGGTGAAATGATGATACCATGCCAACTTTCAACCTTTTCAGAGTTCATTTGTAGTGCTTTTCAATTTCAGGGTCATTTAGCTAAAAAAATCAGTAAATGCATGAAAAATAGCAAATGAAGTCAGAAAGGGTTGAAAATTGATGATGTGGCTTTGAATGGTGCATGTTGAACACGCAAAAAGTCTACAGTTGAAATAAGTTAAAAAAATGAAATGCCTTTGTAACAGATGAGTTTTTGTCCGAAACCCTGATACTTCGAAAGTGATTGTCCATTTTGTACACGAAGTGCATCTAGTTTTTGCCGTAACCCTCTCAACTTTTTAGCACATGCTATGTGGGTGAAATGATGATACCATGCCAACTTTCAACCTTTTCAGAGTTCATTTATAGTGCTTTTCAATTTCAGGGTCATTTAGCTCAAAGAATGAACTAATAGCAAAAAGAATGAACTAAAAAGCTTTTATAAAAATCTAATAGCAAAAAGAATGAACTAAAAAGCTTTTATAAAACTCTAATAGCAAAAAGAACGAACTAAAAAGAATCAATTAAATATAATATTCTTCAATAGCAAAAAGAATCAACTAAAAAGAATCAAAATAATATTAACTAAAATTATCAAAGTATTTATTTGTTAAAAACTTTAATAGTAAAAAGAATTTTCATAAAGTATTTTTTTGTTACAAACTTTAATAGAAAACTAAAAAGCTTTTATAAAACTCTAATAGCAAAAGGAATCAACTAAAAAGAATCAATAAAAAATAAAACTTATGCAACTAAAATTATATAAAATTTATGCAACTAAAATTATATAACTAAAAATAACATATGCAAAAAATAACATTAAAATTTTAAAAACATAACATATGCAAAAAAAAGGCCCACCTACTAGCCACCACGGCCTGCATACGACTAGAAACCCTAGAAATGGGCCAGGATGCAGGCCCGCAGTGCAAGCAGGCCCAACAGGGCATCAGATAGGCATGTACTGCCTGCAGTAGAGAGGAGCTCGAGAGGGTAGCGGCAGCAGCGCTTATAAACCACTCCGAGCCCCTCTCAACTAGCGAGGTGGGACTAAACTTATGGATGCGGCAGCACAACCCTTTAGTCCCGGTTGGTGGCTCGCACCGCGACTAAAGGCCCACCTTTAGTCCCGATCCGAGCCACCAACCGAGACTAAAGGGCTCTGCTTCCCGCCCTTCGGGCTGCCGAAATTGACCATTGGTCCCGGTTGGTGGCTCGGACCGGAACTAAAGGGGGGGGCCTTTAGTCCCGGTTGGAGCCACCAACCGGGACTAAAGGGTTGGGTATATAAGCCAACACTTAGGAAATTTTTCCCCACCTCCCATTCTCCTCCCGACGCTGACGCCCTGCCCCGCCGCCGCCAGGCTGCTACGCCGCCCTCCCGATGCCGACGCCCTGCCCCGAGCCCGCACGCTCCTCATCGCTGCCCCCGACGCCGCACCCCCAGTGAGCTCCGCCCCCCTTCCCCTGCGCTGCCACTGCCGCCGCCGCCACCCCTTCCCTGCGCGCTGCCGCCGCCACCGCCCCTGCCCCTGCTGCTTAGCCGCCGCCCCTACCCTGCATTTTCATGTTCATAGAATTTTTTTCTTAGAATTTTTTCATATAGATGGATGGATTGGTGTATGTATATATGCATGGATGGATGGATTGATGTATATAGAAATTTTTTTATGTTCATAGAATTTTTTTTCTTAAATTTTTTTCATATAGATGGATGGATTGATGTATGTATATATGGATGGATGGATGGATGGATTGATGTATATAGAATTTTTTTTTTATGTTCATAGAATTTTTTTTCTTAAAATTTTTTATGTTCATAGAATTTTTTTGTCCATGTATATGTATGAATGGATGGATTGATGTATATAGAAAATGTTCATATGTTTGTAACAAAGTTAGAATTTTTTTGTCCATGTAAAACACTTATATGAAGTGTCGCCGTTAGAACTATAGGTCAATGGCGATCATCTAACAAAGTTTGTAAATTATAACAGTTTCTGGAATTAATATCAAGTGGCACTTTTCAAACAAAGTTTTGAGCAAGCTAATAGACTCTAGCAGAGACTTAGCAGAAAAATATGACGAATCCGAGTATGCCCTCCGTTCGTCTGTCACAAGTAGCTAGCATAGCGAACCTAGAACCGTCCCCCTCCAGTTTATCTGTCCGAAAATGCAGACTTCGGGAAAACATTCCCGGATGTTATCCCCCTTCACCTATATCGTGTAGTGCCGCGTTAGAACACCCCTAACTCTCTCGGGAATTCAACATATCCCCGGTAACTTCGACATGAGGGGGGTCCGCAAGTATCGTCTACGACCATGAGAGAGGCGGTCCGCAAAGTATCCTCTCTCGAAAGATAAGATGACTCATCAGACATGAGGGGGGAGGAGTCCTCGACGATTGTCTGAAACTGACTGTCACAAGCAGCTAGCATAGCGAACCTGGAACCGTCCCCCTCCGGTTCATCTGTCCGAAAATGCAGACTTCGGGAAAACATTCCCGGATGTTATCCCCCTTCACCTAGATTGTGTAGTGCCGCGTTAGAACACCCCTAACTCTCTCGGGAATTCAACATATCCCCGATAACTCAGACATGAGGGGGGAGGAGTCCTCGACGATCGTCTGAAACTGACTGTTATAAAACTTGTGAACTTTGCATGATGTTTGCCACTAATCCATTGCTCATATGCATATGATTCCTTGTTGTGATTAAGTCCATGTTTGCCACTAATCCATCTCTCATGTTTGTATATTGCCATGTTGTAATATTTGCATAAACTATGGACAGAGACTTAGAAAAAGAAGAGTTGTTGGGGGATATAATCCGCAACAGAGGTGGTATCACCTTGTCGTTTCTCAACGACATCGATGGTCAGGAAAGAAAGGATGACGGCTCTGGTGATCCAATGGAGGAGGAAGGAGAACATGACGGCTCCGGTGACCGAATGGAGGAGGAAGGAGATCATGACGGCTCCGGTGACCGAACGGAGGAGGGAGCCTTAACTGTTGCAAAGTCTGGTGAGGTATATATATATATATTAATTAAGCCTCTGCTGACTTGATGCATTAATTGTTTGGTATGTACATATATTAACGCTTCTTTCTTCTTTTAGCCCTCCGGATCGAGCCAAACTTCCGTAAGGAGACGAGGTCCGAAGAAAAGGTTGCGCCAGGATGAAAGGTTCACGGTCGAAGAAGTCGCTCCAGATGGCCAACCGATTGCTCCCAGGCGGACCAAGGACACATTTGTACATCAGTGCAGAGTTGTTGTTAGGGACAGCGTCCCAATCAGCATCCAAGAATGGAATAAAAAGGAACCTGAAGTTTCTTATGTCCAAGATAGACTAAAAGATGATCTTTGGAACTCGCTGATGACAAATTTCAGCCTACCGCCAGAGGAGGATCCGAATGACACAGTTATACAGCGAAAGGTCAAGGCGTTTGCTCTTAAGAAGATGGCAGAACTATTCAAGAACTGGAAGAAAGATTTGAAGAAAAAGTTTGTCGACAAAGACGAGACTCCATAATTCCTCGGTCAATATGAGAAGATAAGAGATCACTGGCCCGCATTTGTGGCCTACAAGAAATCGGAGAAGGCTAAGCAAAGGTCACTGACAAACAAGCAAAATGCTGCAAAGAAGCAGTATCACCATGTTATGGGGTCAGGTGGCTACAGCAAAGCCCGGCCTACGTGGGACAAAGTTGAGCAAGACCTGCTTGCTAAAGGGGTCCAACCAGCGACATTGCACTGGCCAGATCGGGCAAGGACTTGGTTCTTTGGGGTTGGGAGAACTTTGGACCCAGAATCAGGGAAGTGTGTTTGGACGAAAGCTCAACTTGCAATACCCGTCAAGAAGCTTGAGAAAGCAATCCAGGCAGCGCAGGAAGGGAGGTTACATCCCGACAGAGAGAAGGACGAGCTGACAGAGGCCCTCGGGAATCCTGAACATCCTGGATTTACACGAGGCACATCAGGCTCCGTTTCGTGGGTGCATGGGTTTCTCGACAGCGGTGGTTATAGAAGCCAAGAGAGAAAGAAGAAAGAGGAAGCAAGTGAAATGCAGAAGATCAATGCAAGATTAGCAAAACTAGAGGAACTTGAGAGCCAGCGAGCTACCGGCCAACCATCTCAGCGGCACGAAGATCCTTCGTTCGACGCTGCCCCCGAAGCTACCCCACCATCTCAGCGGAGAAGCAGTGTGGCTTCCATGGAGCTCGTTCAGCCTGATATCACGGCTCCTCGCTACCCCGTGGATAGTATCACGGAGAATGAACATTGTGTGCTAATGGCGAAATGCCATAACCTGACAATGAAGGTGGCGGTCGGCTCTGTCTTACCTCCTCGAGCTGAGGGAACTTTCCATTGCCGTACGATTCCACATGGCTTTGCTATTGTTGGGGTGGATGAAATAATGGAGGGATTTGATAGGCTGGAGCTTGAGTACCCTACAGGTGAAGGGGAGATGCTTCTGGAAAATGCCTTAAGGAGTACATGTCTATGGAGAAAGGAGCACATCAAGCTTCCAAACGGGACGCCGCCTCAGCAGACTCAGCCGGATCCTTAGCGGACTCCTTGAAAGTGCTAGTTATCTACTAGAGGTGGGTGAATAGGCGATTTTTATAAAGTCTTCAAAACATGAGGTCTTTGAAGACAAACAATCAAATTGAACCTATATGATATGCAGCGAAAGATAAACTACACTAGACAGACCATAGTCAAGTGAGCATAGTAATGAAAGCACGAAGACTAAATAGCAGCTAGGTAGTACAGATCGGAATGGAAGACAGAATGAAGCCAAACAAGTAGTTGTCTTCACACAGTGAAGTCAAACAGATCAGGCAAACAAGGCAATGACTTCACGAAGACAAACTGAATGTAAAGGAAGTGAGGGATAGAACCAGTAGCTTGGTGAAGACACAGATTTGGTAGACCAGTTCCAGTTGCTGTGACAACTGTACGTCTGGTTAGGGAGGCTGAGATTGAACTCAGAAGACCGTGTCTTCAACTTATTCCCCTTGAGCTAAGGATAACCAGTCCTTGCCCAATCACTCTGGTAAGTCTTCAAGGTAGACTTCCAAACCTTCACAGACTCCGTTCATCGGTGATCCACAATGACTCTTGGATCCTCAGAATGTGACGCCTAACCGGCTGGAGGATGCACAGTCCTCAAGTGTAACAAGTCTTCAGATCACGCGGACAGAAAGACTTCAGTGATGCCTAACACTCTTTGGCTCTGGGTGTTTTGGGCTTTGTCCTCGCAAGGATCTTTCTCTCAAAGGCTTCGGAGGTGGGTTGCTCTCAAATGACAAAAACCGTGCACTAACTCTGAGCAGCCACCAATTTATGGTGAAGGGGGTGGGCTATTTATAGCCAGGAGGCAACCCGACATGCTATGTCCGAAATGACCCTGGGTCACTAAGGAACCGACACATGTCCAACGGTCGGATTTCAAACACACGCGATAGCTTGGCTTGGGCTACAAGCAAAGCTGACTCATCCAACTCTGGATAAGATTTGCTCTCATTGTCTTCGCTCGAAGACATAGGATTTGGGTTGAGCATCACGTCAGTCTTTTGACTTTGTTCACTTGGACCCCACTTAATAGTGCGGTGGTTCCTATGACTCAAGAAAGAAGAAAATGAAACTACGAAAGAAACTATGTATTCGCACTCCATAGTCTTCAAGTGAATGTCTTCACACGTCATTATCTTCAGCGTGAATTTCTTCACGAACCACCATTGTCTTCAATGTCTTCATACATTTTTTGGGGTCATCTCTGATAGGAAAACCGAATCAATGAGGGACTTCTTCCTGTGTTATCCTGCAATTCTCACAAACACATTAGTCCCTCAACCACGTTTGTCGTCAATACCCCAAAACCAACTAGGGGTGGCACTAGATGCACTTACAATCTCCCCCTTTTTGGTGATTGATGACAAACAGGTTGAAGTTTTCAACGGGGATAGAATTATGTGAAAGTTAAAGTTCGTGGTCATAGGCTTCATGAAGATGAAGGGGCTCCCCCTGAAGATGTGCATATCAGTATTTTGCCTTTGAATGTAAATTGTAATGAAGATAATGACATGCACAATGAAAAATGGATGTCTGCAGGATGACTTCATGCAGAATTTATCATCGCAATAAGAGGTAGTAGCAAAATGTAGCAGACGACCACCTAGTTTTAAGTGTTACAACTCAAAAGCAAATAGTTCAAGAACGAGAGTTGTAAAACTTAGAAAAAATAAGCACACGACCCATATAGACCCGCTTGAAGACTATCAACTCATAAGCTTCTCCCCCTTTTGTCATGAATGACCAAAAAGGTTTGAAGACATAGAGCGTCTAGGCGTTCCCAGGTGGTGAAGATGTTGGGGCAGCAGGGTCGACGTTGGAGTTGGGCGGTGCCGAGGGGCCTGATGCAGAATCTTGGTGCAGTGAAGCCAGCGCAGGTGAAGTGGCGTCATCTTCTTCATCAATGACTCTCACAACAACTGTTGGAGCCAAAGATGAATACTTAGAATCTTCAAGGGAAGGAGTTGGACGCCAACTTGCTGATTGTGGAGGCCTGGAGTCGAACTTGAAGTGCTCAGTGAAGCCATCGGCTTGAAGATCGTCTTCAGAACAGAGCATTGTGAGGCTCTTCCAGGAACGCCTACAGGCTTCATGGGCAACAAATGAGTTCTTGGTTGCAAGATTGCGAATGCGATTGACATCCACGAGAAGACTCCGCATCTGGCGCTTCAGCCAGTCATGATGCCTATCCTGCTTTTGATGAAGCGAAACAAGAAGCTCTCGGTCATTTAGAACACGAGTACGCTTCTTAGGCCTTTGAGCAACCGTGCTGGCTGTTGCATCAGTGTTGGCACGATGCGGCAGCCTGAGCTGACCAGCAAGAGGACCAGCAGGAGCAGGAGGATTAGGCACATGAAAGCCTTCAATAGGTTGAGTGAAGCTTTGAAAGGCAGCATTGTCTTCGCGAACAGGCTCCTTTGCAGGCTCAGAGTATATGGCTTCATGAGACATATATATTTCAGGAAGAAATACAACATGATTGCGCGCTGAAGCTTGATAGTCGATTGTGGAGTGAAGCTTAATGAGCCGCAAAACCCATGGAGCATAGAACTTGAGGCCAAATAGATCAATTCCTAAGGCAGCCAATTGTCGGATGAAGAAGTCTTGAGTATTGAATCTGATGCCATTGATGATATAGAAGATCAATGTCTTCATGGTGCCCTCAATCTTGGCGTAAGGAGAATGCCCCTTGATCGGCCAGAGAGTATGCCTCAGTATGTGATAGATGGTGCGGGGCAGATATTCGAGGTCATTGACATAGAATTCTTTGGGGTATTCAGCATCATCGGGAAATGGCTTCATCATACTGAGCATTTGGCTCATGTTGGGCTCAGGCTTCTGGAAGATGCTCTACAATTCTCACTCATAGAGCTGACAACCTGGCTCATACAGATCACCAGGAGTGGGCAGGGAAGTGAGCTCGATAATATCTTGAGCTTTGGCTTCATGATGAACATCACCTGACATCCACTCAAGGACCCATGTCTTCGGATCCCTGTTGTAGCCTGATATATGAAGAGTGGCATAGAATTGCAGTAGTAGTTCTTCATTCCAGTGCTCCTTGTCGACAACAAAGGGGAGCAGACCAACTTCGCGAAAGCAGTCAAGAGCCTCCTCAAGGCATGGCAGCCCAGCAATGGCATCACAATCCAGACGCATGTGGGGAAAGATCTTGTTCTAGTTGTATAGAATGCATGAGTAGTAGCTGCGTTGCTGGTGGCTCCAGAACCTGTCAGAGGAGATCTTTGGCTTCGTGTATGGATTCTTGGCCGAGTCGAAGAATGTGTTGTGCTCTCTGAAGTTGAGCACACTGAATGAGCCTTGTGTAGTGACAGCACTTCGAAGCCTTGGCAACCTGGGCTTTGGCTTCTGGGTTTGAGGCCTTTGCTCCACATGATAGTCATATTGGGGACCAGGAGCAACTGGAGTCGTCATAATGGGCCACTTGATGCTGATGAGTTCACCTTCACGATTGAAGGCCCTTGCCATTATATGTGGAACAGGTGGAGCAGCAGGAACATCCGAGGAGGATGGCTGAAGATCTTCTGTGGCTTCAGGGGCTTCATGTTGTGCATTGTCTTCAGCCATGACAACGTCATTGGCTTCAGTGGTAGTAGCAGCAGCATCATCAGGTGCAGGGGCTTCAGTGGTTTCAACAACTGGCGGGTCAGGCACAATTAAATTTTCATGCTCTCTTGATTCTACGGTAGGGGGAATAACTTCACGTTCTTCTTCTTTGTCATCGGCTGATGCAGCCGGAATGTCTTCAGCCTCTTTGGCTTCAGACTCATGAGCAGTATCTGAAGGGATGGATTCAGGGAACACTTGATGTGCTACTGAGCTTGTATTTTGCACATCCTCTTCAGGAATGCTCGACATGGAGACCATGGGCCTAAGGCCTCTGCGAAGCCTTCGAAAAGATGGCGACGCCTGTGGTGAAGGAGTGGTCTTCTCCATGTCTTCTGGTGTGTCTTGTGGGGTCTCAATCACAGGAGTGGTGACTTGAGCTGGCGGAGTGCGAGGTATGACTTCATGGAGCGGAGTGTTGGGGTGGTGCTCTTCCCAGAAATCATCTTGAGTGATTGGCGTCGTGGGACCGCTAATGCTAATCTGTTCACTACTCGTGGGAGCAGGCGATGATACCGGCTTGGGCATGATCTGGGGGAACTGAGGAAGGACTTCATCATCTTCAACATTGTCTTCACGACCAATGTCTTCAGCTGCGATGTGGTCAGCAGCTGGAATATCTTCAGACTCGTAAGCCTCTGTGGTAGCAGGCTCATGCACAACGAGACGACGCTCACGGTTGGTGGAAGCTGGAAGTGCAATAGAGATGGGCTCAACGAGTAGTGGTTCTTGGGGAACATGTTCTTTGCGAGAAGACTTTGAAGACTTTGTCTTCGGTTTCTTCTTAGATGGAGCATCATCAGAAGCTTCATGATGTTTATGCTTCTTGGCTTCAGCTTCAGCCAGCTTCGTCTTCTTCTGCTCAGAAGCTGCGAAAAGGACCTTTGGCTTCGAGCCAGTCATACTGGCAGGGAAGACAATGTTTGGTCTTTCCTGCCTTGGAGCTTCAGTTTCAACAGCGGCACGCTTCTTCTTCTTGGCAGCCAGCTTGGGGTCAATGCCTGGACGCCCAAGTGCTTTCCTCTTCAAGGCTTCATTATGAGCCTGAACGCATTTTGTAGCATAGTGCTTGAGGCGCTCTCTTGAGCCTTTGGCTTCATCATGGCGCTTAGCAAATTCAGCCTTGAGATCAGCCATCATTTTCTTGAAGTTCTGAACATCTGTGACGCTCAACTTGGCCATGTGCTTCTTGAAGACAGCCTTTTCATGGTCGATCTTGTTCTTCTGCTCAATGACCTTTTGCACAATTGCAAGTTCTTTGGCAATGTAGCCCTGGAATGTCACGCTGATGCCACTCGGAAGCTGCAGATCATCGAGGGTAAGAGAAGTATCTTCAAACCACTCGTCTATGAAGTTGTTGAGAATATCAGCGTCAAACAGAGGCAGATCATTGAAGATTTCGGCCTCCTGCTTGCTCTTGATCAGCATCTCAAGGGCATCATCATCTATATCTTCATCGCTTGATAGATCAACAATGTCTTCATCATTGCGAAAGATGTGTGCGGGAGCAAGTGCTCGCCCTGAGACCTTCTTGGGCTCCGCGGACTTCTTGGAGATACGTGAATGGTCCTTAGACTGCACACTGGATTCAAGAGGTGCAGACTGCAGTGGCTTCACCCTTGAAGCTTTTGGTGCAGCAGAAGATTTTGAAGCCTTTGCTTTCTTCATAGGCTTCGGAGGCTCTGGAACTTCTGCATGTTCCTCTTCATCAACAGCCACTTCAATGTCTGCCCTTTGCTCAGCGATATGTGAGAGAAGCCCATCGAGGCTATTGAAGGGACCAATGAGGTTTTGTTCAGCTTCTCGGCTGCCATCAGGCCTTGGAGCATCTGGACCTGGGTTGAAGTCAATCCCAAGTTCCTTCTTGTTTTGTACTGCTGAAGCCCTAGCAAACTGAAGATTGGCTTCAAACAGATCATCCTCATGACACCATAGAAGACTTGATGGGTCAGCATTTTTAGGTTGAGGTCCTCTGACCATGCAAGGAAACAAGCCTTTTGCAATGGCTTCGGCCTTGGTCTTGGGAATAAGCTTCTGTACACAATATCCGCCCATGGTGGCCTCACAGCATTCTTGTCAGCATACTCTAGTGTCACAAAGTGATAGAGAAACCATTGTTCGGCCCAATATCTGCGAATCCATTGAACTCTGGACTTGCGCTGACCATAGGTTTCTTCTGGATCAGATTTGTACTGCTCATATAGATCTGGTGGCAAGTCTAAAGCAGTGTTGTCCCGGCGCTGCCTGCCACCCTTCTTAGCAGATTTTCCTCCTACCATTGGCTTCAGACTGAATGGCTTCGCAGTTGTGTTTGGCTTCAGTCGGCTGGTCAGACAGGAGCTGGCTTCAGGTGATTCAATATGATGCTATAAAAACTCTGCAAATGAATGTAGACTATGAGAACCAAGGGATTCTCCCACGGACATGTACCTATGACAGCATTAGAGATGCGAGGGAAGGGAAAGAGGTCATATGCATTCTCAAAAGATTTTGAAGATAAATCAGTTTGAAGACATTGACCTCATAGTGCGAAGACATTCACTTAGCGATGTGAGTTGGTTCTAGATTTGTACGAATCCATGAATAAGTACAAGTGAGGAATCTAACTAGTTGGGATGCATAAGTGAATATACTTGCAAGTTATGAGATGCATAAAAGGAAAGATTCAGATTTAGAAGTGTAGAAACAACTTTTGGAAGATGTGGACAGTTCAACGGATCAAATAAACGGTAAAAAGTGAGTTCTTATTTACCGCAAGACGAACTACTAGACGAGAAGAAGAGATGCCGAGCAGTCCAATCTCCCGCGCCCTAACTTGGCGGCGAAAGACACCTACGGCGGTGGCGGGAGGAAGATGTCCGCGGCCGGCGTGAAGACGACGTCGGAGAAGTCACGGCAGCTAAGCGCTTCGTCTCCGGTGACGACTGATGCTAGCGGTGGTGCTAGGGTTTGATCGAGACGGCCAGGGGGAGAAGAGATAATGACCGCAGGGGTGAAGTATTTATAGGGAGGAGGGACGGCGCAGTGTAATTACTCAGGTGCCCCTGGCGGTCCACATCTGAAGGACGCGTGGCATGCATGCAACTTATTGAAGGTTGAGCCACGACCCCACGCACGCCTGGTTTGTCGGGTGGTCGTTCCGGCTTCTCCGGTTTTCAGGCAAAAAGGATAGAGATAATAAAGGTAGTTTTAAATGTGTGTCTCTGTATCTTCAGCTGACAAGGACACAGTGAAGACATTCGACACGTGTCAACAGAATGCATATGAAGAGACAGAGAGAGTTTGAGAGATAAGCATAGAAAGGGGTTAGGGTCCGACCACATTCACTTAGCGCAGAAAATGGCAATCTTGAAGACATAGCTATAAGTGAATGTTGTAGAGGACAGAACACACACACACACACACATATATATATATAAGTGAAGACCAAATCAACATTGCAAAGATAAACCTTGAAGATAAACCAATGTTGAAGACAAACCAATTATGAAGATAATGCAATCATGACGCCAAATGAAAATCTTCAAGAAAGATTGGTGGTGGCGTTACCCACCGTATAGGAAATATTAGACCCAGACACGACGCACAATTATCGTGGCGCTCCGAAGTCAAATTCCACATTAATGTATTCACACTCAGAGTGTATGTCTTCATGAATTGAAGACATACGTTACTTTGTGTGTTGCGCACCTTAGTCATCAATATGCATAAGCGTTAGGTTGTGTGTCCATTCACAGGACATTCGAGGATTCTAAAATATTTAGCTCACACCACAGCTTGCAAAACCTTTTCTCATCCAAGAGCTTCGTGAAGATATCTGCCAATTGCTCTTCAGTGTTGACGTGAATGATATCAATGTCTTCCTTCAACACATGATCTCTAAGAAAGTGATGACGTATCTGAATATGCTTTGTCTTCGAGTGCTGAACTGGATTGTGAGCGATCTTGATGGCGCTTTCATTGTCACAGTAGAGGGGCACATGCTTCAAGTTGATGCCATAATCCTTGAGGGTTTGCTTCATCCAGAGAAGCTGAGTGCAGCAAGATCCAGCAGCAATGTATTCATATTCAGCAGTGGAGAGTGATACATAGTTCTGCTTCTTTGAAGACCAACAGACAAGAGATCGTCCAAGAAAGTGACATGTGCCTGAAGTGGACTTGCGATCAACCTTGTCACCAGCATAGTCAGCATCTGAGAATCCAACTAGATCAAACTCTGAGCCCTTTGGATACCATAATCCTAGCGTTGGGGTGTGAGCCAAATATCGAAGTATTCGCTTCACCGCGAGGTGATGCGATTCCTTTGGTGCCGCTTGGAATCGCACACACATGCAAACGCTAAGCATTATATCTGGCCTAGATGCACATAAGTATAATAAAGAACCAATCATGGAGCGGTATACCTTTTGATCGAACTCTTTACCATTGTCGTCGGAGCTCAATTGACCTTTGGTTGGCATTGGCGTCGTGTACCCTTTGCAGTCTTGCATTCCAAACTTCTTCAGGCAATCTTTGAGGTATTTTTCTTGTGATATGAAGATGTCATTTCTCTGTTGATGGATTTGAAGACCAAGGAAGAACTTCAGCTCACCCATCATGGACATTTGATATTGCTCTTGCATCATATGCCCAAACTAACTCATCACTGTATCTCTTGTTAGTGCAGCCGAAGATAATGTCATCCACATAGATTTGGCATACAAATAGTTATCCATTATATGTCTTCGTGAAGAGAGTGGGATCGAGAGAACCAGGTCTGAAGCCTTTGCTCTTCAGGAAGTCTTTGAGTGTGTCATACCAAGCATGAGGTGCTTGTTTGAGGCCATACAGAGCCTTGTTGAGTTTGTAGACCATATCAGGACGCTTTGGATCTTCAAAACCAGGGGGTTGAGCTACATACACTTCTTCTTCAATCTTGCCATTGAGGAAGGCACTCTTCACATCCATTTGATACAGAATGGCTTCAAGCCTAGCCACAGGAGCAAAGGTTTCATCGAAGTCAATTCCTTCCACTTGTGTGTAACCTTGGGCAACGAGACAAGCTTTGTTTCTGACAACTTGACCATGCTCATCTTGCTTGTTGCAATAGATCCATTTGGTGCCAATAATATTGTGCTTGCGAGGATCAGGACGTTTGACTAGCTCCCAGACATTGTTCAGTTCAAACTATTGAAGCTCTTCTTGCATAGCTTGAATCCATTCAGGTTTCATGAAGGCTTCATCAACTTTCTTGGGTTCAGATATTGAGACAAATGCAAAGTGTCCACAGAAATTTGCTAGTTGTGTAGCTCTTGATCGAGTAAGAGGACCAGGTGCATTGATACTATCGATGATCTTCTCAATCTGAACTTCATTGGCAACTCGAGGATGAACAGGGCGAAGACTTTGCTCTTGTTGATTATTTTCTTCATCTTCAGCATTGGCTTCAGACTGAGCATTGTCTTCATGTTGATTAGGTGCTGAAATGATGATTTCTTCTTCAGCCTGTTCCTCGGTGGGTATGATTTCTCCAGTACCCATTAGCTTGATAGATTCACTAGGAGAGGCTTCATCTAGCACATTTGGCAGGTGCTCTCTTTGCGAGCCGTTAGTCTCATCGAACCGCACATCTATAGTTTCAACCACTTTATAGTGAAAGAGGTTGAAGACTCTGTAGGTGTGCGAATCCTTTCCGTAACCAAGCATAAAACCTTCATGTGCTTTCGATGCAAATTTGGAAGTGTGATGTGGATCTTTGATCCAACACCTAGCACCGAAGACTTTGAAATAGCTAACGTTTGGCTTCTTACCAGTGAGTAGTTCATAGGATGTCTTCTTGAAGAACTTATGAAGATAAACTTTGTTGATGATATGGCATGTAGTATCAATGGCTTCAGGCCAGAACTTTCTTGGAGTCTTGTACTCATCAAGCATCGTACGAGCCATCTCAATAAGGGTCATGTTCTTGCGCTCCACGATGCCATTCTGCTGAGGTGTGTATGGAGCAAAGAGCTCATGAGTGATGCCCAATGTATCAAGATAAGTGTCGAGGCCAGTGTTCTTGAATTCTGTGCCATTGTCACTCTTGATGTGCTTGATCTTGATGCCATAGTTGGTCATGGCACGGTTGGCGAATCGTCTAAAGACATCCTGCACTTCAGTCTTATAGAGTATTATGTGCACCCAAGTGTATCTAGAATAATCATCAACAATAACAAAGCCATAAAGATGTGCAGTGGTAGTAAGGGTAGAGTAGTGAGTAGGGCCAAATAAGTCCATGTGAAGCAGCTCGAAGGGGCGTGATGTAGTCATGATTGTCTTCGAGGGATGCTTGGCCCTAGTCATCTTCCCGGCTTCACAAGCACCACATAGATGATCCTTCTTGAACTTGATGCCCTCGATGCCAATGATATGCTTCTTCTTCATGAGAGTGTGCAAGTTCCTCATGCCCGCATGTCCTAGCCTTTGATGCCAAAGCCAACATTCTGAAGCTTTTGCTAGAAGACATACGGCAAGCTATGGTCCTGCGGAGAAATCTACCATATACAGATCACCTCTTCGATAACCTTCGAAGACTAGAGATTTGTCAGTTTCCATAAGCACAAGGCAACGATATTTTCCAAAAATCACAATCATGTTCAGATCACAAAGCATTGAGGCGGACATTAAGTTGAAACCAAGGGATTCAACAAGCATCACTTTATCCATGTGTTGATCCTTTGAGATTGCAACTCTACCTAGGCCCAATACCTTGCTTTTACCGGTGTCAGCGAATGTGATGTGGCTTTTAGTAGATGGACGTAGGGTTGAATCCATGAGAAGAGTTCGATCACCAGTCATGTGGTTAGTGCATCCACTGTCCATTATCCACTCAGTAGCTTTCGGAGTCGTACCCTACAGTGCAGTTAGTGGGATAGGCTTCACCAAGAGTATTGTGAAGCACAAACATATAATGAACAAGCATACTATCAAAGTTAAGATTCTTGTTTGGTAAGATAGGATGCTCGTCAAGAAATCCTGGGACGAAATACATGGTAAGACCATTTTGGCATTTTATCATGCGTCCCACAAGATGTTTTAGGTCCCCAGCATTGTCTTTAGAAGTCAATGATTTCTGGCTGGAGACCGTTTCCTGCAAGAGAAGTTAATTCTTCTTTACCACCCACATCTTAAGGGGTGGCTTAGAAGCAATGAGTCTAAGTGCAACATCTGAGAACTTTGGCTTTGGAGCCCTAGCAAATAGTTTTGCAGGAGGTGAATAGTACTCAAATGAATATGCAGAAAAGTTCTTTGATCTGTGAACATAGCGGTTAGATGAAACACGCTCATATTCATGAGTCAGATGATAATCTCCCTGCAAAACATTGGCATTAGGGTGACCTTGTGAGGTCCTCTGTCTGTATGAAGCCTTTGGGCCATATGAAGACTTTGGTCTGGGGTTTGTCTTCTTCCCTGGTGGTGTCATGATGACATTCACAGGAAGTTTCTCAAGACAACTCTTGGGAACCCAGATCTTCTTCAAAGTTGGTCCATTCCTGCACTTAGTACCAATAAACCTGGCAAACACTTCACCATTCTGATTTTTGAACAGCTTATAATTGGAGTCAAAAGACTCATCAATGATAATAGGGTTAGCACAAGTGAAGCCAGATAAAGTGGATGGATCTACAGAGGGATCCTTTGCAGCAACCCACGTGGTTTTGGGGTACTGCTCAGGCTTCCAGTAAGAACCATCAGCATTCATTTTCCTCTCAAAACCAACACCCTCTTTCCTAGGGTTTCGGTTCAGAATCTATTTCTTGAGGACATCACATAGTGTCTGATGCCCTTTGAGGCTTTTGTACATGCCTGTTTCAAGCAATGTCTTCAACCTGGCATTCTCATCAGCAATAGTAGTGGTATTCTTAGAAGAGGGGTTAGTTACCACATCAGCAGTTGAAGATATTACAACATCAGAGGCAGTAGAACATTCAGCAACGGAGACAGCATTATCACGCTCAAGGCATTTTAAACATGGTGGTACAAAATCTTCCTGAGCGGAATTGATCTGTTGAGCGAGTAGTGAATCGTTCTCCTTTTGAAGATCTTCATGAGACGCTCTCAGTTTCTCTAGATCTTGCTTCCTTTGAAGATAATCATAGGAGAGCTTCTCATGAGTAGCTGAGAGGGTTTCATGACGACTTTCGAGTTCTTCGTACTTAATGCGAAGATTTTTTATGTCTTCGATTAAGGACTGAGTTCGATTCATTTCCTCGAACAACAGGTCATCGCTTTTGTCTAACAGTTTTTTAATGTGTTCCATAGTAGTTTGTTGTTCAGTTGCAATTTTAGCAAGGGTCTTATAGCTGGGTTTGGATTCACATTCAGAGTCATCTTCACTGGAGGTTTGAAAGTAAGCATCGCGTGAGTTTACCTTGGCACCTCGTGCCATGAAGCAGTAGGTCGGAGCAGAATCGTCCTCATCATCGGCTTCAGCATCGGGGGCGAAACCATTGTCTTCAGTGTTGAAGGTAGACTTGGCGACGAATGCCGAAGCTAGAGCCAGGCTTGCCACGCTTGAATCAGACTCCTCCTCAGACTCCACCTCTGCCTCCTCAGAAGCTGACTCCTCCTCTGAATCCATCTCCTTGCCAATGAATGCACGAGCCTTGCTAGATGAGCTCTTCTTGTATGATGAAGACTTTGATGAAGACTTCGAAGATGACTTTGATGATTTCTTCTTTTTCTTGTCGTCAGAATCATATTCCTTCCTCTTCTTCTTTTTCTTGGCTTCCTTGTCCCACTGAGGACATTCAGATATGTAGTGGCCTGGCTTCTTGCATTTGTGGCATGTTCTCTTCTTGTGGTCACGAGAGGAAGCCTCATCATTCTTGGAACTGGATCTTGAAGACTTTCCGAAGCGATTCTTCTTGGAAAACTTTTGGAACTTCTTTACAAGCATTGCTAGCTCTCTGCCAATGTCTTCAGGATCTCCAGAACTGCAGTCAGATTCTTCTTCAGATGAGGAAACAGTTTTGCCTTCAAAGCACAGGATCGGCCATAGTTGGGGCCATAGATATCTCTCTTCTCAGATGATGCGGCTTGAAGCTACGTCAGTATTTCCCCAAAGAGGAAGGGATGATGCAGCACAGCGGTGGTAGGTATTTCCCTCAGTGATGAAACCAAGGTTATCGAACCAGTAGGAGAACCAAGCAACACTACGTAAACAGCACCTGCACACAAATAACAAATGCTCGCAACCAGACGTGTAAAAGGGGTTGTCAATCCTTTTCGGGCAACGGCGCCAGAAATTGGCAAACGGACGTGAGAGAGTAGTAAATATTGATAGATCGAACGCCAAATAAAATAAAGTGCAGCAAGGTATTTTTGTATTTTTGGTTTAATAGATCTGAAAATAAAAGTTGCAAATAAAGAAAAGAGCGAATAGCAAAATAGATCTTGAAAGCAAATATATTGGAAAAGAGACCCGGGGGCCGTAGGTTTCACTAGTGGCTTCTCTCGAGAAAAATAGCAAACGGTGGGTGAACAAATTACTGTTGGGCAATTGATAAAACTTCAAA
The DNA here is from genome assembly GCA_011799875.1 of Thinopyrum elongatum. Lineage (NCBI taxonomy): Eukaryota > Viridiplantae > Streptophyta > Magnoliopsida > Poales > Poaceae > Thinopyrum > Thinopyrum elongatum. The sequence goes on along the minus strand of CM022300.1, from coordinate 579,900,657 downwards.
TAATCATGACGATATCCAGGCAATGATCATTATATAGGCATCACGTCCAAGATTAGTAGACCGACTCCTGCCTGCATCTACTACTATTACTCCACACATCGACCGCTATCTAGCATGCATCTAGTGTATTAAGTTCATGGAGAAACGGAGTAATGCAATAAGAACGATGACATGATGTAGACAAGATCTATTTATGTAGAAATAGACCCCATTGTTTTATCCTTAGTAGCAACGATACATACGTGTCGGTTCACCTTCTGTCACTGGGATCAAGCACCGTAAGATCGAACCCACTACAAAGCACCTCTTCCCATTGCAAGATAAATAGATCAAGTTGGCCAAACAAAACCCAAATATCGGAGAAGAAATACAAGGCTATAAGCAATCATGCATATAAGAGATCAAAGAAGACTCAAATAACTTTCATGGATAAAAAGATAGATCTGATCATAAACTCAAAGTTCATCGGATCCCAACAAACACACCGCAAAAAGAGTTACATCATATGGATCTCCAAGAGACCATTGTATTGAAGATCAAGAGAGAGAGAGGAAGCCATCTAGCTACTAACTACGGACCCGTAGGTCTACAAAGAACTACTCACGCATCATCGGAGAGGCACCAATGGAAGTGGTGAACCCCTCCATGATGGTGTCTAGATTGGATCTGGTGGTTCTGGACTCTGCGGCGGCTGGAATTGATTTTCGTCGACTCCCCTAGGGTTTCTGGAATATTGGGGTATTTATAGAGCAAAGAGGCGGTTCGAGGGGCACCCGAGGTGGGCACAACCCACCAGGGCGTGCCTGGGCTCCAGGCGCGCCCTGGTGGGTTGTGCCCCCCTCGAAGCACTCCCCAGGCGCTTCTCCAGCCCACTTGATGTCTTCTGGTCCAAAAAAATCCACAAAAAGTTTCGCTGCGTTTGGACTCCGTTTGGTATTGATTTCCTGCGATGTAAAAAACATGCAAAAAATAGCAACTGGCACTTGGCACTATGTCAATAGGTTAGTACCAAAAAATGATATAAAATGACTATAAAATGATTGTAAAACATCCAAGAATGATAATATAACAGCATGGAACAATAAAAAATTATAGATATGTTGGAGACGTATCATCAGACAGCTGGAACTCATGTGTGTTGAGCCTCTCAAGTATGTCAGATGGATCAAGATCTTTGAAGTCAGGGCGTTCTTGAATCATCAGGGCCAAAGTGTCAAATGAGCTGTCAAGTGATCTCAGTAGCTTCTTCACAATTTCATGTTTGGTGATCTCAGTGGCGCCAAGTGCACGAAGCTCATTTGTGATATCAGTGAGGCGATCGAACATGAGCTGAACGTTCTCATTGTCGTTTCTCTTGAAGCGGTTGAAGAGATTGCGAAGTACATCAATCCTTGAATCTCTCTGTGTTGAGACGCCTTCGTTGACCTTGGACAGCCAGTCCCAGACTAGCTTCACAGTTTCCAGAGCACTCACACGGCCATACTGCCCTTTGGTCAGATGACCACAGATGATGTTCTTCGCAGTTGAGTCCAATTGTGCGAAACGCTTGACATCTGCAGCGGTGACACCTTCACCAACTTTGGGAACACCAGTCCTGATGACATACCAGAGGTCGATGTCAATGGCTTCAAGATGCATGCGCATCTTATTCTTCCAGTAGGGGTAATCGGTGCCATCAAAGACGGGGCACGCAGCGAAGACCTTGATTATTCCTGCAGTCGACATAGCTAAAACTCCAGGTGGTTAAACCGAATCACACAGAACAAGGGAGCACCTTGCTCTGATACCAATTGAAAGTGCTAGTTATCGACTAGAGGGGGGTGAATAGGCGATTTTTATGAAAGTCTTCAAAACTCGAGGTCTTTGAAGACAAACAATCAAATTGAACCTATATGATATGCAGCGGAAGATAAACTACACTAGACAGACCATAGTCAAGTGAGCATAGTAATGAAAGCACGAAGACTAAATAGCAGCTAGGTAGTACAGATCGGAATGGAAGACAGAATGAAGCCAAACAAGTAATTGTCTTCACATAGTGAAGTCAAACAGATCAGGCAAACAAGGCAATGACTTCACGAAGACAAACTGAATGTAAAGGAAGTGAGGGATAGAACTAGTAGCTTGGTGAAGACACAGATTTGGTAGACCAGTTCCAGTTGCTGTGACAACTGTACGTCTGGTTAGGGAGGCTGAGATTGAACTCAGAAGACCACATCTTCACCTTATTCCCCTTGAGCTAATTAAGGACACCCAGTCCTCGCCCAATCACTCTGGTAAGTCTTCAAGGTAGACTTCCAAACCTTCACAGACTCCGTTCACCGGCGATCCACAATGACTCTTGGATCCTCAGAACATGACGCCTAACCGGCTGGAGGATGCACAGTCCTCAAGTGTAACAAGTCTTCAGATCACGCGGACAGAAAGACTTCAGTGATGCCTAACACTCTTTGGCTCTGGGTGTTTTGGGCTTTGTCCTCGCAAGGATCTTTCTCTCAAAGGCTTCGGAGGTGGGTTGCTCTCAAACGACAAAAGCCGTGCACTAACTCTGAGCAGCCACCAATTTATGGTGAAGGGGGTGGGCTATTTATAGCCAGGAGGCAAACTGACATGATATGTCCGAAATGACCCTGGGTCACTAAGGAACCGACATGTGTCCAATGGTCGGATTTCAAACACACGCGGCAGCTTGGCTTGGGCTACAAGCAAAGCTGACTCATCCAACTCTGTATAAGATTTGCTCTCATTGTCTTCGCTCGAAGACAAAGGATTTGGGTTGAGCATCACGTCAGTCTTCTGACTTTGTTCACTTGGACCCCACTTAACTGTGCGGTGGTTCCTATGACTCAAGAAAGAAGAAAATGAAACTACGAAAGAAACTATGTTTTCGCACTCCATAGTCTTTAAGTGAATGTCTTCACACGTCATTAACTTCAGCGTGAATGTCTTCACGAACCACCATTGTCTTCAATATCTTCATACATTTTTTGGGGTCATCTCTGATAGGAAAACTGAATCAATGAGGGACTTCTTCCTATGTTATCCTGCAATTCTCACAAACACATTAGTCCCTCAACCACGTTTGTCGTCAATACCCCAAAACCAACTAGGGGTAGCACTAGATGCACTTACACTCCTCCTCACAGTCCAGCTCTGCTATCTCCGCTGCCTGAGTCGTCTTCGGCGCATCAGCCGTCTCCGCCGCCTCAGCGGACTCTAACGGAGGAGGCCCCTCAGCAGAATCCTCATCTGCCTCAGCTATCTCCGGTGTGTCAGCCATCTTCGGCGCGTCAGCGGGCTCCGACGCGTCAGCGGGCTCCGCCGCCACAGCAACAGCGGAAGAGAGGCGCCGTCGCTCCGGCGGCTAGCAGCACAATAGGCAAGAAATTCAGAGCTGGTCCAAGCCTCAGGGCTCCTCCAAAGTTACCATATGAGAGGACTGACGAGGAAAACAAGGACATCGTGGATGCCGAAGTGCGGGCCCATTTTGAACAGAAACGTCCACCTCCGAAGGAAATAATAGATCCGGTGAAAATGAAGCGCACTCTGGATGCCCTTAAGCGACCACCACCGCCTCCACCGCGATCCAACTATGACCGCTGTGTTGCAAAGACATATGATGAAGCGCGGCGGTCGGGAAGTACTACCAGTGCTGCAAGACGAAGTGGGAAAACAATTCCCCAGCTCGGCGAACAGAAGAAGCAATCGTGCCCCCCGCTCAAGGTGTCTAGTGATATCGCTAATCATCCGGGGCTAGCGCCCGGTACCACTCTTGGTGATTACGTGGGCGATGATGTACAGTTTGAAATGACTGAGGTAGTAGCGCCCTTTAGATACGAGCACAGGAAGCCTCTCGTCAAACCTTATCAGCTCCCGCATCTACCAACGATGATGCGAAGATTGCATGACTGGTACTTGGAAACCTGCAGCAAGGATGGGACCGACAGTATATTGCTGGGAATTAAAGATGAGCACGACTTCGTTGGAGTTGAGGTGATGCCTGTTGAATTTGTGGAATTATTTCAGGCATTCAATCAAGACGCCCTCGACAAACAACTCATTAGTTGCTACTGTCTGTAAGTATTATTTCTGTAATTAAGTCTCTAGCTCAGCTCGTTCATTGCATGTATATATAATTATCCTCGCTATATTATGCAGATTGAAAATCGTCGAATGCAAAAGAGGACAAATCTATGACATTGGGTTCATTAGCCCAAATACCGTAAATGAATGGACGGTACAAAACAGAGTTGAAGATACTGAGGAAAACTTGCTAAAAGCGTTCCTTTGACATCAAAACAAAAGGGAAATACTCTTTCCTTACAACTTCAAGTGAGTGTTACTGTCTTGTGCATATTCGGTTTCGCTTACTCGAGGTTAAGTACTGTAATTGATGAGTTATGTGTGTGCAGATTTCACTTTATTCTGCTATCCATTAAGCTTGACGGGGGAGTAGTAACTGTCTTAGACTCGAGACGTAAAGATCCTAAGGATTATGCGGACATGAGTGAAATGCTCCAGAAGTAAGTTCAATCATTGTCGCACCATATCGGCAACTTTCATTCATTTCCTGATATCAAGTAATCATTTTCTTTGCCGGGCAGGGTTTGGAAAAAGTTCACCGGAATGGTTCCGGGTCTGAAGGAGCTGCGATTTACACACCCCAAAGTAAGTAGTACTAGCTAGTTCCGCGCATCTCTCATTGATTCTAGTTTCATCAATACCATTATCATGCTTGATTATCAGTTTGATTGAAATCTATTCTCGTAAAGTGCTTGTGGCAGGCAGGCGGGAATAATTTATGTGGATACTACGTTTGCGAGTTCATGCGCCACTCGGCCTCTGAGCGGGGCTACTCTGACAAACAATTTGAAGTACGTAAACAATATTCACAATTTTATTTTATTACCATCAATTGTGTTGAGTTTCATTCCTATATATGTATTGACCCCCCTTCTTTAAATTAGATGTGGGAGATGCGGAAAGAACTCCTACCAAGTGATCGCATACGAGCAATTCAAGAGAAATTGGCGGGATACTTTCTTGACCACGTCATACATGAAAAGGGAGAATACCATACGGAAATTCAAATGGATTTTCGGTAGATGATGTCAGGGATCGTAAGAGATGTTATATTGTATATATGTAGTAGCTTCGGATAGATATACGAAAACTTGTTGTTCGACCAAGCATGGAGAAAGAGAGGTCACTTCTCTCTATATATGTTCATGACGATCTTGTGTAATTAATGGTTCCTTCATTTGCGAATATTGTTTACGTACCATCAATTGTGTCGAGTTCTCTCTATATGTAGTAGGTAGCGTCGACCAAGCACGGAGAAAGAGAGGTCACTTCTCTCTATATGTAGTAGCTAGCTAACATAATATGAAACCCCTGAACCCTCCAAAACCCCTAAACCCCCCTTTCAAAAAAAAACCAGCACCTGGGAGCTGCTGACGCGTGGCTGCCTTTTAGTCCCGGTCGGTGTTACCAACCGGGACTAAAGGTCCTCCTGCCTGGGCGCCCCACAGCGGCCACATGGAGCTCCTTTAGTCCCGGTTCGTAGGCCAACCGGGACTAAAAGTGAGGGGCTTTAGTCCCGATCGTTTTGTCCCGGTTGCAGAACCGGGACTAAAGGCCCTCTGGAACCGGGACAAGTGCCCTGTTTTCTACTAGTGATAATATCCGACGGAGCAGAAAACCATCAGATCCCTCGGTAGGGTACCTGGCGTAGCTGCATGTCATAGATCGGAGATCACAGGGAGAATTTACCTAGGTTCGGGCCTCCATGGTGGAGTAAAACCCTACGTCCTGCTTACTGTTGTTTATTGATGGTGGGTATACCTCGCGCGAGGTATTATAGAGAGATGTATGATTCTACCGAGAGTTGTTTCTGCGAGAGTAGATAGGAATGAGTACCCCCTAGCCTCCCTTTATATACACGATGGAGGCTTGGATTTTACAAAGAGAGATGCGGCCTAGGTCACCGTCGTCATCATCTTGGGGAGCAAGCTAATCCAGGGACGTCTATCCCTTCCTCCGGGCTCCCTCCCGTCGTTGGATCCATTTTGGGCCTACCGGCAGGCCTGCTACTCGGCTCCTTCTTGGCGAGCCATCCCCGATGTATGACACCTTCAGTAGCCCCCGAGCGCGTTGAAGCTCACGGAAGTTGTTCTTCAAGATCTCCGGCGTGCTCTTTTCTTTGTAGTGCTTGGTCTTTAAAAGATCTCCCTTGGGGAGCTTGGTGCTTCAGAAATCCTGGTGGATGGCCTGCAGCAAGGATTTTGGGAGTGTTCCTGCTGCGGATGGTGCTTCTGGACGGAACTCGCGGGGAATCGGAGCCCTACTCTATGTGGACTGAAGAGTAGCGCCTCTGCCTTGTCAAGTCTTGTCAAACTGGTCATTGGACTGTTGGTTCTCTTCCGCCACGATGAGGGTGCCTGGAGTTTCACACCCACATCTCGAGAAATGGCAACTGTAGGAGTAGTGGGATGTGTGTCGCGAACATTAAGCCCCATCGTTCGGCGCTTACCGCGGTAATTATAAAAAGGGGGAAAAGAGTGGTAAATCTCTCATTCTGCCTTCATCTTTTTCTTCTTACTCGCGACTCTGCTGAGCTCCTTGATCTCCGCTTTCACCATTGCTACATACGTGATATTTGTGTCCCTGGTTTCCTCCCCTGAGCCTGAGAGGATGACGAAGCCGAAGGCTGGCACGTCCCGGGGCCACGGGAAAAGCTCTGTTCATGCGACCTAGGCCGGGGAGCGGAAGCAGAAAAGGGATAGCACCGCCGAGGAGCTGGCGAAGCAGAAGAAGGCCAAGAAGACCACCGACAAGTGGTTTTCCTCGGCCGCCTCGGAGGCGGAGGTCAGAAGGTTGAAGACGGAGGGGTCATTTCCGACGAACCTGGCATACCGGATACCCGCAAAGGGAGAAATCCCTCCAATGCTGGTCACCGACGTGCGCGCGCTCCACCAAGATGTTCTCGGTCGCAGGCTTGGTTTCCCCACCACAAGTTCATGCGGGAACTCCTCTTTTTCTTTGGATGTCAGCTTCACCGCTTGACGCCAACCGGAATTCTCCACATTGCCAACTTCACTACCTTTTACAAGTGCTATCTCGGGATGGCTCCTCGCTTTGAGTTATTCCGTCATTTCTTCTGCATTCGAGTGCAGACGAATGGCAAGGCCATTCGTGGCCTCGTAGGGTTGAGCCTTCAGCCGCGGCCGTCCTCCAAATTCTTCCCCATGCCATTTCCCAAGTCTCTGTGAGCCTGGCACAAGAACTGGCTTTACGCCTCCGGCCTCAGCAACAGCCTGCTGGCCTTCGTCAGTGGGGCTCCGAGGCAACTTCTCTTCTGGGATTCCCTTGACGTCCTTTACAAAGACACCCAGTTGCTTGTTGATGCCACAGCGCGCCTGAAGACCGACGGCTTGGAAAGGATCCACATCTTGAGGACCTGGGTGCAACGCCCTATCCTCCCACTGCGAGCCCAAGAGGCGCTGATGTATTCGTACAAGGGGCAAGAGGATCCCATGCGGGTTTCCCCTTATGAGCTTGAGGAGGAGGAGATCCGCCGTCGGATTAGTATTCTGGCCGGCCTAGATGCCGACACGGTTTCCATGGAGGTCAAGGTGGAGCCCTTCTACCATGAGGCTCCCCTCAGCGAGGTATGCTTCTTCTTTGCCGCTCTCTTTTGGGCGTGAGTGACAAACTTCGTCTTCTAAACCCTTTCTCTGTCTCGCAGGGCTTCGCAGATTTCGACGCTTTTCAATTGAAGCCCCGCTTCCGGGCCAGGAGCTCGACCCAGTCATGTTGAGGCTGCTGGAGCCCGCACTGTTGGAGGTCCTGAAGGTAGGCAAGGCCTCTCCCAAGAAGAGAGGCATGGTCGCCGCGACCTCCACACAGGGTGGAGAAGAGGGAGAACCGAACAGCGAGGCCATCCTTGATGACGATGTTACCCCTCCTCTCAAGGATAGGGGGCGAGGCTGCCGCAAATACCGTTGACGAGGTCGATGAGGCAGCCTCCCTGGAGGAGGTCACCATGTTTGAGGAGACAGGGGAGACGTCGAGCAGGCCGGGGAGCAGTGTTGAGGTGGGCTCCACTGGTCCTGGCACGACGGGCGCGTTGCCGTTGGGCCGTGAGCCCAGAGCCCCCTTCTACGCTCCTCATCCTGGTGGACGTGCCGCCACCGCCGAGGAAATGAAGAGCTCTCCAGCGGGGTCCCGTAGGTCTTCAGTTTCTCTCGCAAGTGTTCATTTCCTTTTTCACCTGCATATCTTGATCGTTGTCTTGTGTACTCTCAGGGCGGGCCTAAGCTCCGTGGCTCCAACGGCAGCCTCCGCGGTGGGTGTTCAGGGTGCGCGCCCAAGGACCAGCAAGAGGCCTCCGCCTGGCGATGGTAAGGCTCTTAGCTTGAATTTTTTTTTTTTCTGCCCTGGTTCATATTCGGAGGGATTCTGACCTCCTGAATCTTGATAGTCTGAAACACTGCTGTGGCAAAACTGGAGTACGCAAATATATGCACCTCAAGAGAAGGCCAAATTTCCAGTCGATCAACAGCCAGAACAAATCTCCCGCCAACAACAGGCAAAGCCGGTCACATGTTCTGGTGATTATAACTACATGAAACTACTAAAGTAGTATAACCATATTAGCTGGGCATGTATCTAGTTAGACAGGTGCATCCACCTGCTGTCAGAGCCTACCTCGCCTCCTCTGACGGAGAAAACGATGATCAACACACACCACCTCACTTCACTCTAATCCGCTCCCGATGAATACAGACATCACACGACATCTAAAGCTACATGATGTCCATGGGAACACTCCCGCTGGCCATTCTTGAGTGCACTCACCCCAGCAGAGACAGCAGGCTGGTCCTCTGCGCAAATATCATCTGAGCTTTTTATGTGGCTTAGCGCCCTCTTGGCGTAAACTGTAAAGGCGATGGTGAGGACAACGGCGACGACGAACGAGATTATGTTGTATGTTAGCTCCACTGGCGTCATCTTATACTTGCCATACTTCACATCGGCCAACGTGCGTATTAGCCGTCCGCTGCATAAGCATTAGCAAGATTAGTAACTCATCAATACTTTTGGAATCCAGATTTGAGTGCAGTCAGCAACTCATACAAAGATAAGAAGCTCCTCCTTGCATCTGGATAATGGCCTTGGGTAATACAATCAGGTGGGGCTACCTCAAATCCAAAATGCATGATGCCTATAAAGTGTGTGCATTCAAACTTCTCTACCTTTGACCGCTAACTGATAAAAAAAATTTACTTAAGACTTGTTTGGCAGCAACCATACCATCAGATTTGGCATAGAAAATAATTTCAGTCAACTTTTTTGTTATAATTTATTCGCATATACATATAAAAATTAATGGTACTTCTGGAAATCAATTTGATGAAAAGTCAAGCTTCTCTCTGTTTGGGTTGGTTACAACTCGCCATCCTTATCAATATTGCTACAATCTAGCAGCAAAAAAAAACTAATACAGTTTTTTCCTACTTATCAAGAGCAAAATGTATTATGAAGCTCGTCTACCAAATACTGCTCCACTGTTGAACTCTATTGGAAAATAATCGGTTAATGGTCGCCAATCCATGTACTACTCCACGACAATTATTTTGGAACGGAGGGAGTATTTGTTAAGGGCATTAATCAGATGACAGATGCACATTATGGGTGGGGGGGGGGGGGGCAGATATAAACCTAGATGGCCTCAATACCTCAATAGTCATGACAAAATGATGCACAATTGACTAAATCATTATCTGTAATGTGAATATCTGTATATACCTATAGATATAGATGAATGCCTCAGGTACCATTCCGGCAACTGAACCACATAGGTAAGGATTGAACTTGATTTCTGTCACGGTTACTGCATAGTTAAAAATTGTATATGGAAATGGTGAGATTCTGAATAGTGCAACAACTCGAAACTGCTGGAACCAATTCCCTTCGCCAGCAAGCTGTATTAGAGCTATCTGCTGAGGCCATCTCTTTAACCATGCCTGCATTAAAAAAGGAACAAAACGGATAAGAAGAAGATTAAGGCATAGCTCCTTAGTGAAGAGATGCAAGTCCAAGAAATTTTACATGTAGACGTTCGCGGAACAATGAGCCGATCCAATATGATGCAATCATGCCAAGTGTAGTCCCAACCATAATAATCAAGAAACCCCAGCCATAACCGAAGATCATTCCTGCTAACCACATAGACGGTCCAGAAGGGACTAAGATGAGTGGGAGGAGAGCCAAAGATGCGACGAGGACAAGAGCCAATACTGGACGGCCAAAGGCACTTGCTTCCCATTGCATGATTGGCAACAGAACCTGCAACAAACAGAAGAATATACATAAATATTAACGTAGATGTTCTGTTTCAACAACTCGAACCAAAATGTTTTCCTAAAAAAATAAAGGGAATAAGATCAAAGAGTGCACATGCACAACATAGCTAAGAAATATGACACAGTTGATATTGTCATAAATACAAATAAAATTTCCCTCAAAGTTCAGTATGCCACATATGCACTCACCACGCAAATAGCATTCTAATTATACGACCCAACCAGAATATCAATGTCAATGTACTAGTCTAACAGTAATTCCTAACAATTACAAGCTGAACTCTGAACATATGCTTGAGAGCTAAGCATATGTGACAAAAGGAAACATACAACAGACATGTTCGACAAAGACCAAAAGTATTAAGTTAAAATGCATCACTGGTGTTGGTTCAAGTATATTAAAGGACAACCAACAAATTTAAATGAGCAGTGTGATAATGGCTTCACGCTCTGTGATTGTCCCATGGAATTTATAGATGCATGCCACCTCAAAGTTCCTGACTATAGTAAGAAAAAAAAACTATGGACTAAGAGTGACTAAGCAAAAGATCACTGCCCAAAATGGCAATTACTACTAAAGAGCCAGCCAACAAGCAAACATCAGTTGGTTCTGAAAGGCATTTTGTGAAATTCAGTGAAAGGTAACCAGAAGAAAAGAAGTCTACTGACCTAAAATTCAGTTGGCCTATGCCTAAAATTACCCTCAAAGGTAGAGATTTTCTTTTCACAGAAAGTATCAGTAGCTCACCTTCTGAAAGGCAAAGGGGACTCCATATTTCACGAAGATACAAGATGCTGATATAAGAAGGAAGCAGCCAAGCAGAACTTTCATCCACCAAATGAAGTGTCTTGACTTTGGTTGCTCAGGCAAAATTTCTGTGTGGTTGTCAGCTGTTGCATGTTGAGCAGGTGTCACCAGCCTCGCACATTCATCGTCCTTTATGTTTTGCTCAGAACGCTCGATTCCATTGCGTGATGCCACAGCTGAAGAGCTTGGCATGCTTACGACCGTTTCACCATCTCTGTTTAAAAGCCAAGAAATATTAGGAAATAAAGGTACTGATACTGCACACGAACAAATCTTATTAATTTGTGTCATAGATGTCGGGTTAAGGTTGACATGAAATTAGGAATGGAGATCTGTGCTACAAGGATTCCTAAATTAATCCTAGGCTCAGGAGACAGACACCTGTTATTTCTAAAACCATGATACTTCGCCGCAGGGAACCCAAGCAACGACCCAAAGGAAAATAAACTTATATAATCTGAAGCCAATATCAGAATGTAACATACTCATAAGTTGCCTGAATTATTCTTGAATCTCGGTCACCTTTCTAGACCCTTGGATCAACATCCTACCATATTCATCCCAAATCCCAACCAACCTCACCCCACATATCAAACTAAGAACTGCAGATATAAGTTTGCTAAAATTGTGAACTTACAATACTACAGATTTTCTGTCTATGAGATGTACAATTTTTAAGGAAACAGAGATTTCCCGAAACTTTCGACAGACAGCCGTGAATGAGGAAAAGGATAACATAAAGCAAGCGTAGCATCGTTAGGTACTAAGAATCTGAAAAGGATCGCTCCTCTTTGCTGTCATTCCTCCTAAATTTCGAATGCATGGGTCATGTCGAAATATAGCTGGTGCACGGGATTAGGCTAGTAATACAGGTAATCCCATGCCCCACAGCTCTAATCAATGGTGGGTAGGCGGCAGCGTGAAATGATCCCCATTCCGGAGCCACCGCCCAGACAGACAGGGTTGGATGGCCAGCTGCAGGACAGGAGCAGAGTGAAGGGCAGCAGGTGGGGTGGGGGCCAGTATGGCAGACAAGAGAGAGCCACACAAAAATCTTAGTACTACGAGTACTTTATTTAATCGTTTTTGTTCCAACAAACTAGTAACAAAGGTGGATGGGAATAATAATAACCAAACAATAATACCACTAGCAAAGTTAGATCACTCCATTCCCGCTCGCTTGGAAGGCGGCCTCGAGATGGTACCAGCTACAGCAAACTAATCCGCGATTTGGCGTGCCTAAACCTATATTTGGGGTGGTAACAAGGGAATAACAGATTGATAAACCTCCGAATGGGAATTTGGCCGCGACCTAACTACCACCTAAGCCCTGACGCCCAGAGAAGACGAACCATCCGCCGGAATCGCTCGCCCAAAAATGAAAATCCGAGCAGGAAAAATAAATAAAAGCAGCAGAGACCGCGGTGGCCGGAGAGGTGCGGGTTACCTGGCTGCCTCCCCGGGCTCAATGTCGAGAGGGAGGACGCGTGCCATGCCGAGGAGTACTAGACGGACGGAGATCGATCCAGAGCTTCGCTTCTTCCTCCTCCTCCTCCCCCTTTCCGTGGTTTGTTTCTGGAAGCTCGCGGCGGAGGGGAACAATGAAAGCAGCCGAGGGAGGGAGGGAGAGGGGAAAAGAGAGAGAGCGCGTACTGCGAGAAACAAAAAGCAAAAAGGATGGGCGGGGCGTGGAAAGTACCGCAGTGCCCCGCACTAGTGGCGGGTTGGTTAGCACAGGTGGACGGCCGGACGAAACTGCCCCTGCCCTCGGGAAAGCGGAATATTCGCCGGGGTGCGACTGGTGTCTCTGGTGCGGCGGGTCCACCCGGGGAGCCGAGCTGCGGAGGTCTTCGTGACTGCCGTGCCGCTCGCTCGTGAAATTCGAGCTCCCAGCCACGTGACACGTATATTCATCTAGAACCAGAACGATGGGATTGTTTTCCGTCGACTACAACGAAGTCATCTGTGGTAATTTCGTCAGCCTCAAAATGAAGCGTCGCGTATATTTATATAAATGAATGTCTATGTGTGTATACGTAAGCATCTGCATTTACACTATCTTGTTTTTTTTTTTAGACAAATTTACACTATCTTGTGTTCGAAAAGCAAGCGGCAGAATTGGATACCGTTTGACCGGCCCGCCCGGCTCTGCGAGTAGCTCACCGAGCGACGGAAGGTTGATTCGCGTTGGTTGGTCGCCACTTTGCTTCAAAGTTCAAACCAATATGCTTCTACTCTCTTCGTTCCTAAACAAAAGTACGGATGTATATAAATGTGATTTAAAGTGTAGATTTACTTATTTTGCTTCGTATATAATCTATATTAAAAACTTTAAAAAAACTTATAATTAAAAACGAAGGGAGTATATGTCAAGTGCCGCCGTGAGTCGTAACACGCCGATGAATGGATCTGGTTTTGACTAGCTGGGACGTTTCTTTTGCCTCTAGAAATTCTTTTCCTTTTACCATTTCAACGCTGCTTGTGGTACTGTATTTGGTTCCGTGGTTGGTTGTTGCACCTTGGCTGCAGACTTGAAGACGAACGATACAAGAATAAGGTCGAGGGTTGACAATTGCAACTCGCTTCCTTGTGTTGAAAGGTACTACTACTACTACGCATAGCTCATGTCTTGGGTCACAGGCTTTAGAGCATCTACAATCGGATCTCTCGAACCCGTCTCAAAGTCCAGGATGACCGGCACCCCCATATCTGGCTCAAATATGGGGCGGATATGGAGGCGCCCGCCCGCAACGTTGGACCCGGCCCATGCTAGCCCACTCGACCCCACTTATATATTCGTCCCCATTCGCTCGCCGGAGCAAACCCTAGCCATTTCCCTCCACTCCCTCCGCCACCCGAACTCATCTCCGGTGGTTTCCGGCCTTCTCCGTCATGGCAGGCAGCGGATCGGCTCCGACCAGTCCGGATCTATCGACTGGGGTGTCATCCCGTGTGGGTTGGAGGAGGCAATGGCAGTCCGCATTTTCCGGATCTTTCATGTACTCATATGATTTTTCCGGTTTACACTTCCGTAGGCGCCAATATAGTTTGGTTCGTCAGTCGCCGACCCAACTACCGTTGTATACTCCGCGGTGAGGGCAGTATAGCAAGGCTAATCGTATTTAACGCACGACAGCTGAGCAAGCAAGGCATGCATAAATGGGCCAGGCCCATTAGGTACCAATCCTTCCTTTCTGATATTTCTCATGTTGGTTTTGGCTTTATTTGTATTTGTCTTTTCACTGTTAGTACCATTCTTTTTATTTTTGTTTTTGTTTTTGTGTTTAATTTTATTTTCTCCTTTTTAGTTTTTTCTCAACACATTTTCGCTGGTTTATTTTGTTTCTCTTTTTGTTGTTCCTCTTGCTTTCTTCTTGTATTTAATTTTTTTTATAAATTAATCCACATTTTTACAAATTTCAAGATATTTTTTAGATTTATGAAAATATATTCCAAGAACCTTTTTTTAGTGAACAATTATTTCTTAAATTTACTTTTTAATATATGATAATTTTTATAAAATTTACAAAGTTTTTTGTAATTTTTTTTCTAAATAAAAATTGACTAAAAATAGAAAACAGAAAAAAAAAATTAAGAATTCATCATGTTCCACCGCACAGAGACGAGAACGAGGAGGAGAAACCGCTACCCTTCCCTCGGTCGGTGAAGCCGCTGGTCCCTCCCTCTATTTGCCGCTCCGGCGGCGGCTGGGGGTGGGGACATCGGTGCTTTTGGCTCCCGTAGGTGTTTAGGGTTGGCATCGTTTTCCAGAGTTAAGGGCAAGGTTTGTTGGGGTGGCGCTCAGATGGTGGTGGCGGCGCCTCGTTCAATAAAGTCTCCTCGGCTTCAGTCCCATCTCGACGGCGACCTCGAGAAGCTTGTGGGAGTGGTGTGGTTCTAGAGGATTTCTTCTGGCTGTGGGGATCTCCAGATCATCAAGGAGCTTCATCGATGGTTATTTCTTCTTCGTCTTCGCGGTGGATGTGGTCTTCTAGACCCGTTCGGCGACTTCCCGTCCACAACCAACAACGTCAGGCCGGCTCAGGGTGAAGCGGGAGCGGTGGTGCGCCGTCGACACGGTCTGAAGGTTGAAGACGAAGGGCATCTCAAGGATTTTTTTGTAACTTTCATTTTTGTTGAGGTGCTTTGTACTATTTGATGTTTCTTTTAATGCCAGAATCCTTTTTGCAAAAAAAGAAGAAGAAGAGAGAAGTTGCGCTACTAGTAACACATGTCTGTCTATAGTAGCTTTTTATTAAGCACTGTATATCGGTACATTGGTACCCAACCCAATCATGTTGTGATCATGTCATTACATACAGTTCTCGGTCCAGTGGCTGGATCATACATACATACAGAGGCTAATTAAGAGAATACAACATGCAGATAAAGAAAGTATGCTGCAAGATGAAGAAGAAGAAGAGAGAGGACGGTGGGGCTGAGCTAAGCTAATTAAGAGCTAGAGAGTACAGTACATATCGACCAAATAACTAATAACTGACACTCTACCTATCTAGGCCATAGTACATTTCAATTCAATCGGGCGTTTCGATCGGGGTATTATAAGAACTAGAATCAGAAGGTGGTTGATTGACGAGCTTTCCCCTCCCCCTCGAGCACCCGCTCTCCCCCATGCACCTCCTGGTGACCTTCACCGCCTTGACTACAGCTCAAGATCCGTGTCGCTGTGTAACACCCCTATATAATAGCCACTGTGATCATCTGCTAATAAAGCCAAGTCATCTTTATGTGCAGTGTCTAGTCATAGTGGTTAACTAAAACAATTCAAATTCTATTCTGAAAATCAACTCAAATTCAAAAGTGCAAAATAAATTTGCTCAAACATTGTTGAAAAAATATTCATTAAACAACAAACAATCCAGAAGCAATTATAAAAATATAAACAAAGATAATTGAGTTAGCTAAGTGACTCAAACCACATGGAACAACACCAAAACAGCACTATTTTATTCATTTATGATAATAACAAATCCAAATAAAATCCTACTTTGCCCAAACCAGTTTCTGGCAAAAGGTAATATTTGTAACACCCCCTGTATTAAGCTACAGAGATCACCCTTTTGATGAGGCCATGTCATCATGATTAATAGTGCATAATCATCATTAGCATAATATTGCATTTCAACTCCTAAGTCAAATTCAAATTTAAATGAAAGTGGAGTATAAAAGTTGTCCAACATAGAAACTAAAATGTCAGATAAGTAACAAATATTCCAGAGGCTATTCTAAAATTGAAACCAACATCATTGGAATTGGATAAGTGACTCGAACAACCTCAAACAGTGGATAAAGATGGTATTTAATAACCATTTATTAAATCTGAAATAAATATGGAATTATGTTTTGTCCAAACTAATTTTAGGTGTTGAGGAATAATGCAATGGTATTTATGAAATAGGTCACACTTTTTACAAAAACCATTTGGGGCCTAAACATTTAACAGTAAAGAAAAGGGAAAAGAAACAGAAAAACAAAAGAAAAGAAAAGGCCCCCCTGGCCAACTGGGCCAGGCGGCCCAGCTGGCCGACCCACCTGGCCCAACTGGCCGGCCCAGCCCCATCCCCTGCCTTATCCCCATGGGGGGGGAAACCCTAACCAGCCACCCCCCCCACTTCCCCCCTCTCCCGATATATCCCCCCCTCTCCCCCGATTGGATCGGGATCGAGAGGTGGAGGTCGCCGCGACGACCCCGTCCCTCGGTCGCGGCGACGACCGCGCCGCCTCGCCGTCGTCGTTGGACGCCGCCGCCCGGATCCCGCTCTCCCTCGCCGGCCGGCTCCCTCGACGCCGCTCGCCCCGACGCGCCCGACCGCGCTGCCTCGCCCTCGCCGCACGACGCCACCGGCCGGAGCTCTCCCTCGCCGGTCTGCCTCGTCTACGTCGCCGCCTTGTCCCCGCCGGCCTGCCTCCCCGTCGCCGTCGTCCTCGTCGACCACCCCGACCCCCGCTGCCCCGTCCCTACGGATCCCGGTGAGGCCTCGGGCCTCTCCCCCCCTCTCTGCTCGCGCACGCGCCCGCGCTCCCTGGCCTCGCCGCGCCGCGCTCCGGCCTTGGCCTCGCCTCTGTCGCACGAGCGCGCGCGCCGCCCACTGCCTTCGCTCGCGCGCCCGCGTCGCTCCTCGCCGCCAACCGCCCGCTCCGCCCCCCCCCCCCCGCTTCGCCTCCGCGCGACCGCCGCCCGCTGCCGCTCCAGCCACCGCGCTGCCGCCCGCGGCCGTCCAGCCACCGCGCCGCCGTCCGCCTCCGGCCTGCCGTGGCCTCGCCGGCACCCGCGCCGCGACCGCCGTGCGTCCCCTTTTGGGCACCGGACATGTCCGGTCCCGAAAGGGGCACGCCCGGACGTGTCGCCCCTGGGCCACTGCCCAGTGGGGCCCGAACCCCTGTGACGCTGACGAATGGGGCCCACGGCCCAGAAACCGTTTTAAGAAAATAGAAATAAAATAAATAATTAAAATAATTAAAATAATTAATTAATTAATTATTAATTAGTTAATTAATCCTGATTAGGTTAATCTAATTAACTAATTAGTGTTAATAAAACAGTAATAATAGTTAACCCTAATTAATTTAACAGTCTATGACAGGTGGGACCCACCCTGTCAGGGCGCCTGCTGACATCAGCATGATGTCATGCGACATCATCGCAGCACTGTTTCGGATAATGTTGAATTAAATAATTAATTAAAATTTCAGAAATTAATAAAAACTTTAGAAAATCATATCTTTTAAAACGTAAACTCCGATGAAAATATTTATACATGAAACTTGCTAGAACGACGATACGAACCCGGATACGCCTCGGTATCTCCGTCAGACGCCCGCAGACTATGAGAACGTTGAACAATTAGACCGATTTCGATAAATGAATAGTGTCCAACCCTAATTAAATAAATCCGAATAAATCTAAATTAACTAAATCGCTTAGTTAGGCTGATATCACCCGGCATATCATTTAGACATGTCATGCATCCCGTTGCATTATTGCCGTGTGTTTACTGTTTCTTCCCCTCTTCTCTTCGGTAGATACGAGACCGACGCAGCTGCTGGTGCCTCGACCGACTACGTTGTTGACGACCCCTACTTGCCAGAGAACAAGGCAAGCCCCCCCCTTGATCAACCAGATATGCCTATCTCCTCTATACTGCTTGCATTAGAGTAGTGTAGCATGATACTGCTTTCGGTAATCCTATTCTGCTGCATAGCCTGTCACTGTTGCTACATCTGTTGAAACCTTACCTGCAATCAAATGCTAGTGTAGGATGCTAGTTTATCATCATTGCCCTGCATCTTGTCAGTTGCCTTGCTATACTATCGGGCCGTGATCACTCGGAGGTGATCACGGGTGTATACTATACATATATGATATCTATACAGATGGTGACTAAGTCGGGTCGGCTCGAAGAGGTACCCGCGAGTGATTCACGGATTGGGGGCTGAAAGGAACTTTGCCCCAACGGCCCTTTGTGTGGATCTTTGTGGCGACGGCGACAGGGCAGGTGTGACACCTAGGAGACAGGGGGGCACAGCCCTGGTCGGCGTTCGCGTTTACTCATAAAACCCGCTAACGAGATTGGATTTGATCTGAGTCTGGCCACTGGCCTATACGCAAACCAACTACGGGGAGTAGTTATGGGTATCCCGGCGTCGGGTATCAGCTGAAGCCTTCTTGACGTCAGCGGACCGAGCGGGCGGCCGTGTTGGACCGCGCTAACGTAACGCGTGGATCGTGTGGGTTGTAGGTCTGCTCGCGGCCGCGTACGCAACGTGCAGGAGCGACTGGGCGATGGGCCCAGACCCCAGGGTGCCTAGGATTAGTCCGGCGTGCTGACCTCTTGTTGAGCCTAGGTGGGCTGGACGTGTGGATCTTCCGAGGCCGGGCATGACCAGGAAAGTGTGTCCGGCCAAAGGGGATCGAGCGTGTTGGGGAATATGTGGTGCACCCCTGCAGGGAAGTTTATCTATTCGAATAGCCGTGTCCCTCGGTAAAAGGACGAACGGAGTTGTATTCCGACCTCATGACAACTAGAAATGGATACTTAATAAAACACACCCTACAAGTGACAGATATAACCCGGTGGTCGCTCTCTCGCATGGTGGCGACGAGGGATCGCGGGTGAGGATTATGCTATACGTT